>CM040118.1:376780626-377380626 GCA_022559845.1 Amorphophallus konjac | reverse complement strand
TCGGGCCATCGACTGACCGTTGCTCAGCCTGTCGTTTGAATAAAATCCAAGTTATGGAAGCGTCCAGGCCCCTGGACGCCTCCATCAACCAGCTCACGGGTGACTCCCGGCCATCGACTGACCGTTGCTCAGTCTGTCATTTGAAGAAAATCCAAGTTATGGAGGCGTCCAGGCCCCTGGACGCCTCCATCAAACACCTCACGGGCAACCCCCGACCATCGACTGACCGTCGCTCAGACTGTCGTTTGAAGAAAATCCAAGTTATGGAGGCGTCCAGGCCTCTGGACGCCCCCATCCTCCCGACCTCTATAAATAGAGGCCTACCCCCCTCAGTTCAGGAGGTCGAAAAAGAGCGCCGAGAGGCTGCCGGATTCTATTCCTAACTCGTGGGTCTTTTGTAGGGGAGGTCCTGCCGGATCCTCGGGTGCCCGTGCTCGCAGGAGAGAGGCCGCCTTCGCCCGCCGCGCTACCTCGTCGTCCCTACACTGCCGAAGCTCTGCCGGATCTCACCATCGACCATCCAATAAGCCATTCTCTCCTCTTCTTACCTAGTTATCTTGCATTCATCATATCATATCCTCTACCCCCCCCCCTTTTATGAGGGAGTCTCTTCCCGTTTCTACGTCGAAATAATTCCCATTCATCATAAGCATTTTCCTCCTACTCGTGTACGAGAGGGGTTTAAAAGACAACACCAACCAGGTGTGTGTCTTGCCATCATTTCGTTACTTGCGTCGTTAGAATTTGAATACTGCACCTTCGTCTTTCTGATCCACTTGTTACTTGTTTGTCGTTGTTTTGCAAGGGTACCTGAGGAAAGCCCTCTCCATCGGCCGACCGAAGGGGGAGGAAGAAGCAACCTGCCATTTCCCGCTCTCGAGGATTCACAATCTACGTGCTCAATACAAGGTACACGTGATCATTTCGTTTCTTTGAGGTAACCCCTCTGGCGATCACATCCCTTTAGCATCCTACGTATGCTCTTTCCTCATATTGGCACGTTTCATAATCTTTCTTAATTTTTAGTCGCTTGATAGTCTGTAGTTTAGTTCGTTTTCTTCTCCTTGAGTGGATTCCTCGGCTTCCACAGATTGGCGATCACGGTGGGACATTCTTTTTGCTTTTTGGGGTTACCTTTGAACTCTCGGGACCCACGTGTGCCTCCCTTCTTTCGGAACCCGCGTGTGCCCCTCCCTATTGCGCCCACGTTCACTACATCATTTCCCTCGTGCACCACGTGCACTCCCCCGATCCTTTGTGATTACTTCGAGGTCTGCGTTATCTCGACACCCACGTGTGCCCCTCCACTCGGCACCCACGTGTGCTCCCTCCACTTGGCACCCTCGTGTGTCCCCCTTCTTATTGCGCCCGCTTGCGCTGTGTCATCCCCTTCGTGCACCACGTGCTCGCCCCTTAGTCCCCTCTTTTGTCATTTTTAAGTCTGTGTTGTCTTGGAAAGTAGAATGGCTATATCTTCCTCTATATGTTTATTGTTGTTATATTCTTGTTATATCACTGCTATACATCTGTTATATTTGTGTGCTTATCTCGGCTCCATCTGTGTGTTACATATCTTTTATCCAGCACCGCATTTCATGCATTTACCCCCTTTTCTTTCCCTTTTTTACTCTTTTCTAAGGATCACCCTCTCTCGGTGAAGGAAGGACTCTGCGTTCGGGAATTCCTCTCGACGGACTAGAATCTCCTCCACTGGGACCTCCGTAAGTCCCCGACATCGAAGAATCTCCTCTTCGTTCACTGGGCCGGTTGTACCATTGAAGTTCCCCGGAGTTAGTCGACCCATTCGTGGTGAGACGAGAGCCCCTAGCTGACACGGTGGTGAAAACAAAAATGAACTAGGGTCCCTATTTTGTGTGAACTTCGGATCTGGTTAAAAACACACAAAAAATCATCAAAATCAAAACATAAAAAAAGGGGCGTAAAGGCATCCACTTGTTTGATAATCTCTGTTATTTGCTTGCTAGTATATGTTTTTGCGTTCCGAGAAAACTGTGAGCATGGCTCACGAGTCTTTTGAGGAGAACCACCCTGGTCGTGGTGAGTCAGTCCAGCCGCGAGTCCATGCTATGGATGCAGGTCCTTCCCATGAGCCCTCACGTGAGGTGCAGGTTACCACAGGGGACACATCCCCGCCACAGGACATCTCCTCTTTGCTAGGTGTCCTCGCCAACACGGAGCTTACCTCTGAGCAGCTCCGGGCCTTCCAGGCCATTCTGAAGGGGAAATATGTTTCCCCCGCTCCCTAGGAATCAACTCCGGCCATCGCACCTCTCCAAGAATTGGTGCGGGCCATTCCATCTCCTTCGCTGGCACAAGCCATCCAATCTCCCTCGCTTCAAGGGCAAGCGAGCCAACAACCACCCTCGTTCCAGTTCCCTTCGCAATCTCAAACACCTGATGTTCCCTACATACCGCTTCAGCCGGGGCCAACTATCGGCGGCCCGGCAGCTCCCTCTCAATCAGGGTTTCCCCCTCAAGTCTTCGGGAGACATTTTCCTCCCCAGTGGCAAGTGCCACCTTCACCGCCCGAGGAGCTCGCCCAATCGCTCCTCAATAGGTTCAATAGGATGGACGAACAGTTTCAGAATTTGAAGAAAATGGTGGACGTGAAATGCACCCCGGAGGTTGCTTTGCCAATCCTTCCGGTCATCCACCTTCCTCCCTCCGAAATGCTCACGTACCGCAGGTACAATGGCACTGGCAACCCCTTCATTCACCTCAAGGATTTCATGTATGAGTCATCCGATAGGCAAAACGACTAGAGATCCCTGGCGTACCTCTTTCAGAGGTCATTGGACGGTCCTGCGCTAGAGTGGTTATATTCTTTGGAGCCCCGCGAGGCCGAGAATTTTGAAACAGTCCAGAGAAGGTTCTTGCAAAAGTATCGGGATAGGGTCGGTCCCTCTCTCTCCATTACCGACCTAGTGGCCGAAAAGATGAAGTCCGACGAGGATTTTGTCCGCTATGCTGATAGATGGAGGTCTCTGGCAGAAAGAATAAGAGATACCCTCTCGGAACCTGAACAAGTAAAGATGATCGTATCCAATGCGACCCCACAGTTCAGGCATGTCTTGGCCATGAATAAGCTCACCACCATGGAAGAGCTCTATGAAAGAGCCAGGTACATCCAAACCCAGTTAAAAGACTCCCCCATTATGAACATGTTTGAGCTGCCGAAGCCCAAGGTGGTCAGAAAGACAGGCGCTGGTGTCCCAGGCAGAGCAACAGAAGGGGTCGTAACAAATGAGCAAGTGAGTGCAGTCAACAACGCCAACTATGCAGCCAACCCAAGGCTTCCACAAATGCCCCGACTTCCCCTCCAACCAGGTCCCTTCCCCTCTCCTCCTCCACCCCAAAACGATCCACCTCAGAACAACATGCCTCAACTACTTCAACCCCAGCAACAACCTTGACACCAGCAACAACAACCACCACTTCAGTACAACCAAGTTCCACCCCCAGGAAATTACGGTCCCCCACAGCAACAAAGAAGGCCGATTGGTCCCAAGAGAGCCTATTACCCACCATTGCCAGAAACTCTGGCGGATATTTTCAACGCCCTCATGGCCTCAAACACACTCATCCTACCCAGGGAAAGGCCCGTGTGGCCCCCGAATGTTGATACCTCCAGATACTGCGTCTATCACAGGCAGCCAGGACACACAGTGGAAAACTGCTTTCAGTTTAAAGATTACATCCACGATACGAATGATGAAGGCGAGATTGACTGGGATGGAATGAGGCGATACGTCGCCACTCTCAAGGCTAGGAGACCTCCTCCTAGGCCACAGTTCCAGCAACAATGGCAGTAGTTACAACAGCAGCCACAACAACAACCACAACAACAACAACAGCCTCAGCAGGCCCAACCACAACAGCCCAACATGGGCATAATCCAGAATCCATTACCCGAGCACCAACATCCCAATCATCAGGTCAACCCCATCTCCTCCTTTCCGGAAGTCGGGAGAGAGCAGGTGTGGCATCCAGAGAGTACCTCTATTCTTTCTACTGCCAACCCTATCATCATGCAACCCCCCCGCCTTGCCCGGGTAGCACCTCTCCCTCATCAACCCGCGTTAATACCACCTTCACCATTCCCACTGCCATCACGCCCTCTCATTCGCACCCCAATGACCTATCAGCCAACACCCTTCATTACACCCTCACACCCTCTCATTTTCTCTCACTCCCCCACTTTACCATCCACCTCTACTGCATTTGCCCCCATGCCTTCTAAGCCCCTTATCACCCGTCCATCGTATGTAACCCCGCCTATCTCCACCATACCACCGCCAATGCCCTCAAAACCACTCATCATCCACCATTCATCTCAACACCATTACCCGCTCCAAACCTTACCCACTTCCACTTTGCCTCCACCTCCACCTTCTAGACCCCTTATCCTTCATAACCCGTGCGATATCCCCTCTACCTTCACCATGCCTCCACCTAACAAACCCCTCATCAGAATCCCTGCTCCCATCATCGCCCCTGCTTCATCAACCATCCCTCCACCACTACCCCTCAAACCTCTGTTAAAACCCACTGCTACCCCTATAGAGGTACAAAAGCCACATGCAATGGTGCTCCGAAGTGGAAGGATTTTCCACAAGGTTTTCCCCCAGAACAGTCAGAATCCTGAGCAGTCTCAGCCAGAGAGGGACGATGGAGAACAACCGGAAAGATCCATCCCTGGAACATAATATGATTTGTTGAAACACTTGGACAAGACGCCTGCTCGGATCTCCATCCTGGAGCTGCTTCAGAGATCCACATCCCATCAGGCAGCCTGAATGGAGTATCTTCAAAAGATCATGGTGAATGAGGACCTCCCTGTAGAAAAGATTTCTGACGTCCTGACCCCAACGGACACGCAACCGACCATCATGTTCCACAACTACGAGCTCGCTCCCAAGGAAGCTCAGAAATATGCATTGTGTGTTTCAATAAAAATTAATGGGGTATCCATAAACCCATGCCTTGTAGACACGGGTGCGTCCATAAATGTGATCTCCATGAGCACCCTTCAGTTATGTGGGGTCGAACAGGAACAGATAAGACCTTCTTCAATCACAGTCACGGCTTATGACAATAGCAAAAGGCCGCCACAAGGGATGATTATTCTAAGGGCAGAGCTAGGTCCTATGTCAGTCCCCACGGAATTCCATGTCCTCGACATGGACCCCACATTCAAGGCCATAGTGGGTCGCCCTTACATTGAAGCCATAGATGCTGTGCCTTCCACCAACCATCAGTGCTTGAAGTTTCCTTACAATGGAAGAATTATTAAAGTAGTCAACACACCTGTCCTTCAAACGGTGGATGCTATCAACACCTCTCTGCCCTCTGTTTGGCCGTCTCATCGGCCCATATTGTCATTGCTGGACGTGTGCGATTCATCTCACATTCCGCTAGCACCAAAGAAGCCGATCAAGCCAACAACGCCATATCTCCCTTTTCACTCCAAAGGTTGGGAGATCATGAGAAACATCGGCTATCAACAGGGCAATGGTCTGGGTGCATAGCTACAAGGTAGGTTGAAACCACCAAAGGAGATTAGGCCGAACCGCAGGTTTGGCCTAGGCTTCAAAGGACCATTCAAGGCGGATTGGAAGCCCCTCACATGGACCCTATCAAACCACTTCAACAAAGGGCCAGTTATTCAGATGGGGGATTATCCGCAGGAAGCACATGGGGGGTCGCATGTTGTGTATTCAGCCGAAAAATGTCCGAGGGTCACCAAAAGAGGCAAGATCAAAGACCCAGAATGCGAATGGGACAAATGGTTTGATATACGGGACGTTTCCGTTGCACTGGAAAGGATGTTCTCGTCTCCCCAGCTTGAAGGACCGCCATTGATCTCCGGAATGCCAGAAAATATCATTACTGTTGCCAAGGTCCCAAACTATCCTCGTCCTCACCAGAAGGACCCTGTCACCAGCGGATCTTCATCCGCCATCACCATCACCACCGACGACTCATTAGCCATCATCTTCTCCATTCACTCGTCGAAACCTTTGTTGCTGTCATCTTCCTGGGCCAGACGGTTGTCTGATGATCTTCCCAGATCCCCCTCTCTACTTACATACCTGCGCAGGTTGAGAACGCGGGTTTCTCAACCCGCGCCAGGTCTTCAATCATGATCTGCTCTACGAGCCTCCCAATCCTCTAGCCATAACCGCTTTTTCCTCTCCCCCGATCTCTTTCCACTGTTTTGTCATCAAAAATGAAAACGAAAAAAAAACGTCAATTTCCAAACTCCTCAACAACATATCTTCGTTGAGGAAACTTCCTACATCTCCTACGGGTGCGCCCCGCCCTGCGAACCACCCATCCAAGTTCCGATGAGCGACCTTTTCTACCCCTCCTCTGAGGGGTCTTCCCCTGTACATTCTTCATCATCCTCTTCATCTTTTTCTTCTTCTGTAAATAATGTCAGTCAACCTAGGAATAATAAGTCAAAGGTAGTACCAAGGAAGAAATCCAAGGGTAGGCAGATCCCTCGTCGATTCCTTCTGGATTTAGCCGCCAGGTGTCAGGCCCTTTTTGTCGTCCCTCAGTTGCTAGAAAATCTCATCCAGCTACCAAAAATAGAATGTGAGGGCAACTACATAATTAATGAGGGGTATGGAGTCTACGAGATCACGGATGAAGAATACCCTACTGAAGATGAGGGTGAAGAATATGAAGATGCGGCTGGCGCATATGGTAGTGGAATAAGGAGATTCGACGAGCCGTCAACCGCCGTAGAAGAGTCCACCAAAGAAGTCAACTTGTGAACTGAGGAAGACCCTAGGATCATCCTCATAAGTGATAATCTACCACCCTCTGAAGAAGAGGTATTAATTGAAGTTCTCAAGGAATATAAGGACACATTTGCATGGAGCTACGAGGATATGCCGGGTCTGGATTCAACCCTGGTCGAACACCGTTTAACCCTAAAACCAGGGTCCGTCTCGATAAAACAAAGGTTAAGGCGTTTTCACCCTCAAATGGCTTTGAAAATGAAAGAAGACAAGCTCCATAAAGCCAGGTTTATTAGAGTCATCCTTTATCCTCAATGGGTGGCAAACATTGTCCCGGTCATGAAGAAAGATGGGAAAGTCAGGATTTGCATCGACTTCCGGGACCTTAAACGCGCGTGTCCAAAGGATGATTTTCCCTTGCCTCACATTGATGTGTTGATCGACAACACAGCGGGGTATGTGACCCTCTCATTCATGGATGGATTTTCAGGATATAATCAAATTCGTTTGGCAGAAGAGGATCAAGAGAAGACATCATTCACTACACCTTGGGGAACATGTTGTTATGTGGTCATGCCGTTTGGGTTAAAGAATGCTGGAGCTACTTACCAAAGAGCTATGATGGCCATATTTCACGACATGATGCACATATATCTAGAGGTGTATGTGGATGATCTATTGGTGAAATCAAGGATCAGGATGGAACATCCAAGGGTTTTGGCTAAGGTCTTACAGAGATCAAGGGAGTTCCAATTGAAAATGAATCCGAAGAAGTGTGTGTTTGGTGTATCATCGGGTAAATTACTAGGCTTCATTGTGAGTAAAAGATGGATCGAGATAGATCCCGACAAAGCTAAGGCCATCACGGATATGCCACCACCTAAGAATTTGTGGGAAGTCTGAGGTTTAATCGGGAGGTTGCAGTTTATTCGTCGGTTTATGTCTCAGCATTCACAAAGGAGTAGACCTTTCTATGAGTTGACCAAGCCAGGAGTGAAATTCCACTAGGATTCTAAATGCCAAAAAGCTTTTGAAGGGTTACAGGAATATCTGGCTAGTCCACCCGTTCTCATTCCACCGAAACCAGAAAAACCTCTGATCCTCTACATCTCCGTCTTGGACGACTCCGTGGGAGCTGTCCTCGCACAAGTTGATGAAGAAGGCAAGGAGCGGGAAACCTATTACTTGTCCAAACTTCTCAATCCCTGTGAGCAGAAGTGCATAGTCAAGGAGAAAACCTATGCTGCCCTCGTTTGGGTAGTATAGAATTTGAAGCACTACTTCTTGGCTCATGAGGTCCACTTGATTGCTCGCATGAACCCTATCAAGTTTCTTCTGGAGAAATCCATCCTTACTGATAGGCTAGCACACTGGCAAAGTTTTCTTTCCCAGTTCGACATCACCTACATCCAACAAAAGGCAATTAAAGGCTATGCCATAGCCGAGCATCTTGCCCACCATCCTCTCCCCAAGTTTGACCCTGTCCAATGAGAGTTTCCAGATGAGGAACTAATGTCCATCGCCCAATCCGACAAGCCAATGTGGTCATTATATTTTGATGGAGCTCTAAATTCCCAAGGGAAGGGTATCAGCATTGTCCTTCTAACGCCTGAAGGTGTTACCATCCCAGAGGCATTTCAACTCGCGTTCCCAGTCACCAACAACATCGCTGAATACGAGGCCCTTCTAGCTGGTCTGGAACTAGCCCGTTCTTTTTATATCACTGAGTTGCGAGTCGTGGGTGATAGTCAACTCATTTTTCGCCAGGTGTTTACCAAATATCACACCCTCGATCCCAAGCTCAAACCCTATTAGGAGCTGGTCTCCGCCTATGCCAAATTGTTCACCAAGCTGATCTTTGTCCATGTTCCTCGCGAACAGAACATTCTGGCCGATGCCCTCGCCTCCTTGGCGTCATCCTTCAAATTTCCTTTAGGTGCATGGTTTAGATCCATCATTCTCTATAAGTGTCTTGTCCCTGCCGTTCTGGACCCTTACCTCTTAAAGATCAAGGAACGAGTCCTACAGAAGATCCAGAAGGGAGAAATCCTTGAGAAAAGGGAGATTATACTGGCAGAAGTCGAAGAAGAGCTGGCTGACGATGAGAAACCATGGTTCTACGAAATTGTCAAATATTGTAAAGATCAGTCTTATCCTGAAGGAGCCACCACAGAAGATAAGAAAGCCATAAGATGGGTGGCTCAGAAATACACATTGGTTGGAGGTCTACTCTATAGGAGGAGCCTTACCGGCGTTCGGTTAAGGTGTCTTGACGATAATGAGGTTTGGAAATACGTAGAAGAAGCACACTCGGGTGTGTGCGGTGGCCACGTGAATAGCCAGATGCTCGCCAAGAAGATCATTAGGCAAGGTTTTTATTGGCCCACTATGGAAGAGGATTGTGCCGTCTATGTCCGTAGGTGTGTCAAGTGTTAACTTCACGACGATAAAATCCATTCACCATCGTCCTCACTTCATCCAATATCCTCCCCATGGCCTTTCTCCATGTGGTCATTCGACATCATCGATCCCCTAGGTGATCCCAATTCCCTCACCAAACAAAAATCCTTCATCTTTACTGCGACGGAATACTTCACCAAATGGGCCGAAGTCGAAGCTTACGCGGAAATCAAGGCATCAACGGTCTGCAAGTTCATCATGAAGAACATCCTCGCCAGGTTCGGCGTCCCAAGCATAATCGTCACCTACAATGGGCCACAGTTCATTTCTCAGGACCTTCAAGACCTCTCCAAAAGGTACGCAATTGCATTGCATCATTCATCGCCTTATTACCCACAAGGTAATGGCCAAGCGGAGGCCACCAATAAAATATTGATCAAAATCATCAAGAAAATATGCGAGTCCAGTAAGTTTTCAGACTGGCCAGAAAAGCTTATCGAAGCTCTATGGGCCTATCGCACTTCAATCCGTACCCCCACCGGGCAGACTCCGTTTGCCCTTACTTATGGTATGGAAGCGGTAGTCCCGTACGAGACTCTGATCCCTTCTCTCAGGGTACAATTGGACGAGGAATTTCCCCTCAATGACCGGCGTAATTCACTCCTCACCCAGTTGGAACTCTTGGATGAGAAGCGGCTGGCCGCTGTCGAGCATGCGCGTGTGTATCAAAATAGACTCGCTCGCTTTCACCAAAAGAAAGTCGTTGACAGAAAATTCAAAATCGGTGAGATGGTCGTAAAACAAATTTTTGTCAAACCTGGAGGGCCGCGTTCTAAGCTCCAACCCAATTGGGAAGGACCATTTGTAATTCAAGCTGATGGGAATCGACGCCGAGTATGTACTTTTTCTTTTGCATTTATGTCCTTTTAGTTTGTGTTTATATCCTTGGGAAAGTATGTACGCAAATGTAAGGCTTTATAAGTCAAGGAGTCATTCCCATGGATTGTGTGAGTTTTTATGCAATTATACAGTAGGACCAGCAAGGGGGCCCTCAGCCCTTTCCCATTGGTCCATGTCACCTATGTGGGGCTGGTCAACCATCCTAGGTGGCCATCTAGAAGGGTTGAATGTCAAATGCCACATGGGTAGACAAAGGGAGTAAAAAGTCTAAGGTAGGCTACCTACCATGTCAAGCTTGTCTCCCACTTGGGTTATTTTATTTTTTGTGTGTGTGTTGGTCACATTTAATCTAGGCCATTCATTCCCCATCCCTAGATCCAATGGTGGAGATTGGATTAGATTGGAGGCATATAAATACTTGTATTTTCCGTTTGAATATTAATAAAAGTGAAAAAATCATTGTGCAAGAACCCCTCTCTTGGAGAATTTCAACCTCTCCTCTCTCTCCCCCTGGTTTCTTCATCCCCAACCCCCATTCTAGAGTGATATATCCTTCCCCCCACCTCTGGTGATCATCGGTGACGCCGCCGCCGCCGTTCGTGCCGCCATCACGCCGCCGCGAAGCCGCCTTCGGAGTTCTATCCATCCTGGATAGAGGCTTCTTGTCCGAATATCGGATCTCCACCACGTGACGATCTCAAGCTGCAATTTTTATGGTGTGTTCCTCCATTGTATCTCAAGCTCCACCTAAATTTTCACGCCCACATTCCATCGTTTAGTATTTGCCCATTTTCGTGCATCTTTCATTCCTAGTTCTGTTTTGTCTATGTCTACAGTGATAGCAGCCCTGTGTTTCCCACCTCCGACCATCTTTTTTATTTGTCCAAACCCTCCCAATTTTACTGGGAGTTCCTTCCATCACCCCCTACATCCACAAATGTTTTTAATTTTTTATCAGCCTTCTATCTATTTTTAGAAATTCGTGTTCTTACTCAGCTATAGTGTTGTCAGTCAGATCCTAGATCCGACCACCCTCCACTTCCAAAATCAGAACAAATCACCACCACCTCCAAATCCTGATCCAAAAATATTCCTGGTTTCGTAACTTGATTTCCCACAACTTTTATAAAGAACACAACCCCAGATACGGACGTCTACCTCGTAGTCAAAGGCAATCCACAGAAATGTTCTCTGTTGACCTGAGATTTCAGGAACTGTACAATAGCAACCTTCAAAATTCGCCAATCAGAACTACAGGCTTGATTATTTTTCTGTAATCACCCTAAGTTGAAGCCCTTCGAAGCATCTTTCTAACGGCACCGGTTTCGTCGCATTCCGACGTCGGGGCTGATCGTAGCGTCCGTTCTCGCCGGAGCGCGCGCCGGAAAACAGAACCGGCAGGTCCGTGGCCGATTATTCCGACCGGTGCCCATCGGAGCTGCCCGGCCTCCGGCCGGCGAACCAGCATGCCACCAGCCTGGGGAACGCTTCCCTAAGTGTCCCCACTACAGCAGTGTCACCGGGTCCCACTCGACCCCTCCGGACAGCACGTGGGCCCCACCACCACTAGTTCGGGTGCTGCCGAAGAGACGCGAGAAGCCGCCCGTCAACCCGAATTCGGTCCTCCCAGGCCCGTTTGTGTTGCCCTTTACCTCCCTGCGTGGAGTGGGCAGTAATTCATTTGCTGTAATATGGTGTATTAATTATCCCGGGAGTACGAGTTTCGGCCAGGTCCGTCATCCCCACGCCGAGCGCGTGGAGGTATCGTTTTCGCTCCCTTCTCGGCATTTTGCTTACTTCATATATATTTGTTTATGCCGCTGCTAGAGAGCATGTGTAGGGATATCTAGCTCGCTTTATCTATTCATTATCGCTGCTGCGAGAGAGTGCGAGACCGTCCCGTGACCCGATCCGGGCACAAAAGAGAGCCGATCACCCTAACTCATTGCCGGTTTCTCAACCGCGCACATCCGACGCTTCCCTCGTTAAGGGGCAGTCACGAGCTTGTCGTGTCCGTGGTCTCGTCCCGCATCAATTTGGTATCAGAGCGAGTTTGAGTCTAGGGTGTCCAAAAAAAAAAGTGTCATTCATTAGTCATTTACGTCTAAGTCGTGTTTAGAGTCATCATTGTTTTAAAACAAACAAAAAAAAGTGTGCTTTTGCATTGCATCCCTTTACTCGATATATCAAAAGGTGTTGTCCGAACGTTAGGCTACACCTATCAGGAAGGCCGCACACTTGTGCGAGTGACCTTCGGGTCGATTACCTCCGCTGCGTACTGCGTTTTGGTTAAGTTTAGGCGCATCATTTTGCATTAGTGTGTTTTGCTTTAGTCGGCGTCTTCTAGTCGGTGTGTTTACATGCGCACTCGTCGGGGTACTCAGTACTCACCCCCACCACCACCTATGGCCAACCCACGGGATACCTCGGGAGACTTCCACTCCCTACAAGAGGCGATGATGGCCATTATGACTAGGTTGGACCAATCCGATGCTAACTTTCAGACTTTCTCCGATAATATGGATGGTCGCCTTAGAGCCATGGAGGGGTGCTTGGAGACCTCCGACAGGTCGGTCCAAGACCTCGTTGGGCGGTTAGATAGGATATCACACGGGGACCCTCCAGGGGCAGCCCAAGGCCCACCCGCACCTCCTCCCGTGGTGGCCCAAGTCCAACCCGCTCCCATGGCCCAAGTCCAGGCCGCTCCCGCGGCCCAAAACCAACCACCACAGGCTCCTCCACCCGCCCTTCCTCGGGTTCCCCAACTACCGCACCGTGACCTTGGTCTCGAGGACTATGGTTCCGACAATGCCTATGAGGGATATGGTCAACGCCGTTGTGGTTTTCAGCCACAACGAGATGAGGATGATGATCGGGTCCTTAAGACCGTGCGAGCGGACCCTCCCGCTTTTTACGGGTCTTTGGATCCGAAAGTCTACCTAGATTGGGAGTTCGGCATGGACCGTTACTTTGAGTGGTATGATATGTCGGAGCGTCGAAGGGTTCGATTCGCCACCATGAAACTCATGGGGCATGCACAAACCTATTGGAAGAATGTGTAGAGCCTGCTACTTCAGCGGCTAGAACCCCCGATTGACACATGGGCCGAGATGAAGAATAAACTTCGGCAAAAGTACCTTCCTCCCACATACCGCCAGCGACTCATCGATAGATGGCAAAGTCTTAGCCAAGGAGACCGGTCAGTCTCCGAATACATCGCTGAATTTGATGAGTACTTTCTACGATGTGGTGTCACGGAGGAGAGTACCATGCCCATTTTCCGCTTTCGACGTGGTTTGCGGCCACACTATCAGTATGAGCTTTTCCGCCGCAATGCCAAGACGTTGGAAGAGGCATACCAGGTTGCTCTCGAGTTAGAGCAATTCGAGGGAGAGTTTGACTCTAGTCATCGGTTGGGCCCCACCCCTCTCCGTAGCACCGAGCCCTGTCACTCTATAGGCCCACATCCTCGGCCTCCCATGGCTCGACCTCAGGAGCCCACCCGTCAGGAGCACTTTGCTCCTTGACCTCGCCCTCCTCCACCCCGGGACCTATTTCCACCCCAACCACAGGCACCTGTTGCCCGTCCCCCGGCTCCTATAGCCCGTCCTCTGGCACCGGCCCCCCCTCCACTATTGTCCAAGGCACCTACACCTCCCCCATTGCTGCCTACACCCCCTACCCGACGGGATGATAAGGGTAAGGCCCCTTTTATAGGAGAGAGTAGTCGGTCGAGAGTGCAGTGTTTCCACTGTCATGGATTTGGCCACTTTGCTAGCGAGTGTCCTGCTCGCGCCACCCTAGCCTTAGGTGTTGGAGAGCCCGCACCTCCCGAGCTTGAGTGTGTCAATTATGAGGCCGATGACGCACTAGCCGATGAGTACTATGCCTTGGGGGGAGAGTTGGATGGCTCACCCGCCGCCCAGGATGCCGCAACCTAGTGGGCTTGATACTACCACCTTAGTCTCGAGTCGTGCATGAGTCAGTGTGTTTTCTTGTGTGGTTTGTTTGTGTGGTGTGTTTCGAGTCGATTGTTGTATGTATTGCATGGTAAGTCTGCATGAGTCTTGGGCAAGCTCGTTGTCGGTCTCTTATGAGTAAGAGGCGATTGGACTCACTCGATGAGTATGGGATCGGTTCCATATCTACACCCGGATCAGTCACCTACAGGGACTCAGCGGTGATTCCTAGTGAGTCTTCGAGTTGCTTCCTTCCCTTTTGAAAGTGCCCCACCCGGAGTGTCCACCTTCGGCCCATAGCAGTCCGTGCATATCGAGTATATATGGAATGAGCAGGTGACGATCACTCGGAGTGGAGTGTACCCGCGTTACTTGGCACGGTGACGGATCCGCCGGAGTACTCGAGCATCCATACCCCTACTCGACGAGGTCGAGTTCCTCCCACCCGGGGAGAGTTGATGGGAATCGACGCCGAGCATGTACTTTTTCTTTTGTATTTATGTCCTTTTAGTTTGTGTTTATATCCTTGGGAAAGTATGTACGTAAATGTAAGGCTTTATAAGTCAAGGAGTCATTCCCATGGATTGTGTGGGTTTTTATGTAATTATACAGTAGGACCAGCAAGGGGGCCCTCAGCCCTTTCCCATTGGTCCATGTCACCTATGTGGGGCTGGTCAACCATCCTAGGTGGCCATCTAGAAGGGTTGAATGTCAAATGCCACATGGGTAGACAAAGGGAGTAAAAAGTCTATGGTAGGCTACCTACCATGTCAAGCTTGTCTCCCACTTGGGTTATTTTATTTTGTGTGTGTGTGTTGGTCACATTTAATCTAGGCCATTCATTCCCCATCCCTAGATCCAATGGTGGAGATTGGATTAGATTGGAGGCATATAAATACTTGTATTTTCCATTTGAATATTAATAAAAGTGAAAAAATCATTGTGCAAGAACCCCTCTCTTATAGAATTTCGACCTCTCCTCTCTTTCCACCTGGTTTCTTCATCCCCAACCCCCATTCTAGAGTGATATCTCCTTCCCCCCACCTCCGGTGATCATCGGTGACGCCGCCGCCGCCGTTGGTGCCGCCATCACGCCGCCGCGGAGCCGCCTTCGGTGTTCTATCCATCCTGGATAGAGGCTTCTTGTCCGAATATCGGATCTCCACCACGTGACGATCTCAAGCTGAAATTTTTATGGTGTGTTCCTCCATTGTATCTCAAGCTCCACCTAAATTTTCACGCCCACATTCCATCGTTTAGTATTTTCCCATTTTCGTGCATCTTTCATTCCTAGTTCTGTTTTGTCTATGTCTACAGTGATAGCAGCCCTGTGTTTCCCACCTCCGACCATCTTTTTGATTTGTCCAAACCCTCCCAATTTTACTGGGAGTTCCTTCCATCACCCCCTACATCCACAAATGTTTTTAATTTTTTATCAGCCTTCTATCTATTTTTAGAAATTCATGTTCTTACTCAGCTACAGTGTTGTCAGTCAGATCCTAGATCCGACCACCCTCCACTTCCAAAATCAGAACAAATCACCACCACCTCCAAATCCTGATCCAAAAATATTCCTGGTTTCGTAACTTGATTTCCCACAACTTTTATAAAGAACACAACCCCAGATTCGGACGTCTACCTCGTAGTCAAAGGCAATCCACAGAAATGTTCTCTGTTGACCAGAGATTTCAGGAACTGTACAATAGCAACCTTCAAAATTCGCCAATCAGAACTACAGGCTTGATTATTTTTCTGTAATCACCCTAAGTTGAAGCCCTTCGAAGCATCTTTCTAACGGCACCGGTTTCGTCGCATTCCGACGTCGGGGCTGATCGTAGCGTCCGTTCTCGCCGGAGCGCGCGCCGGAAAACAGAACCGGCAGGTCAGTGGCCGATTATTCCGACCGGTGCCCATCGGAGCTGCCCGGCCTTCGGCCGGCGAACCAGCATGCCACCAGCCTGGGGAACGCTTCCCTAAGTGTCCCCACTACAGCAGTGTCACCGGGTCCCACTCGACCCCTCCGGACAGCACGTGGGCCCCACCATCACTAGTTCGGGTGCTGCCGAAGAGACGCGAGAAGCCGCCCGTCAACCCGAATTCGGTCCTCCCGGGCCCATTTGTGTTGCCCTTTACCTCCCTGCGTGGAGTGGGCAGTAATTCATTTGCTGTAATATGGTGTATTAATTATCCCGGGAGTACGAGTTTCGGCCAGGTCCGTCATCCCCACGCCGAGTGCGTGGAGGTATCGTTTTCGCTCCCTTCTCGGCATTTTGCTTACTTCATATATATTTGTTTATGCCGCTGCTAGAGAGCATGTGTAGGGATATCTAGCTCGCTTTATCTATTCATTATCGCTGCTGCGAGAGAGTGCGAGACCGTCCCGTGACCCGATCCGGGCACAAAAGAGAGCCGATCACCCTAGCTCATTGCCGGTTTCTCAACCGCGCACATCCGACGCTTCCCTCGTTAAGGGGCAGTCACGAGCTTGTCGTGTCCGTGGTCTCGTCCCGCATCAATTTGGTATCAGAGCGAGTTTGAGTCTAGGGTGTCCAAAAAAAAAAGTGTCATTCATTAGTCATTTACGTCTAAGTCGTGTTTAGAGTCGTCATTGTTTTAAAACAAACAAAAAAAAGTGTGTTTTTGCATTGCATCCCTTTACTCGATATATCAAAAGGTGTTGTCCGAACGTTAGGCTACACCTATCAGGAAGGCCGCACACTTGCGCGAGTGACCTTCGGGTCGATTACCTCCGCTGCGTACTGCGTTTTGGTTAAGTTTAGGCGCATCATTTTGCATTAGTGTGTTTTGCTTTAGTCGGCGTCTTCTAGTCGGTGTGTTTACATGCGCACTCGTCGGGGTACTCAGTACTCACCCCCACCACCACCTATGGCCAACCCACGGGATACCTCGGGAGACTTCCACTCCCTACAAGAGGCGATGATGGCCATTATGACTAGGTTGGACCAATCCGATGCTAACTTTCGGACTTTCTCCGATAATATGGATGGTCGCCTTAGAGCCATGGAGGGGTGCTTGGAGACCTCCGACAGGTCGGTCCAAGACCTCGTTGGGCGGTTAGATAGGATATCACACGGGGACCCTCCAGGGGCAGCCCAAGGCCCACCCGCACCTCCTCCCGTGGTGGCCCAAGTCCAACCCGCTCCCATGGCCCAAGTCCAGGCCGCTCCCGCGGCCCAAAACCAACCACCACAGGCTCCTCCACCCGCCCTTCCTCGGGTTCCCCAACTACCGCACCGTGACCTTGGTCTCGAGGACTATGGTTCCGACAATGCCTATGAGGGATATGGTCAACGCCGTTGTGGTTTTTAGCCACAACGAGATGAGGATGATGATCGGGTCCTTAAGACCGTGCGAGCGGACCCTCCCGCTTTTTACGGGTCTTTGGATCCGAAAGTCTACCTAGATTGGGAGTTCGGCATGGACCGTTACTTTGAGTGGTATGATATGTCGGAGCGTCGAAGGGTCCGATTCGCCACCATGAAACTCATGGGGCATGCACAAACCTATTGGAAGAATGTGTAGAGCCTGCTACTTCAGCGGCTAGAACCCCCGATTGACACATGGGCCGAGATGAAGAATAAACTTCGGCAAAAGTACCTTCCTCCCACATACCGCCAGCGACTCATCGATAGATGGCAAAGTCTTAGCCAAGGAGACCGGTTAGTCTCCGAATACATCGCTGAATTTGATGAGTACTTTCTACGATGTGGTGTCACGGAGGAGAGTACCATGCCCATTTTCCGCTTTCGACGTGGTTTGCGGCCACACTATCAGTATGAACTTTTCCGCCGCAATGCCAAGACGTTGGAAGAGGCATACCAGGTTGCTCTCGAGTTAGAGCAATTCGAGGGAGAGTTTGACTCTAGTCATCGGTTGGGCCCCACCCCTCTCCGTAGCACCGAGCCCTGTCACTCTATAGGCCCACATCCTCGGCCTCCCATGGCTCGACCTCAGGAGCCCACCCGTCAGGAGCACTTTGCTCCTTGACCTCGCCCTCCTCCACCCCGGGACCTATTTCCACCCCAACCACAGGCACCTGTTGCCCGTCCCCCGGCTCCTATAGCCCATCCTCTGGCACCGGCCCCCCCTCCACTATTGTCCAAGGCACCTACACCTCCCCCATTGCTGCCTACACCCCCTACCCGACGGGATGATAAGGGTAAGGCCCCTTTTATAGGAGAGAGTAGTCGGTCGAGAGTGCAGTGTTTCCACTGTCATGGATTTGGCCACTTTGCCAGCGAGTGTCCCGCTCGCGCCACCCTAGCCTTAGGTGTTGGAGAGCCCGCACCTCCCGAGCTTGAGTGTGTCAATTATGAGGCCGATGACGCACTAGCCGATGAGTACTATGCCTTGGGGGGAGAGTTGGATGGCTCACCCGCCGCCCAGGATGCCGCAACCTAGTGGGCTTGATACTACCACCTTAGTCTCGAGTCGTGCATGAGTCAGTGTGTTTTCTTGTGTGGTTTGTTTGTGATGGGGACATCACCTCCCATGCCCACGTTCACAGCTCGTCTCCTCGCCCCGATTGCATCCGGCATGGTTTAGTCATTTAATTTTAAGTCCTATGTAATTTTATTTGATTCATTTGATGTATTTTCTCTTTTATTTGAGTCATGTTCCTAGGTCTTGCATTTATTTTCCTAAGTTTGAGTGTCATTAGATTGTGTAATGTGCTATTGGGCCCAATTCTTCGGGCTTGGCCCATGAGCCCCCCCTACCCCTTCGGTTATTTGTTATTGAGTCTTTTGTAAGGGACTTATTGTAAAATGTGGGTTTCCTATATATAGGGCCCCATTTCCTTCATTTGGAGGTAATGAATCAATGAATGAAAAAACTTGCCATTTTGAGAGTTTACACTCCTTATCTAGTGGAGAGATTCCATTTTTTAGGTGAGAAACCCTAGGGGAGAGATTCCCCACCCTTCCCTCTCTTAATCTCTCTTTTTCACTCCACTTTCTCTCTCCTCAACACCCAAATTCAAATTTTCTTCTCTCTCCTCCCCCTCTCAACCACTTCCAACCCCCACCTACCTCCATTAACTCCCCACAACTTCCCACAACCCCTCTTTAATCCTCACCTAGTCCCAAGGAAGTTCCACCACTCAAAACCCCACCCTCCAACCACCACCTACCCCTTTCACTTCCCTAAGCATATCTCCACCTTCCCAAGGCTGAATTAACTCATTCCAAAGCCCAAATTCGAATCTCCTCATCCCTCCTTGCTCCCTAGGTCGCACCCCTCCTCTCCCCTCAAGCCAAGTTCACCCCCCTCCTCTCTTCTCCACTCCAGCTTTGTGTGCAGGCCGACCTGTAGATTAGCACTCTGTTGAAGAGACGTCCACAACTGCATCCTGGTTCTTCTGGTGACGTGGCCTAACTTTCTGGAAAGGCCTCCCTGTGCTCTTCACAGGCGAGGTGGAATCACTCCATTCTGAGTTCGTGGCCGTCCGTGAAGGCTGTTCTTCCCCGACTGCGCAGAACCTCTCAGACCAAAAGCCAGAGCGGCAGAGAAGACTCTCCCACGACGAACCTTGAAGGAATCAGCCTTCAGGGTCTTCTACAAAGATCTTCCTCCCTCTGTCAGCGTCCAGGAAAATAAGGCGGAGCTCCGTTCGGCATTCGAAAATCAGAGATATTAATTTTCTACCACAACCACGCCGGTCTGTCTCCTCACAGTCTGCCCCGACCACCGTCCACTTCTCTGGACACCCAGATCATCTCCGACATCAGAAGACTTCCCCGTTTGTTTTGCTGCAAAGTAGACTCGTCAACGATTCCAACGAGTCCAGCGATGCCAGATTTGGAGCTCAGGAGCAACAGTGACAGCTTCTGCAACCTGCTGTTTCAGACTGAGCTCGGCCAGAGACCAGAGCTGCATCCATCTTCCAGTCGCCGGAGCAGTCAGCCCCCAGATCAGAACGTCATCCAAAAATTCAGGCTGCACCCCTCTCCGGTTAGCAATCTTTTGGCACAAGTCTCATTAGATTCTGAGCTCAGTGGATTTATTGGCTGCATCAACATCGACTCCCTGTCCAGAATTACAGAAGCTAGACAGAATCGGCGAAGCTCGGAAACTCGGTTTCCTTTGCATCTCTCCCCACCCCGCTTGGCTGGCTGAAGGCCCCTCCCTGTGTGGAGGTAGTTTTGAATGTATTAAGCATAACCCCCACCCCAAGATCACCCCTCCTGCGTGAGGAGTAGTGTTGTACCGTTTGTAATTTCAGGTCAAGCTACACCGCCGCGGCGTGTGGGGATCCACCGCCTCCCCGCTCGCCCTCGTCTCCGAGCGGGACCGGTTTCTTCAAACCGGTCGAGTAAGTGCTCTAAACCCTTGCTCATTGTGCTTGTCTTTCAATGTTTGTTTCTTAGCTCCGCTGGTTGTGCGAGAGAGAGCCCGATCCTCAAGCCCCGTTGCCTTGAGTGATCACCGTGGGAAGAGTGAAACCGGTGCCCTTGGCACTTTGTCGGCCCCATTGAATTGGGTTCCACATCCTTTTGGGAATCAAGCCTTGGCCTTGCTGGCCCTCTACCAGCAAGGGCCCAACCCCACATCTTCACCTTGGCATTGCCAAGTTACCCCGGGCTTGGGTGAGCGACGAGAGAGCGGCGGCCCAAATTGGCCCATTTAGAATGCGAATGTGCTTGCTTGCTTAAGTCCAAGATTGTGTCACATCAGTTTGTGTGGTGTGTTTCGAGTCGATTGTTGTATGTATTGCATGGTAAGTCTGCATGAGTCTTGTGCAAGCTCGTTGTCGGTCTCTTATGAGTAAGAGGCGATTGGACTCACTCGATGAGTATGGGATCGGTTCCATATCTACACCCGGATCAGTCACCTACAGGGACTCAGCGGTGATTCCTAGTGAGTCTTCGAGTTGCTTCCTTCCCTTTTGAAAGTGCCCCACCCGGAGTGTCCACCTTCGGCCCATAGCAGTCCGTGCATATCGAGTATATATGGAATGAGCAGGTGACGATCACTCGGAGTGGAGTGTACCCGCGTTACTTGGCACGGTGACGGATCCGCCGGAGTACTCGAGCATCCATACCCCTACTCGACGGGGTCGAGTTCCTCCCACCCGGGGAGAGTTGATGGGAATCGACGCCGAGCATGTACTTTTTCTTTTGTATTTATGTCCTTTTAGTTTGTGTTTATATCCTTGGGAAAGTATGTACGTAAATGTAAGGCTTTATAAGTCAAGGAGTCATTCCCATGGATTGTGTGGGTTTTTATGTAATTATACAGTAGGACCAGCAAGGGGGCCCTCAGCCCTTTCCCATTGGTCCATGTCACCTATGTGGGGCTGGTCAACCATCCTAGGTGGCCATCTAGAAGGGTTGAATGTCAAATGCCACATGGGTAGACAAAGGGAGTAAAAAGTCTAAGGTAGGCTACCTACCATGTCAAGCTTGTCTCCCACTTGGGTTATTTTATTTTGTGTGTGTGTGTTGGTCACATTTAATCTAGGCCATTCATTCCCCATCCCTAGATCCAATGGTGGAGATTGGATTAGATTGGAGGCATATAAATACTTGTATTTTCCATTTGAATATTAATAAAAGTGAAAAAATCATTGTGCAAGAACCCATCTCTTATAGAATTTCGACCTCTCCTCTCTTTCCACCTGGTTTCTTCATCCCCAACCCCCATTCTAGAGTGATATCTCCTTCCCCCCACCTCCGGTGATCATCGGTGACGCCGCCGCCGCCGTTGGTGCCGCCATCACGCCGCCGCGGAGCCGCCTTCGGTGTTCTATCCATCCTGGATAGAGGCTTCTTGTCCGAATATCGGATCTCCACCACGTGACGATCTCAAGCTGCAATTTTTATGGTGTGTTCCTCCATTGTATCTCAAGCTCCACCTAAATTTTCACGCCCACATTCCATCGTTTAGTATTTTCCCATTTTCGTGCATCTTTCATTCCTAGTTCTGTTTTGTCTATGTCTACAGTGATAGCAGCCCTGTGTTTCCCACCTCTGACCATCTTTTTGATTTGTCCAAACCCTCCCAATTTTACTGGGAGTTCCTTCCATCACCCCCTACATCCACAAATGTTTTTAATTTTTTATCAGCCTTCTATCTATTTTTAGAAATTCGTGTTCTTACTCAGCTACAGTGTTGTCAGTCAGATCCTAGATCCGACCACCCTCCACTTCCAAAATTAGAAAAAATCACCACCACCTCCAAATCCTGATCCAAAAAAATTCCTGGTTTCGTAACTTGATTTCCCACAACTTTTATGAAGAACACAACCCCAGATTCAGACGTCTACCTCACGGTCAAAGGCAATCCACAGGAAAGTTCTCTCCTGACCTGAGATTTCAGGAACTGTACAACAGCAACCTTCAAAATTCACCAATCAGAAGTACATGCTTGATTATTTTTCTGTAATCACCCTAAGTTTAAGCCCTTCGAAGCACCTTTCTAACGGCACCAGTTTCGTCGAATTCCGACGTCGGGGCTGATCGCAATGTCCGTTCTCGCCGGAGCACGCGCCGGAAAATAGAACCGGCAGGTCCGTGGCCGGTTATTCTGACCGGTGCCGATCGGAGCCGCCCGACCTCCGGTCGGCGAACCAGCGTGCCGCTAGCCCGGGGAACGTTTCCCTAAGTGTCCCCACTACAGCGGTGTCACCGGGTCTCACTCGACCCCTCCGGACAGCACGTGGGCCCCACCATCACTAGTTCGGGTGCTGCCGAAGAGACGCGAGAAGTCGCCCGTCAACCCGAATTCGGTCCTCCCGGGCCCGTTTGTGTTGCCCTTTACCTCCCTGCATGGAGTGGGCAGTAATTCATTTACTGTAATATGGTGTATTAATTATCCCGGGAGTACGAGTTTCGGCCGGGTCCGTCGTCCCCACGCCGAGCGCGTGGAGGTATTGTTTTCGCTCCCTTCTCGACATTTTGCTTACTTCATATATATTTGTTTATGCCGCTGCTAGAGAGCATGTGTAGGGATATCTAGCTCGCTTTATCTATTCATTACCGCTGCTGCGAGAGAGTGCGAGACCGTCCCGTGACCCGATCCGGGCACAAAAGAGAGCCGATCACCCTAGCTCATTACCGGTTTCTCAACCGCGCACATCCGACGCTTCCCTCGTTAAGGGGCAGTCACGAGCTTGTCGTGTCCGTGGTCTCGTCCCGCATCACAAGCCGTGTACCCCGGCAATGCCTACAAGCTAATCAACGCCGAGGGGACCGAGTTATCCCACCCTTGGAATGGTCTTTATCTTAAAAAGTACTACCCTTAGCATAGTGCCAAAACGTCAAAAAATAATAACAAAAACAAAAAAAATGATGAAAAGACAGAAAACATCAAAAACAACAAAAACTATTGCAAATCACTAAAAATATGGAAAATTCAAAATGCCGATGCCTGGTGGTCACCGTGTAGTTAAATCTCTGCATCCAACCTTCATGTTAGGATAGGGCCCATTAAGGTTTGGTAGGCACCGGGTCTTGGTTTGCCAGAACCGTGGAGATCCCTGTCTGGCCACCTCGGCCTATGCTCGCTCAAAGGAAGCCAACATGTACTCACTTACGTATTTTATCTAAAAAAAGTTGGCAGCATCACCTACGGTGGGGCCTCATCCGGACGATCTCCAGAAGCTGTAATCTTTATTCTTTTCTCTTCGACCAAATGAGACAGTCGGCACCCTTAAAACGCTGAGCATGTGAAACCAAAACTCAAATCCCCAAGGGCAAGAGTAGGATCCATTTCCTCGAGCATCGATCAGAGTACGAGAAGAGGGTAGTGTCCCCGCAGGCACACGAAAGGGAGCTCACAAACGTCAAACGACTATATCTTCCTCGCAAAAAGAAACACAAAATCAAAATCAAGAGAAAAGCCTGGTCGTGACCGTGCCTGATGTCATAAATGAAACCCCTCAAAGCAAAAGTCTGAATCCACAAAAGGGGCCATAGAATGTAAATGCTCGGGATTTGGTCCGAAGTTGTCAGAAAGGAAAGAGTTAAATGGGCCCTTATTGGCTCGCCGGGTTAACGGTTTTGCCGATCCTGTCAGGAGGTTTATCCCCTATGCTCTTCCTTCTTCCTTTAAAGGTGAAAGCTCGACAGAATGTCTGAAGGGCGAAACCCGCCAAGGTTTGTGACCTTATTTTAATACAAACATATGGTTGCCTACTTTGAAAAGTAGAAGCTATAGCTGCGAAGGAGTCTCTGTATTTTTGGCTGGTCAAGACCCCTGTTTACCATCTGGGTGTCTTCTTGTTTAACCTTGGGCTTAGGCCAATGCAAGCGCGTCACCTCTGGCTGCGACGGCGCCTGATTCCGGGTCAGCGTCGCGCGGTTGGTCGTTAGGGTTCCAGGGTGTTCCATCATATACCATCTAGAGTTGTGAGGAAACAGACCCGGGTCGGGCAAATCATTTACCTCGAACACCTTTTGGGCGAATCCCTGTGGTCGGAAGCAATTGGGAGCCTAAGCATGGCATGGCGGTATTGTCATCAGGGTAAGTCTTAGCCGGCGGGATCATCATTTGAGGGGTCTAGAGGCCCAAATCAACCTAGATGTGCACTTAGGATACCTGGGAGGTTAGTAAGAAACCCATGTTCTCATGAAGGTTAGGTGCCATATGCGTGCTCATCAGGCGTTAGCGACAAAAAAAATGATAAAAAAAGAGAAAACGTAGATATTTGGAAAACAAAAAAAATTTATTAGAATGATAACAAAGACAAAAAAAAATGCCAAAAATAAAAAAAATGACAAAAATCATTTCGCATGATTGCATTTGTATGCAACATTTCACTTTTAAATTCTGCTTGCATTAGTGTGCTTGTCTGTCACATTCATCATTATCGCATCTTTCCCTTACCTTCGTTAATAAAGGCTTGGCCCCTTGACACATTATCAAGGACAGTTGAAGTGAACACCTGCTTATTGAGCAAGGGGCCAAGTCAGAACAAAGATACTGACCTGTTTGTTTCAGTGATGTGTGCAGGGATTCAAGATAACAAGAGTGAGATGAAAATCAAAACAAAATCATACCTTTTATTCCATTCTTAAATAAGGAATTGTACATTAAGCTCCACCTTCTCTCTCTATATTACTTGTCCCGCCACACTCCGGGCAAAACGCCCTCAAGGGTGCTACCCAACTACGAAAAGCGGTACTTCTACCGCTCTGTACACCTCTTCCCATTCCCACACCCCGGCGCTGATCCGTGGGAGCAGCAAAGGAGCTACTGACACGAAAGCCACGCTCTCGTGCTCTTCGATAGCGCTCCTCACCATCACTAAGCCATTGTTCAGCGAGGCCAAGGCTGGTTTGGAGTTCGAACAACTGGGCCTCCATGACCCTTCGCTCCTACCGTTCAACTAATCTGTCGGCTCTCTCTCTTTCTCTGTCCCTCTCTTTCTCTACCCGTTCTCTCTCACGGTCTTCCCTCTCCAATTGAAGGGTGATTCTCAGCTCCATGGCATCCCTGGAAGAATCATCATCGAGACGACGCCGCAATTCCTCCTCCAGCTCTGCTATTCTAGCCTCTCTCTGTGCAGCATGGGCAAGTGACTCCTGCATCTCCTTTTCCTACCAGATGAACTATCTCAGATATGTGGCAAGATATAAACAAGGAGAACTCATCACTGAAACTCTTACATGTATAGAGAGCATTCCTTCTACCTCCGCGGCACGCTGCGTAGTCCGAGCAAGTTGCTCATGAAGCAAATCAAGTTCTGAGGCGGGGATCCATAAGCTGGAAGAGACGCCGCCTCCTCCCATCGCTGACGAAGCCGCGTCGATCTGAGCGCGCTATAACCACATGGGATGAAAATTAGCCGCCGAACGCCATCAATCTAGAGTTTTAATTAGGAGTGCGCATTGAACATACACCTACCGAAGCGCTCAAGGCTCCACGGGTGTCACCCAATTGTTGCTCCGTTTCTGCCAGGTGTGATCGCAAGTCTGCTATCATGGTATCACGGACATCCTGCAACCATAGGAGTCAGCATCCACAAAAAGGAGAGGAGGAAAGGAGAAAAGAGGAAAAGGAGACCCACCTCCACAAGTCCCCGGGGTTGGAGCCGCTCTGCGTACATTGTCTTATACAGACGTAGATAGTCTTCACTATCCTGCGCATGTGATTCCACGATTGTGCCACCTCGTTGCCAGTCTTCATACTGTTCGGGGAACCGCACACGCCAATCAACGCAAGTTGCCGGTCCCCGTGTCTTTCTTCCAACGCGAGGTGGCGCAGTCGTATCCACCCATTCCTGGGCCAGCCCTAGGGTCCTCATAACCAATCGTAGCTGAAGCGGCTCGATTTCATTTAGGCAGTGTATCCATAATTCCCGTCCAAACCGGGCACGACTTGTTAAAACCCATGGTTGATCGGCATCGACCATGCTTGAGTAGGGTCTCCAGTTTACCTAGGTGAGGTTGTACATACCCGTTTAGCTGGTTAATACATATATATATATATATATATATATCCCACCATCGCTGCAGGGAATTCCTATAGCTCGCGCTTTAGCACCATCAGCTGGTAGGTTACAGGCGCTGCACCCATGATCGGTTGGCACCGCCTGGCTAACGGCACCATCGCTGGTCGCCAATGCCGAGCTCTACCCATTGGGAGGTGATAATAGCTCCACAGTTACATCATCATATGTCGTCAATGCCTTAAGTGGACTATTACAAATAAACACAAAAATATATAATAAAAATAAACAAAAAAAAATACCTGGATAAGTGGTGTGAACCCACTCACAGTCATCTCACGATCTGCCTCTTGGGACAGGCCCGTAAACAAGTGTGCTAGCATGGCAGCTCCCCAGGCGTACTGTCCTACTCTTTCGAGGTCAGATAGCAGCCCTAGGAAACGACAATGGATGCCATCTCCTTTCGAGCTCAGTATCAATCTCCCCAGGAAAAAGAGGAGAAATCTCCTCAAATCCATATTAGATCTCTCCCAATTGTCAAAATATGTGCAATACACAACACGACATCCCCTTTCCATCCTCTCCATAAATTCTTCCGAGGACTCGTCGTCTCGTCGATGAGTATTAGTGAGCCCTAATGCCCCCATGATAGACGCCCTAGCTACTGATCTGTGCTTCCGACTGTCTAAGTCCAACCCCAGTAGCTTCTGGGCACCTTCTCGGTAATCTGCATAGGTGACGCCAGTCACTACCTCACCATCCACTTTGAGGCTCGTGATTCGGACCACATCTTCTAGACTAGGCACCATTTGCCCCCATGGCATTAGGAATGCCCGACTTACTGGGTCCCATCTTTCGCACAAGGCTTGGATAAGGGCCAGGTCGTGTTGGATCGGCTCGATCCGAAGAAAGGTACCAAATCCCATCACGTCTAGCATGGCCTTCTGAAAATCTGGGAGACCCCTATATGCGGCCACTGCTAACTCCCACGAAATGTGTGATTTCATCACACTCTATGCGTGCATAAGAAATGGAGAAGGGTGCTGTCAAGAGGAAGGAAGAAAGAATGAGAAAAAGGGGGGAAAGCTCAGCTTACGAGTTGCGACTGGGTCCTCTCGCTGAACTGCCCTTCGAGGTCCGAGAGTTTCCTGGAACTGCTACCGTTGGATCTGCTTCTCTTCGAGGAGTGGGAAGATTTGCCCTCAATCCGGAATTCTGAGTTCCTCTTAGTACCTTTCAAGTTAGCCCTCGATGCCGCTGGAAGAACAAAAGAGGAATGTATATGAAGAAATGGGAGAAGTGTGGGCCAAGATTGCCTCCAACGATAGCCCTCACAATAAGGCACCTCCCCTGCGGTCCCATGAGTCACTTCACCACCCGTACAAGGTGATGGATCGGATGGTGTAATATGATGACCTGCTCCCTGTGGCGCCCTGTCATAACGTGGAGGCCATCCGTAAAGTTTGAAAAATCATTCGGGGGAAGAGGCCTAAGCTATCATCATTGACCTTGACGACAGATTTTTGTGAAAGAATAGTCGCAGCAAGATGCCATCCTCCGTCTAGGGCAGGATGTCGGCAGACACAGCACATGAGAACAGTACAAAGGAGCGTAGGGAAGAAGGGACGCGCAAGAAAACAAACAAACAACAGAAAATCAAATCACTCATAAGTCTACATAAACTATCACAAACATTACAATCATAGAGAGGAGGCGGGTCCACTAACTCGCCAACTCTCGACATCATCTTCATGCTCATCCCTCTAGGCGTCCCTCTCCTCTCCCCCGAGGTGAGGATCCCTCGGAAGTCTCCTGGACCCCCGTGCAGTGCTCGCCTCGCCTCGTGGCACCTGCTCCACAGCAGGGGCCCGCTGCTCCTCCTATGGCGTGGCGAGGAAGCCACCAGCAGAAAAGCATCCGGACCGGCGAAGTAGCGCCCCTAACTCTCGTGCTCTCTCGTAGGGCGTCTCCATCGCTCCTAACCTCTGCGCCATAACCTGAAGGCCTAGCTGGAGCTCCCTCACTTGGGCCTCCAAGGCCTTCTTCTCGGCCTGGTCTCTCTGTCGCTCGGCCCTTCTCTCCTCTCTCTCGCTCTCTGCCTCCCTCCTCGTCACCTGGAGAAGGACCCTCTACTCCAGAATGTCTGGAGAGGGCCTCCCCTCACCTCGACGCTGCAGCTCTACCATAGCTGCGGCCCAGGCATCACGCTGCTCTTCAGCACGAACCGCGCGGCCACCGCACTGGCAAGTTGCTCCTGGAGGGAGGCGATCTCCAGAAAAAGAGCCTGAGGATTGGAGGACGATCCGTCAGCCATCACTACCATCGTTTCCTGCTGAGTACGTAAAAAATAGATAGACAACGGCCGTTGGTTAAAATCTGGAATTTCATGGCAAAAATAAAACTTTTGAGGCCCTATTGTCACCTCCGTCCGTCTCCCAAGCTGAGGAGCCCCCGCTCGGTCCCCCCTCCGCTACTGCAGGAGGCCGCCACTGCCCTGCACCGGTGCGCTCCCTTGTTGTCCAGGGGAATGTACGCGCCGGTCCTCGAGCTTCGCCTTGCCGCGACTCTCCTTCCTGACACGGCTCGGCTCATCCGCGCTCGCCCACTCGTCAGCCAAGCCCGGGATTCTCACCGTACCCTGCATCAAAGAGGAAGGACCCCCGTTAGTTAACGAGAACGCGTCCCCTGTCTAGGACGCGCCCATCATGTGAGTGCCGCCCTCGCCAAACCCCTTCCACTCCCACACCACTCGCTCCAAACACAAAACAAGTCATAGAGGTGGGAATCGAAGCACTCACCCAGCCGCGTTTGCCTCCTTCCGCGCCATCGGGCCCCTCGGGTCCCACGAGTGCTCTAAAAGGCCCTTCCACTTCCGTCGACGCCTCTCCATGCTCGGGCGCATCCCTCCTCGGGCGAGGAGTCCCTCGCCCCTCTCTCCCCTCGCCGCGATCTGGCCCACCGAACTCCATCGATCGAGAGAGGAAGAAGACGAAAAGGGGCGAGCAAATCTCGACAGGAGGCGGGCTCTTTTGCAGGCAAGACACGAAGAAAGAAAGGCCGCCTGGCGCTTTAAATTTGAATTCGAAGGATAAGACACGTCCTCGCGCCAGAACGAGCCAAAAAAAAGAGAAGGGTGATCTCTCTGTGCAAGGCGTAGTTCCTTACTTTTCAGGGCAAGGTCTCGTGAAGCGTGCCTTGAAACAACTCGGTGCAAGAGAAGAAGCGTGGAAAAGGGAAAGTGCATACGACAAAAGGAACCATTTCATTGCACATAAGCAAATAGTCAGTTATACATCATAAAGTGAGGAAGGTGGAGTGTACAAGCAACTCTCTAACTCTCGCTACCACCCTCCTGATCATCTCTCTCCTCCCTCCTCTGACGGGGATCCCTAGGGGGCCTCCGTGAACTCTGAGAGGCGGTGCTCGCCTCGCCCTGTGGTGGCACGCCAGCCTCGAAGGCTCGACGACGCTCCTCGATCGAAGAAACCAGAAAGCTTCCCATGGAGAAAGAACCAGACTAACGAAGTCGCGCCCCACGCTCCTTCGCCCTCTGATATCACTCCTCGCTCACCCGAAGCCTCCCCTCCGCCGTGCCGAGACTCAATCGGAGCTCCGTCAGCTTGGCCTCCAGACCCTCCTCTCGTCCCGTTCTCGTAGTCGCTCCGCCCTCTTGTCCTCCCTCTCTCTCTCTCTGTCCTCCCTCTCTCTCTCTCTGTCCTCTCTCTCCCTCTCCCTCTCCTCTCTCTCCCGCATCGCCTATCTCCTCGACAGCTCGAGGGCAAAATGCAAATCCCGCACGTCGCTGTAGATCTCTAATTTAGAATAATCCACTTAAGGAAAATATTAAGAATAAAAAACAATAATCATCAATATGGAGGAAAATATATGCACGAGGTGCACAAGGGGAGTGTGTGATCGCCAGAGACGCGAACGCCTCAAAAATATAATCAATAAGAACATGGGAGGAATGATCGCGAAAAGTACCTCAAAAGATGCGGGGATGTGAGTGCTTCCTTTCTCTTCAAATCGGCCGGCCGATGAAGAGAGTTCTTGCTTTTATTACCCTTGCAAAAAAAGACAAACACCAATAAAAAATATGGATTAGAATATGGTGTGTAGCATCAAATTCTTATATAGAAAGATGAGCATGAAAAGATGTGCAAGACACACCTTGTGGGTGTTGGCCCTTAAACCCCTATGCAAAAGGGTATGGGAGATATGATGAATGATATGCAAATAGGGAGGTGTGCAAGAGATGCACTAAGGGGAGTTATTCAACATAGTTGAAGAAAGGAAATATGCATAGAGAGAGGAATATGATGCATGCGTATGTATGAACAAATAAAAACAAACTAAAAGAGAAAAGGGAGGGATAAGAAAAATCTGGTTTTGCTCCTTTGGCTTTTGATACTCGATGAGGAGAGGCCTTCAGTTGGATGAAGCTTGAACCATGTGAAGCCCTCCTTCAGCCAGGCAGCACCCCTGCGTGAAGAAAAGAAGAAGAAAACAAAAAAAAAAACAGAAGAAAGAAAAACAGCAGAAGAAGAAGAATCGAGGGAGGAAAAGAGGAATCCAACCGATCAACAGAGCAGTCGGCCCTATTAAATAGAATTGGAGGAGATAAACATGGGCAAGAGTCCCAAGAGGGAAAGGATAAGAATGGGCAAGAGCCCAAACCAAACAGGCATCTATCGAAGCAAGGACTCTCTGGGGAAAGGGCTGCGAAGGCAGACGGTGAAACACGCCTTAGGTCAGGGCGTCAATTTACGAATTGACGACCTACGCATAGGGCGTTTCTCAAAAACACGCCCTGCACAAGGGCGTTTCTCAAAAACCAAATTTAGAAATAAAAACTCCCCATATTTGAAAAAATGTAAAACACGCCTTAATTAAAGCCACGTTTAAAAAAAAACGCCCCTGAGAAGGGCGTTAATTTCAAGAGCTCAAATGGGGAAGTCGGTCAAAACCAAAAGAATTAACGCCCTCAGGTGAGGTCGTCCTTTCTTTAAGAAACGCCCTAGATTAAGTCATGTTTTAAGAAAACACGCCCTTACCCAGGTCGTAAATTCAGAAAATTCATAAAATAGATAAAGTGGGGGAGAAATAGATAAAATGGGAAGACACGCCCTAGACCAGGTCGTGTTTCAAAAAAAAAACGCCTCTGACGAGGGCGTGAATTCAGAAAATAGAGATAAATGCCCAGAAAAATAAGAAATGAGGGAAAAATAGGAGAAATTCAAGAAAAGTGGGAAAAACCACTCAAATAAGCTGATTTGAGGGTCAAATGGGGCATCGCAGAGCGATATGAAATATACTCAAAATAATGTCAATTTTGGCGTGTCTACAGCTGCCCCGCCTTGGCGTCTGCTTTGCAAGGGAGCAGAGCAAACTGAAAAGTAGATGTCAAGGTGTGATGAGACACGCAATCAACATCACTTGATGAGAATCAAATCAAAAGCACGAGATGAAGCAAATCTCGGGAAATCCAACGAAATCAACAATGTTTGGATAAAAGGGGAGGTGTGCACGCGGTGCACGAAGGAGATAAAATAAAATGATCAACTTCCAGCGAGGTGGAAGTACCTCAGGTCACAAACCTGCAAGTTTCACCATTGGGGAGCGGTTACCAGCCAGTGGACGTGCTGCAGCCAAGGTGGATCAAAGGAAAGGAGATAAAAATAAGATGATAAAAATCCAAACAAGGAGCTTTCGAGAGAATGACCCAAAACGGCGACAAAACGAACTAAAGACACAATTCAGCAATGAATATCTCATATCGGGAAAAATTTAGATCAATTCAACTCTCAGCACCAGCTTATCAGAATGATTTTTCAACAATTGTTTCAAATTCCTACATGAATGCATGCTGGGTTTAAATGGAAAAATAAATCAAATAAAAATATAGAATAATCAAGGATAATATTGTTAAACTGCCAAGACTGGGTCAAGAAACCGATTCTGCGAGCTGATACTAAGCCGAAGCATGTTTATCCGCGCACCAACTCGTAAAAAGGGAACCATCGTCCCCAGCCTTGGACGGCTCAACGGCCTATCCGTGTGACTAAGACTCCTCTGGAATCGTCATTGTTTTTGATGAAGGGGAACTCAAATTCCAGTTTTGCCAAAGCCACAAGGTCCTTGATATAATCTAATAGCGTAATAACATATAGTAGAATGCATACAGGGAGATGGTGATATCAATAAGCATGGGAACTGAGAAATGAGCTGCAAGCACCGTGGGACTTTGATGATGATGCCCAATCGGCGGGACCAAGAGCTTCTTATCCTGCGCTCAAAAATTCATCAGCCAAGATATAAAAGATAACAAGCAATGAATGAGGCATTTAAGCATAACAATCATTAAAGCATCAATCATAGCATGTATATGGCATGAATAGCACAAATTAAATCATGGTATTGCAAATCATCATTGTTTGTTGTTTGTCATGAGGATGACAATCTGGCTAATCAAGTTTTGGAGTTAAATAATCAAGATCTGATATAATGCCCATCGGCAGAGTAATCAGGGAATGATAATGCCCCTTGGCAAAGTGATCAAGTGAATCAGCAGGAGTTGATTGAAAGATTTGGAGATGAATAATCAGAATGATATTCAAGAGATAATCAGGAGATATAACAATCAAAATGATATAGGGAGATGATAATCAAAAATGCCCAGGGTGGCATGTCATGAAAATATCGGGAAAGAATCAATAGATTGATAGCAATGAGTGGAGAGAGGACTCATCCCGTGCTCCTGATCCTTGGAAAGTTATTCCTGCAAAACACCATCAGAAAATACAATGCAAAATTTTTGGATTTTGGAAATATGTAAATTTTTTATGAGATTTTGGAAATATTCAAATTTTTGTAGAATTTTGGAAATATTCAAATTTTTGTGGAGATTTTGAAAATATTCAAATTTTTGTGGAATTTTAGAAATATTCAAATTTTTGTGGAGATTTTGGAAATATTCAAATTTTTGTGGAGATTTTGGAAATATTCAAATTTTTGTGGAGATTTTGGTTAGACATTGCTAAAGCAGCATCAAAGGGTGTTTTTGAACCACTGGCTAGGGGTCCTCGTTTCCTCCCTTTTTGCTTAAAACTACCCAAAGCCGGGCGTGCATTGAAAGGGTGGCGCCCTATAACTGACTGCCCTTGATTAACGATGCCCCTACCAAGGCCATACCCGAGAAACATTCGGTCTTGGAGGGAGAAGAGAAGAATAATTGGAGATAAGCTTAAAGCAGGATGGGAGATATCAGGATTTGATTTCCTTCCAAGGTTTTAACCCTCAAAGAGGTAGTCTGTTGCGCTGGGGCTTTGTGCCTTTAATTTTTGGACCCTTAACATGCATACGACCAGGGTTTTCCCTGCGGGGACTTTGCCACTCTTGTCATGCCATAATTCATACTCTTGCTTTTATCAAAATTTTGATTTGATTTTCATAATAGCCCTTTTGGCGAAATGTATATCATGAAAACTCATATTGATTTTGGGTCAAGACTGCCCCTATTTGAGACTCCTCTCGTATTGGGGATTACCAGAGTTGGTCATCTCATCCGTCAACCTCTTGCCCCTACATTCGGCCGAGTAAAGAAGATGAAAGACTTTCAGATATACTCATGGCATGGCCAAAGTAGCAACGGTGTTTTAACCAAAGGAGCCGGCTAAGGACGCCGTGAAGTGTGTGGAATGCCCAACCGAGGGTTGCTCTTAAGCAAGTGGGGAGAGAATGTTGAATTCCCAGTGCGGGGTTCTTATTAACCAAAGGTGCTGCATAGCAAGCCTAAAGACTCTTTTGAGAATGATTTCATTAAACAAAAGCCTAAGATAAAGGTTTAAAACACCATTCTTAATCTTGTTAAGAAACACCTTATCTTAAAAACACGCCTTATGCAATGATGAAATGATATCGTGAAAATGCGTACTTACGCCAAAATATTATCTTGCAACCTTCGTTGAAGCAGCTGCCGCGAGAGGTTGATCATCATGGGATTTGTCCTCTTTGGCAGTCAAAAGGATTGGAAGCAAAGGATTTTGGGAGTGGCTTAACAAGAATGAGTGGTGCTCAAACCAGACTCAGACGAATAAGGAGAAAAGGAAAAGAGGCGAGGGCTAGAACTCCCTCACTAAGGTGCGGAGACCCTGATCACATGGAACAGTCTACAGAAGAAGCGGAGAATTAGAAGGTGGAGTGAGGACTAAAGCCTCGGAAGCAGTGGGAGAAAGGGCAGATGCCCAAGGCAGTGGATGTGGAAGAAGTTGGGTCGGACCCAGGATTAGGAGGAATCAGAAGAAGAAATTGGTATATGGAAAGAGGTGGATCCGGAGGGTCCGGAGGCAGAGGAGGATCGTGAGAGGAGAAATCATCCGGAGGCTCCGGAGGAATATTGAAAGAAGGGATGCGATGCCCTGGGGAGAAATAGGGAAAAAGATGATGGAAAAGGAAGAAGAAAATGAAGGATGTGATGTCCCGGAGGAGTAGAAAGATGAATCGGAAGAAAGATGGAGGGTCCGGAGGTTCCGGGGGAATGAAATCAGGAGGGTCACGATGCCCTGGAAGATGATAGAGAGAATAAGACGGAGAATTCAGAGGTTCCGGAGGTAGCAAATGAGATGGGGCGCGATGCCCAAGGGGAAAATCTGGAGGTTCCGGAGGAGGAAGGTGGAAAGGGGCGCGATGCCCGAGAGAAAGGTCCGGAGGTTCCGGAGGAGGAGAATGGAAAGGGGCGCGATGCCCGAGGGGAAAGTCCGGAGGTTCCGGAGGAAGAAGATGAAAAGGGGCGCGATGCCCGAGGGGAAAGTCCGGAGGTTCCGGAGGAGGAAAGTGGAAAGGGGCGCGGTGCCCGAGAGAAAGGTCCGGAGGTTCCGGAGGAAGAAGATGAAAAGGGGCGCGATGCCCAAAGAGGAGGGATAAAATTCCTGGAGGTTCCAGGGAGATAGCAGGAAAAGGGACGCGATGCCCCAGGGATAGTGGATAAAAAGATGAATATGAATAAGATGGGGAATGCGGAATATCCGGCGGGGCCGGAAGGCGGGGAAGATACGGGTTTGGAAACCCAGGAAGCAGAAGATGCAAATGCATGTAATGGGATGGATGCGATGAATGCATGAAATGCAAAGAATATGAAGAATGTGAAGGGCGAGAGGATGTGATCCTCCTCCTAACCCTGGGAATGGCCCATGAAGAAAAAGTGATAGAGATGGATGAATAGAAAGTGGAGCAAATAAGGGATGGCCCCTTAGCATTAAGGTAACTGCCCCTCCATGGCAGTGAACATGTACGGCCGATTGGCCCAATAAAGGAAGCTTCAATAAATGACAACCCCTTTGGAAAGCGAAGATCAATAAAGTGAGGGAGTCGTAGAGTTGGAACGGGAAGCATCATGTTGCCCATTGAATGTGGTGTATATGGAATGTTGAGCAAAATGGGCATTCGCCCCTTGTAAGGAATAATGAATTCTGGATTGGAAAGTTTGGACAAGGGGTGCCCTGCCCGGCCCTTAGATGGCATCAATGCCCGGCATTCTCCTCTGAGCAAGGGCAGCGGCTTAGCCTCTTCAATCGTGCTCGGTACAATAACCCGGATTGGCATCCGGCAAATGAATTCCTGTATCTTGAACGGCATAGCCACGGCCAAATCCTTCTTGCCCGGCTCTTGATCATCCTTGGCGCAAGTACTTATAGCAGCGCTCCCCTTCCGAGTAGTAAAGGGAGGTGAGGCAGAGGCGGAAGGCTTCATGAATGGTGGAGGTATAATGGAAGGCGTTGGCAAATGGGTGAGCGTAAGCGGGGGTTCAAACACGTCGAGTTTCTCCCTTTGCTCGGAAGCAGTTGGGATTGGCTCGGGTGCAAAAAGGGGTGGATCCTGCTCGGGATTAGCCACGGGTAAGGGTAAAGGGTTGAATGGTGGAATATGCAAAGTGGGTTTTGGGGTTAAAGGCATAATGGAGGGTAATGGTGGGGAAATTGGGGAAGTGGAGGCCGAGGTGGAGGCTAATGGCATCATGGGGGGAGGTGTAATTGGTGGAGGATTAATGGGTGAAGGTTTGGTGCGTAGGAAATGCCGGACAGGGCGAGCGATGTTAGGAGTGGGAGTGGAAATGGGAAGAGACTCAATAGGCGCCGGCGCGGGCGATTGGAATATCGACCCATCGTCATAACACCAACTAGTCTCGTAAACAGGGGTTGAATTAGGAGTGGTTTCCTCCTGAGCAGGGGGTTCATCGAATGAAAGTGGGGAAAGAGGAGAGTTAAGGGAACTCGGAAGGGGTGCCTGCGGAGCTTCATCATCCTCGTATATTGCCTCAGATTCTTCAAATGCCGGCTCTTGCTCACTTGGAATATCAACGCCGTAGTCGTCCATCCTATCTTTCCATTCTCTCTCCATTTTTGTAATGTCATCCAAAGCCGCATAGAGAGGATTAACCGGAGTAGGAGGAGCGGTGACCCTCTTTAATTGTTCCTCCATAGAAGCAATCTTATCCAAGACGTTTTGCTGGAGGGGAGTAACATGAACAATAGAGGGTTGGCAGGGCCTTGAAGGAGGAGGGGCCGCATAAAAAGGCCGTGGAGGGGAGTTGACGGGATGACCCGTAAAAGAAACCGGACGGGCCGGATTGCAAGGAATAAATGGGCCTCGGGGCCGTGAGGGAGGAGGAATAGAAGGAGGCGGGTGTCGGACCACCCGAATAGAATGAATAGGGGGAGATAGGTAATGGGCTACCCGAATATGATTGGAAGGAGGAGGTGGGTGATGGGCCACCCGTGTAGAATTGGAGGGAGATGGGTGATGGGCCACCCGAATAGAATTGGAAGGAGGGAGAGATGAAGGAGATGCACCCTCAACGGCAGCCTTAAGGGCTTGGATCTGTTGAGGGGTAAGATGATCTAATGCATGCAAGATTTGAGAGACCTTCTCGTCATTGGGAGGAGACGGTCCCGTAGGAATAGTGGCTCGAACTTGAGTAGGGGGACCATAAGGACGGACATTGCCCATGGGTCGGGCATGACCATGAGAATAAGGACGTGGTCCCTTGAAAGAATGGTGAGAATGATGATGATTAACATGTTGAAATTGAGGATATGAAGTGCTAGGCTGTGCATCCTCATGAATCGAATTGAACATGTTATCTTGTTTATAGTAAGCCATCATGCAATCAAAGTTCAAAATAATATGCAAAGAAGCACACAAAAGAGATGGTTACCTTGATTTGATTTGTTTGAACCTTGGTGAATTAAGGATTTTATCAAAGTTTTGAACGATTCACCCAAGGGGGGAACCTAGTTTCAAATGTGATTTAACTCCAATGCCAACTAGGAACACTCTCTCACCACGTATAGGCCAACTAATTCGGGACTTCAAAGGGTACAACCTGCCCGGCGTCCGTGAGGGAATCCACGGGTGCGGGGACTTATGGAGGCTTGGAAAAGGGATCTCCGGTCCAAAGAGACGGAATGCTCAATGGAGGGTCGTCCCGATTCCAAGAGGGGGTGTGGAATCCTAGTGAGGAGAGAAGAGGAGGGGGCTCCCAAACCAATGCAAAGAATGAATGCAACAGGGGAAATCAGGCCAACCACACAATATGATCAATCAATATGAAATATCATGAAAACTCACCCACGGGAAGGGTTCTGGAAACCCACAGTAAAAACACGCCCTGGAAGGAGGCGCTACTAACAAAAGACACGACAGTGTGACTGTCGTGACTCAAAGCGAGGTGCCAGGGGTAGTAAAAACACGCCTTAGGGTGAGGCGCTATAAGAGGAAAGGACGCCCTTGACAGAGGGCGTCAAATCAAAATAAACGCCTTACTGAGGGGCGCTAATCAACAAAGAAACGCCCTTGGGCAGGGCGTCAATTCTCAGGTAGCGTAATAAAAACAGAAATATCAAGAAATATGCTGGAAGGCGCCCTGTCAGTGGGCGTAAAATATGAATAAGACGCCCTGAGTTAGGGCGTGAAATCGAAAAAGCGCCTCTGACAGAGGCGTTAATTCCTTAGGAAAGCACGGCCAGAAATATTAAACAGGCACACTCACAACCACATAAATAAGGCAATCAATAGGATAAGCATGCTCATCAAGAATTTTAAATAAGTGGAGATTCTAAGGAAAAGACAACAAAATGGCAAATCACTTTAGGGAAGAAAGCAAAGCCAATGGAGGGTGCCCGAGGGGCACGAAAGGAGACGCACCGAGGGTGCAATAGGGGAGACGGCACACGCGGGTGCCTAAGGGGAAAAGGGGTAATAAAGAGAACGCAAAGCGTCCCACCGTGATCGCCAATTTGTAGATCTCTAATTTAGAATAATCCACTTAAGGAAAATATTAAGAATAAAAAACAATAATCATCAATATGGAGGAAAATATATGCACGAGGTGCACAAGGGGAGTGTGTGATCGCCAGAGACGCGAACGCCTCAAAAATATAATCAATAAGAACATGGGAGGAATGATCGCGAAAAGTACCTCAAAAGATGCGGGGATGTGAGTGCTTCCTTTCTCTTCAAATCGGCCGGCCGATGAAGAGAGTTCTTGCTTTTATTACCCTTGCAAAAAAAGACAAACACCAATAAAAAATATGGATTAGAATATGGTGTGTAGCATCAAATTCTTATATAGAAAGATGAGCATGAAAAGATGTGCAAGACACACCTTGTGGGTGTTGGCCCTTAAACCCCTATGCAAAAGGGTATGGGAGATATGATGAATGATATGCAAATAGGGAGGTGTGCAAGAGATGCACTAAGGGGAGTTATTCAACATAGTTGAAGAAAGGAAATATGCATAGAGAGAGGAATATGATGCATGCGTATGTATGAACAAATAAAAACAAACTAAAAGAGAAAAGGGAGGGATAAGAAAAATCTGGTTTTGCTCCTTTGGCTTTTGATACTCGATGAGGAGAGGCCTTCAGTTGGATGAAGCTTGAACCATGTGAAGCCCTCCTTCAGCCAGGCAGCACCCCTGCGTGAAGAAAAGAAGAAGAAAACAAAAAAAAAAACAGAAGAAAGAAAAACAGCAGAAGAAGAAGAATCGAGGGAGGAAAAGAGGAATCCAACCGATCAACAGAGCAGTCGGCCCTATTAAATAGAATTGGAGGAGATAAACATGGGCAAGAGTCCCAAGAGGGAAAGGATAAGAATGGGCAAGAGCCCAAACCAAACAGGCATCTATCGAAGCAAGGACTCTCTGGGGAAAGGGCTGCGAAGGCAGACGGTGAAACACGCCTTAGGTCAGGGCGTCAATTTACGAATTGACGACCTACGCATAGGGCGTTTCTCAAAAACACGCCCTGCACAAGGGCGTTTCTCAAAAACCAAATTTAGAAATAAAAACTCCCCATATTTGAAAAAATGTAAAACACGCCTTAATTAAAGCCACGTTTAAAAAAAAACGCCCCTGAGAAGGGCGTTAATTTCAAGAGCTCAAATGGGGAAGTCGGTCAAAACCAAAAGAATTAACGCCCTCAGGTGAGGTCGTCCTTTCTTTAAGAAACGCCCTAGATTAAGTCATGTTTTAAGAAAACACGCCCTTACCCAGGTCGTAAATTCAGAAAATTCATAAAATAGATAAAATGGGGGAGAAATAGATAAAATGGGAAGACACGCCCTAGACCAGGTCGTGTTTCAAAAAAAAAACGCCTCTGACGAGGGCGTGAATTCAGAAAATAGAGATAAATGCCCAGAAAAATAAGAAATGAGGGAAAAATAGGAGAAATTCAAGAAAAGTGGGAAAAACCACTCAAATAAGCTGATTTGAGGGTCAAATGGGGCATCGCAGAGCGATATGAAATATACTCAAAATAATGTCAATTTTGGCGTGTCTACAGTCGCGAGGGAGCTCCTCAGCCTCCCTTCGCTGCTTCTCCTCCAGCTCCGCAATCCGGGCGTCACGCTCTGCCGCCCAGGCGTCGCGCTCCTGCTCGGCACAAACAGCACGGACTAGTGCCTCTCGAATCTCGGCCACCCTCCAAAACCCACATGCACCGTAAGAGAGCAGTGAAAGAAGAAGAGCAACTGGAAAGAAGTCGGGTTCAAGCAGGACTCACTCGAGCCGCGCGGTCACGCTCGGCCTCCTCAGCCCGGGCCACCGCATACGCCAACTGTACTAGAAGGGCAGAAACCTCCGGAGGAGGGCCCCACGAACTGGAACCCGCTTCACCAGCCATCCCGGCTATCGCTATCTGGTGGGCCCGCTGAAACACAAAGCAAATGACAGTAAGAGGCAAGCATCAAAATCCGAGTCACAAAAAAAAAATGCATTGCATAGACTCACCAGGATCTCCAACTCCTGTCGGATGGCCACCAACTACCGCCTGGCGTCTGCCAGTTGGGCCCGCAGGTCGGCAATCATGTTATCACGAGCATCCTACATTGCATATAAATTAGTGTCACATGCACATACATATAAAAAGGGGAAACATTTTTCGTTTCACGCTTACCCCTGCCGCACCACCAAGGAAAAGACGCTCCCCGTACGTGGCTCGATACCGTCTCATGTAATCGGTGCTGTCCGGTACATGGGACACCACTGGGACCCCACCCTGCTGCCAGTCCTGGTACTGTGCAGGGAAGTGCGTACGCCAGTCCATGATCTTTGCCTTCCCCTTGGACTTCTGCCCGATGCGGACCGGCTCGTCTACGTCAACCCACTCCTGGGCTAATCCCAACGTCTTCATAACCAGCCTAAGCCGGAGCGGCTCGATCTCGTTCAGGCAATGGACCCACACGTCCCGCCCAAAACGAGGACGACCCGCTACAACCCAAGGCTGGCCGGCATCGGCCATGCCCAGGAAGGGCCTCCACACCACCTGCATCACCATACATGCATCATGTGAGTTGCTATTTCGCTCAATTAAGTCACATGCGTAAAAACACCAAAAAAATCATACGCATCATACCATAGCCTCGGGGTACTCGCTCAGCTCCCGACGAAGCGACGCCAGCTGGTAGCCGTGGGGTGCCGCGACCATGACCGGTCTCCACTGACGCGCCAGTGGCACGGCTCTCCTGTTCCCCTGTCTGGCTCTTCCCATCGGGAAGTAGTAGTAGCTCCACACCTGCATCCATCATTAGCACGAATAATTGCATATTTAACTACGGTAAAATGCATAAATAAAGTGTTTACCTGGAGAAAAGTTGCGAAGCCGCTGACTGTCGTCTCCCTCTCTGAAGTCTGGGAGAGATCGGCGATCAAATGGGCAAGCAGAGCCGCTCCCCACGCATAGTTCCCCACTCTGTCCAGATCCGCCAAGATCCCGAGGAAGCGGCAGTGGATGCCGTCACCCTTCGTCCCCAGTAGGAGGCGGCCCAGGAAGAAGAAGAGGAACCTCCGGAGGTCTAGATCCACCAGCTCCCGCTCGCCCGGGTCCTGCGTGAAAGCTGCACGAGCGTCTCCCTCCAGTCGTACCAGAAACTCCGCTCCAGTCTCGCTAACCCGTTGGCGCGGGTCACCAAATCCGAGTGCCTCCATAATCTCCACTCGGCCGACTACCCTGCTGTCTCTGTCAGTCGCGCTCGTCTCTAGCCACAGCAGGTCCAGGGCACTCTCTCAGTAATCGGGGTAAGTGACCCCGCTGACTACCTCTCCGTCAACTCGTAGCCCTGTGATTCGAGCCACGTCCTCCAGTGTCGGCACCATGTGCCCCCAGGGCATCAGAAACGCCCAGCTCGGCGGGTGCCACCGCTCCCTCAACACCTGGATGAGAGGAAGGTCGAGTCGGAAGGGCTCGATCCGCAGGAAAGCTCCAAAACCCATAGCATCCACCCGCGCCCTTTGAAAGTCCGGCAGCCCACGGTACGCTGCCACCACCAGGGACCAGCTGATCTGGCTCTTCATCACGCCCTGCACACCACACAAAAAAAAAGAAACACATCAGCATCATGGATAATAATAAACAACAACACTGTATATAATATTTATTTATTTATTTTATTTTAAATATATATATATATATATATATATATATATTTAAAGGCGTCCACCCCCCTGGACGCTTTCATTTTACTTCATTTATTTTATTTTAACAAACAAAAACAAATATAAAATAAAATAAAAAAATAATAATATATATTATCATGAAGGCGTCCACCTAATTGGACGCCTCCTTATTTTTAATTTTATTTTATTATTTACGTAATAAATCAAAAAAAATAATAAAAATAAAATAAAAGAAAAGTTGGAGGCGTCCAGGCCACTGGACGCCTCCTTTCCTCACTCCACGGCCTTCTCCACACCATCTCTCGCCCGCCTGTTTAGCCTACAAATTGAAGTTCTGAGAGGCTTACCGGGTCGTGCTCATCCTCTCCGACGTCGCCAGCACTCGCAGGACCCTCCACGGCCAAAGGAGGCGCCTCCTCTTCCTCGGCGATCTCCTCTTCCGCGGCAATCTCCTCTCCCACGGCAGCCTCCTCGGCATGATCCCTCGACCTCCTCAGACGACGAGCCCGTCGTTTCCGCCTCTCTCCACCCCGGCTCGGGCCTTCTTGCTCCATTGGGAACTGGAAATGGGTCGTTAGAATGAACAGTAGAAGAGAACGGGGGGTGAGACCCCCTTTATATAGAAAATCACCAGGATTTGGGGCGTCCAGGCGCCTGGACGCCCCCACATTTTTATTTTATTAAAAATTCAAAAAAACATAGGGCGTCCAAGCGCCTGGACGCTCCCACAACTAAAAAATTAAAAAATTGAAAAAGAAAATATAGGGCGTCCAAGCGCTTGGACGCCCCCACATCAAACAAAATAAAAAAAATAAAAAAAAGAAAAAAAGAAAAGATAGGGGCGTCCAGGACCCTAGACGCCCCCAAAATAAAAAATTTTAAAAAAATAAAAAAGAAAAAAGAAATTATAGGGGTGTCTAGGACCCTGGACGCCCCCAAAACAAAAAAATTCAAAAAAATAAAATAAAAAAAGAAATTATAGCGGCGTCCAGGACCCTGGAGGCCCCCAAAATAAAAAATTCAAAAAAAAAGAAAAAAGAAATTATAGGAGCGTCCAGGCCTCTAGACGCCCCCATTAAAATAAAAATGAGAACACAAAAAGGGGGAGAGAGAAAACACAAAAGAAAAAGAAAAAATAAAAATCATAAAAATAATAATCAAGGGAACAATGGTCCAAAATGCCAAATGCCAAATTTTATTCCATCAGAAAGCATAGCAGGCTACATCAGGGGCTTAGGCGCCTTAGGCCTTAACTTCCCCAGTTCGGTTACATAAGCTCTCCACAGCTCACATTCTTCCCACACGTGTGCTAAGGCCTTTCCCGCAACACTTGGCTTCCAGGGTGCTTTAACGGCCTTCGTTACCTTCGCATCCGCTTCCGTACCGAACTCCCTCTTCTTTAAAGGGACGATGCCAGTCAGTGGTGGAAACGAGTGGCGTGGAATGTCGATCTGGAGGTAGCACCGATGCGCGTTGTAAAGGACAAACTCAGTCGCGCTGATCAGTTGGAGTTTAACTTCGGGAGAAGACCTCATGAGGAGTTCGAGTGAGAGTAGACATGCCGGTGCACAAGTGAAGAAGCTTTGTGTCATGGTTCGAAAGTGAGACCGCCAGTCTTCCCGTTTCTTCAGCCACGGAACACGGTTCGCCACAGTGCCACCGAAGCCTAACACATCGGCTATGTGATAAAGGGGGCTTTGTTGGAAAAGCTTTGAAGCAGTCGGCATCCCCTCACGGTGGTCGATGTGTAAATTTGTTGGAAAAGCTTTGAAGCAGGAAAGTGAGAAGAGAGTCCATGCAGTAAATTTGAAATAAATCGACTTACCATATGCGACTGGATCGTCCCACTCAGATGACCCTCGAGGTCGGAAAGTCGCCTGATCTCACTGCTAGGCCTGCCCCTCTTCATAACGCGGGAAGACTCTCCTTCCATCCTGAAATCCCTAGACCCTCCTCTTCTCCTCCTCCAGAACTTTCAAAACTCCCCTTGGTACGTTTGAATAAACTAGCCTAAGGGAGGTACTTATAGGAAAGGAGAGGTGCTACGGGACGGGACGTGTCACATGAGTGGTCAAGTCGTCAGTGTTTTATCCTTGTACTGTGGCACGATTCTATTATATTTCTGCTGCTTTCTGATGTATTTAATCTATGATGGTCTGTGCAGGTTTTACCAACGGACGTTTTTCGCCCAATCTTGTATACCATCCTTCAGTGTTTGGTCCCCCATGTCATGCATCATACTATAAGATATTTACGCTATTAGAACACGTCAAGGACCTTGCGACCCGAATGAATCTGGGATTTGAGTTCCCCTTCAACAAAAACAGTGATGATTCCAGAAGAATTTGGGTTGTACAGATAGGCCATTAACTGGTGATAGCGTGGGAACGACGGTTCCATTCAGTGAGTCGGTGCGTGGATAAACAGGCCCCAGCTCAGTATCAGCTCACTGGATCGGTATCCTGACCCATTCTTAACGAGTTGACAATATTATCCTTGGCTATTTTCTATTCTAGTTTGTTTTAAATTTTTCTTTAAACCCAGCATGCATTCATATAGGACTTTGAGTCTATTGCGGAAGATCATTCAAGTGATTCGATTGCGAAAGCCATTGTGCTTCAATTCTTACAAATATGAGATATTCCATTCTGAATGAAATACTGAGTTTCCTTGAAACGGCCCTACGCTGCCCTTCCAAACGAGACCCTTGTTTGGACAGACCCTCAGATATTCCTTTGCTTTTTACCTTGTTTGACCCACCTTGGCCGCAGCACTTTCACATTGGCTGGTAACCACTCCCCAAAGGTGAAACCTACAGGTTTATGACCCAGGTACTTCCACACCGAGAAGTTGGTCTCCTTTATTTTCGTGCCTGAGCGCACATCTCACCCTCCCTTATTTGATTTCCGTCCAAAGAATCGTCAAATTTGAAAGACCTTCTTCAAGGTCGCCTCATTGAAACTACAGGAAAGGTTCCAAACAGTCATGTCAAAAGCGTGTCTCATCACACCTTAGCATCAACTTATAAGTCCATTCCCACTCCATTTCACTCCACTTCGATACCATTCCATTACGTGTCACTCCCTTGCAAAGCAGACGCCAAGGCGGGACAGCTGTAGACACACTATTCCTGACGTCCCCTGAGAAAATCTCATATTACCACGAGACGCCCCGCAGCGGCTTCAGCATTTTGAATCACTTGAGTGTTTCCTATCTTTGAGTCTTCTCTCATCTTCTGGGCGAGTAGCGTAACGCTTCTTCGGCATCCGGAAACCGCCTCGTTGTGGAAATCATGCAGCATTCGAACGGCATCAACATCAATCGCATGCATCAGAAGTTGCGGGACCAGGAAAATGCCTAACGGACGACTGCCGACGCCCTTTTCGGGGGAATCCGGGGGTCATCATGGAGGCGTCCAGGCTCCTGGACGCCTCCATCAATACAAAATAATGACAAAAAATATATATATAAGATTGAACAAAAAAAATATATAATTTCATGGAGGCATCCAGGCCCCCGGACGCCTCCATCAACCAGCTCACGGGCGACCCCGGGCCATCGACTGACCGTTGCTCAGCCTATCGTTTGAATAAAATCCAAGTTATGGAAGCGTCCAGGTCCCTGGACGCCTCTATCAACCAGCTCACGGGCGACCCCGGGCCATCGACTGACCATTGCTCAGCCTGTCGTTTGAATAAAATCCAAGTTATGGAAGCGTCCAGGCCCCTGGACGCCTCCATCAACCAGCTCACGGGTGACCCCTGGCCATCGACTGACCATTACTCAGCCTGTCGTTTGAATAAAATCCAAGTTATGGAAGCGTCCAGGCCCCTGGACGCCTCCATCAACCAGCTCAAGGGCGACCCCCGGCCATCGACTGACCGTTGCTCAGTCTGTCGTTTGAAGAAAATCCAAGTTATGGAGGCGTCCAGGCCCCTGGACGCCTCCATCAAACAGCTCACGGGCGACCCCTGACCATCGACTGACCGTCGCTCAGACTGTCGTTTGAAGAAAATCCAAGTTATGGAGGCGTCCAGGCCTCTGGACGCCCCCATCCTCCCGACCTCTATAAATAGAGGCCTACCCCCCTCAGCTCAGGAGGTCGAAAAAGAGCGCCGAGAGGCTACCGGATTCTATTCCTAACCCGTGGGTCTTTTCTTGGGGATGTCCTGCCGGATCCTCGGGTGCCCGTGCTCGGAGGAGAGAGGCCGCCTTCGCCCGCCGCGCTACCTCGTCGTCCCTACGCTGCCGAAGCTCCGCCGGATCTCGCCATCAACCATCTAATAAGCCATTCTCTCCTCTTCTTTCCTAGTTATCTTGCATTCATCATATCATATCCTCTACCCCCCCCCCCTTTATGAGGGAGTCTCTTCCCGTTTCTACATCGGAATAATTGCCATTCATCATAAGCATTTTCCTCCTACTAGTGTCCGAGAGGGGTTTAAAAGACAACACCAACCAGGTGTGTGTCTTGCCATCATTTCGTTACTTGCGTCGTTAGAATTTGAATACTGCACCTTCATCTTTCTGATCCACTCGTTACTTGTTTGTCGTTGTTTTGCAAGGGTACCTGAGGAAAGCCCTCTCCGTCGGCCGGCCGAAGGGGGAGGAAGAAGCAACCTGCCATTTCCCGCTCTCGAGGATTCACAATCTCCGCGCTCAATACAAGGTACACGCGATCATTTCATTTCTTTAAGGTAACCCCTCTGGCGATTACATCCCTTTAGCATCCTACGTATGCTCTTTCCTCATATTGGCACGTTTCATAATCCTTCTTAATTTTTAGTCGCTTGATAGTTTGTAGTTTAGTTCGTTTTCTTCTCCTTGAGTGGATTCCTCAGCTTCTACAAGGGGGGGGGGGGAGATTTAAGGTCACGGCGAAGCCCTGCCGAACTTTTGAGCGACCTACAGTCAGGGAGAGAAGGCCTTCTACGTCAACTCAGGCCTCCAGTCCAGGGAGTATTTGTGTTTTTTTCGAGTCTTCATTTGATAGTCCCGTTGTCACTTTTGTCATTGTATGCTCCACTTCTTTGCTCTCTCTTTCCACGTTTTCACTGCTTGCACTTCATTCACACACCCTCCTATTATTTTCCACGCCCATAGGGGTTTAAAAACTCCCAGGTATCCCCCATTCCACTTTATTATGGCTATTGTCTTTCTTTCTTATAGTTACTACACTTTGTAGTTCTGATCTTGGGTTTTCTCTTGTGTTCTCAACGTTGTTTTGCAGGTCAGCAGCATACTAGCACGAGGCCCATCCCCTCTGGCCGGTCGGAAGGGGTGGAGGTCTAGATCGTACGACTTGAAGCTTGGTGGTATTGAACGGATTCCTCCTATCCGTGTGAAGGATTGAGCGGCTTGTTCCTATCCGTTCAGCCTCTTCCGCGGGTTGGCCCTGAACCGCTCTGTCGCCGAGCTATTCTTCGTCCCGCATTCCTTGAGCATTGGTGAGCGGTCTGTCGAGCTACCGTTCGACTGATAGGGTGGTTCTTCCAGAGCCGTTTACTTCTGCAGTGCTGTTCACATGCGAGTGTCTCCTTTTTCCAAGGTACGGGTGTATTTGTTTTACATTTAGGAACCTTGGTGGCGATCACGATCATGCTTGCGTCCTTCCACCCATTTGTTTGCAGTTTGTTATTTCTTATATTGACATAGTTCAGGGATTGAAAGGATACAAAAGGGTAGGAAAAACATGTCAACATCAGGTCTTTGTCTGCCAGAGCTGTGGAGATCTCTGTCCGGTAACGTCTGCCTATGCCTATTACAAGGAAGACAATGTACACGTGCACACATTTTCTCAAAATGGGTAGCATCTCTTCTGGTGGGGTTCCACCCTGAAGGCCTCCAGAAAAGCGGTAATCTTTGTTGTCTTCATTGTCGACCAAATGAGACAGCCGACGCCCTTAAAATGCTGAGCATGCGAGGACCGAAGCATAAGATCTTTAAGGCAAGAGTAGGATCTATCCTCTCGAGCCCGGGTCAGAGCACGAGAAGAGGGTAGTGTCACCGCAGGCACAAAAAGGAATCCGAAAGCAAAATGATGATATTTCCCTCCCCAAGAAAGCAAAAAAAGAAAAAAAAATGGTGTGGCAAAGCTACACGAAAAGCCTGGTCGTGGCCGTGCCTGACCCTGGTAGATGAAACCCTTCTCAAAGTCCAAAGTCAAATTCTACAAAAGGGGCATCAAAACGTCAAACACTTGAGGATTGGTCTGAAATTACCCGAAAGGAGAAAGTCGAGTAGGTCCATGATGCACTCGGCACCCGTCGTTTAAAAATGCCATGCCACACAGTTTCAATATTTATAAAATCGCACTCACTCACTTAAATGGATTTGAAAACATGAGTAAAGTGGTAAGAACGGGTCGATCCCACGAGAAGGAATATTTTCATTTAAGCATGAGCTGAAAAATTCTTATATTTGAAAGCTCCGAATTTTGTGTGAGATTTAACTAATTGAAAAGTAAAATTGCATGAAAATACATGAATCTAAAGAAATAAAAAAATTAAATCCGAAATAAAATAGACGAAGTGGGATAGATTTGGTGCGGCCGTGGTGTGGTAACGACGTCGTCTGCTCGAGCCTTTGATTTACGAGTCGTCGGGAACGACCACGTACACTCGACCAGATCGGAACCGCGTCTCTTGACCATCTTTGGAAGAAGTTTGGAAATTGACCGAGAAAGAATTTTGGAAGAGATATTAGAGAGATGGAGAGATTATGCAAAATATTAAAACATGAATTAATGCAAACTCACAAGTGGATAAAAGTTACAAATAAATAAATTACAACACACTAGACCAATAACAAAAATAAAATGGAGAAGCCTAATGAAGGGGAAGAATGCTACATAAGAGGGGGAGAGAGCTATCTATGTTATGTGCCTACTATCTATTGCCTATTAGGGAGAGAAGTGCCTCTCATGCCTTTCTTATATAGGCTCCATCTAGCCCTTATTTCCTCATGTGAACACCCCAAGCCACCTTCTTAATTATTATTCTCTTTCTTCTTTGCGGCTCCTTGAAACCCGTGTGAAGCCCCTGCTGGCCTTTAGGCCTTGTCGACAGCCCAGCGCCCACCTTGTTTGTCATGGCCATTTCAAGACTTTGCATGTGTTGAAGCCGTGGACCCCTCGCCAGCCAACTGAAGAAATCCTGCCGCGTGTGTTGTTTGTTTGGCCAAATGTACCCAGCCAGCCTGCTTTTCTCATGCACCGTGGAGAGCCGATGTGAGGCGCCGCAAAGCCCATTCTGCTGACATGTGGAACCTAAAGCACCTGTGGATTTGATTGTTGTGTGAAGGCCCTGTGCGTTAATCACCCTGCTGCCGTGGCCGCATGCAGTCACGTGGAGACACCCGAGCCACTCCAGCCGACGTTGCCTTCGTGCGTTGAAGGCCCACCACCGCGTTTGTATGAGAAGCTTTTGCCTTTGCGTTTAAGACCAGCCAGCGTGGAGCCCATGGCTACCTCCGCCGAAGCCTTGCCGTGTGGAGAAAACTCCACATCCTAGCCAGCTCGCACGCAAAGAAGCCACTGGACCTTGGCCCCGCCATGCATTTGATCATTGAAGCCTCTGTTGAGTCAGGTGCAATAGATTCAGAGGGGGGGTGAATGAATCTCCCCTTTCAAAATTAGCCTAAATACAAACTTAAGACTCAATTATGCAGAATTAAAACAGTTGCAGCTATATTCTAAGAATACTAAGGATCATCTCGGCAAGACAACTCATTAGAATTAGCCCTCACTCGATCCTATGCAAACATCTAATACGCATCAACTAAGTGAACATATAAGAAGATCAAACCACAAGGGACACCAGGATTTTTAGGTGGTTCGGTCAACAGACCTACGTCCACCCCTCACTCCAAACCGGAGTGAGGCTTCCACTAGTAACACTAGCACAGCAGACTCAGTCTGCAACAAATGCTGCCACACAGCTTGACCAGGGGAACAACCTCCCCTCTTCCTCCCAACCGGAGGGAACCACTAGTGACACCAGTCACTAGCAAACCAGAGACACAAGTCGCTCTTCCTCCAGACCAGGAGGGGACCTACAAGTAGCAACACTACCTGCACTCGGAGACCCAAGTCTCCCTTCCTCTGAAGCTCAGAGGGAAGCACAAGTGACACTAAGTCACCTGCAAGTTAGAGGTCTCGGACCTCTCTTCCTCCACAAAGGAGGGAACAACTGATGACCCAAGGTCACCAGCAAACCGGAGAAACAAATCTCCCTTCTCCTGAAACCACAGGAGGAACCCGATCCCCAACAGGGCAATCGGAAGAACAAGGTAAAAGGAAAACAATAAAAGATAAAAATCACAGCGACATAAAGTTGGAGAAATGAAAAGCACAATGACAAACTGGGTTGGATCTGATCCAAGGTCCAGTGAACAATGAAGCTCCCTTCTTCTTCATAACCTCTCTATATCACTGTCTCTCTTTCTTTTTCTTCTTCTGCTCTCTCGATCTGTCTCTCAGCTTTCTCTATCTCTTTTTTCTCTTCTGCACTTCTTCTCTTAGCTCTGGCTGCTTCTACTTCAGTCACTCTCGGCCCTCGCACTTCTTTCTTCAGAGGAAGAAGACATATATATAGCAGCAGCAGATTAGGGCGGCGTGTGCTCTCCACGATTCCTGCCCAAATGCTTCAGTCCACGTGGAGGCTCCTCTGCATCTCGGATAATGTGCCAGATGCCAGCCTCGTATCACGTGCCCACTCTGCATAGGCTCCACGAACAGTACCTGTCACACAGTCATAAGAGAGTAATCAGAAGGATGTACATACTTGCTGGGTAACTGAAGACCACAGTGTATAGACTTAGTGTGAAGGATAGAATGTATAGACTTTGAAGACTTAGCCAACGAGTGTATAGACATGAACAGCTAGCCACGAGTGTGTAGACTTGCTATGAAGAACAACGATGTGTAGACTTGTGAAGCACAACTGTATGCGATGTATAGACTTCAATGTATAGACTTCGATGAGCACAATGCATGAACTGGCCATAGCAAATGTATATACTTTGTGATACGCAAAGGCTGTACAGACTTGAGTGAAGACAATGCAAAGTATAGACTTTGATGAACATATGAAATGTATGGACTTAATGACGCAAGCGATGTAAAGACTTGGATGAGTCATTGCATGAGACGATGGATGTACATACTTGGGCTGTACAGACTTTGAAAGCTTGAAGGCGATGTATAGACTTCAAGTGAAGACCATTGTATAGACTTCAACAATGCGAGCACAGTACGCTGTACAGACTTTGATGAGCATATGCAATGTATGGACTTAACGACCCAACCGATGTATAGACTTAGAAACAGCAATGAAGTAAGTGTGTTTAATGTGAGAGAGTGTATAGACTTAGCCAACTTGAAACTCTGTACAGACTATGATGCACAAGCAATGCATAGACTTCGTGATGCCAACAGACAATGACTGTGTAGACTTGTTTTGAACAATGCACGCTGTGTAGACTTGCAATGCAAAGGCTGATGTATAGACTTGGTAGTCTGGGGGCGTCGACGCATCAAAGGAGGGGGTCGACGCATGATGCATGGATGTATGGACTTGAAGATTCGAAGCCCCACAATGTTTAGACTTTAAGATGCATACGCCAAGGCTTGACACAGTGATGTATAGACATAGGGGCATTTGCCAAGTATGTACAGACTTCAGGCTGAACGTGTGTGCTGTGAGCAATGTGTAGACTTGGTGAGCTACAAAGCACAATGTGTAGACTTGAAATGGGAAAGGGCTGTACAGACTTGGGCAATGCAAAGCCAATCGGATGTATAGACTTCATGATGAGTAGACATGCCAAAAAAATTGAACCATGTACAGACTTGAACAAGCAAAGTCTGTACAGACTTGAAGATTCATGATGTATAGACTTTGGCAAGAGACTGGCTGTACAGACTTCAACATAGCTGCAATGTACAGGCTTTGACAAAGCAGCGTTGTACAGACTTGATGAAGCTTCAGATGAATGAATGTATAGACTTCCCAAATGAATGTACAGACTTCAGAAGATGAAGACTCTGTATAGACATGAAGAAGCTGAGTGAACAATGTATAGGCTTTGAACTCTGTGCAGACTTGAAGACCCTGAGCCAATGTGTAGACTTTTCCTTAGAAACGAATGTATAGACTTGCACAGGAGTGCCTGAAGCGATGTACAAACTTGGAGTGCCAAAGCCATTGTATAGACTTGGCGTGCCGAAGCCATTGTATAGACTTGGCGAATGGCTTGAAACACAAGGATGCTGCTCACTGTACAGACTTGATCAAGGCAGCTGAACAATGTACCCACTTCCAATGTATAGACTTCTCATGAACAGTCCGATGTGCATACTTCCCTTCGATGCATCTACAGTGCAATGTATTGACTTTGAAGAATATGTACATGGCGCTGTACAGACTTTGAATGAAGAGCCCAATGTACATACTTGAGCTATGTAAGCTACAGTGCCGATGTATAGACTTTGGCTAGACAATGCTACAGGGCCGATGTGTAGACTTTGTGAATGTTCAGACTTAAATGCTCGACCAGTGTACAAACTTGCCACCGACCAATGTATGGACTTGAAAGGCTTGAACACGACGATGTGTAAACTTTGCCCAGAACGACGATGTGTAGACTTTGGCCAAATGCAGTGTGTAGATATGGAGATATGATGCATGAACAGAATGGCGTTGTACAGACTCTACCAGTGTGCAGACTTTGTCTAAATGCAGTGTGCATGCAGCAGTGTATATACTTGGGATCAAATGCAGTGTACAGTCTTCACTGATCGTGTGAACATGCAGCAGCCAATGTAGACATGCGAAACTTGAGGGGGGTCCACCCATCTAAGAGGGGGGGTCGACCCACTTCTGTCCAGATGTCAGACAGACATATTCACAAGCACACATTCACACACAGACGAACACATATGAATGCTTCATGCAGCAGATAACATGACTGAACATCAAATATGAAATGCAGACATTCACATGCCAGTTATGAAATGCACCAATGCACACACCTTGTTCGATGTAATAATACTCAAATAAGCAGTTCATTGAAACATTCACATATGCAACACAAATATGCAACACAAACAGATGATGACTCATAGTGTTTGCTATCATCAAAATCACAGGGACACAACAATCTCCCCCTTTTTGATGATGGCAACACTATGAGTCATACTGACCTGATCAAATATTTCTCCCCCTTTGACTTCAGCAAAAAGATATTAGATGAAGAGGGAGGAATAATACAGCATAAGATGAGTGAATTAAAAGCTCCCCCTTTGACTAAGCTCCCCCTTAAAGGCAATTAGCTCCCCCTGAATAGAATAATGATCAGAAGTGTTTTGAAGGTTGAAACCAATTGAGATGATGGGAGAAAATCAACAAAAGCACAGGGACACTTAAGAATGCTGATTGGATCTCCCCCTTTATGAAAAACACTCAGCATGACATGGAAGTACCCCCTGATTAGATGGAGTGAAGGGAGTGATGAGCATCTATCAACAAAGCACATGGGTATACAAGAGTTACCACAGTCTGTAATTACAGTGAATAAATGAGGAAGCAAGATTTTCATTAGCACACCAAATTCATAAATCTTTGTAAACGAATTTCAGATTCTTCAGTTATAATAGATTATGAATGAGTTTGAACTTATTATCATGATTTAAGAGTGATGTATTTAAAGTTCATCAGGAAAATTCATTACTGATATCTGAAACATCTTTTAATAAGGATTAACCATCAACTCAGTTGTTATTCATGTTTAACCTCCTTCCAACTTACTCATTTAAATTCAATGACTCCTATGGTAGTTCCACAAGATACTATTGAGATTTAAACAGAAATAAATGAGACTGAACTTGTCTTTAGATTTTCAGAAATTTCTATTGAATCAGCACTCATTTTTCCTGAGCAAGTTTGGTTCAGTCAACACCTTTTTACATGAGGCACAACACTTCTCAGGTGAAGTGACCCAGTTACTCAGTGTGACAACCACATTGCCTCTGAAGGAGAACAGAGTTAGCAATGGAGTATCTTTTTTTTCATGAGGAGACACCTTGATTAGAGGCCAGAATCCCCAGTTACTCAAAACACAACCATGCCATTGCTCTGTCAGATTTTCAAACATTTTGAAAAGAGAGTTAACTATGGCACTTCATGACATGGGCTTAATCCATTTCTTTGATAGAGAACCCTGTTTCTCTGTGACCACAGTCATTGCTCTTGCTTTAAATTTTTAAGTGTTTTCAGATTTTGCAAACAATGCACAGTACACTGAAATGTTTAAGAACAATAATTTCTATATGTATCTTAACCAAAGAAAGTCATGTCGTTTAAAATTTCAGATTTCAGAAGGTTTTGCATGAAGTTCATGAGACAACTGGTTAAGATTTATTAAGCAGAATGATGCAGATATTTTCAAGTCCTTTACATCAAAACTTAAGAAATACATTAGACTTAAATCAATTTGATTTATCAAAACATTCTTAAGCCAGTATAATAGAAGATTCTTCTTTTCAGAATGTGTCTGATTTATGTCTAGGGTGTACTGACTAAAATCTTTCCTCATTCAGAAGAATCAATGATATTTTAGCAGATCGGTGGAGTCAACAAAGCATTTTTATCGAGAGAGCAGTTTGAAGCCAACAGTAAAGACTAGAATTCAGACAGATTAGCTTGTATCAGACTTGACAAGCTATGAACAAATGTGAGTGATAGGTACAAGCTAGCAGTTGAGCTCAAGGCAAACAGAATCAATAGCTAAGTCTGGAATACAGACAGATCAGCTATATCAGTGTAGACAGTAGAGAATTCAAGAGAACCACACATTTGCCAAGAGAATGGATCAGATTTCTAGTAGGGGTTCAAGTTATGAAGAAATGAACAAACAAGAATGCTCCCCCTGTCTAGATGTAATGAGACATTTCTTTTTAGATTTTTCAATGTAAGGAAATGCAGTGCTACTAACTACGTGTATGCATACATCAAATGAGATTATCATGATATGCAAGCATTAGTCAAACTCCCCCTTACAGAGTGCATGATATGCAATTAGGGCACTGAAACATAATTTTAAAATTTATGCTCATTCAGACTGTCATAAAAAGAACAAATCATGTATGAGGAGAGTTCAGAAAATTTGAATCTGACAATGCAGATGATGAATGAATATGCAAAGACGGATTTAACATGCTATTCAGTTATTCTAAGAACAAGAAGTGCAGAGAATTTACCTGAAAGGGGCTTTATTAACTTGGGTGCCTTGGTTTAATTTACCCCTCTTTATTCCTCAGTCCAAGGCACACCAGCAAAGTATTTGATCATCTTGATCCTGCAGGGACCCAAGCAGCTTTGGGTCCTACGTTAGCCCTGACAGATGTTCTAAGCAAATTCATAGCACCAGGGTCATCATGATCCATCAGATAGCAATTGTCCATAGAGTGACCAAACTTCCCATAATATCTACATGAAGTGACTGGTTTCTGGTTTTTATGATGCATAGTAACAGTAGCATGAGATTTATAAACATGATCATAATATTTTCTGTTATATGCATGAACAGTTTGGTTCTTATTCCTAACCAGCCAACATTCAGCAGATATATGGCCTGGCTTCCCACAGTTATAGCATGAAATTTTCACAAATGGTTTTGCAGGGAATTTGACAAAATGGGGTTTAACAGAATTCTTTTGAACATACCAACAGTCCTTGACTGTATGCCCATTTTTCCCACATTCAAAGCATCTGGTTTGCTTACTTTTGAAACCACTTTTACCCCAAGTGGATCTAAACCAGCACTCAGCAGCCCTGTGCCCGGGCTTATTACAGTTGAAGCATACAATGTGCTGACTAGAATTGTGTTTAGATCCATATGGACCATGAAAATGAGTGGAAGACCTGGCATGCAGTTTATTGTCTTCTTTCATGATAAAACATTCACTCATGAGATGACCATACTTACTACAATAATAACATGAAGCATCAGGCTTCCTAGTAGCATGGTTTCTACCAGAAAAATTTCTAGAATGTAATGTTCCACTAGCATGCTCATCCTTTAACATCAAACTGCAATCTTCCATTATGTGTCCTACTTTCTCACAATAATAACATGACCCCTTTTTAATATGAGTGTGTGAGAGATCATGTGAATTGTGTGCAGCCTTCCTTATAGCAACATGAGTGTCTTTTTCCTTTTTCTGTGAATTTTCACCCTTTTTCTGTTTTGGAGTTTGTTCCACAGTTTTGGGTTTCACAGTGGATTTTTGTGCAGTAAATTGAAAAACAGAAGAACCAGCAGTTGTGGTTTGATCAGAAGCTTTTACAAACACAGTTGAAGCTTTAATGCTATTAATCCTTTTGTTTGTTGAACTGTAACCCAGCCCCTCTCTTTGAGAGTTATCACTCTTTCCCAGAAGCTTATTTAGATTGTCCTTTCCCTTGACAAATTTTTACAAGAAGTTTTTCAAATCTTGAATTTCAGAATTTAAGCCACAAATATTAGCTTCATATTTGGACAGATCTGTTTCACAGGAAATGACTTGTTGATGCAAGACATCATTCAGACTTTTGAGTTTTTCAACTTCCTGTTTTAATTTTATTTCATTGTCAGCCTCAGATAGGGACTTGTTAAGATCATCAATTTCTTGTTGAAGAGATGTGATAGTGAGCTCATAATTAGCTATCTTCTCTTCACAGCAATTGACATTTCCACTCAACATTAGGTTGATGGTTTTTAGACTCTCAATTTCTTGTTCAGCATTCACCAACCTATCAGAATTATCCACGCTCACACACTTGTCTTTTTCCATTGTCATTAGCCTATCTGTCAACTGGGTGTTTAGATGTTTCAGTTTGTTGATTTCCTCTTTCAACTTATTGTTCTGCTCTAGGAGTTCATCATCAAGCGCCCATTCATCTGAAGAAAACTGACATTCATAAAACTTTTCTTGTTGTTTTTCAGATTGAAGTTTGTCAAGATTTTTTTGAATCTCTGAGTTTACTACTCTATCAGCCTCTAATTTTTCAGAAATCAATCTATTTTCTTTTTCAAGATTTATTGATTTGTGTTCAGATTCTTTGAGCTGGTTTTTGAGTGTTTTATTTTCAGATTTCATGTTTTCCAATTCAGAGATGACGCACTCTAAATTTCTCACCAGTTCTTCAATTTGAACAACTTTATTGTTATGAGCCTTACCATCATCAGTTAAACTATGCTTCTCCTTTAGTTCAGCAATTTTGCAAACAAGCTCTTGATTTTCTTTTTTGTGTAAATCAATTTGTTTCATAAGAGTTTGTTTTTCAGATTTCAAATGATCTAAATCTGAACTAATCGAATCAAAATCTGTTAACTGTTTTCTAAATATGTCATCTTCAATTTTCAGAATTTCAGGGGTTTCACCTCGAGATTTAGCATCCTCATGATTCTTCAACTTCTTTTTCAGAGATTTATATCATTTTCTCAATTTTTGTAAGAAACAACCAAATCACTGTACGCTCTAATCCAATCATCTATATCATAATTTTCAAATTTAGAAGATACCTCATCTTCATCTTTTTTTTCATTTTCTTCTGATTCATCTTGATCACTGCCTTGGTTGCTCTTGTCAGCCATCAGGCAGCTGTCCTCATTTCTCCTCTGAGCTAGCTTTAGCTGATCCAGAATGTCCTTAGTGTTGAATCTCTGTAGTTTTGATGATGACTAACACTATGAATCAAATTACTGGCATGCACATCTTCTGATTAAATGCTTCTGCAACTTGTTCACTCATTAGCTCGTATCTGGTTGTCTTCATTTATATATGGGTTCTGTGCCTTCTGTGCGTTGACGCACTTGGGTGGCTGCGTAGACGCAATTGTGCGTCTTTCGCTTGCGATCGTGTTCACTGTGTCGACGCTGTCACCTGATGCGTTGACGCATTGGTTTGTTGCCAAGGGCTTGAGCGTCTCGCCTAAGGAGCTGAGGCAACGCTACACGATGGAAGCGTCGACGCCTTGAGCGTCTCGCCTAAGGAGCTGAGGCGACACTGCATGATGGAAGCGTCGACGCCTTGAGCTTATGACCCAAGGTCTTATGATCAACAACCAAGCAGACGCGTCGACGCTGTCACTAATGCGTTGACGCATTAGTGTGTTTTGTCAAGGGACCTGTTTTCCATTATATCCATTGTGTTAACGCCTTGGCTTTAGTGCGTTGACGCGTTCTTCAGTCCTTTGATAAGTCCCGTACAATCTATATGAACAAATGTATGACTTGAATATTTCTGAGATTGACTGAATGCTCTCTGAAACCTTACAGGGACTTAAAGACAAATTGGAACTTTATTCCAATCATGTGAGCACGTGATTTGAGGGAATAATCATCTAACACGTGGCTCAGCTCATCTGGAAGCATCTTCTTCGCGCGTGTCTCCCACACCCTCAGTCTCTCGTGAGTCTGGATATATAGAGGAAGGTTTCTACCCCTAAAAGGCCGCCGAAGCCACAAGAAAAAGGGTGAGGCCAGAGCGAGAAAAAGAAGAGGAGAAGCCATCCTGATCCATTCGTTGAGCGTACCTGGAAGAGAGAGAGTGATGAAGGAGAGGATGGCTTCTGCTACGTTTTGTCTATGCTTCTTTAAGAAGCTACATTGTTTCTCCGTTCGATTGTCTTTCAATATTTCTTTATGTCTTCGTTTGTTCGTTCTAAAATTCCGATACTCTGTTTTCGTTCCCTCTAGGTGTAGAGGAAGAGAGGTGAATCCTCTGGGTTGCTGTGTGGCATCCCTCTGATTTAGATCAGAGGAAGGGAGGAGTTCTCCGTGGTTTTGTGTTTAGGTAGTGAGAAGGCTACCTGGGTTCTTCCCTCTGGCTGAGGAGGAAGAGAGACAGCGTGTCTAAATTGCAGTGAGGGTGAGTCACTGCTGGGTTCCCTCTTGTCTAAGAGGAAGGGAGAGTTATCTCCGGGTCAGGTCTTGTGGTGTATGACCTGGGTGCAAGCTGTGAGTTCAGCGTCTGTAGAGATTTCGATCCCCAAGCTGTGGATCAGCGTGTTGTTGGCAGACTGAGTCTGCGGTTCTTTCTTGTGAAAGGGAAGCCTCACTCTGCCTTGAGTGAGGGATGGACGTAAGTCTGCAGGTTGCAGACTGAACCATCTAAACCTCTTGTTCTCCGTGGTGTGGTTGTGCGCTTCTATTTCCTTTATGCTTCTGTCTGGCTTCATGAAGTAAGTATGATTGTTGATGATCGAAACATTGGTCTGACTGCTCGCTTAGTGATTGTGTATATGTGCTGATGAAATTCTGAGTGATATATGTTCTGCGCTCGTGACCTGCTTTATCTTTGTTAAGGTTTCGGATTATTTTACATATTGTCAGTCTTCCTAGCCCATCTCATCTTCTAAGATTTCCTCGGCTCGGTCAAATATTTTTTAAACGGTGATCTATTCATCCCCTCCCCTTCTAGCTCACCGTCCTCCTGTCTAACAGTTGGTATAAGAGCGGGTTTACCCGAGATGTGGTCCAACGACCATGGTAATCCTGGAACCAGTGGTCCTCGCAGCTACATAGCTGAAGGACAGTCAATCTCCCGTCCCCCATATTTTGATGGTTCTAATTATTTCTTTTGGAAAAATAGGATGGAAGTTTTCATCCGATCTCAGAGCCACAAGCTGTGGAGAGTCATTACAACTGGGCCTTATGATTTACCTCCGAATGAGGAGATGTGGTCTGAAGAACAAGTCAAATTATCCGGACTGAACTGGTCTGCGCTCAACATCATCCACTGCGCAGTTCACCCTGAAGAATATGCACGAATTTCGGCTGCAAGATAGCTAAGAAGATGTGGGATGAACTAGCGCTGATTTACGAGGGTATCTCTCAGGTCAGAGCTACCAAGGTAAACTACCTAACCTCTGAGTATGAATTATTCAAGATGAAGTCAGAGGAGAGCGTGACTGATATGTACGATAGGCTGTCACTGATCACAAACAGCCTCAAGGGATTTGGAAAGGAAATATCTGAAGGGGATATAGTCAGGAAGATCTTAAGATCCTTGACTCCAGCATGGCACACAAAAGCCACTGTGATAGAGGAATCAAAGGATTTAACAACCATGACCGTCACTGAACTCATAGGGTCTCTTATGACCTATGAGATAAATCTCAAGAAAACAGGAGAAGGAAATGACAGAAGGGGCAAGAATGTTGCTCTTAAAGTTGAACGACACAGCAGCAGTAGCAGCAGCAGCAGGGAGAGTCTAATGGAATTCCAGACCTTGACAGAAGTGAAAAAGCACTGCTCACATGTCAGTTCAGAAAATTCCTGAAAATGCAGGGAAATTCATATAGGAAAAGAAGAAACTACTCATCAGGTAAATATCCGAACAATGGCAATGACAAGGATAGGAATGCTAAAGGTGTGATGTGTTATCATTGCAGGAACTTTGGGCACATGAAGCAAGATTGCCCTGAGCTTCAGAAGAAGACACCGGACTACCACAAGAAAGGCTCCAACGTGTACAAGAAAAAGCCAAAAGCTATGGTATGCACTTGGAGCGATGAAGAAGAAGACTCAGAGACAAATTCCTCAGGAAAGGAGACTGAAGGAGTATGTCTGATGGCCAACGAGGAAAATGAGGTAACCAATCCCTTTGTAACTTACTCTATTGATGACTGGGAAGATAAATATGGTGAACTGCTAGATATGTACAATGCCTTAGCTAAAGAACATAGAGTCATCAAACGCAAACTCAATATGGTTAATGAAGAATAAGAACTCATCAAGATAGAAAATTCCAAACTGGTAGCTGAATTAGCTCAGATGGAAAATGTAAGAAATGAGAATAATCTTCTTAAGAATGAACTTAAAAATTTTAGAAAACAGCTTGATGAAACCAATCAACATACTGAAGAAAACCTGAGACAAATTGACTTAATCAAGGAAGGGTATGAAGCTGTTATAAAGGTCAATGATGAATTGCTGAAAAACAACATATCTCTGTGGAAGGAGTTGGAAGATAAGAAGAAAACTCTTGAGAGGTTTGTTTTGGGAGAAAGTAATTTAAACGCCTTGTTAGGTACCAAAGTAAACTTTAACAGAGAAGGGTTGGGTTTCAACCCAAATAAGAAAGAAGCATTTGGGATAAAAACCACCACATTTTGCACTGAGAAAGGAAAAGAGAAACTGGACATCCCATCCAATTCCAAAAGTACTGAACAACAAAAGAACATCCATAAATAATAGCCTGATTTTGGAAAAAATGTCTTTAAGAAATTCAACAAGCCCACACACTAGAAACAAGGTGCCTGTCAATTCAACAACTATGACTCTAATAAAAGAATGGGCTATTTGAAAAGAAACATGGGAAGGTCTAACTACACACAGAATACTGTCAATAAAATGTCTTCAACTAGACAGTTTAGAAATTATGGTCTGGTCGGGACCCAAGCTTTTATCAACAGAAACTGGACACACCTTGAGAAACAAATGGAAACAACTGAAATTCACATCAATAGCAAAACTATCAATTCTCAGCACAGAAAGAAAAAAGGGGTGAAGCAGATTTGGATCCCCAAAACTGTCCTTAATCATTTGAGCGGCATTTTTGGACCCAACTTACCTTGGGCTCCAAAGCACACTACTTAAATTGTTATTGTGTAGGTGAGCCTAGCAGCCGAGAACAACAAGTGGTATCTCGATAGTGGCTGCTCGAGGCACATGACAGGGGATCAAAGAAAGTTCAGCAAGCTTGAATTGAAAGCAGGAGGGACAGTCAAGTTTGGAGGTAAAAACAAAGGCCAAATAATTGGGACCGGAACCATCGGTAAGAAAACCTCCAACTCTGTTGAAAAAGTATTGTTGGTCGAAGGTCTGCAACACAATTTATTGAGTATTAGTCAGTTATGTGACAAGGGTCACAAGGTCCTCTTTGATGAGCATGCTTGCAAAATTTTAGAACCAAACTCCGATAAAATAAAGTTCATTGCAAATAGAGTCAATAATGTCTATATTGTGGATCTTGATGTTGAGTCTGAGTCTAATCTGTGTCTCTCTGCTGACTCAGAGAATAACATGTTTGACTGGCATAGGCGACTAGGTCATGCTAGCTTCAATACATTGCATAAATTAGCTAAATTTGACTTAGTTAGAGGCATGCCTAGCTTGAAGTTCAAATCATTCTCTAAGCCTTGCGATGCCTGTGCTCTAGGCAAGCAAACTCGAGCTTCTTTTAAAATAAGGACTGAGAGCTTGTCAAACAAGCTTATGGAACACTTGCACATGGATCTCTTTGGTCCTACCAGAACCCAGAGCCTAAATGGTAAGAGATTTGGTTTTGTCATTGTCGATGACTACTCTAGATTTGCATGGTTGTTTTTCTTGGCAAATAAGAGTGATGCTTTTCAAAAATTTGAACATTTTTTCAATAAGCAGAAACATGTAGGCCACAAGATCACTGTTATCTAATCATATCATGGAGGAGAGTTTGAGAACTCCTCATTTTCTAGTTTTTGTGACAAGGAGGGATTGACTCACAAATTTTCTTCTCCCAGGACCCTAGAGCAGAATGGAATTGTGGAGACAAGGAATCGAACAATAGTGGAAATGGCAAGAACATTACTAATGGAGAGTCAGCTACCGAAGAGTTTTTGGGCAGAAGCAGCAAACACAGCCTGTTATATACTTAATAGAGCTTTGGTAAGACCCATACATAAGAAAACACCATATGAACTCCTGAAAGGTAAGAGGCCTAATGTCTCATATTTCAAAATTTTTGGTTCAAAATGCTTTATTCATAATAACAACAAGAGAGACTTATATAAATTTGATGCTAGAAGTATTCCAGGAATATTCCTAGGATACTCTGAAACATCTAGGGCCTTCAGGGTCTTTAATAAAACTGATAGAACTGTAGAGGAAACCCCTCATGTTATTTTTGATGAAACAAAAATCTCTAACAGTCTAAATGATGATAACAGGTCTACAAGTCATGATGGAGAGTTCCTGAATCAAATGCAAGAGGAGGAAGTACAACCGGCTGAAGAACCCACTGACCTGAACCCAGTAAGTATAGCCGAACAAGGTGAGTCCTCAACAAATGTCAGAGTTTTAAAAGACCACCCTGTAACCAATATTATTGGTAGTCTTAATAATCCCCCTAGGACAAGATCCCATTTCAGAAATGTTCAGAATCAGGACTTAATTGCTTTAGTTTCTCAAATTGAGCCTAAGACCATTGAAGAAGCCTTAAGTGATGAGAATTGGGTAACAGCCATGTGTGAAGAACTAGGGCAATTTGATAGAAACAATGTCTGGGAACTTGTACCTAGACCTGAAAATTTCAATGTGATAGGAACAAAATGGGTTTTCAAGAACAAACTGAATGAAGAAGGTGTCATCTCTAGGAATAAAGCTAGACTTGTAGCTAAAGGCTACAGTCAAGAGTATGGAGTGGACTTTGATGAATCCTTTGCTCCAGTAGCTAGAATGGAGGCTATCAGAATTCTATTAGCATTTGCTTGTTCAAACAACATAAAACTTCAAAAAATGGATGTTAAGAGTGCTTTCTTGAATGGAATTCTAAAAGAAGAAATTTATGTTGAACAACCTCCTGGTTTTCAGTTTTCGACTAAACCTGATCAAGTTTTCAGGTTAAACAAAGCTCTTTATGGACTAAAGCAGGCTCCTCGGGCCTGGTATGAAAGGCTGACCAGTTTCTTACTGAATAAAGGATATAACAGAGGTAATGTTGACCAAACTTTATTCACTAAGAATTCAAGACAAGATCTCATCATTGTTCAGATAAATCAAATGTCAGATGGCTGCTTCTTCCACCAAGCCAAGTACACGCTGGATATCCTAAAAAGGTTTGGGATGACTAACCTGAAGCAAATATCCACCCCAATGAGGACAAGCATGACCCTTAATGCAGATGAGTCAGGTAAACAAGTGGATGAAAAACTCTACAGAGGTATGATTGGATCCCTCTTGTACTTAACAGCATCTAGGCCAGACATACAATTCAGTGTTGGCTTATGTGCAAGATATCGGTCTAGGCCTACTGAACTTCATTTGTCTGCTGTAAAAAGGATCTTTAGATATCGGTCTGCCACATACACATTAGGATTATGGTATCCTGCTTCTCGCACATTAGATTTAGTTGCATACACTGATGCAGACTTTGCTGGATGCAAATTAGATAGGAAGAGCACCAGTGGCCACTGCCAATTCTTAGGAGGATGCCTAGTTTCTTGGAGTTCAAAGAAACAACATTCAGTGCCCTTTCCACTGCAGAGGCTGAATACGTGGCTGCAAGCAGCTGTGGCACTCAGGTTATCTGGATTAAGCATCAGCTTCAGGATTACCAAGTAGAGACAGGTTGCACTCCCATTTTTTGTGATAACACCAGTGCCATAAAAATTGCAAAGAATCCTGTTTTACACTCACGAACAAAACACATTGAAATCAGGCACCACTTTATTAGAAATGAAATTGCAAATAAAACATTTGAACTAATTCATGTTGGGACTGCAAATCAAACTGCTGATATTTTTACAAAACCTTTAGATAGTGAAAAATTCACTTCATTGAGAAGAGAACTTGGTATTTACAAACTCTGACTGATCTGTGGCAATGAATTCAGTTTTATGTCTTTCCATGATTTTAGTGATAGTTCTGTCTTACTTTTTCTGATGGGGTCACTATGTGAGGGGGAGCGGGTGTGAGATTTGAAAGGTATCAGGTCTGGTTCTCTGCTGTTATCAGGGTAGAATAGGAGATAGAGCTACTAGAGAGGGGGAGCTTGACTAATTAAAAACGTTTGAAAGATGGTTATTGTTGCTGGATTAATTGTCAGAATTGATCTTGAGCATCCCTTCTTAGTAGAAGCTCGTTCATTTCCTACATTCTTAAGTTTGTGCAATTAAAGTCCAGCCAGAATCTTCTTCTAGTAAGTCTTAAGAGGCTAAGATTAACCTTCACAAGTATATCCTCTTACTTTGTTTCCTGACTGATGAACAAACTAGACTCATATGAAATGGGTTCTGTTATACGCTTTTCATTGGATTTCGTGATAAGACCACGAGTAATTGCCCTGGCTTTGTCTTCAAACAACCTTCTTGAAGAGCTAGTTAAACTGATCAGTGTTTAAAACTGTATACTGAGAGGAATCCCATCAATGAAATGGGAACTTTCTAAGTCATGAAGTATCAGTTCTCATAAACAAAAACAAAAGAAAGAAATTCAATTCAAAATTTATGGTTGGCAGAGCAATGATGTCATGTGGTGAGTAACTGGGGATTCTGGCCTCTGATCAAGGTGTCTCCTCATGTAAAAACCAATAGTCACTATCTCTGTTCTCTAACTGAGAAGGTAAGAGGCTCTTACACTGAGTAACTGAGGATGCTGGCTTCTGACCAAGGTGCATAATTAATGTCAAAGGTGTAACTGGCCAAATACACTCTATAACAGTGCTTTCTCTCCTTGGTATGTTTGTCCTCAGCGCCTGCAGGCTATTTTCATGGTTCAAATTCTTGTTGTCTTTTTGACGAGCCTTAATAGATACCTCAGTCATATTTCTTGACACTTGCTCTTCTTTAATATTCATTGTAAGTTGATAAACTTCAAGCTTCTTCTGAATCTCCTTTTCTTACCAGAACTCCAAGATTCTTCACTGACCTTGAAGCCCCACTTAAGCATCTAAGATCTGTTACTGAGATTCTACTGTTGGAATTCTCTCCATCTTTTCTCATCAATCCAGCGTCAACTGCTCTCTCTCTCTTCTGTTTTGATGATGTCAAAGGGGGAGAAGGTTGAAAGGGGGTGTGAAGAGGTTGTAAGGAGGAGGTTGAGCTAGTGAAAAGGAAGTTTAAAAGGAAGTTTTTTTTTGGTGTCTTTGGTGTTTTTTTTGGGTAAAAGATAATGAGTGCTGAGAGTTCAATTTTTTTTAGAGGTCACTATTGCTGTTTTATAGAGAACTATTGCTGTTGCTAATGAGATTGTTTTAGGTTGATGTTTCCTCTTTCACTAAATTTGACTCATGGTGTTGACATCATCAAAAAGGGGGAGATTGTTGAATCTCTGTAGTTTTGATGATGACTAACACTATGAATCAAATTACTGGCATGCACATCTTCTGATTAAATGCTTCTCCAACTTGTTCACTCATTAGGTCGTATTTGGTTGTCTTCATTTATATATGGGTTCCGTGCCTTCAGTGCGTTGACGCACTTGGGTGGCTGCGTAGACGCAATTGTGCGTCTTTCGCTTGCTGTCGTGTTCACTGTGTCGACGCTGTCACCTGATGCGTTGACGCATTGGTTTGTTGCCAAGGGCTTGAGCGTCTCACCTAAGGAGCTGAGGCGACGCTGCACGATGGAAGCGTCGACGCCTTGAGCGTCTCGCCTAAGGAGCTGAGGCGACGCTGCATGATGGAAGCATCGACGCCTTGAGCTTATGACCCAAGGTCTTATGATCAACAACCAAGCAGACGCATCGACGCTGTCACTAATGCATTGACGCATTAGTGTGTTTTGTCAAGGACCTATTTTCCATTATATCCATTGCGTTAACACCTTGGCTTTAGTGCGTTGACGCGTTCTTCAGTCCTTTGATAAGTCCCGTACAATCTGTGTGAACAAATGTATGACTTGAATATTTTTGAGATTGACTGAATGCTCTCTGAAACCTTACAGGGACTTAAAGACAAATTGGAACTTTATTCCAATCATGTGAGCACGTGATTTGAGGGAATAATCATCTAACACGTGGCTCGGCTCATCTGGAAGCATCTTCTTCGTGCGTGTCTCCCACACCCTCAGTCTCTCGTGAGTCTAGATATATAGAGGAAGGTTTCTACCCCTAAAAGGCCGCCGAAGCCACAAGAAAAAGGGTGAGGCCAGAGCGAGAAAAAGAAGAGGAGAAGCCATCCTGATCCATTCATTGAGCGTACCTAGAAGAGAGAGAGAGTGATGAAGGAGAGGATGGCTTTCTGCTACATTTTGTCTATGCTTCTTTAAGAAGCTACATTATTTCTCCATTCGATTGTGTTTCAATATTTCTTTATGTCTTTGTTTGTTCGTTCTAAAATTCCGATACTCTGTTTTCGTTCCCTCTAGGTGTAGAGGAAGAGAGGTGAATCCTCTGGGTCGCTGTGTGGAATCCCTCTGATTTAGATCAGAGGAAGGGAGGAGTTCTCCGGGGTTTTATGTTCAGGTAGTGAGAAGGCTACCTGGGTTCTTCCCTCCGGCTGAGGAGGAAGAGAGATAGCGTGTCTGAATTGCAATGAGGGTGAGTCACTGCTGGGTTCCCTCTTGTCTAAGAGGAAGGGAGAGTTATCTCCGGGTCAGGTCTTGTGGTGTGAGACCTGGGTGCAAGCTGTGAGTTCAGCGTCTGTAGGGATTTCGATCCCCAAGCTGTGGATCAGCGTGTTGTTGGCAGACTGAGTCTGCGGTTCTTTCTTGTGAAAGGGAAGCCTCACTCTGCCTTGAGTGAGGGATGGACGTAAGTCTGCAGGTTGCAGACTGAACCATCTAAACCTCTTGTTCTCCGTGGTGTGGTTGTGCGCTTCTATTTCCTTTATGCTTCTGTCTGGCTTCATGAAGTAAGTATGATTGTTGATGATCGAAACCTTGGTCTGACTGCTCGCTTAGTGATTGTGTATATGTGCTGATGAAATTCTGAGTGATATATGTTCTGCGCTCGTGACCTACTTTATCTTTGTTAAGGTTTCGGATTATTTTACATATTGTCAGTCTTCCTAGCCCATCTCATCTTCTAAGATTTCCTCGGCTCGGTCAAATATTTTTTAAACGGTGATCTATTCATCCCCTCCCCTTCTAGCTCACCCTCCTCCTGTCTAACACTTAGCGGACCTGCAGTCATAAAAACAAGAGTACAGAGCCTTGTCAGTAGCTTCTTTCATTAGATTCAAGGCTCTCTGATTCTCTCCATGTTTTGATTTGTGACTGTCAGTCCATTTGGACTCTTTCCTTGGTAATCTATGAGGACCTTGTGAAATTAACTTCCACAAATCCGGATCCATCAATTTCACATAGTTATGGAAACTGGTAACCCATGAGTTAAAATTGGAACCATTGAAAACCGGTGGAGACCCCATTGATTAAACCGGCAGGCAGATTAATGCAGCAGAGAGTAAATTCAGAAATGCACCAAAGACAACAAGATCCTCTGCAGATCGTTGGATCTAATCAGACAGAGAACCGCTCTGATACCAATTGTTGAGTCAGGTGCAATAGATTCAAAGGGGGGGTGAATGAATCTCCCCTTTCAAAATTAGCCTAAATACAAACTTAAGACTCAGTTATGCAGAATTAAAATAGTTGTAGCTATATTCTAAGAATACTAAGGATCATCTCGACAAGACAACTCATTAGAATTAGCCCTTACTCGATCCTATGCAAACATCTAATACGCAGCAACTAAGTGAACATATAAGAAGATCAAACCACAAGGGACACCAGGATTTTTAGGTGGTTTTGTCAACAGACCTACGTCCACCCCTCACTCCAAATCGGAGTGAGGCTTCCACTAGTAACACTAGCACAGCAGACTCAGTCTGCAACAAATGCTGCCACACAGCTTGACCAGGGGAACAACCTCCCCTCTTCCTCCCAACCGGAGGGAACCAGTAGTGACACCAGTCACTAGCAAACCAGAGACGCAAGTCTCTCTTCCTCCAGACCAGGAGGGGACCTACAAGTAGCAACACTACCTGCACCCGGAGACCCAAGTCTCCCTTCCTCTGAAGCTCAGAGGGAAGCACAAGTGACACTAAGTCACCTGCAAGTCAGAGGTCTCGGACCTCTCTTCCTCCACAAAGGAGGGAACAACTGATGACCCAAGGTCACCAGCAAACCGGAGAAACAAATCTCCCTTCTCCTGAAACCACAGGAGGAACCCGATCCCCAACAGGGCAATCGGAAGAACAAGGTAAAAGGAAAACAATAAAAGATAAAAATCACAGCGACATAAAGCTGGAGAAATGAAAAGCACAATGACAAACTAGGTTGGATCTGATCCAAGGTCCAGTGAACAATGAAGCTCCCTTCTTCTTCACAACCTCTCTATCTCACTGTCTCTCTTTCTTCTTCTTCTTCTGCTCTCTCGATCTGGCTCTCAGCTTTCTCTATCTCTTCTTTCTCCTCTGCACTTCTTCTCTTAGCTCTGGCTGCTTCTACTTCAGTCACTCTCTGCCCTCGCACTTCTTTCTTCAGAGGAAGAAGACATATATATAGCAGCAGTAGATTAGGGCGGCGTGTGCTCTCCACGATTCACGCCCAAATGCTTCAGTCCACGTGGAGGCTCCTCTACATCTCGGATCACGTGCCAGATGCCAGCCTCGTATCACGTGCCCACTCTGCATAGGCTCCATGAACAGTACCTGTCACACAGTCATAAGAGAGTAATCAGAAGGATGTACATACTTACTGGGTAACTGAAGACCATAGTGTACAGACTTAGTGTGAAGGATAGAATGTATAGACTTTGAAGACTTAGCCAACGAGTGTATAGACTTGAACAGCTAGCCACGAGTGTGTAGACTTGCTATGAAGAACAGCGATGTGTAGACTTGTGAAGCACAACTGTATGCCATGTATAGACTTCAATGTAGAGACTTCGATGAGCACAATGCATGAACAGGCCATAGCAAATGTATAGACTTTGTGAGACGCAAAGGCTGTACAGACTTGAGTGAAGACAATGCAAAGTATAGACTTTGATGAACATATGAAATGTATGGACTTAATGATGCAAGTGATGTAAAGACTTGGATGAGGCATTGCATGAGACGGTGGATGTACAGACTTGGGCTATACAGACTTTGAAAGCTTGAAGGCGATGTATAGACTTCAAGTGAAGACCATTGTATAGACTTCAACAATGCGAGCACAGTACGCTGTACAGACTTTGATGAGCATATACAATATATGGACTTAACGACCCAACCAATGTATAGACTTAGAAACAGCAATGAAGCAAGTGTGTTCAATGTGAGAGAGTGTATAGACTTAGCCAACTTGAAACACTGTACAGACTATGATGCACAAGCAATGCATAGACTTCGTGATGCCAACAGACAATGACTGTGTAGACTTGTTTTGAACAATGCATGCTGTGTAGACTTGCAATGCAAAGGCTGATGTATAGACTTGGTAGTTTGGGGGCGTCGACGCATCAAAGGAGGGGGTCGACGCATGATGCATGGATATATGGACTTGAAGATTCGAAGCCCCACAATGTTTAGACTTTAAGATGCATACGCCAAGGCTTGACACAGCGATGTATAGACTTAGGGGCATTTGCCAAGTCTGTACAGACTTCAGGCTGAACGTGTGTGCTGTGAGCAATGTGTAGACTTGGTGAGCTACAAAGCACAATGTGTAGACTTGAAACGGGAAAGGGCTATACAGACTTGGGCAATGCAAAGCCAATCGGATGTATGGACTTCATGATGAGTAGACATGCCAAAACAACTGAACCGTGTACAGACTTGAACAAGCAAAGTCTAAACAGACTTGAAGATTCATGATGTATAGACTTTGGCAAGAGACTGGCTGTACAGACTTCAACATAGCTGCGATGTACAGGCTTTGACAAAGCAGCGTTGTACAGACTTGATGAAGCTTCAGATGAAAGAATGTATAGACTTCCCAAACGAATGTACAGACTTCATAAGATGAAGACTCTGTATAGACATGAAGAAGCTGAGTGAACAATGTATAGGCTTTGAACTCTGTACAGACTTGAAGACCCTGAGCCAATGTGTAGACTTTGCCTTAGGAACGAATGTATAGACTTGCACAGGAGTGCCTGAAGCGATGTACAGACTTGGAGTGCCAAAGCCATTGTATAGACTTGGCGTGCCGAAGCCATTGTATAGACTTGGCGAATGGCTTGAAACACAAGGACGCTGCTCGCTGTACAGACTTGATCAAGGCAGCTGAACAATGTACCCACTTCCAATGTATAGACTTCTCATGAACAGTCCGATGTGCATACTTCCCTTCGATGCATCTACAGTGCAATGTATTGACTTTGAAGAATATGTACATGGCGCTGTATAGACTTTGAATGAAGAGCCCAATGTACAGACTTGAGCTATGTAAGCTACAGTGCTGATGTATAGACTTTGGCTAGACAATGCTACAGGGCCGATGTGTAGACTTTGTGAATGTTCAGACTTAAATGCTCGACCAGTGTACAGACTTGCCACTGACCAATGTATGAACTTGAAAGGCTTGAACACGACGATGTGTAGACTTTGCCCAGAACGACAATGTGTAGACTTTGGCCAAATGCAGTGTGTAGACATGGAGATATGATGCATGAACAGAATGGCGTTGTACAGACTCTACCAGTGTGCAGACTTTGCCTAAATGCAGTGTGCATGCAGCAGTGCATATACTTGGGATCAAATGCAGTGTATAGTCCTAACTGAACGTGTGATCATGCAGCAGCCAATGTAGACATGCGAAACTTGAGGGGGGTCGACCCATCTAAGAGGGGGGGTCGACCCACTTCTGTCTAGATGTCAGACAGACATATTCACAAGCACACATTCACACACACACGAACACATATGAATGCTTCATGCAGCAGATAACATGACTGAACATCAAATATGAAATGCAGACATTCACATGCCAGTTATGAAATGCACCAATGCACACACCTTGTTCGATGTAATAATACTCAAATAAGCAGTTCATTAAAACATTCACATATGCAACACAAATATGCAACACAAACAGATGATGACTCATAGTGTTTGCTATCATCAAAATCACAGGGACATAACAGCCTCCACGTGAATTGGCCTCCACGTGACCTTTGCATGGCCGCTCACAGCCTTGTGCATGGTTTTGGTTGTTTGCGTTGAAGCCTCCAAGTGGAAGGTGGCCCTTGGTGCATTCTCCACGTGAAGGTGCCTGTGCATGTTTTGTAACAAATATAGATATGTTACTATTCCAATATATAAAGCGGCTACATATATATTTCAAACTCGGCATAATATGTATATAAATATATAGATATATGCTATATATATCAATATATATGGATATGCTATATAAATATATATATGATATATATATCAACTAGTTGTTTTGTTTTATTATATTTTTTCTCTTTTTTTTCCTCTTTTTGTTTCTTTTATTTTATTTAAACTAAGATTGGGCTTGGTCGACACGGACTTTTGGGTATGTTCTTCTTTGTGTCTGTAAAATAAAATCAAAATTTAATTAAATCAGATAATTAAATATTTTGATCTGAAATTAAAATTAAGTGTGATAAATACATAGTGATGCATATTAAATCTCATAAAAGTGTGTTATAACATGAATTACATGTAAAATGACACACTTATCACACTCCCCAACTTACTCATTGCTAGTCCCTTAGCAATGTAAACAATTAAAAATTAAGGACCAACAAGAGTTTATAAAGTTCATACCTTCATATCAAGTTCTTCCTTCATAGAATTAACTAAAGATTAGGAATCTGAAAGCGTTAACACATACTAGCCTTATGTAAGAAATTAAGACACATGATCAATAATTCTAATCAAAATTCAGTAGCACTTGTGCATGTGAAATGCTAACTCCACAGTGAAGATAATTACATCCCCCATTTGTTATTCCGAACAAGTGTCTTTCTACACTGCACTTCTTAATCAGAGCATTAAGAATACTTGCTTTGTCTGCCTCATTATTTCATCCCTTTGGAATTTTTTTTATTTTTTCTACACACATGATGTTGCACTACCCTTCACTGTTTAACACGAACATTGACTCTTGCCTTAGGAGAAGCATGTCCGATTTCACATATCAAGGTTTCCTTTTCCTTTTGACGCGAATCTCAACACGTCCTAGGTGAAGTAGGCCCGGTTACTCATATTCGGGGCATTTTTCATGGTGTCTTTTTCTCAATTTTGTTTCTTTTCAATTATGCTTTTGCACTAATTTTGATAGATAACTTGGCAGAAAGCTTATAAAAGATCTATTTTTTTAAGAAGTGTTGAATATCTGACAACATATCCAAAGTAGCAGAAGGCTTGTCCTACTTGTTTCATTAGCGTGCAATGTGAATATTTTTTTCTAAAGTGCACATGAACTTTAAAAAGATTCTTATATCAGTTTTTCATAGCTAGAGTAAAGAAATTTTCCATCATCCTTATCCAGTCATTTCTATTCTAGAATTACTTTGAATGGAAGCATGAATCATGAAACTCAAATTTTGATTGTTCATAGTTAAATGAGGTTGTATATGAATGCAACATGTGCAATGGCATGATTTTCGTCCCCCCAACTTAAATGACATTGTCCTCAATGGCATGAATAATATGGAATAATAGAACAATGTAGACATGAAATTATGTGAAGGAACGGGACAACCTGACAGAAGTGCACTTCGACAGGCATCCGTGCAGACCAAAGGTGGTACTTGGCTTTGAAAATTGGGGCAACAAGGTAAGCAATCATCTCTCTCTCCCTCCAACTTATCTTTTATTCACACCTGTAAAATAAAAACACGAACACAATAAATACTTGGGTTGCCTCCCAACAAGCCATTTATTAGCACACAAAAATCAAGAAAACTATTGGTTGCCTCCTAAAAGCGCTAAGCTTTACGTCTTCAGCCAGACGCAAAGCTCTATAACCAACGAGTTGATTTCAGAATGAGCCACCAAATAATTTTATCCTTGCCAAAATTTTCTTGTTCATGCCTTGAAGAAAATGAATGTGGCTGATGAGTATAAGGGCACGATAGATATCGGGGTGGGGGTAGCTTAAAATAATTGTCCCGATTAAAGAATAGAGGAGGAACATTGCTCAGGATCATATCATCAATTATGAAATATTCCTCCTGAAGGTCTGGGGGATCAGATAACTCAACAGGTAGAGCAAGGTTGGACCAATCGGCAGGAAGAGTTTTAAAAGAATCACCGTGGTCAAGAATTTGCATAAGCTCTACCCTCTCCTCTAGATTGAAATTATCATGCGGCACACTCAAATCATTCTATTTCTCATTAACCCCAACTTCATTGTTCAAATAAATGTTCAATTCTTGTTCCATCTTCACTTCTTCTTCCTTCCCATCTTCAAAGAGAATTTCATCAAATTCGGGGAGAGACATGTGATTAAAGATTTGAGATTCAGTGTACTCTTCCTCTCCCCCTAACTGGAGATCATCCACCTCTCTATCATTCTCCTCAGAAGGATAATCAAGCATAGGCTCCTCAAATTCAATTTTAGGAGGGGGAATATGATCATTCATTTGTTCATCACCTTCCTTTATTTCTTTTCCATCAAATTCTTCAATCTACTCAAATTTTCTAGGTTCCTCATTCAAAGTTTGCTAACAAGACCTCTCCATAATCCCTTCATCTTCTAAATTAAGATTAATAGGAGTGTTATGCTCTTGGTAGATCATAGATTGATCGTAGTCATCATAAGAAATTTTATCAGTAGAAATGGAACCAGAATAGCTAAGCACTTGCTCTCCCGTAATCCTCTTGATCGTCTCAGTCATCCTATCAATTCGTGCTTGGAGAGATTGACTTTGAAGCATCATTGATTGACAGTGTTGATTGAGTGTCATCTCTGAGTTAGGATTTGAGGGTAGAGGAGATGGATAGGGAGGCTGAGATTCAATGGAATAATGTGAATAGTAATCAGTAGAAGGTGGTAATAAGGACATGGGCCATCCCTCTTTATGCTGGGCTTGATCATAATAATCATTAGGATTTGGGGCCCAATTTTGATTTTCATTATTCTCTTCTTCTCCCCCCAACTTAGACTCCTCATTATTTTCCTTGGCCATTACAAATTGAGATTCATGAGCTCCCCCCCCAATATTCCTGATATGGCTGCTCCATATTATCCTCATTATCAAAAATTATTGGAGAGTTGTTAAATTGAGGATTGATGGATGGGTCAACCAATGTGATATTATCATCATAATCAGGAAATGAATTTTCAAGGTTTTCCGTAGGGAGGCTAGTATGTTGGTCCATTTCAAGCTCTCTATCACATTGGTCAAGCTGGGCTTGAATGATTTAGCTCTGAGTTTGAAGTGATTGCTGATTGGCCAAGATGAGTTGAGTCATTTTATTGAACCTATCCTCGAAATCAGACTTTGAAGGAGCTGGATAGGTTGGGTGGCACTCAGACTGTGGTAAGTAACAATCAGAATAGAAATCAGTCTGGTACTGAGGTGATGGAGAGTAGATGGGTTGTCCTTCATATGGGGCTTGATTGTAAGGATCATTTGAGTAAGAAGCCCGACCTGAGAAGTGTGGGTTTGAAGGACTTTGCATGGGGTCTTGGTAAGGTGCCCAAGAAGATGATTGTTGGTTTTCCCACCTAGGATATGTATTTGTGTAAGAGAAAGAGGTGAAAAAATCTGATGACAATTGATATGGCTCTTGGGTGAAAGATGGATTATAAATCCCATTTTGGACGAGTGAAGGAGATTGATGACATTGGGTAAATGAAGAATTTAAGTTCAAGTGACTCGCATGGTTGAACATGAAAGAATCTTTTAATGAGCCTGAACAAAAGTGGATGTGGCAATGCAAAAGGCCCAAAAAATAGTGATGTTTTTTTATTTTTATTTTTTTGTTGTATTTTACAAGAAAATATTTTTACTTTATTTTTTTTTCATTTTTTTACACACACAAACAAGTTGACACACGATTACCTAATGACCTAGATGTGACTTAGACCTACAAGTAGGGTTTCACAAAATGACTAAAGTGCGACTTAAGTTCACCCTCAATATTTTCACCGGCCAGATAAGGGGTGGGGAAGTGGGAGGCTCCCCCTACTTTCGTAGGGACTTAATTATGTCAAACCACAGTCCCGCTTAAGGCGTTTGCCGTCCGACCGTCTTGCCTTAGGCACCGGTTTTCACAAGAGGGTAAACTTAAATCGTACTAAAATCATAGTGTGATCCTAGGGCCAATGTCTACTGACTTTTATTTATGGCTTAGGTCATGTAAAGATGCAAGGGAAATGTGGTTTGTGGGTTAAGGACGGGTGATGAAATCCCCACCTTATGTTATTTAGGGGTGTTGCCCTTAAAGTATTTTGAAATGAAATGCACACCATAATTTCAAACAAGGGATTCTTATGCAATATGTATGCCAGAATAGGATAAGTAGAATGTACCTTGCCCCTTGCAATCTCCAAAATGCAATGACAAAAATTAAACAAGGAAAAATTCTATGCTAAATGATATATAACCTAGAACATGGTGGGTGTGGTTTCTATTCGTGAATGAAGTCTTTTATTTTGGTGCAAGTGCTGTTTTTTTTTAGTTAATGAACCTATCCAGCCATCACAAATTTTTTTTTGTTTTGATTTTTGATTTTTTTGAATTTGTTCAATAAGAGATGAATGCAAGAACCTATAAATAATAAAATGACCAAGATATGCAAATTTAGTACAAAATGAGATGTAAAATGGTATTTTTATGTTTTTTGATTTTTTTATGATTTTTATAGATTTTTCAAAAAAAATTTAGATTTTTTAAAGATTTTTCAGAAATCAGAAAAATAGAACATGTTCCTACGTTTCAGCCCTTTAGCGATGCTTGACCGCTACAATTCCAAACTTTCAGCGACGCTTCATTTTTTGGGAATTTTATGTCCGATTTTTCTCTTACTTTGATTTTCTAATTTTTTTTTCTTTATCCTGCAAAATAAAAATAGAAAAATTAATATACAAATATACACATCAAACACAAGAATGTCCAACTATAAAAATAATTTCCTCCCCGGCAACGGCGCCAAAAATTGATGTGCTCGGCACCAGTCGTTTAAAAATGCCGTGTCACACAATTTTAATATTTATAAAACCGCACTCACTCACTTAAATGTATTTGAAAACACGAGTAAAGTTGTAAGAACGGGTCGATCCCACGAGAAGGAATATTTTCATTTAAGCATGAGTTGGAAAATTCTTCTATTTGAAAGCTCTGAATTTTGAGTGAGATTTAACTAATTGAAAAGTAAAATTACATGAAAATACATGAATCTAAAGAAATAACAAAATTAAATGTGAAATAAAATAGACGAAGTGGGATAGATTTGGTGTGGCCGTGGTGTGATAACGGCGTCATCTCCTCGAGCCTTTGATTTACGAGTCGTCGGGAACGACCACGTACACTCGATCGGATCGAAACCGCGTCTCTGTTGGAACTCTAGTTTTGATAATGACTTTCTATGAATCATGTTTAGATTAAAGTGCTTAAAATTCTTCGACTCTATTTTTTTTGTGTGGTTCACTTGTTGCGCGTTATCTCATAAAAGAAATCATAGTCATTGCATGTGTTGTCCTGTTAGAGATCTAGCTCGGTGCTAGTCTAGCTTAGTTCTGCATTTCACGTGTAAGTGCTTGCCTCGGTGCAAGTCTATGTTCACACACAAACATTGTCGTTCTGTTTTCATCTCGGTGCATTACTTGTCTCACATACATAAGGGGTCAGTGTATTTCAATGCAGCATGCGCATTTAGGCGTGCATTCCTTGTCTTTGCATCTCACCTTTCAAGGTCGGTGCAAGTCTTTAGGTCCGTGCAATACTTACACAGCACGCACTGTTTAGTCTTGTCATTTAGTGTTAGTACTTTCTTCTCCACCATCTCGGTGCAAGTTCTATCTTGCATTTTCCTTTGTCCGTATACTCTTCTCTATCATCTCGGTGCAACTCGTGTCTGGACCGCAAATCCAACTTGGTGCATCTACTGTGTTACGCATTTCTTCTTAAGAGTCAGTGCACTGTTCGCCCTAGACATCTCTAGAGTCATTGCATATCTTTGGTTCTTTTTTTTCTTTGACTCGGTGCATAGTCTTCTTCTTGTGCCTCTTGGATTCATGTCCGTGCACATCAGCTACACGGGTGGTCACTAAGATTTGTGCATATGGTGTCATGCATATTTATAAGTCAATATGGTGTCATGCATATTTGTAATTCATTACATTTCCCACGTCTGGTTTTATCAACTCAGTGCATGCTATGCTTACTCTCTCATTACCCTTGTGCAAACTGTGCTAAGTGCTTGACTAAGTGCCTTGCGTTCTCTGACATAGTTTCTCTCCGAAGAGGGGCACGTGATCCAAGGTAGATCGACCTCCGAAAGAGTGCCACGTAGAAGGCTATAACGCTTAGATGGTGACACGTGGCTGAGAGCCTTCTGGAAGCCGTTAGGGTGGGAGTTCACCCTCCACACGCCCAGGGCGTGACCACGGGATTCAGAGACAGAAGATATATATATATATATATATATATATATATATATATATATATATGAATCCTTTCTGAAGTTTATAGAAGAAGAATGTGTGTGAATGAACAATTGAGAGAGAACAGAGAGAAAATGAGGTTGCAGAGAGAAGGTAAAAAGATTAGCAGCGAGCCCAATCCAGAAAAGAAGATGAAATTAAGAGAGAGCTTGTGGGAGAAGAAAAAGAGGTAGAGAAAGAGGGAGATCGTGAAAAGAATATCTGAGAGTCTGTCCACTGGTACTTGGATCAAATCCAGACCAGTCTGCTCCTGCATGAGCCATTTCATCGGATTTCATTGTCAGCCTTCAGTAGCTATTTTCTACCGTTTTCTTTTCTTTATCTTACTCATCTGTTCAAGCTGTGTGGCAGCAGAGGTCAAGCTGTAATCCTCAGCAGTCAGAGGAAGGATCCTCTGGATAGCAAGCTGTGTTGCTCAACCGTTTGTATGCAAGCTGTGAGGCTCAGCAGACGCAAGCTGTGTTGCGCATCGTTTTCAAGCTGTAAGGCAGCAGGAAGCCTCACTCAGATTTGAGTGAGGGATGGATGTAGGTCTGCAGGCAGCAGACTAAACCATCTAAAATCTCCTTGTGCTCTGTGTGGCTTGCTTGTCTTTTATGAATCGATAGATGCATGACTAGGCTCGAGTAGTTTAGCTTGGCTTTCAATGTTTACTGGTGCACATCAGTTATTCTAGTCTTGATCTGATTTAATCAACACTTTGCATTTGGATTAATTGGGTTTCAGTTGGTCATAGTTTTTATTGATAGAGGGATTCATTCACCCCCCTTTTGAATCCTACACGCACCATTGCTAGATCCCATCAATTAGTATCAGAGCGGTTGTCTGCACAAAGGGTCCCACGACCTGCAGATCAGTTCCCGGATTTGGTTTCGATGCATTTTTGTTTGATCTGTGTCTCTTATCTTTGCCTTCGATTTGTCCTGCATTTAGTTTAGTGATTTAATCTAAGGATGTCTTCATTTGTTGATCTCCCGAGATGTGAGGGTCTGAATTTTTATAACTGGCTAAACCAGTTCAGGGAACATGTGATGCGGTTTAATCCAAATTTGTGGATAATCATTGCACACAGCCCTTATGAAGTTCCAAAGGATAGATCCTTATGGAAAGCTTCAGACAGACTGAAATCCTCTGAGAATCAGAGAGCCTTGGACCTAATAAGAGAGGCGATAAATACTGATAAAATCTCTTGCATTGCCAATTGCTGCAGTGCCTCTGAAGTGCTCGACATGTTAGCATCCAGCAGGAGCCGGGACGAAGTGAAATGTCTCATGGCTTCAGATGAAGATCTGATTCAAACTGAAGAAACTCCCTCACAGGTAAACTCTGACATTGTCAACTTTACATTTGAAGATTTGGTAGAGTTGAATGAACATCTCTTGATCAAGTATGATATAATTAAATCTGAGAAAAGGAAGTTGAAGAGAGAGCTGGATATATTAAAATATGAGAATAAGAACCTGAAAAACAATTCAATTCGAAATGAGGATTCGTGCAATTAATGTGCATTCTTAAAAGAATTGATTGAAGACTTAGATTCTGATGACAATATGCAGAAGAATCTGATTAGATCCCTGAAAGAAGAAAATGAGTCATTGGTGAAACAGAAAAAGGAAACAGATGAATCTCAAGATAAATTGATTGAAGAAAACAACCATTTGAAGGAACAAAATAAAAAGCTGATGGTTCTGAATACGGTCCTTTCTGAAAAATGGCTAGCTCTTGAAAGAGGAAAATCAATCTTGGAAGAAAATAAAGTGAATATAGAATTGAAATTAACACAAGAGAATGAGACTCTGAAAAGTCTAAATGATGGTTTGCATAATCAAGTCATTTCCTGTGAAGACTACATTGTTTCCTTGCAAACTAAAATTCAAGATCTAAAGAATTCCCTGGCAAAGTTTGTTAAGGGAAAGGACAATATGAATAAGCTCCTTGAAGCTAATGTGAATTTTCAGAGAGAGGAACTGGGTTACAGTCCAGTAATGAAGAAGGTTGATGGAAATAAATTGAAATTATCTTTGTTAAAAGTTCAGAACAAGGAAAACCTTTCACTTCATCCTGTATTTCAGTTCACGGCGAAGAGAAGTGAAGAACAAAGTAAAAATTTAAAAAATGGAAGAAAATAGAAGAAGAGTGAAAACAAACATAGAACCAAAATTTCATCTAAAGCTGTTAAAGTTTCTCTTGTTTCTGAAAATCATCCTGAACAAATGCATGATAGAAAAAGCTTCCCCTTTCAGTCACATGCAAACACAAAATCCTTTTAATGTCACTACTGTGGACAGAAAGGACATGTCATGGATGATTGCATTGTATTGGGAAATGATGAGTTAAATGCATGCAAGCATACCCACACAATTCGAAATATGTCTGTGAAAATGCCTGATAGAGTTGTCGCCGATGCATGTTATTACTGTGGCAAAAAGGGTCATTACTTGCATAATTATTATTTAAAGAAACTGGAAGATCAAAACTACAGAAGTGGTTATGCAATGAAACATGTGAAGAAATTTCAAAATCAGAGTGTTAGTTGCCTTAACTATGGAAGATTTGGGCATGTTAAATTTGAATACTGGTTTTTAAGAGATAGAAAAATATATCATGCTCACACAAACCATGTTGCATATAGGAGAATTCAGAATCCTGTATTCATGCACAAACCTCCCATTTGCAATAAGTGTGGCAGATTAGGTCATACTACTTTTAATTGTTCCTGGAAAAGCTGGAAACCATCAACGTGGGGTGCTATTCATCCTGCTGGACCCAAGAATCCTTGGAGTCCAAGGACTTTCAAATAACTCTTTGGCTGCAGTCCTGAAGATAAAATAAAAAAAAGGGAGCTAAATAAATTCAGAGGACTAAGGTCAGTCAAATTCCACCCTTTAGTTTCCTTGTTAAATTTTTGTTTGCATAATAATCTCTGTGGAATGCTGCATGATCAATTGAAACAATTCTGATGATTGATGACATTCTCTTATGAGTAATACATATTGAGAATGAAATCCATGCAAACTTCCTGCAGAATACATATTTTGTTGATACACTTATGTGAACTTTAAGAAAAACAAAAACAATAATGTTTGATGGAAATCTCTGCTCACTCAAAGGGGATGCTTAGTCTATCTAAGGCAGCTGGTCATTAGTGGTATACCCGTCTGAAAAGGAGAACATAAGATTTGGTATCTCTTTTGCTGGCGAGCTTTAAGTATCTGGTCTACTGTGAGCTGATAACTCTTTTTGTGGAGTGTCACTGGTATTGGTTCAGTGAGGTAGATGCTACCATGTGAATGTTTAAAATCTTGAGAGGCTGTGCTTTGCTCCAGTAAGAGTCATTTTGTGGCGTCTGATGAATTTCGAAATACTGTTGCCTGTTCTGTCACTGGTGTAAGCTGAAGTTTATTTGAGAAGACTGTCTGAAGGCTGGATGATGATTTATTTACTGAGAGAAGTGCTGGTGGGTTGATGGCCGTTCAAGCTGTGGTGTTTGGAAATGCTCTTACCCTTCTCACGTATGGCATTCATCCTCCTTACCTTGTCATTGGTCTATCTCTCCTATCATTCTCTGTCTTCTAAGTGTTTCTTGGTGTTCAAGTCAGGGGGAGTAGTATATAGATAAATACTGTCACCTTTACCCTCTTCAATACTTAAATGCCCATATCACTCTGAACTAAAAAAACATCTTGCTGATCTAAATTGAGATATAATTTATAGTGTATGAACATTAAATCTTATCCGAATAGTTCTCACAAATAACAGTGAATGATTTCTCAATGATTTTGAAACAGTCCAAATTGGAAGCTTCTCTATAGAAGGTCTGATATCTGAAAATCTTTAGTAATCAGCCAATCTGTTGGAAACCTAAGGTTTATATGTTTGTTACGTTTTGATAAAGAGATTTTTCTGATAAAAGAATTGGGAATACGCCATGATATAAAATGATGAAAGAAATATTGGCAGAGCAATGGCATGACATTTGAGAAACTGACCATCTGTTTCAAAGAAATTCAGAGGTTATGTCATGATAATTAAGGCTAACTATGTTCAACATATGAAGTACGAAAGTAAATTGCACTGAGTAACCAGGGATTCTGGTATTTGATAGACATGTGTCCTTGTGTAAAAAAGGTGCAGTTATATTGGAATACCCATCAGAAGTTTTTCCTAATAAAAAAAAACGGAGGGAAAAAGGAGTAATGATATATATATATATGGTTGACCCAAGGGTTCTTTCAGTTAATCTCTACAGACTTAAGAAAAATATAAAATTGGGTTCTTCAAGCAGTTTTTGGCTAACGAAAAGGATCGGTAAGATTAATGACTTTAATGACTGAGTTGTTTCCCTGAATAAGCTGTTTTACCTTCATTGACTTCAATTCATAAGATGTCTTGTGAAGAATTACTCTGTGTGATATAATCTCATATTCCGTAAATTGCTTCTCTACGAAGAAAGGCACCTTATTTTTTAAGGAAAGGGTATTTTCGGTATTGTCTACTGAAGATTGGTAAAGTTGGTAATATTCCTCTATATACGAAACCCTATCTACTTTACCATTTTACCTTTTTCTTTCGAAGCTGAAGCGTCCTCCCGCTCCGTGTCTCCTTTGCGCATGCACAACGTGCAACCCTTCGCTTCTCCAACCCGTCTCTCCTCCCAGTGCACTTTCTCTGTCTCCACGTTTCGTCTCTCCTCCATCCCTACTGCCGCCATGTCTACTTCGTCAGTTGTGAGCAAAGGGAAGAGGAAGTCAGTGAAGCAGCCGCACCCAAAAGATGCTATGTCCACGGTGGTCGCAGGACAACTTCAAGGGACGAAAAGACAAAAGAAAGCAACTTCTACCACGAGGAAGGGAGATACGTTTACAACATCTACAGAGAAACCTCTACTAGTGATGGAAGCCGGGAAGATTATACCCCCTCGGTATATTGATTTTCCTGATCAAGAGATGGCTTCCGAGTTCCCTGAGGTACTTGAGCTGTTTGAATTCCAGCAATGGAAAGATTTCTTAAGCTTGCATAGGGTGTATTGCCCTACTCTGGTAGCAGAATTCTACAGCAACTTGAGGTACGATAATGCTAAGTTCGTAATCTTCTCTCTGGTCAAAGGAAAAGTGATAGAGCTATCTGAGCAGTCTCTTCACAGGATTCTAAGAGTCCTTGTAGATGGAGAGGTCGAAGGAGGGTTTAGTTTTAACCTATATGATGTGTTCTCCCTCATCACTGACCTGCCTAGAAATATTCATGACAAGCGGCAGACTAAGCTCGGTTATTATAACACCAACAAACTTTCTGCATCCAAGAGACTACTCCATCACATTCTCACCTCCATGATTACTCCACAAGTAGGAGGAAGGGGTAGACTGACAGATTCTCAGCGGTTCATTCTCTACTGCTTGCTAAAGAAAATTAGAATCTGTTTGCCGCACGTAATGATTCAGATTATGGGAACGTGCAAAGAGTCAAGAAGATATTTTCCTTATGCTGCTCAGTTGACTACATTTTTCAAAGAGGAAAACATCTCACTGGATGGTGAAGTTGTGTCAACAATCCCCAGGATAAACATTTATAACATGGGTTTCATTAATACATTCATGAAAAAGAAAGGAACCAAACGAACGCGTACTCCTTCTACAAATGATACTCTATTGGAAAAGGATACAGAAACCCAGGATGAGTCAGTGTCTGAACAACCCACACAAGCCTCATTCAAAGAAACTCTCATTCTTGAGTCGATTCAAAGTAAGAGTCAATCAGCTCAGTTACCCATGGAACCAATTCGTCAGGAGAAGGATCAACCACCAGCTCAAGTTCAAGAAACTGAAGGTTCTGATGAGCAAGAACTTCAACTGGACCCAACTGCAGCTACACTGATGCGGGACGGACACGGGAGACGACACTATACAGTGCCACCCTCGGACTCTAGATGAAGACGTGACCAACAATACACATCAGGGAGACACTAAGCCCGACACTACGAGCTCCTAGTGGCAAAACGTCGCTAACAGAAGTACAAGCTCACTCGGCGTCCCATGCGAGGGAAAGCGGGATCGTGCGCGGTTAAGGAACCGGCAGAGTTCAAGTTAGTCAGACTCACTTCCGGACTCGGATCGAGTCACGGGACGGGTCACTCTCACGCTCACAGCGGTGACATGGACACACGGGCTAGGAACCTACACTCTCGGCAGCGGCCTAAGACCGTATACTAGCTAAGCAATGTAACGCCAAGAAGTTAAGACCTTTACCTCCACGCACCCGGCGTGGCGAAGACACCCCGGCTGACTTACGGACCCCCGGTTAACATAATTCACAGCGGCACAAAAGGATTCGACCCACTCCACGCAGGGAGGTAAAAGGTCACATGTGGGCCCCGGGGATCACGCAAATCAGGTTGATAGGCAGCATCTTGATGTCGACTCGACGCGCCGAACTCCGCGTTTTCGTGCTTCCCGAACGGCGGGTTCTGCGGGCCCGTGGGGCCCACGGATGGCGCTGTCCTCCGGATCTGCGGAGGTGGGTCCCACTATGATGGAGACCCCTGGTGGTGTGCCTCCACGGACGGCGGTCGGCCGGAGACACCGATAGGTGGCCGGTCGGGTCCGATCTTCAAGTTGTGGAATGGCTGCCCACGGATTTCAGTTCTGTTTTCCCTGCGCGCGCTCCGGCAAAAACAGCCGCTGCGGTCGATCCCGACGTTGGATCGGGACGCATGAGCTATCGTTGGAAAGCTCTCTTCAAATGCTTCAATCTAGACTCAGAGAGATCTGATGGATCTTGCCGGATCTAGACTTTAATGAATTTACAAATCCCTGTTGTACAGTAACCGAGACATCAGATTTACAGGGTAGTTGTCTGAGAACCACCGTTGACCGCCTACTTGCCGTAGGAATCAGACTTCGAGCTCTTCTTCAACTTTGTAGATAATCAAACCATGAAGTGAGGAAAATTTTTAGAATTGGATTTGGAGGTGGTGGTGATTTCATAGGAATTTTGGAGTGTCTGGTGGTCGGATCTGAGAACTAGCAGAAAGTACTGTAGCTGTGGACGAACTCGATTTTTGTAAAATATAAGATGGACTCACAAAAATTCCAGAAAATTTGGAGATGGAGGGGATAGTGGACAGAATGCCCAGTAAAATTGGGCGGACCAACAAAAATCAAAAAGTGGACCTAAGACTTACAACTCTGGGCGGGTGGAAATGGAAATAGACAGTAGACAGATCTGGAAACTGGGATTGGACGAAAATAAACAAATACCAAATGAGATCTTTATGACCAACCAAAATTCTTAGGATGTGCTGGACACCTCTGGGACATCCAGTAAAAGTCCCAGCTCGATCTGAGACCGTGGCTGAGACTGAAATTTCGTGGAAGTGGCTGTGGTACTGCGCGGACAGAACTCTGGCGGTGGCGATGGCGGCTCGTGGCGGCGGCGGCGGCGACCGGAACTGATAGGGTGGAGTCACACCACCAAGAGGCAGCCTTCACAGCTGCAAGGGGGAGGGGGAGAGAGGAAGGGGGCGGCCTAGGCCTTGCTCCAACATTAAGTTTGATTCAAATGGCATTAATTCCACTAAAATGAAAAAAATACAACTCTTTATAGGTTACATGCCAAATCCAATATCCACCCTTAGATCTAGGTATGGGGGAATGGATGGCTTGGATTGGATGTGACCAACCACAAAAAGAAATATTTAAAAGAAACCAATTCATAATTTTATCCCATGTGGTCAAAGAAGGAGAGGAAAGAAAAGAAAAAAAAACTAACCAACCTAGCCTAATAATGCCAAAAGAGGGGGCGCCCCCTTCTTGGGCCCTTCTTGGGCCAAGTTGCTTCAAGGCTTGTTAAGGCCTTCCACAAGCCCATCTTATCCCAATCTAGGTGGCCCATGTGGAGTGGAGGCTTATATGGGCCTTAAGTGACTTAAGAACCCAATATGAAGCCTAATGAGGCCTTATAACCCAATATGGCACTTAACCCTTAATGGACCCTAAAGGACTCACCCATTTGGCTTATTAAGAGCCTTACATTGAACCCAATATGACAAACCCAAATAAAACACTCATTACAACCCAATTACAAGGCAAACCATTGCTAAAACAATACAAGGAAATGCTAAAAATGACCAAGAATCAAGGTGGGGCTTCCAGGCTATCCCCGAGCCAAAGAGAAGCTGCTGTAGATCGAGTGGTGCTCCGTGTACGGTACTGATGGCTCGCCGGCTCGTGCCTCTCGCGTGCTCTGGTGTCCGCACCAATTCTCCCCGGGTGGGAGAAACTCGACCCTGTCGAGTAAGGGTCTGCATCGCTCCTGTATCGCTCCAAAAGGTCAGGATCAATCCGCTGCAACTCGCCATGTGTGATCCATGTGTCCTCAGTAGCGGGCCGTCCTCTCCATCGCACTAGGTAGCGCGGGTAAGATCCACTCCTGGTAACTGTCACTTGCTCGTCCAGTATATGATCTATGTGCTCACGCTGCCGTGAAAAAGGGGCTGGAGGTGGAAGTGGATACTCAGGTGTGGGATCACTCTCAAGAGGAGGAGATGGCTCAAAAGGCTCACTAGGGATCACCGCTGGGTCCCTATATGCAAGAAGATCTGATACATTGAAGGTAGAGCTTATACCATATTCCTCGGGCAGGTCCACAACATACGCATTGGATCCAATGCGTTTCAACACTCTAAAGGGACCGGCTCCGCGAGCTTGCAACTTCTTAACGGTTCCAGAGGGAAACCGTTCAGGTCTTACCCTGATCATGACGTATTCGCCCTCGTGGAACTCTCGGTGGTGTCGGTGGGCATCGGCTAACTCCTTGTACCGTGCATTGCTGGACTCAATGTGACGACGGATGTCGTCATGCAAACTCCTAACATGCCTAGCAAATGACTCGACCGACTCCGACACTCTAGCATGGACAGGCATGGGGACAAGGTCAACGGGTTTCCTAGGTCTACGACCTGTGACAATTTCAAATGGACTCATGCCAGTAGACCTATTCACCGAATCATTATATGCAAACTCAGCCATAGGTAGAATGAGATCCCAATCCCCAATGCGGTCCCTAACAAGACATCTCAAAAGATCACCCAGACTCCTATTGACCACCTCGGTCTGACCATCTGTCTGGGGATAGTATGCAGTGGAAAACTTGAGGTGCGTACCCATCATATGCCATAGTGTCTTCCAAAAATAGGAAGTGAACCTAACATCACGGTCAGACACTATAGTGCGAGGCAACCCGAACTTGCACACCACATGAGTAAGGAATAGGCGGGCTACCCTAGAAGCATCCGAAGTCTTTGAGCAAGGGATAAAGAGGGCCATCTTCGAGAAACGGTCAACCACCACATAGACCGAATCATGCTTCCTGGAGGTACGTGGCAATCCCAAAACAAAATCCATGCTGACATCCTGCCACGGGGCATCAGGTACGGGGAGAGGCGTATAAAGGCCCGAGCTTTGCTTCTTCATTTTGGCCGTAGCACATGTACGGCACTGAGCCACGATGTTAGCAACATCGCGCTTCAAGCTCGGCCAATAAAATCGATGCTCCACTGCCTCAATAGTCTTGTTCCGACCAAAGTGGCCGGCTAGACCTCCCGCATGTAGTTCCCACACTAGGAAATCTCGAACCGAAGTTCGGGGAACACATAGCCTGCTACCTCGAAAGAGGTAACCCTCCTGAAGCACATAATCATCATGGTCTCTCGAGGGCCCGGCCTGGAGAGTAGTAAAAATCTGACCGAAGTCAGGACAATCAACATAGGCCTCCTTCATCTTCTCTAGCCCTATGACCTCGGCACTCATGGTGGTAAGAAGACATGCTCGCCGACTCAAGGCATCGGCCACCTTGTTCTCCACTCCAGCCTTATGTTTTAGCACAAAGGTGAACTACTGGAGATACTCAACCCAACGACTATGACGCGAATTCAGCTTCTTTTGGGAATGGAGGTACCTCAAAGCCTCATGATCGGAGTATAAGACAAACTCCTGATGTAATAGGTAATGCCTCCAATGCCTAAGAGCCTGAACAACTGCGTAAAACTCTTTATCATATGTGGAATATCGCAGTTTCGCGTCATTCAGCTTCTCGCTGAAATATGCGATCGGGTGGGACTCCTGACTCAAAACTCCTCCTATCACAACACCCGACGCATCACAACAGACCTCAAACACCTTCGAGAAATCAGGCAGTCGAAGGATAGGTGTCTGGGTCATGCGCTCCTTGATGTCCCTGAAGGCAGCAGATGCGGCCTTCGTCCATACAAATGTGCCCTTACGGATGCAATCCGTGATCGGGGCAGTGACGGAACTAAATCCGCAGATAAAGCGACGATAGAACGTCGCAAGACCATGAAAGCTGCGGACGTCATGAATAGTACGGGGTTCCGGCCACTCAACAATGGCCCGGACCTTCTTCGGATCGGCGGAGACCCCAGTACTAGACACAATAAAACCCAAGAAGGTAAGCTGAGGTGTCATGAAGGCACACTTCTGTGGGTTTGCATAAAGCTGCTCTCGCCTGAGAAGAAGACAGACCTGCCGAAGGTGGTCTAAGTGGTCCCCCGTGGTGCGACTATAGATAAGGATGTCATCAAAGTACACCACTACAAAGACTCCAATGAAAGGTCGAAGGACCTGTGTCATGAGTTGCATGAATGTGCTAGGGGCATTGGTAAAACCAAAAGGCATGACCAACCACTCATATAGACCGTCCTTGGTCTTAAACGCGGTCTTCCACTCATCACCTGGCCTAATCCTCACCTGATGGTAGCCACTCTTAAGATCGATCTTTGAAAAGATAGTGGCACCTGCCATCATATCTAGCATGTCATCCAGGCGGGGAATAGGGAACCTGTACTTCACGGTGATTTTGTTGATGGCACGACTATCAATGCATATTCTCCACGTGCCATCCTTCTTCGGGGCGAGTAACGCGGGTACAGCACATGGACTCATGCTGTCCCGAACAGATCCTCTCTGCACTAACTCATCGACCTGCCGTTTAAGCTCGGCATGCTCCGTGGGGCTCATTCGATAATGAGGAAGATTGGGCAAAGAAGAGCCCGGAACAAGGTCGATGGCATGCTGAATATCCCGCATAGGTGGGAGTCCCTCGGGAAGCTCATCGGGGAATACATCAGCATACTCCTGCAGAATGGGAACAACCTCGGGTGGGAGCTCACCCTCGGCGTCCCGCTCCACCTCTCGGACCGTAATGGCAAACACCGGACAGCCCTGACTAAGCTCCTGCTCCATTTCCCGGGAGCTAATCATCATCAATCTCCTCGTCGAGGGCTCTCCTGGGCCAGAGGTAACGGTCATAGCCCGAGCTGGGGATGGGGTACTAGGCCCGGGAACGGAAAGCTTCGGAGTACTAGGGCCAGTAGGACCCCTAACAGATGGGCTCTTGGGCCGAACGGGTTGGAGGGTGACCCGCTGGCCATCGTGGTCGAAGGTACAGGTGTTCGACCGACCATGGAGTGTGGCATCTCGGTCGAATAACCACGGCCTACCAAGAATGATACTTCCCACTTCCATGGGGAGAACATCACACCAGATATCGTCACGGTAGGAGTGGAGCTGCAGCGGGACCAAGCACCGCAGCCTGACCGAAATGGAAGTGGTATCCACCCATGATACCTGATAGGGACAAGGATGGTCTACGGGTGTGAGACCAAGACTAGTGACAGCGTTCATGGAGATTGCATTGATACAACTCCCGGTATCGATGACCACCTTGCAAATTTGCTTTCCCAGCCTACAGAATACATGAAGGATAGTGGTCCGACGCCAGTCATCACTGACCTGTGGCTGGGTGAGGATACATCTGACGACCCCCACATGGGTATCGTCTAACTGCGGGGCATCCTGGGCCTCACCTCCCATCTCATAGTACTCGTCAGCTAGCTCTTCATCTGCCTCATAGCTGACTAACTCTAGGCCCGCAGGGGTGGTATCCTCGGCCTGTGTGTCCCCAATGTGAAGAGATGGGCGGGTGGGACACTGGTTGGCGAAATGGCCAAACCCATTGCAGCGATAACACTGCTGCCGTGAACCACTAGGCTCCCCAATCATAGGTCCTTTACCTTTATCCTCCCGACGGATAGGAGGCGTAGGTAACAAAGGACGTGCGGGTGGTGCGGGTGCCGGGGGACGGGCTATGGGTGGGGCCGTAAGATGCTGGGGACGAGGAAGGTCCCTCGGGGGTGGAGGGCGAGGCCTAGGAGCAAAGGGCTCGTGGCGAGCGGGCTCCTAAGGTCGAGCCATGGGGGCCCTTGGATATGTGCCAGATGAGCCACGGGACTCGACACTACGAAGGGGAAAGGAGCCCAACCGATGGGGTGACTCGAACTCGGCCTCGAACTGCTCCAATTCGAGAGCAATCTGATATGCCTGCTCCAAAGTGGTGGCATTGCGGCGAAAGAGTTCATATTGATAATTAGGTCGCAAATCTCTCCGAAAGCGGGATATCGTCATGGTGCTCTCTTCCGTGACCCCGCACCGCAAATAATACTCATCGAACTCGGCGGTGTACTCGGTCACGGATCGGTTCCCTTGGGAGATGCTTTGCCACTTGTCTATAAGACGTTGGCGATATGAGGCAGGAAGGTACTTCTCCCTCAATTTGAGTTTCATATCATCCCAGGTACCGATTTGGGGTTGACGTCGCTGGTTGAGCAGGCTCTCCACATTGATCCAATAAGTTTGGGCCTGCCCTTGCAGCTTCATCTTCGCATATCGGACTCTTCGGTGGTCCGTCATCTCAAACCACTCGAAGTACCGGTCCATACCGGCCTCCCAATCTAAATACACCCTAGGGTCCAAGGACCCGCTAAAAGTGGGAGGGTCCGCACGCACACCCCTAAGAATGCGGTCGTCATCCTCGTCATCACGATTCCATCGTTGATGACGACGACCGTTACCCCCGTGATCATTGTCGGAGGCATAATCATCCACTATAGGCGCCTGTTGCCTCCCGACATCCTCCACCTGAGCCCTTGGCACAGCGGGTTGCTGCACCGGCTCTTGTTGGCCGTTCGTCGGCGCGGGTTGCGCCGCTACTGGGCCCCTCTCTAGGACGGCAATCCTCCCAACAAGGCCTTGAATGGACTGCTCCGAAACCCCGGCCCGATCCTCGAGGACCTTCATCCTCCCTTCTAGACGCGTCCCTATACCATCCATATGCGTACTAAGACCATCCATACGCGTGTCTAAACGATCCATGATGGCCCGGAACATCTCGGCCGTGGAAGACTCATCAGAACTACGGGCTCGGGAGTCCGTCATAGGTGGTGGTGGCGAGTATTGGGTGCCTCGACGGGTGGGCATGCAAAGACGTACGGACTAGGTGACAACGACCGACTAATGCAAACACACTAAATGATACACTTAGACCTAATTGCAATTTGAAAACACTCCTTTTTTGGTATTTTGAAAGAATGCAATTTAAAACACTTTTTTTTTTGTTTTGAAAAGAATGAGACTCGACTACACCCTAGACACGGCCAAGACTCGGTACGCGGCGGAGGTAATCGACCCGAAGGTCACTCGCGCAAGTGTGTGGTCTTCCCGGTAGGTGAAGCCTAACGGTCGGACAACACCTTTGGATATACCGAGTGAAGGTGTGTGTGGGGTAACCTTAGACTATGCAAGACTTATGCAACGACTACCCTAGACTCGACTTGCTCTGATACCAAACTGATGCGGGACGGACACGGGAGACGACACTATACAGTGCCACCCTCGGACTCTAGATGAAGACGCGACCAACAATACACACCAGGGAGACACTAAGCCCGACACTACGAGCTCCTAGTGGCAAAACGTCGCTAACAGAAGTACAAGCTCACTCGGCGTCCCATGCGAGGGAAAGCGGGATCGTGCGCGGTTAAGGAACCGGCAGAGTTCAAGGTAGTCAGACTCACTTCCGGACTCGGATCGAGTCGCGGGACGGGTCACTCTCACGCTCACAGCGGTGACATGGACACACGGGCTAGGAACCTACACTCTCGGCAGCGGCCTAAGACCGTATACTAGCTAAGCAATGTAACGCCAAGAAGTTAAGACCTTTACCTCCACGCACCCGGCGTGGCGAAGACACCCCGGCTGACTTACGGACCCCCGGTTAACATAATTCACAGCGGCACAAAAGGATTCGACCCACTCCACGCAGGGAGGTAAAAGGTCACATGTGGGCCCCGGGGATCACGCAAATCAGGTTGACAGGCAGCATCTTGATGTCGACTCGACGCGCCGAACTCCGCGTTTTCGTGCTTCCCGAACGGCGGGTTCTGCGGGCCCGTGGGGCCCACGGATGGCGCTGTCCTCCGGATCTGCGGAGGTGGGTCCCACTATGATGGAGACCCCTGGTGGCGCGCCTCCACGGACGGCGGTCGGCCGGAGACACCGATAGGTGGCCGGTCGGGTCCGATCTTCAAGTTGTGGAATGGCTGTCCACGGATTTCAGTTCTGTTTTCCCTGCGCGCGCTCCGGCAAAAACAGCCGCTGCGGTCGATCCCGACGTCGGATCGGGACGCATGAGCTATCGTTGGAAAGCTCTCTTCAAATGCTTCAATCTAGACTCAGAGAGATCTGATGGATCTAGCCAGATCTAGACTTTAATGAATTTACAAATCCCTGTTGTACAGTAACCGAGACATCAGATTTACAGGGTACTTGTCTGAGAACCACCGTTGACCGCCTACTTTCCGTAGGAATCAGACTTCGAGCTCTTCTTCAACTTTGTAGATAATCAAACCATGAAGTGAGGAAAATTTTTAGAATTGGATTTGGAGGTGGTGGTGATTTCATAGGAATTTTGGAGTGTCTGGTGGTCGGATCTGAGAACTAGCAGAAAGTACTGTAGCTGTGGACGAACTCGATTTTTGTAAAATATAAGATGGACTCACAAAAATTCCAGAAAATTTGGAGATGGAGGGGATAGTGGACAGAATGCCCAGTAAAATTGGGCGGACCAACAAAAATCAAAAAGTGGACCTAAGACTTACAACTCTGGGCGGGTGGAAATGGAAATAGACAGTAGACAGATCTGGAAACTGGGATTGGACGAAAATAAACAAATACCAAATGAGATCTTTATGACCAACCAAAATTCTTAGGATGTGCTGGACACCTCTGGGACATCCAGTAAAAGTCCCAGCTCGATCTGAGACCGTGGCTGAGACTGAAATTTCGTGGAAGTGGCTGTGGTACTGCGCGGACAGAACTCTGGCGGTGGCGATGGCGGCTCGTGGCGGCGGCGGCGGCGACCGGAACTGATAGGGTGGAGTCACACCACCAAGAGGCAGCCTTCACAGCTGCAAGGGGGAGGGGGAGAGAGGAAGGGGGCGGCCTAGGCCTTGCTCCAACATTAAGTTTGATTCAAATGGCATTAATTCCACTAAAATGAAAAAAATACAACTCTTTATAGGTTACATGCCAAATCCAATATCCACCCTTAGATCTAGGTATGGGGGAATGGATGGCTTGGATTGGATGTGACCAACCACAAAAAGAAATATTTAAAAGAAACCAATTCATAATTTTATCCCATGTGGTCAAAGAAGGAGAGGAAAGAAAAGAAAAAAAAACTAACCAACCTAGCCTAATAATGCCAAAAGAGGGGGCGCCCCCTTCTTGGGCCCTTCTTGGGCCAAGTTGCTTCAAGGCTTGTTAAGGCCTTCCACAAGCCCATCTTATCCCAATCTAGGTGGCCCATGTGGAGTGGAGGCTTATATGGGCCTTAAGTGGCTTAAGAACCCAATATGAAGCCTAATGAGGCCTTATAACCCAATATGGCACTTAACCCTTAATGGACCCTAAAGGACTCACCCATTTGGCTTATTAAGAGCCTTACATTGAACCCAATATGACAAACCCAAATAAAACACTCATTACAACCCAATTACAAGGCAAACCATTGCTAAAACAATACAAGGAAATGCTAAAAATGACCAAGAATCAAGGTGGGGCTTCCAGGCTATCCCCGAGCCAAAGAGAAGCTGCTGTAGATCGAGTGGTGCTCCGTGTACGATACTGATGGCTCGCCGGCTCGTGCCTCTCGCGTGCTCTGGTGTCCGCACCATACACCAACTGAGGCACCTCAAATTCATGAAATAGTTGAACAGAATGTTCAGGATGAGGACATCATTCAGGAATTAGACCACAATATTCATGAGATATTTGATGCTTTTGGACAGTAGTCACAGGAAAGACTAGTTACTAATCAAGCAGAGCTGGCGCAGGAAGAGGCTCTAACAGAAGAACTACCTAATGGCAGAGAAGAGGAAATCATTGTAGAGGAAGAGGAAATAGCTAAATTGGTCGACGAAGTTATGAAAGAAGCTGCTGAAATAATTTATGAAGGAACTGCCGATTCTGTAGTCAATGAACAAGAAAATGATCAACAAGAAGCTCAACCACCTGCTGAAGAAGCTCAACATGAGCAACCAACTGGTTTAGCTCCAGGGGCAACTGAAGAAGTATCACAAGACTATGTCATGGGACCTGCCCCTCACCATAGGATGTATCCCAAGATGTCTTTCTCTCAGGCTCCTGAGTATGGTCCATACCTTGGAGAACTAATTAGTCTTGGCATACCACCTCCTCCACTCCCTGAACAGCATCATGAATACTTCACTGAGCTTCCAGATTCCAGTGCCTCTACTTCTAGTACACATGGAACAAATACTGAACCAAATCTTGCTCAGATGTTATCTAAGCTGACAGAGATTGTTCTAGATCAAAATGACTTGATGAACAAACAGTTCATGTTCCAGACTGTTCAAATAGACAGAATAGAGAGCCGAATGATACATTTGGAAAAAGTTGTGAAACGCCAAGGGATAGAATTTTTAACTGCTAAGCAAAAGATAGATGAAACTGTAAGAGAAATTTTAGAATCTCTTATGGGTATCAGCACACGAATAGGTGACATGGTCAGTAAACTTCAAGATACCCAAGTCTCCATATTCACCAATATGAGTAAAATTTTTGACCACACCTTTGATTTGAAAATTGAGTTTGAACTGTTAAAGAGCACATTAACCAAGATAGCAACCACTCAGCCAGAAATCATCACAAAGTTTGAAGCTATTGAGTCTAATTTGGAAACATTGTCAGAGACAGTTAAACAAGCTCTCAACAAACGAGAGTCAGTTACCTCTCTAGTGGAAAGGCTGGGGAACACTGTGCATCAGAAACTTGATAGACTGGCAGACTCAATTAGAGATCTTCGTACTTCTTTATTGAACACAACATATTCTGCAAGAGACAGGGGGAGCTACCGAGGTCACTAATCTCTCCAAATTCCCCATTTTTGATAATGACAAAGAGGGAGAAGAGAATCTCATGTATGAAGAAGACCTCATGGATTCTCCTGGGTATATGCTGCAAAGAAACTCTACAAAGATATTGTCAAGTGGAATGATGAGCTGTCATAAAGGAAAATGTGCTGCTTCTAATATTTTTTTTTGTGTGAAAAGAGATGTACATTCAAACACTAATGTTTGTTTTCTTAATACTCACAAAAGCATTACTCTTACATGTTGCATATTTGCATCTTGCCCATTTACACAGTTGTTTGAATGCTGAGTTCTGAATATTGTCATGGTTTAATCATACATGACGCATAGTTGTCATAATCAAAAAGGGGGAGACTGTTGGAACACTAGTTTTGATAATGACTTTCTATGAATCATGTTTATATTAAAGTGCTTAAAATTCTTCGACTCTATTTGTTTTGTGTGGTTCACTTGCTGCACTCATAAAAGAAATCATAGTCGTTGCATGTGTTGTCCTGCTAGAGATCTAGCTTGGTGCTAGTCTAGCTTAATTCTGCATTTCACGTGTAAGTGCTTGCATCGGTGCAAACCTTGCCTCGGTGCAAGTCTATGTTCACACACAAACACTATCGTTCCGTTTTCATCTCGGTACATTACTTGTCTCACACACATAAGGGGACAGTGTATTTCAATGCAGCATGCGCATTTAGGCTCGTGCATTCCTTGTCTTTGCATCTCACCTTTCAAGGTCGGTGTAAATCTTTAGGTCCGTGCAATACTTGCACAGCACGCACTGTTTAGTCTTGTCATTTAGTGTCAGTGCTTTCTTCTCCACCATCTCGGTGCAAGTTCTGTCTTGCATTTTCCTTTGTCCGTATACTCTTCTCCATCATCTCGGTGCAACTCGTGTCTGGACCGCAAATCCAACTCGGTGCATCTACTGTGTTACGCATTTCCTCTTAAGAGTCAGTGCACTATTCACCCTAGACATCTCTAGAGTCATTGCATATCTTTGGTTCTTTTTTTTCTTTGACTCGGTGCATAGTCTTCTTCTTGTGCCTCTTGGATTCATGTCTGTGTACATCAGCTGCACGGGTGGTCACTAAGATTTGTGCATATGGTGTCATGCATATTTATAAGTCAATATGGTGTCATCCATATTTGTAATTCATTACATTTCCCACGTCTGGTTTTATCAACTCAGTGCATGCTATGTTTACTCTCTCATTACCCCGGTGCAAACTGTGCTAAGTGCTTGACTAAGTGCCTTGCATTCTCTGACAGAGTTTCTCTCCGAGGAGGGGCACGTGATCCAAGGCAGATCCACCTCCGAAAGAGTGCCACGTAGAAGGCTATAACGCTTAGATGGTGACACGTGGCTGAGAGCCTTCTAGAAGCCGTTTGGGCGGGAGTTCACCCTCTACACGCCCAGGGCGTGAGCACGGGATTCAGAGACAGAAGATATATATATATATATATATGAATCCTTTTTGAAGTTTATAGAAGAATAAGGTGTGTGAATGAACAATTGAGAGAGAACAGAGAGAAAATGAGGTTGCAGAGAGAAGGTAAAAAGATTAGCAGCGAGCCCAATCCATAAAAGAAGATGAAATTAAGAGAGAGCTTGTGGGAGAAGAAAAAGAGGTAGAGAAAGAGGGAGATCGTGAAAAGAATATCTGAGAGTCTGTCCACTGGTACTTGGATCAAATCCAGACCAGTCTGCTCCTGCGTGAGCCATTTCATCGGATTTCATTGTCAACCTTCAGTAGCTATTTTCTACCGTTTTCTTTTCTTTATCTTACTCATCTGTTCAAGCTGTGTGGCAATAGAGGTCAAGCTGTAATCCTCAGCAGTCAGAGGAAGGATCCTCTGGATAGCAAGCTGTGTTGCTCAGCCGTTTGTATGCAAGCTATGAGGCTCAGCAGACACAAGCTGTGTTGCGTAGCGTTTTCAAGCTGTAAGGCAGTAGGAAGCCTCACTCAGATTTGAGTGAGGGATGGACGTAGGTCTGCAGGCAGTAGACTGAACCATCTTAAATCTCCTTGTGCTCTGTGTGGCATGCTTGTCTTTTATGAATCGATAGATGCATGACTAGGCTCGAGTAGTTTAGCTTGGCTTTCAATATTTACTGGTGCACATCAGTTATTCTAGTCTTGATCTGATTTAATCAGCCCTTTGCATTTGGATTAATTAGGTTTCAGTTGGTCAAAGTTTTTATTGATACAGGGATTCATTCACCCCCCCTTTGAATACTACACGCACCATTGCTAGATCCCATCAGTCTCTTGACCGTCTTTGGAAGAAGTTTGAAAATTGACCGAGAAAGAATTTTGGAAGAGATATTAGAGAGATTGAGAGATTATGCAAAATATTAAAATATGAATTAATGTAAACTCACAAGTGGATAAAAGTTACAAATAAATAAATTACAACACAGTAGAACAATAACAAAAATAAAATGGAGAAGCCTAATGAAGGGGAAGAATGCTACATAAGAGGGGGAGAGAGCTATCTACGTTATGTGTCTACTGTCTATTACCTATTCAGGAGAGAAGTGCCCCTCGTGCCTTTCTTATATATGCTCCATCTAGCCCTTGTTTCCTCACGTGAACACCCCAAGCCACCTTCTTAATTCTTGTTCTCTTTCTTCTTTGCGGCTGCTTGAAACCCGTGTGAAGCCCCTGCTGACCTTTTGGCCTTGTCGACAGCCCAGCGCCCACCTTGTTTGCCATGGCCATTTCAAGACTTTGCATGTGTTGAAGCCGTGGACCCCTCGCCAGCCAACTGAAGAAATCATGCTGCGTGTGTTTTTTGTTTGGCCAAATGTACCCAGCCAGCCTGCTTTTCTCATGCGCCGTGGAGAGCCGGTGTGAAGACGCCGCAAAGCCCATTCTGCCGACATGTGGAACCTGAAGCGCCTGTGGCTTTGATCGTTGTGTGAAGGCCATGTGCATGAATCGCCCTGCTGCCTTGGCCGCATGCAGTCACGTGGAGACGCCCGAGCCACTCCAGCCGACGTTGCCTTCGTGCGTTGAAGGCCCACCACCGCGTTTGTATGAGAAGCTTCTGCCTTTGCGTTGAAGACCAACCAGCGTGGAGCCCATGGCTGCCTCCGCCGAAGCCTTGCCGTGTGGAGAAAACTCCACGTCCTGGCCAGCTCGCACGCAAAGAAGCCGCTGGACCTTGGCCCCGCCATGCATTTGATCGTTGAAGCCTCCACGTGAATTGGCCTCCACGTGACCTTTGCATGGCCGCTCACAGCCTTGTGCATGGTTTTGGTTGTTTGCGTTGAAGCCTCCAAGTGGAAGGTGGCCCTTGGTGCATTCTCCACGTGAAGGTGCCTGTGCATGTTTTGTAACAAATATAGATATGTTACTATTCCAATATATAAAGCGGCTACATATATATTTCAAACTCGGAACAATATGTATATATATATATATATATATATATATTGCTATGTATATAAATATATAGATATTTGCTATATATATCAATATATATGGATATGCTATATAAATATATATATGCTATATATATATATATCAACTAGCTATTTTTTTATTATATTTTTTCTCTTTTTGTTTCTTTCGTTTTATTTAAACTAAGATTGGGCTTGGTCGACACAGACTTTTGGATGTGTTCTTCTTTGTGTCTGTAAAATAGAATCAAAATTTAATTAAATCAAATATTTAAATATTTTGATCTGAAATTGAAATTAAGTGTGATAAATACATAGTGATGTATATTAAAGCTCATAAAAATGTGTTATAACATGAATTAACATGTAAAATGACACACTTATCAGTCCACAACTAGCTCGCCGGGTTAACGATTTTGCCGGTCCTCTTAGAAGGTTTATCCCCTACATTCTTCCTTCTCCCTCCAAGAGATGAAAGCTCAACGGAAGTCTTGAAGGGAGAGTCTTACCAAGGGTGCAACCTTATTTTTAAATACTTATATGTACACACAAATTGTCTACTTCGAAAAGCAAAAGCCCTTGCTGCGAAGGGGCCTTTGTATTTCGGGCCGGTCAAGACCCCTATTTACCACCTTTAACGCTTTCTCATATTACCTTGGGCTTATGTCAATGCAAGCGTGTCACCAATGGGTGCGACGGCATCTGATTCCGGGTTAGCGTCGCGCGGTTGACCGTTAGGGTTCCAAGGTGTTCCATTATATACCATCTAGGGTTGTGAGGAAATAGACTCGGGTTGGGTAAATCATTTACCTCGAACGCTTTTTGGGTGTATCACTGTGGTCGGAAGCAACTGGGAGCCTAAGCGTGGCATGATAGTATTGTCATCAGGGTAAGACTTAACCGGCGAGACTATCATTCGAGGAGTCTAGAGGCCCAAATCAACCTAGATGCGCGCTCAGGATACCTGGGAGGTAATATAGAAGACCCTTGTCTCCATACAAGTCAGGTGCCCCACAGGTGGTCACCAGGCGTGCGAAAAAGCCCAAAAACAATATAAAAGCACCCAAAAAAGCAAAAGCAAAAAAAACAGCTGTATAATCAAAATCAACAAAAAAATTCAAATATATCTCTAAACAAAACAACAAAAAATGTATAAAAGCTCAAAAGCCAAAAATATGTCTTGCATCCGCATGTGCATTCGCAAGATCATATTTCCTTTTTTGTTTGCATTCTGCTTGCTTGCATGAGCATATCACATTTACTTTTTTTTCTCAGCCTTATTAATAAAGGTTTAGCCCTCTGACCCTGCATCGAGAAAGGTACTATCTACTTTTGGCAGGGGGCTAAAATCATACTACACTGACCTTTTCCCTTTTAAGTGTGGTTGAAATAGGTAAAAAGGGAAGACATCATTGTAGACATGCTAAAATCGATACTATGTTGAGTAAATCTCATGTCACCACGTGATGCCCCGAAGTGGACTTCGATATTGGCTTAATATGATATTTTTCTAATTTATTTAAAATTTTTCTGGAATATTTGTAATTAGCGATTGTTAGCAGGGCGTCATTTAATTGACGACTCTATGGGTGTCATTATTTCAATTAATTTAACTACTGCACGTGCAGGCGTCATTCCCTGGTTTTACGAATTCCATTTAAAATTAAATTCAAGGAATTAATGCCTGCTTCGAAGGCGCCCATTAATTAACGCCATTCCATGAAGGCGTCATTTCCTATTTTTAAATATGGAAAGCCATTTATTTCTATAAATTAATTCAGGAATTAGCGACTACGTGCGCATGCGTCATTTTAATTAGCGACCACCCTGATGTCGTCATTTGGCTTCTGTGTCCGTCCCTACTGCTGCTTCCTTGCAAAGGCAATCCTTCTATCTTTTGATCTCGATCCTTTCCATGGAAGTAAATCTATATTCTAGAAGTTTATTCCTGGTTTTAATCCCATTAGAACTAGGTTTCAAGCTCTATAAATACTCTTCCTTGAAGGCCACCGCCGCGGGAGAGAGAGAGATCTGGGAGATAGAGATATATAGAAGGGAGAATTCCTATTGAAGAGAGAGACTTTTGCTTAAGAAGAGAGAGATTTCTGCTAACAAATCTTCTGTAGGGTTTTTCTATTGAGCTTCCACAGCAGAGGTCTTCCTACGGTGTTCTTCCTCCGGTGGTCTTCCTTCTGCTACGGTCGAACGCTCTCTTTTCCTCTCTCCATTTACTATTGCAGCAACAGCAGAAGGGCACTTTTTCCTCTTTTAGTTTTCTCATCTCATATGCATATCTCCTTCTAGCCATCTTTGCTAGAATCAGTCATCATATATATTTCTTTGCATATCATACGTGCTTTGCATCCATTGCATATATCTCCCATCCTTTTACTCCTCTTAGGGGTTTAAAACAAAACACACCGGGTGTGTTCATATCCATGTTACATAGCTTTATTTCTTTAAAGCATTGATACTACACACTTTGGCTAATCCATATTGTTTGCTTGTCTTTGCTTGTCTTACAAGGGTAATCAAGATAAGAACCCCCTTCATCGGCCGGCCGGTAGAAGGAGGAAGAAAGGACTCACAACCTCACCCGCTTCTTCACAAGGTACATGCGAGCATCATTTTATTTTTGAGGTAACCCCTCTAGCGATCACACTCCTCTAGAGCATCACATGCTCCCTTTTTATTCCTTTTCTTATTATTTACCACCACATATCACATATATCATCTGTTATTATCTTTCTTTCCTTTCTTTTAAAGAAATTAAATCTTCTTCCTTTTTAATGTCTATGTGACACGTTCACAAATTGGCGATCACTGTGGGACTCTTGCTATTTTTATTTTGATTACCCCTCCTTTAGCACCCACGTGTGCCCCTCGCTTTGGCACCCTCGCGTGGCCCTCCTTTGGCACCCACGTGTGCCCCTCCTTAGTGCTCCATGTAGCACACTCCCCTTGTGCACCACGTGCACACCTCCCACTAGATTAGCCAATTTATAAACTGTTCATAGCATTTTTAAGAAGAAAATTTGATTTCTGTTAGCTTTTATATCACTATCTTTCTCTGAAACTGATTAGCGACTGCTCTCCAGCCGTTATTTTCATAATCAGCGACCGCTCACAGAGGTGCTGTTTGCATTATTTTTGGTATTTTCATTATTTTTATAATCAACGCCCCTCCATAGAGGCGTCATTCACGCATTCAACGCCTAACTACAAGGCGTCATTTTTCAGTTACTGTTGTTTCATCATATACAATGGTCACTGTTCACTGTTAATTAACGCCCCTCCACAGAGGCGTTATTCACATATTCAACGCCTCACACCAAGGCGCTATTTCACTTTACTGTTCACTATTTATCAGAGTTTTACTGTGATCAACGACTGTCATAGAGACACGGTTTACCGAGGCAGCGACTGTTGTCAGGTCGCCATTTTATTCTGTTTTCACAGAACCTTGATTGTTACTGTTATCTTCACCTGTTGGCTGCTCTTATTGATTATATACTTATTGCTCATTGATCTGCCTGCATTAGCTTGCATTCTAGGGCATTTGGTTGAGAGACCTCCTCTCTCTACACTCCTAGGATTCCACACCCTTTTCTTGGAATTAGAAGGACCCTCCATTGAGCATTCCGTCTCTTTGGACTGAAAATTCTTTTTCCAAGGCCTCCGTAAGTCCCCGCACCGGTGGATTCCCTCACGGACGTCGGGCCAGTTGTACCATTTAAAGTACCCGGAGTTTAGTTAACCCATCCATTGGTAAGGAGAGAGAAAGAACTTAGTTGACCCAGAGATTACACCCAAACTTGCAACTAGGACCCACATTGAAGAGAGATAATTGATTATACATTTAAAAAAATCTTAATCTCAAAGAAAACCTTAAAATCTTGGGTTCATTACCACTTGTGTGAACAATTTGTTTGATGGGGTGATTATTTCTTACTTATATTTGTTGGCTTGAGATATTTTTCTTCCCTTAAACATGCAACTCCGTTCAGGTAAAATCATTAACATGGCCAACTACGGGTACTCTTATGATGATTATGAGGAGGGTCAATTTGACCCATCCTATGAGGTTCCCCCTCAAGATTCCACCCATTATGAGGGAACCTATGCTCCCTCCCATGCTTATTATTCCCAAGTCCATGTGGTAGACACCACTACTCAAGAGGTGGAGCCTTCCTTCCAAGCTCAGCCTACCACGCAAAATATATCCGGGGATGTTTCCCCATCTTTTAATCTCAATGATTTGATTCATGCTTTGTCTCAACTGGATGATTCCCAACGTCAGGTGGTCCAGGCCGCTTTAAAAGGAAAATCTGTCCCTTCATCTTCAAACCCTCCTCAGGCCGTGGGTGGCCATTTAACTCCTAATGACCAGGCGTTCTCACATAAGATTCCTTCACGCCCACTAACTCCAATTATGGTTACACCAGCGCAACCGGCAAGCCACTCAGTGGTTAGGCCCCAATATCCCCCACCTCCTCAATTCTTAAGGAGGCCTATGCCGAATCCATTCCCTTCCAATCCGGCCCCAGTCGAGTCTGACACTATTACTATACTCCTCCTGAAGATAGCTAGTATGGAGGAGCAACTTAAGAAGGTCACGGCACCAAAGAATGCTCCGGAGATTGCTCTCCCTATTTTGCCGGTTTTCCATTTGCCTCCTTCCAAGATGCCAAATTTTCGGCGCTACAATGGAACGGGTAACCCATTCATTCATCTAAAAGATTTCATGTACGAGACATACTTCTGGCAAGATAATAAGATCTCCTTGGCCTATCTCTTTAGAAGGTCTCTAGATGGTCTGGCACTTGAATGATTTTATTCCTTGGAGTCGGCCGAAGCCAGTGATTTTGATGTTGTTCAGCGGAAGTTCTTATAGAAATATAAGGACCGTGTTGGTCCATCTCTGTCAGTCACAGATCTTGTTGCTGAGAAAATAAAGCCCGAGGAGGACTTCATTCTGTTTGCCGATAGGTGGAGAGCTATGGCCGAAAAAGTGAAAGACACCCTTTCGGAGACGGAACAAGTTAAGATGATTATATCAAATTCTACTCCGCTATTCCGTCACATTTTGGCCATGAATAAGTTGAGCACCATGGAAGAGCTCTATGAGAGAGCTAGATATATACAAACTCAGATGAATGATTCGCCCATCATGGGCATGTTTGGACAGAAACCAAGGTTGGTTAGGAAGAACACCAATGTTAGCAATAGTGGTGGACCACCGAGGGCACCGTAACTAATGAGCAGGTGGGCGTGGTTGGCAACCCCGCACCTTGCCGCCACCCTAACCCAAGACCTTCACAATCTCCACAACAACTCCCCTTCTTTAATCCCGCTCCCCAAACAAATTCTCCCCCTCGACCCTTCCATCCTCGTCCGTAAAATCAAGTCGTCCACCCAAACCCCCCAATTCCTCGACAATACCACAATGTGCTTCCACCAACTAATTATGATCCACAACAGCCGAGAAGACCTGTAGGCCCTAGAAGAGCCCACTACCCCCCATTACCCGAGAGCCTCCCCGATATCTTTAACGCACTCATGGCCGCCAACCTGCTTGCCTTGCCAAAAGAAAGAACGGCCTGGCCCTCTAATGTGGATACCTCTCGGTATTGTGTCTTCCACCGACAGCCCGGTCACAATGTAGATCATTACTTTTATTTCAAGGATTATATCTATGACTTGAATGATCATGGCGGTATTAATTGGGATGAAATGAAGCAGTTCATTGCCACTTTGAAGGCGCGGAGACCTCCTCTGCAGCAACAAGCTTAGCATCCGCCTCAGGAGCAAGTTCCTCCTCCTCCTCAGCAGCAACAAGCTCTCGTATCTCAACCGGACATGGGAATTGTCCATAATCCATTACCGGAGCACCCTCCGAACCAGCAAGTAAAACATGTTACTTCCTTCCACGAGGTGGAAAGAGGACAAGGGTGGCATGTAGAGAACGCCTCTGTTGGGGCTATAAACCAAACTCCAACTCAACCGCCCCGTCTGTTAAGACCACCTCTCCATCCAACGCCTTTTCCCTAACCATCCCAGCCCCTTTTACGCACCACTAGCCAAATTCCCTCCACTACCACTAACCCCTTACCGGCTAGACCTCTCCTCATTCGCCCTCCATCACCTTCAACACTACAACAAATCCACCCTCCAGTCACCAATTCCCCACCTTTGCCATCTGGGCCACTCCTCATTCGCCCCCCACCAACATCTAATCCCTCCACTGCTACCAACAACCCTCCGCCAGTAAAAATTCCTACACCATAACCCACAAATCCCTAATTTTTACCTAGACCCCTCCTCATTCAGCGTACGCCTCCTTCAGCCGTTCAGGCACCCTCTACCCCTTCTACTGTTATCCCTCCAGCTACTATTACCCCTCAGCCAACAAGGCCGCTCATAAGGGTTCCTTCTTCGGTCACCCCCTTAACATCCGTTAACCCCAACGTCCCATCTTCCTCATCCATCAATCCTCCGCCTAACCACAACCCGACAGAGGTGCGATCGTCACAAACCATGGTTCTCCGTAGTGGACGGATATTCCATCGTGTATTTTCGTAAAGGGAGTCGGAGCCCATACAGGGGCGAGACGAACAAGAGCCAGAGCAGGAATCCATACCGGGCACTCAGTACGACATACTAAAGCACCTAGACAAGACCCCGGCAAGGATTTCTATTTTAGAACTGATAAAAAGATCCACCATTCACCAGTAGGCTTTGAAAGAGTACCTACAGAAGGTGATGGTTAATGAGGACATTCCAGCAGAATAGATTACATCAGTCTTGACTCCAGTAAGTGATCAACCGGCCATTGTTTTCCATGAGCATGAATTAGCTCCGAAGTTGTCCAAGAAGTATGCCTTGTGCATCACAGTTGACATTAACAAAGTGGCAATTAAACAATGTTTAGTGGATACTAGAGCATCCATCAATGTGCTGCCTCCTAGCACTTTGAAGATGTGTGGCATTTCGAGTAGTCAGATTCGGCCATCCACTATCACAGTGACTGCTTATGATAATACGAAGAAACCTCCGCTAGGCATGATCACCTTAAAAGTTGGGCTGGGTCTGGTCTCGATTATAGCGGACTTCCACATTCTGGATATGGATCCAACCTTCAACGGTATTTTGGGTCGCCCTTATATTCAAGAACTTGATGCCGTGCCTTCCAAAAATCACCAATGCATAAAGTTTCCACATAAAGGGCGCATCATCAAGGTCACAAGCATGCCTATTTTGCCGTCAGATGATATACACTCAGTAACGTCAGTACCTTCCATATGGCCGGTTAATAAGCCTTTATTATCAGTGTTAGATCTTGCCGATCTGCGGCAGGATTTGCTAAGGCCTCCAACCACAACACCTACATCGGTTTTGATATCACCCTTACCCTCCAAGGGCAAGAAAAAGAAGAATATGATAAATACCCCGGGATGGAATATTCTGATGAAAATGGGGTACAGATCCGGCAAAGGCTTGGGTATTAATCTCCAAGCTTATTCCCCGGGGTGGCCTAGGGTACAAAGGGCCGAGCAAAGAAAAATATGACAAAGATAATGAAGAGCCATGGGTCGCCATGACCTCCACCCTCAAAACAGACCGCCAGCCACTCACATGGACTTTATGTACTCATTTTGTAAAAGGGACTACTCAACATGATGAGCAGACCATAATGGTTACTTCTATATTAGATCACCAAGATGTACATGCACGTCAGTTTGCTCACCACGTAGCCCCGCTAGTCACATATAAAGCTCTAGAGTCCTTGAGGCTGGATAAAAGAAGAAAAATGGATGCCCCGGAACGTGATTGGTATCGATGGTTTGATATGGATGGCATTACCATTGCTTTAAGCCGTCTATTTATGCCAACTGATACAGAATGGCCGCCACTTATTCATGAGCTGATAGAAAAGCCGAAAATAATTACAGATAAGAGGCAAATGCTGAGTAACTATACTGATACCGGGGAGCCAGATGTGCCATTCGAGGAAGGCTTTACTGTGGACAGCCTGTAGGTTAGCCTTTTCTCTCTTAATTCCATACACCCATCACTCATTACTTTCTGGTGCTCCAAACTCCTTGTCCCTGATATTTCTAGACCACCCGCGGTCTTGATTATTCTCTCTCCAGATTTGTTCCAAGCTTCCCCAATTCCTCCCTTGCTCCTTGAGCAATTTTCTCAATTCTCCATTACACCCCCGCATGGGCAATCTCTTACCCAATCTTTCTCTAATCTTTCAATTTCAACACCATCTCCTATTCCACCCTCCCATTGCTTTATTCTTGAAAACGAAAAAAAACGCCAAAATTCAAACTTTTCAATCTTCCATCTCTATTGAAGAGACCTCCTATTTTGCTCGTGAGTGTGCCCCGATCCAAGGGCCGCTCTTTCAAGGTTCGTTAGCGGACCTCCTTTTCTCTTCTGATGAGGAGACTCCTTCTGTATCTCATCCTGTATCCACAGCATCTTCCTCTTCTTCTCTTCCTCCTCTAGGTCAGGGTAGTTCGTCTAGCTTGCCATCTTGTTCCTCTCCCTCCTCCCCTAATAAGAGTCGTGGGATAGCTACTCATAAGAAAGTCAAGGGTAAGCAGATTCCTCGAAGGTTCTTGCTAGATCTAGCTAGAAAATGTCAGGCATGTTTAGCCCTTCTTGGTTTCTTAGAGGATCCGATATTCCTGCCAGAGATAGAGTGTGAGGATGTGTGCTCTACAGATGAAGGGTTTGTTGTTTAAGAGATTATGAATGATGAAGACCCTATTGAAAAGGGAGATGAAGAATACAAAGAATATGAGGATGAGACTGATGCTTTTTCTAGTGGCATGAGGAGGTTCGACGAACCATCAGTCTCAGTAGAGGAACCCACCAAAGAGATTAATCTGGGTACCGAGAAAAACCCTAAGATCGTCCTCATCAATAAAAATTTGCCGCCCTCTGAAGAAGAGGCGCTCATTCAAGTTCTTCGAGAATATAAGGACACGTTTGCATGGAGTTATGAGGATATGCCGGGTCTGGACCCGGCGCTCATTGAACACTTTCTCACACTTAAGCCAGGATCTGTCCCAGTCAAATAGCGGTTAAGACGTTTCCACCCTCACGTGACATTAAAGATGAAAAAAGAGGTCGATGAGCTTCATAAGGCAAGATTTATTAGAGTCGTCCTCTATCCCAATTGGGTGGCAAACATTGTCCCGGTCATGAAGAAGGACGGAAGAGTTAGAATTTGCATAGACTTCCGGGACCTTAACTGCGCGTGTCCTAAGGATGATTTCCCCCTCCCTTAGATAGATGTGTTCATCGATAACACGGCAGGGTACGATACCCTCTCTTTCATGGATGGCTTCTCTGGTTACAATCAGATCCGCTTGGCTGAAGAGGATCAGGATAAAACCTCATTCTCTACACCTTGGGAAACTTACTGTTATGTGGTCATGCCAATTGGGCTCAAGAATACCAGAGCCACTTACCAAAAAGCCATGATGGCTATTTTTCATGACATTATCCACATCTTTATAGAGGTGTATGTTGATGACCTGGTAGTGAAATCAAGAACAAGGATTGAGCATCCTGAGGTTCTAGCCAAAGTCTTGCAAAGAGCACGGGAGTATCAGTTAAAGATGAACCCCAAGAAGTGCGTGTTTGGTGTTTCATCAGAAAAATTGCTTGGATTCATAGTCAGCAAGAGGGGTATTGAGATTGATCCCAATAAGGCAAGGGCAATAAGGGATATGCCTCCTCCCAAGAATTTGAAAGAAGTTCGAGGATTGATCGGGAGGTTGCAATTTATTCGCCGGTTTGTCTCCCTACATTCACAAAGGTGTAGGCTGTTTCACGAGCTTACTAAATCGGGAGTCCAATTTAAATGGGATGACAAGTGTCAGGAAGCCTTTGACAGACTAAAGGATTATCTGGCCAATCCCCTTATCCTGAGGTCGCCAATTCCAGGCAAACCACTTGTTCTCTATATCTCTGTCCTGGATGACTCTGTCTGTCCTTGCCCAAATTAATGAAGAAGGAAAAGAGAGGGCAGCCTACTACTTGTCTAAGCTTCTTAACCCCTATGACCAGAAGTACTCAGTTATGGAGAAGACATGTGCTGCTTTAGTCTAGGTAGTGCAGAAGTTGAAGCATTATTTCTTAACTCATGAGGTTCATCTTATTGCTCGCATGAATCCTATCAAGTTTCTCCTTGAAAAATCCATTCTCACTTATCGATTGGCACGATGGCAAAGCTTTCTTTCTCAGTTCGATATCATCTACATTTAGCAAAAAATAATTAAAGGCTATACCATAGCAGAACATCTTGCTCATCACCCTCTCCCTAGATTCGACCATGTTCGCTCGGAGTTTCCAGATGGTGTCCGTCAATCAGCCCGATTCGATGTGGACATTACATTTTGATGGAGCTCGGAATTCACAAGGAAAAGGGATCGACATTGTTCTCCTATCACCCGAGGGTATCACTATTCCGCCTGCCTCTCAGCTCGCATTTCCAGTTACAAATAACATAGCCGAGTATGAGGCTCTTCTGGCCTGACTGTAGGCCACTCATCAATTCGGTGTTACCAAATTGTGAATTATAGGTGATAGTCAGCTTATTCTTCGCCAAGTGCTCACCAAATGTCGCACGCTTGATTCTAAACTTAAACCCTATCAAGAACTCGCTTCCGCTTATGCCAAGCTTTTAACTAAATTAATATTCATCCACGTTCTTCAAGATCAGAACATCTTAGCCAATGTTCTCGCTTCCCTTGCATCCTCTTTGGTTTTTCTCCCCGAAAGGGACTTCCATTCAATCATTGTTCAAAAGCGTCTCACTCCTGCCATCAAAGATCCAGCATTCCTTAGTATTAAGGAAGAGGTGCTCAAAAAGTTTAAGGAAGGTGGAATCATTGAGAACAAAGAGACAATGTTATTAGATCTAGAGGAACAGTTGGATGATGAGGAAAAGCCGTGGTATTATGAGATTGCCAAGTATTGTCAAGATCAATCCTATCCTGAAGAGGCTACGGCTGAAGAGAAGAAAGCCATCAGAAGAGTTGCTCAGAGATACACCTTGGTTGGAGGTGTGCCCTATAGAAGAGGTCTCACTGGAATCTTGCTCAGATGCCTCGACGATGATGAGTCTTGGAAGGTCGTGGAATAGGCACATTCAGAAGTATGTGGGGGTCATGTCAATAGCCAGATGCTAGCTAAGAAAATCCTTACATTAGGCTTCTATTGGCTCACTCTAGAAGAGGATTGTTCTATCTATGTCCGAAGGTGTGTCAAGTGCCAACTGCACGCCTATAAAATTCATTATCCTGCTTCTTCACTCCATCCTATGTCCTTCCCATGGCCTTTCTCCATATGGGCTTTCGATATTATCAGACCTCTTGGTGATTCAAACCTCCTCACAAAACTGAAATCATTTATACTCACGGCCACGGAGTACTTCACCAAGTGGGCGGAAGCGGAAGCTTATGTGTAGATTAAAGCATCAACCGTCTGCAAGTTCGTAATGAAGAATATTATTGCAAGATTCGACATCCCAAGTACCATCGTCACCGATAATGGACCACAGTTCATCTCTTAAGAGCTTCAGGACCTTTGCAACAGGTATAACATTGCATTACATCATTCATCTCCTTATTATCCGCAGGGCAATGGCCAAGCAGAGGCAACAAATAAAAATTTGATTAAGATCATCAAGAAAATGTGTGAGGCTAATAGATTCGCAGATTGGCCAGAAAAGTTGGTTGAAGCTCTTTGGGCTTACCGCACTTCCATTCGTACTCCTACTGGGTAAACCCCTTTCGCCCTCACTTATGGAATGGAGGCGGTAGTTCCTTATGAGATTCTTATTCCTTCTCTTAGAGTACAACTGGACAAGGAGCTCTCTATTGATGAACGCCGTGAATCTCTCCTTGCTCAGTTGGAACTCCTGAATGAGAAACATCTAGCCGCTGCCGAGCATGCACACGTTTATCAAAACAGGCTTTCACGTTTTTATCAAAAGAAAGTAATTGAGATAAAATTTAAAGTCGGTGAAATGGTAATCAAAAGAATTTTTGTAAAACCAGGTGGACCTCGTTCAAAACTCCAACCAAATTGGGAAGGGCCCTACGTAATAAAAGAAGTTTATCCTGGCAATGCTTACAAACTGGTTAACGCCGAAGGGGAAGAACTGGCTCACCCTTGGAATGGATTGTACCTTAAGAAATACTACCCTTAAGTCTTAAAAAAGGAAAAATAAATAAAAGGAAGAAAGGAAAAAAAATTGAAAAGTTGCAGGCTGGCATGGTGTGGGGAACGTAAAATCTGAAAATTCAAGATTCTTAATTCATTCTTCAGTCTTGATAATTTAACGTAGGGTCAACACTTACACACACTACACGCTTTGCTCTTGAACTCAAGCGGTGCAAAGTCTGAAGGAAGTCAAAGCCTAACTGAAAGCGTAAGGACGTCACTCGTTCTCTTCTCTTCGATCCACAAAGGGGGGAGTCAGACCCTTGGTGCAGTACCAAACCTACCCGCCGCCCTAGTAGGTGGAAGTCAGTGCCCAAAAGGGAACAATATGCCACAAAAGCCCAAGTACAATTAGTTTTTTTTATTTTAAAAAAATAAAAAAAATTAGTCAAATACAAAATAAAAGTATGACAAGAGGGTAAAGTCCCCGTAGAGAAAACCCTGGTCGTAAGCATGCATGAATAAGAGCAAAAGGCAACAAAAATCTCCCTACGCCAAAGGCCGAACCCCAACAGGCATAGGGTAGGGGAGGAAAATTCCCTCGGTCTTTCAAAACCCCTTTGTGGATTTTCCTGACACTTTCTTATATTTCCCCCCCTCCGTGGTATGTCTTAAGCTTGAAGGATGGCGGAGACTGACCTTAGGAGGATGTGCTGCACGAGGGCCCGAGTAAAAGCATAGGCCTTGAGAATATTGACCCTCTGTTAAATTACCCAAGAAAGGTTAATGAATTTAAGATAATGAATGAGTAAGGTCACATGACCCATATACCATGCTAGGTTCATTCGAAATTCAGAAACAAAAAGAAGAAACAAAAAATATGTGTCTTTTTTTAAATTAACACCTTCATGCGAGGGCGCCGTCATCCGCTAAGTCGTTATTTTCTAAAAAAAAGTAAAAAAGGAAAGAGAAAACTTAGTCCAAGCATGTTTCACCAGGGTCTGAGCATATTTCATCCCAAGATGCCAAGTCTAAGCATATCTATCCAAAGTATGTGCATGTTTTCATAAGTCTAACCATGTTTTCACAAGTCTGAGCATGTTTTCCATTCCCAATCCCAAGTCTGGGCATCTCCAATGTCTAAGCATGCTTCATCCCACATCTGAGCATACCCAGGTCTAAGCAATCCCAAGTCTGAGCATCTCCAACGTCCAAGCATACCCAAGTCTAACCATTCTAAGGTCTAAGCAATCCCAAGGTCTGAGCATATCCTGCCAAGGTCCAAGCACCCAAGTCTAACCATCCGTGCATTACAAGGTCCAAGTCCCCAATGTCTAACCCAAAGTCAGGTCGGTGCATTCCTATGGTAAGCAGGTCAGTGCATTCCTTTGTCTAACTCAAAGTAGGATGGTGTAGTTCTCAGCCAATTTCAACGTCGGTGCATTTCTAATTAACGCTCGTGCGCGAGGGCGCCATTTCAATGAATAGCATCGGTCTGCATGTCATCATTTAAAAATAAAAATAGAAATAAAAAAATGGTTTTTCAATTAATGCCCGCGCGCGAGGGTGCCATTTCAGTGAATAGCATCGGTCTGCATGTCGTAATTTAAAAATAAAAATAAAAATAAAAAATGATTTTCCAATTAACGCCTGCGCGCGAGGGAGCCATTTCTTTGAACAACGTCGGTCTGCATGTCATCATTTAAAAATAAAAATAGAAATAAAAAATTAGTTTTCAAATTAACGCCAGCACATTAGGGCGTCAATTCTGTGATCAACGACATTTTGTAGGGTCGTCATTTAAAAGAAAGAGAAAAATTTGAAAAAAAAGAGTAATTTCCTGAATTAAGCCCACTGCTTTTCCTTTTGCCATATCATGTGCTTGGTTGCATTCGTGTGTGGGCATTCTTATATTCAAGTTTGCATTTGCTTACTTGCGTGTTGCATTTTCTTATATCTTTGTTATTTGCCTTAATTAATAAAAGGCTTGGCCCCTTGACCCGTCATCAAGGTCAAAATAATGACAACCCCTTGCTTATTGAGCAAGGGGCCAAGCCGAACAGATGAATTAATCTGTTTGTTTAAGTGTGAAATACAGGAACAGGGGAAAGGAGAAAGGAAAAAAAAACAAGACAAGTACACAAGTGCTCAAGTCGACGACTCAGGTAACATAAAAATCTCATATATATATATATACATATATATAAATGTCTGAGTACAAAAATATGCAGGTGGAGGAGTACAAGTCTCTCTCTAGCTCTCACCTCCACCCTCCTCTCTCCTACTCTCTGTCTCACCGTCGTCTCGGTGACGGGCCTGTGGAGGGGGCATGGACCCCTGGGAAGCAGCAGAAGCTCGAGCCTGCTCCTCTGCCTCGTTCCTCTATTGAGTCGAGGAACCTGCTAAGTAAGTCATGCTGGCGAAGGCGTTGGAGTGTCCCGCAACTTGCGCCCGCTCTTGGCCTCTCTAGAGGTGCTCCTCTGTCACTCATAGTCGCTCCTGTACGACGGCTAGCTGTGCTCTCGTGTCCGCAAGCTCGCACTCATGCGCCATCCGCTCCTCTCTCTCGCAGGTCCGCTCCTCCCTCTCTCGGGTGCTCTCCCTACGCTCCACCTCGAGGAGGATCCTCAGCTCGATCACGTCTCTAGGCAGCTCCTCTCGCCGCCCCAACGCCTCCTCAAGCTCTGCGACCCACTGATCATGGATGGCAAGCTCGGTGCCGGCTAGAGCAGCCCGAGTAGGCGCGTCCTGCAGCTCTGCAACCTGTATCATTCAGTTAATTATCAGTTTCATATTCAATTCCATAAGCATTTGAAATAAATTTTGTTGACTTACCCGCGATGTAAGGTCGCGCTCCGCCGTCTCGGCCCGCACAACTACTCCCGCGAGTCGCGCCTCTAGGGCGATGACCTCTGCACTCGGTCCCCTCGAGCTTGAGGCCCATTCTGCACCTCCAACCACCGCCCCCTGCTGGGCAGGCTGCATTCATTAAAAATTATCAGTGGCTGAAAATTAATAAATCAGGAATCATTTGCATATAGATAGTTGCACTCACCAGGGTCTCCAGGTCTACCCGTGTAGCTGCAAGCTGGGCCTCCAGGCTGTGAAGATGGACTTGCATGTCCATCATCGCTGCATCTCACGCATCCTACATTCATCGCATATTAGTTGCATAATATGCATACATCATTTTAAAAAAAAATGCATACCCCTATGACCCTCATCTGGGTTCGGCCGGCGTAAACCTCCCAGTAGCGCCGCAGGTACTCTGAGCTGTCTGCCGCCTGGGAAGTAACACGCGTCCTACCATGCTGCCAGTCAGCGTACTGGTCTGGGAACCGGATCCGCCAGTCGGTCGCTCTCGTACGCCCTCGGGTCTTCCGCCCGATCCCGCGTGGCTCTCCAGCCTCGACCCACTCCTGGTGTAGCCCGAGGGTCCTCATCGCCAGTCTGAGCCGTAACGGCTCGATCTCGTTTAGGCAGTGAACCCAAAGCTCATGCCCAAAATGAGGTTGGCACGCTACGACCCAAGGCTGACCCTCCTCGGTCATACCCTAGTAGGGTCTCCAAACCACCTGCATTCACATCATATCATTTATATCATTCATATCATCGTATTTTTTAAAGCAGGAAATAAAAGGAAAGTGCATCATATTTTACACACGTACCAGCGAGGCGGGGTAGTTGCGGAACTCCCGCCGAAGAACGCGCAGCTCGTAAGCGTGTGGTGCTCCTGTCAGGAGAGGCAACCATCGCCGTGCTAGTGGGAAGGCCCCCTCATCTCCAGGTCACGGGTCGGATCAACTCATCGGCATGAATAAGTGGCTCCACACATGCATCCATCAATTGCATCAGTAAACATTCATAAATATGCATAATCATGTTCATAGCATTTAAATAAGTAACAAAAGAAAATGCATACCTGAAGAAAAGGCGAGAAGCCACTGACAGTCGTCTCTCGGCCTGTCCCCATAGACAGATCAGCCATCAGGTGCGCCAGCAGGGCGGCTCCCCACGCGTACCTCCCAACTCCCTCCAAGTCCTCGAGGATGCCTAAGAATCGGTAGTTGATCACATCCCCCTTCGTGCTCAACAACAGCCTCCCGAGCATCAGGAACAGAAACCTCCTCAAATCATGATCTACTCGCTCCCTCTGAGTCGGGTCCTGGTAGTAGGCAGCCTGGGCACTCCCAATCAACCTCTCTGAAAACTCCTCCATGGACTCTCTCGGTCTCTGTCTAGAATCCCCTAATCCCATAGCTAGGGTCAAATCTGCACGAAAGATGGTCCTATACTCCCTCGGGGTCTCTACAATCATCTCCAACCTTAACAGCCTCTGAGCTAGCTCCCCGTAATCTGGAAGAGTCACTCCACTGATAGCCTCCCCATCCACCCTCAACCTAGTGATCCAGGTAATATCCTCTAAACTCGGCACCATGTGCCCCCAGGGCATCAGAAATGCCCTACTGGTCCTATCCCACCTCTCTCTCAAAACCTGAATCAAAGGTAGGTCGGGGCGTATGGGCTCAATACTAAGAAAAGGGCCGAACCCCATCGCCTCTACCCTAGCCCTCTGAAAATCTGGCAATCCGTAATATGCTTCCCAAACTTGGACCCATGAGATCCGAGTCCGCATCAATCCCTCCCAAACAAAAAGAACATGAATATATATATATATATGCCAAAAGAAAGTTCATTTGCTGACTAATTTCTTCACTGTTTGAATTGACGACCACCCTATGGCCGTCATTTGTTGAATTGACGCCCCTGTGGGAGGCACTATTTCTGAGGGATTTTTCTGTCCCGACAGCTTTATTTCAAATAAAAAAATATCAAAAAAAGGCATATATATATAAAAATGGCAGTTTGATGTGAAAAGATAAAATATGGGGTTTTTTAAATAATGACACGCTTCCGGGTGCCATTTCCTTATTATCTATTTTCAGAAAATAAAAAGAAAAATGAATTGACGACCTGCCTTAGGTCGTCATTTGAATTGACGACGCCTCAAGGGGCGTCATTTACTAATTTTTCTGGATCATTGTTCCCCCCTTCCCGATAGCTATGGAAAATTGAAAATGGAAATAAAAAAATGAAAAAAATGAATGGCGAGGGTGGGGGACCTACCTTGCTGGGCTCCGGCGCCATCAATCCTCCCCGTAGTGGCCGATAAGGAGGGGGTGGTTCATCGTCTTCCTCGTCATCTTCGCCGTCCTCGTCATCATCTTCCTCCTCATCGCCATCTTCTTCATCATCTCTATCTTCATCTTCTCCATCATCCTCTTCTCCTTCATCTCCTTCTCCTCCTTCTTCTTCATTAGCTTCTTCTTCTCCACCGTGCTCCGCCGTCGGAGCATCTTCGGCTGCCGCGGGCGGAAGTTCCTCGCCGGCGGGTTGATCTTCATCTAGGTCGACGACGGCGGGGGCCATGACCCGCTGTCGTTTACTGGAGCCCGCAATGAGAATGGGAATAGGGATGAGAATGGAGGGAAGATGGGAAGGTAGAAGCCATCACGGTGTAGAGAGTAAAGCAGAGAAACAAGAGAGAATGGAGGAAGAAGAAGGTGAATAACGGAAGGAAGGAGAAGAAAATTTGGAAAGTCAGGGGGTTAGATTAGAAATGAATTGACGCCGTGAGCAGTGTCATCATTTGACTAAATGACGTCCGAGTACACAGGCGCTAGTTGGTGGAATATTTAAAATTTTGAAATAAATTATGATTAACGGCTGCTTCCAAGGCGCTATTTAAGGATTCAACGACAACGCGTGTAGTCATCATTTCACATTGCATAGGGAATTATAACTGTTGTCAGAGTAATGATGGGACGAGTATAATTATTATTTTGGAAATTGATTGACGACAAGATACAGAGGCGTCATTTGATTAAGGAACGACTGTTCTCAAGGCGTTATTTCATAAAATTAAGGTGATATCTGAAAAGAATTTAAGAGAATCAACGCCCATTTGTTGGGGCGTCAATTAATCAACGGCTGTGTACGAAGGTGCCAATCATGGGTTTATTATTTATTTTAAGAAAATGATTAAAGTAATTGACGACGAGGTGAAGGCCGTTAGTTCAGCAAATAGCGACTCCATGGCTGTCGCGGCTCAGTATAGAAAGACAAAAATCAGAGAAATTGGAAGTTATTGATCATTCTAAGTGCTTTCTTTGGCTCAATTAAGGACGAATCCTTTATTTCATTAAAGAAAAGTGTCATTACATTTTTAATGAGCCACTTTGGGTCTCAATCCCTTAAGAGCTATTACATAGATCTTCCATTGCTCTTTGTCTTCTTCAATCCTCTCCATAGGCCGGTGTAGCTTGTTGATCCTCCGTAGAGCTTGGATGATCTTGATCTCCTCCTCATCTTCATTAGAACCAAGGTCTCGCCTCTTGATAGGTGGAAAGTGAGACGCTTCCTCAAAGTGATGGCGTGGAAGGCCAACTTGTGGTAGGCACCGGTGAGCGTTGTAGAGGATGAGTTTGGTGGCGCCCACTAGTCGAAGATCCACTCCGGAAGAGATCCGTGTGTGGATATCTTGAGTTTTAATGAACCCCGGCGCGCATGTAAAGAGATTTTTAGGCATAATCTTTAGGTGCTCTCTCCATTCCACTCTCTTCTTCACCTTTGGTACTCGGTTCACCACTCTCTCACATAATCCTAGTGAGCTTGTCATGTCCACTTCTAGAGAAAATCCTAGATGCTTGTTGAGTTTCTTCACATGGGTCAAACTTCAAATGGAGGTCTACCCAACTAGAAAATAAAAGCATAGACCCCTATAGAGGCCTCCCCATAACCACCGAGGTAAGCCCACTATAGAGATAGGCTAGCACCGTCGGTCCTATTCTCTCTCCTTCCCATATGCTTGCAATAACACTTAATTGCACTTCTTCTAAAAAATCCTCTAATGAAGGGAAGAGTAATGCTCCCGCCAAGCATATCACAAAAGCCTTCATTACCTTTTCTAAATCATCTTCCTTGGCTTGGTCCATCCTCTTGTAGACTGATGCCGCAAGCTTTATTAGATTGATCCCCTTTGTAGCATTGATTTGATTCACCATGTTGGAGCTTAGAATTAGGCTTGACAGTACTCCTTATGCACTCATGCTCCTTGTCATGTTTGCCATCTTCTCTTCATCTCCTTGCTTCATTCTCTTCAAGCATAGGAGCATCTTCGTTTCTTCTAGGAGTATAGTGGCTTCAAAGGTGGAAAATAGGAAGGTGTGTGTGGTAGGATGCCATATTTCTATGAGGGCTCCCATAGCGGCCCAATCTAGGCGTACATTGTCATAATGTTTGGCATGGGTCACTAAGCCTAGATGGTGCCATCTAGAGAGGTAAGTCCTCATGTCTAGGGAGAGTTTAGAAAGGAGGAGGGGTAGCCATTTGTTCTTGGTGAATCTTCTTGCCCCTGGAATGTTTGGGTAATCCTGAGAAAAGTTAAAGAAGAAAAGAGAGGAGGAAAGAAGATTATGATCAGAATTTAGGAAGAGAAGTGGTAAAATAGAAGTCAAAATCTTGATACTTACTTGGTTCATGGCAATTCTTCTATTGATATGGCCTTCAATTTCTGATATTCTTGGAAATCCCACTTTGGGTTTCTTCAAAGGGCGTTGCATCATCCTATCCATCTTGGGGAAGGTTCCTTTCTTTCCTGTTCTCTGGTGTTTTTATTTCCTCTGTTATTGCTTCTTGGCAAGCAGTTCAGTCTCAGTTTTGATAGATGTGTTTTAGCAGTAGAGGACGCCCTTCTTATAACTATTGAAGTCCTAGCAGGCAGTCGAACAACGCAATTCAGGTTTAAGTTGAATAAGGTCTCTGGAGTTTTGTTTACGAATAGGGAACGGAGTGCCGGAATTTACAGATAATTGACGACGAAGCTGTTGTCGTCATTTTTTGAATCGTGACATAGAAGATGTCGTCATTTATTTGACGCCCTCTCACGCAGGCATTATTTCCAGTATGATTCAGAGTTAAACATTGGAAGTGATTAGCGACGTTGTGGCTGTCGTCATTTAGGTTTCTAGCGCCCCTATGCGAAGTCGTCATTTCTTGGGATTTATGTTTTGAATTATTTTTATGGCATTGAGGTTATTTGATGAATTTACACTCTCTATATTTTGATGCATTGATCATATCATGAGTTTTTTGAGCTAATGATCTTTGAGCACAGAAAAGAACAGGCTATGCATGTCTCGAGGTGCTTGGATCTCCTCTTTGGTGACATTATTCCCTTCTTTGTATACTCTCTGTATGCATTGTTACTATATGATATCTACTCTATTATATCATATCAAGGACCTTGTGGTTCTGATGAACCTGGAATTTGAGTTCCCCTTCTTCAAAAATAGTGATAGTTCCAGGGGAGTCTTGATCATGCAGATAGGCCGTTTTAGTTTTTTGAGTTCCCCTTCTTCTAAGTTTGGGATGACGGTTCCATTTTCTGAGTTGGTGCGTGGATAAACGGGCTTCGGCTTAGTATCAGCTTAGAGATCTGGATTCCTGACCAAGTCTGGATGGTTTAGCAATATTATCCTTGATTATTTTTTATTTTTAGTTTATTTTAATTTTTCTTTTAGCCCAGCATGTATCATATTACACCAGTAATGAGGGCCGCTTGCTCTTGATTTAAGTTGGAATAAGATATTCCATTCCAAATCAAGTACTATGTTATCCTTGAAGCCGCTCAGGCTGGTTCCTTGAAAGCATTCATTCACTGGATTTCTACCTCGCTTCCCTTTATTTTCTGCAAACTCACCTTGGTTGTAGCAAGTCTACGTTGGGTGGTAATCGCTCTCCAATGGTGTCTTTCCTTTCGTGCCCACGTGCACATTTGGTTCAGTAGCTTAGTTCTTTCATTCTGTTCGATTGTTGCTTTCTCGTGATCATCCAAGGTTGTTTCATTCAGAATCATGGAAAGATTTTCAACACTTAGTGTCAGAGGCGTGTCATATCACACCTTGGCATCTACTTTTCAGTCCATTCTTACTTCATTTCGCTTGTTGCACTTTCGCCTCATTCCATCTCACTCCCCTGCAAAGCAAACGCCAAGGCAGGGCAACTGTAGACACGCTAAAATCGATACTATGTTAAGTAAATCTCATGTCACCACGTGATGCCTCGAAGTGGACTTCGATATTGGCTTAATACGAAGTTTTTCTAATTTATTTAGAATTTTTCTGGAATATTTGTAATTAGCGACTGTCAGCAAGGCGTCATTTAATTGACGACTCTATGGGTGTCGTTATTTCAATTAATTAACGACCGCACGCGCAGGCGTCTTCCCTAATTTTATGAATTCCATTTAAAATTAAATTCAAGGAATTAACGTCGGCTTCGAAGGCGCTCATTAATTGACGCCATGCTACGAAGGCGTCATTTCCAATTTTTCAAATATGGAAAGTCGTTTATTTCTATAAATTAATCTAGGAATTAGTGACTGTGTGCGCGGGCGTCATTTGAATAAGCGACCACCCTAATGTCATCATTTAGCTTCCGTGTCCGTCTCTGCTGCTGCTTCCTCGCAAGGCAGTCCTTCTATCTTTTGATCTCGATCCTTTCCATGGAAGTAAATCTATATTCTAGAAGTTTATTCCTGGTTTTAATCCCATTTGAACTAGGTTTTAAGTTCTATAAATACTCTTCCTTGAAGGCCACCCGCGAGATAGAGGGAGAGATCTAGAAGGAAGAATTCCTGTTGAAGAGAGAGACTTTTGCTTAAGAAGAGAGAGATTTCAGCTAACAAATCTTCTGCAGGGTTTTTCTATTGAGCTTCCACAGCGGAGGTCTTCCTACGGTGTTCTTCCTCCAGCGGTCTTCCTTCTGCTACGGCCGAACGCTCTCTTTTCCTCTCTCCCTTTACTGCTGCAGCAACAGCAGAAGGGCACTTTTTCCTCTTTTAGTTTTCTCATCTCATACGCATATCTCCTTCTAGCCATCTTTACTAGAATCAATCATCATATATATTTCTCTGCATATCATACGTGCTTTGCATCCATAACATATATCTCCCATCCTTTTACTCCTCTTAGGGGTTTAAAACAAAACACACCAGGTGTGTTCATATCCATGTTGCATAGCTTTATTTCTTAAGAGCATTGATACTACACACTTTGGCTAATCCATATTGTTTGCTTGTCTTTGCTTGTCTTACAAGGGTAATCAAGATAACAACCCCCTTCATCGGCCGGCCGGTAGAAGGAGGAAGAAATGACTCACAACCTCACCTACTTCTTCACAAGGTACATGCGATCATCCTTTTATTTTTGAGGTAACCCCTCTGGCAATCACACTCCTCTAGAGCATCACATGCTCCCTTTTATTCCTTTTCTTATTATTTCCCACCACATATCATATATATCATCTCCTATTATCTTTCTTTCTTTTCTTTTAAGAAAATTAAATCTTCTTTCTTTTTAATGTCCATGTGACACGTTCACAGGCGTCAAGCCAAAACAAGCCAACTACACTAAAGAAAGCTCATTTTCATTTAAAAAATATGTCCATTACATTCCAGCAATACAGCATTCTAGGGGCATACCCCCAGTGTACAAAAGTAACTGCTACCCAGCTATCCCTCTCTCTGTCTCTATCTCTCTCCCAAACCCTCATCGGTGCGAGGTCGGCTACGTCGACTATCAGCCTTGTGTCCTTCTCCGCTCCCCCTATCTCACAGCCTCGATGGCCGTGAAGCTCTCGAACCTGATGTAGTTGGCTGGATCACTCTATGCTCCGCAGGAGACTGCGTCATGCCCATAAGCTCCTCCATCGTAAAATGCACGTCTCCTATGGTCCACAGTGACTCGGAAGGAGTTGCAGGTTTGGCTCCCTCTCCTTGGGCACCTCTGCCCTGGTATCTCCGCAGCACTCACCTTCTCAAAGCCTCTAGCTGATCGAGGGCTCGCTGCTCCCGGACCGCCATCGCCATCTCTCGGGCACGTGCCTCGGCCTCTCTCTCCTTCACCTCGGCAAGGCGACCCTCGATCCTCTCGATGGAGCTCATCTCTCCAAGTTGGCATGTCAGCTCCTCTATACGGACATCCTGCTCCCGACGAACGGTCAGGGTAGGGGGTAATTCATTCCTCTGTAGAAAATGGACCGTCAGGTAAAAAAGACAAAGATGTCAAAAAGGGAATTATTCTCAACCAAGGTGTCCGGTTCTCACCGTCTCGGCAAGCTCGGCCTCTCGCTCTTCAACACGCTCAATGGCCCCTGTTAGGCGATCCTCCAGCTCCTCTCTGGCATCTGCTTGGGATGAAGGGCCGGCCTCCGCACCTGCTCCTACCCTCATCTGGACATATGCCAGCTCTCCTCGCTGTAAGTCAAGGGGCAAGTGGTCAGTCAGATTTCAGCAGTTCCCAAGGAATTCAGATCAATCAAGTTGATTTTGGCTTACCATTTCCCGGATCTCATGCCGCAAGTTTACAATCGTCTGGTTAAAGACAACCATCCGATCCTGGAGTATCTTTACAGCCTCGGTCTCGAGCATCTGCACATCAAATCCACAAGTTTATGAAGTTTCAATGGCTAAATGCAAACATCACGTCTTGAAGGCTAGAGAGTAACTCACCACTCGGGTGTCAAGATGAAGCCGTCCAGCATACCGGTCCTGATAATCTGTCAAGTAAACATCGCTGCTCCTCACAGTCTGATCCTGCTCCAGCAAGGGTCCCCTCTGCAGCGCCTCTGCCTCTACAAGGTAGAGGGAGGCCCAATCCTAGTCACTCGCCGAGGTCCGTCGGCGTCCCCTGTCCGACTCGTGCTCGGCTGGAATCGCCACTGGCGGTTGATGCCACCCTGGCATCCTCTGCACTAGGCGAAGGAATAGCGGCTCGCTCAGGTTCACGCAAAACAACACTATATCTCTGTGGAACCAAGCTCGCCCCTCCCTCACCCACGGCTGGGGGCTGGTGTCCTCCGTCACATAGGGAGTCCTGATCACCTGCCACATAAAAATTGAATGTTTTGCTAATTTGAGTACATATAACAAATGCTGAAAAAATCACGCAACTCTTTAGCCAAAACACTCACCCGGTGGGGAGGAAACTCATCCAGGGCCGTCCTAAGATCAGAGAGTCTAGTGGCCACCAGGCGTCCTTCCCGGACCATCTCCCATCTAGCCATGAGAGGGACCGTCTGCATCAGGGCTCGCGGGATCGTACCGCGACCTAGAGGGAACCGAGTGTACCCCCAAATCTGGAAACACAAGAAAGGAACCATCAGTCAGTCAATCAAATTTAGAATCAACATGTGTAAAGGGGTAGACTCGTACCTGTAAGAAGGGTGTGAAACCACCCAGGTTACCCAAACCTAGGCGCATAGGATCCAGGTGGGCGAAGAGGTGCGCCAGCATCGCTCTCCTCCACGCGAGTTGGGGTCCCCGCTCGAGATCACATACCAATAAGAGATACTTGAGATTCACCTTGTTCGAGGCCGTAGCGAGCAGCAGCCTCCCGAAGAAATATAAGAGGAAAAGCCTCAACTCTTGCTGCTCACTCCTCCCTCGGGCTCGGAGTCTCTGTCTCACTCGCCCTAGGTATGCATCCAAGTCCTCTAGTGGTCCTTGTACCACTCTCGCGAGCCCCATCGCAGCGCTGATCTTCCCGAGGGGAAGAGTTGTCACCGGTCTATGGGATCGAGACAGTTGTGGCCCGAGCAAGCTCTCCACCTCCTCCCGATAATTCCTGAGCTCTCAGCCAAGCATCGGGTTCCCTACTACTGGCAACCCCGTCAAGATAGCCACATCCTCAAGGGTGGGGATCATATGTCCCCACGGCATCACGAAAGCTCTACAACTGTCCATCCATCTCTCCCGTAGCGCCGCCAGAAAGGTAGCATCGACAGGCAAAGGTCGGATCCTGAATAACGGGCCAAAACCCATTCGATCCACCCTCCCCCGCTGCCCAGGAGGTAAGGCGTGGTACCAGGCCCACACCAAGTCACATGAAACCCATGCTCTAATCCTTCTCAGACCCTACACACAACGAAGAAAAAACACAAGGAATTCATTAGATCTTCCAATCTGATGCGGGACGGACAGAGGGACCGACCTTAAGTGATGCGGACCTCGAACTCTAAATGTAGACGCGACCAGCAACATATGAATAGGAGAGACACTTTGGCCCAACACTAAGAGTTCCTATGGGATATACTTCGCTAACAGAAATGCAAGCTCACTCTTCATCCCAAGTGAGGGGAAACGTGGATCCGCGCAGTTGAGAAACCAGCAGAGTCAAGGGTGGTCGACTCACTTCCATGCTCGGATCGAGCCACGGGACGGGTCACTCTCTCGCTCACAGTGGTGACATGAACTCACGGGCTAGAATCCTACGCTCTCATAGCGTCATATGACCATATACTAGCTAAGCAAGCATAATGCCAAGAAGTTAAGACCGTACCTCCACGCTCCCGGCGTGGGGAAGACAACCCCGGCCAAATCCGTACTCCCGGTTAACAATTCTTACTATAGTACAAATGTTTCGACCCACTCCACACAGGGAGGTAACAGGTCACATGTGGGGCCTGGGAGTAACGGGAATTGGGTTGACGGGCAACATCTTGATGTCGCCCCGTCGGTGCCGAAACCCACGTTTTGGTGCTGTCCGGACGGCGTGGTCTGCGGGTTCATGGGGCCCACGTGCTGCTCAGTCCTCCGGACCTGACGGGGTGGGTCCCGCTATGATGGTGACACCTGAAGGGGCGATCCCCTGGACGGCGGCCGGATTGGAACATTAGGCGGTGCTCGATCGGCTCCGATCTCCAAGTATTAGAGTTGTTGCCCACGGATCTATTGCTTCTATTTTGCCGCGCGCGATCCGGCGAGATCTGTTGCTATGATCAGCACTGACGTCGGATCGGCACAAAACTAGTGCCGTTGGAACGCTGACTCAAAATCCTTCGACCCTCTATGGTTCCTGGAATTTTGTCGGGGCTGTAATTTTGATGGCCGATTTTACAATAGCGTTGTACTCAGTCTCAGACCTGGTCAGGCAGACTGAGATCTGACTGAGAACCAGTATTGACCGCGAAGTATACCTCCGAATTACATGTTGAGCTCTTCATGAAACTTGTAGAGGGGAGAGAGAGGAAAACGGGGATAATTTTTGTGAAGGATTTGGTGGAGATGTGAATGGGGAACAGTATTTATTAGCACCGGGTGGTCGGATCTGGACAGCAGAGACAGATCTGAGTTTTTGATCTGACAGTGATTTTTAAAAATAGGTAGAAGACTTCAAAAATTCCATGAAAATTCGTGGATGATGAGGATGGTGGATAGAACCTCCAATGAAAATATCAAGTCATTTATATCAGGGGAAGATGGGTTCATGAACGTTCTATTTGGTTTCTAAAAAATTAGACAGATTGTAGGCATATCTGGAAGAAGGTGGAGAATGAAAATGGAAAATTGGAAAATAAAAGCTAGAACCTCCACCAATTTTTCTCGAATGTGGGTTGAACCTCTAGAACTCACCCTAAAAGTTTGGGTCCCAAAAGATCTCGAGGTTGAGGGTAGAAATTCTAATATCAGGGGGCTATCCTGGGTGGATAGAACTCCGGCGATGATGGCGATGGTGCGATGGCGGCACGATGGCGGCGGCGGCGACGATGATGATCTTCACACCAGATAGATGAGGCTTCACACCTCTGAATCACAACCTTCACAGCTGCTGGGGGGGAGGAGAGGAGAGAGAGAGAGGGGCGGCCCTTGCCTTGTGGAAGAAATTCCAATTTTCTTTGCATTAATTCTACTCAAAAAATGAAAATACATGGTTCTTATAGACAATACAAAAACACTAGTTCTATCCCTAGACCTAGGATTGGTGGGGGGGTAAAAGAGGGAGTCCAAAATTTATTTCTCCCATGTGGTTTGGAACAAATAAAATAAGATTTCAAACCTATTAAACTATAATAAGCTAGGGGCGCCTCCTTGACTTCTTGGTTCCACATTTTGAATTTTTCTACCCTTTGTCCCCCCTTAGTCCAACCCTTCTAGAAGCCCACCTTGGAGGGTTGACTGATCTCACATGGGTCCAAGAGCTGAGGTGGATCAATGGGAGAAGGGATGGGGGGCCCGCGGGACCCAGGTGGTCCCAAATTACAAATAAACCCCTCTTACAATCTGAATTACAATTCCAATAAAATCAAATAAACACACATTACACACAAATAAAATCCCCATAAATATGAAAAATACTAAGACTCAAGGGGGAGTCTCTAGGCTATCTCCGAGCCAGATGGAAGCTGATGTAGCCCGAGTGGTGCTCCGCGTACGGTACCGACGGCTCGCCGGTTCGTGCCTCTCGATCGCTCTGGTGTCCGCACCAATTCTCCCCGAGTGGGATAAACTCGACCCTGTCGAGTAAGGGTCAGCATCGCTCTGGTAGCGCTCCAGTAAGTCCGGATCTATCCGCTGCAACTCTCCACGGGTGATCCAAGTATCCTCGGTGGCGGGTCGCCCTCTCCAACGCACTAGGTAGCGCGGGTAGGATCCACTCCTGGTAACTGTCACCTACTCATCCAGTATATGATCTATATGCTCTTGCTATCGTGGAAATGTGGCTGGTGGTGGACACTCAGGTGTGGGATCACTCTCAATGGGGGGAGATGGCTCGAAAGGTTCACTAGGGATCACCGATGGGTCCCTATATGTAACTAGATCCGACACATTAAAAGTTGAGCTTATACCATATTCCTCGGGCAGGTCCACAACATACGCATTGGATCCAACACGTTTCAATACTCTAAATGGACCGGCTCTGCGAGCTTGCAATTTCTTTACGGTTCCAGAGGGAAACCGTTCAGGTCTTACCCTGATCATGACATATTCACCCTCTTGGAACTCACGATGGTGTCTATGGGCATCGGCTAGCTCCTTATACCGTGCATTGCTGGCCTCAATGTGATGACAGATGTCATCATGCAGACTCCTAACATGCCTAGCAAAAGACTCGGCAGACACAAACACTCGTGCATGAATGGGCAAGGGGACAAGATCCACTTGCTTCCTAAGCCTACGACCTGTGACAATCTCGAATGGACTCATGCCGGTAGACCTATTTACTGAATCATAATATGCAAATTCTACCAGTGGTAATATGATATCCCAATCACCTACATGGTCCTTGACAAGACACCTCAAAAGGTCACCCAGACTCCTATTGACCACCTCGGTCTGACCATTTATCTGGGGATGATATGCAGTGAAAAACTTGAGGTGAGTACCCAACATATGCCACAGTGTCTTCCAAAAATAACTAGTGAACCTAACATCACGGTCAGACACTATGGTACGAGGCAACCCGAACTTGCACACCACATGAGTAAGGAAAATGCGGGCTACCCTCGAAGCATCCGAAGTCTTCGAACAGGGAATGAAAAGGGCCATCTTCGAGAACAGGTCAATAACCACATACACCGAATCATGCTTCCTAGAGGTACGTGGCAATCCCAAGACAAAATCCATGCTAACATCATGCCATGGGGCATCAGGCACGGGAAGAGGTGTATAAAGGCCTGAGCTTTGCTTCTTCATTTTGGCCGTAGTACATGTACAACACTGGGCCACAATATGAGCAACATCACGCTTCAAGCTCGGCCAATAAAATATGTGCTCAACAGCCTCGATAGTCTTGTTCCGACCAAAGTGGCCGGCTAGACCTCCCGCATGTAGTTCCAAGACTAAGAAGTCTCGAACCGAAGTTCGGGGAACACAAAGCCTGCCTCCTCGAAAGAGGTAACCCTCCTGAAGCACATAATCATCATGGTCTCTCGAGGGTCCGGCCTGGAGAGTGGTATAAATCTGACCGAAGTCAGGACAGTCATGACCGAAGTCAGGACAGTCAACATAGGCCTCTCTCATCTTCTCTAACCCTATGACCTCGGCACCCATGGTAGTCTGCAGACAAGCACGCCGACTCAAGGCATCAGCCACCTTGTTCTCCACTCCAACCTTATGTTTAAGCACAAATGTGTACTACTGGAGATACTCAACCCATCGGCTGTGACGCGCATTAAGCTTCTTTTGGGAATGGAGGAACCTCAAAGCTTCATGATCGGAGTACAAGACAAACTCCAGATGTAAAAGATAGTGCCTCCAATGCCTAAGAGCCTGAACAACTACGTAGAATTCTTTATCATAAGTGGAATATCGCAGTTTCGCGTCATTCAGCTTCTCACTAAAGTATGCAACCAGGTGGGCCTCCTGACTCAACACTCCTCCAATCCCTACACCCGACGCATCACAAGAGACCTCAAACACCTTCGAGAAATCTGGCAATCGAAGTATCGGTGTCTGGGTCATGCGCTCCTTGATGTCCTTGAAGCCAGCAGCAGCGGCCTTCATCCATACAAACGTGCCCTTCCGAATACAGTCCGTGATCGGGGCAGTGACGGAGCTAAATCCGTGGATGAAACGATGATAGAACGTCGCGAGGCCATGGAAGCTGCAGACATCATGGACCGTACGAGGTTTCGGCCACTCAACAATGGCCCAGACCTTCTCCGGATCAGCGGAGACCCCAGTACTAGACACAATAAAACCCAAGAAGGTAAGCTGAGGTGTCATGAAGGCACACTTCTGTGGGTTCGCAAACAACTGCTCTCACCTCAAAAGCAGACAGACCTATCGTAGATGGTCCAAGTGGTCCTATCTAGTGCAACTATATATAAGGATATCATCAAAATACACAACCACAAAGACTCCAATGAATGGTCGAAGGACCTGAGTCATGAGTCGCATGAAGGTGCTAGGGGCATTGGTCAACCCAAAGGGCATAACCAACCACTCATATAGATCATCCTTGGTCTTAAATGCGGTCTTCCACTCATCACCTGGCCTAATCCTCACATGTGGTAGCCACTCTTAAGATCGATCTTCGAGAAGATAGTGGCACCGGTCATCATGTCTAGCATATCATCTAGGCGGGGAATAGGGAACATGTACTTCACGGTGATTTTGTTGATGGCGCGACTATCAATGCACATTCTCCACGTGCCATCCTTCTTTGGGGCAAGTAATGCGGGAACAGCACATGGACTCATGTTGTCTTGAACAGACCCTCTCTGCATCAGCTCATCGACCTGCCGTTTTAGCTCGGCATGTTCCGTGGGTCTCATGCGATAATGAGGAAGATTGGGTAATGAGGAGCCCAGAATCAGGTCGGTAGCATGCTGAATATCCCGCATAGGTGGGAGTCCCTCGGGAAGCTCTTCGAGAAAAATATCAGCGAACTCCTACAGAATAGGATTGACATCGGGTGGGAGTTCACCCTCGGACTTTGGCTCCACCTCTCGGACCGTAATAGCAAACACAAGGCTACCCCTACTAGCCTCCTGCTCCATTTCTCGGGAGCTAATCATCATCAACCTCTTAGAAGAGGGTTCGCATGTGCTCGATGTAACGGTCATGGCCCTAGCTGGGGATGGGGTATTGGGTCCCGGGACGGAAGGCTCCGGGGTACTAGGACTAGTAGGACCCCTAACTGAAGGCTTCTTGGGCTGATAGGGGTGGAGGGTAATCCGATGGCCCTCATGGTCGAAGGTACAGGTGTTCGACCGGCCACGGAATGTGACATCTCGATCAAATAACCATGGCCTACCAAGAATAATACTGCCCACCTCCATGGGGAGGACATCACACTAGATCTCGTCATGGTAGGCATGGAACTATAGTGGGACCAAACACCACAGCCTAATCGGAATGGAGGTGGAATCCACCCATGATACTCGATAGGGGCAAGGATGGTCCAAGGGAGTAAGACCAAGACGTGAGATAGCCCCCGTGGAGATTGCATTGATACAACTCCCACTATCAATAATCACCTTACACAGTTGCCCACCCAGCCAACATTATGTATGAAAGATGGTGGTCCGACGCCAGTCATCACTGGCCTGTGGCTGGGTGAGAATACATCTGGCGACCCCCAAGTGGGTATCGTCCGAATGCTGGGCATCCTGGCCATCACCTTCAATCTCATAGAACTCGTCAGCTAACTCCGGATCTGCTTCATAGCTAACCAACACAAGATCTGAGGAGGTGGTGTCCCCGGCCTGTGTGTCCCCAATGACAAGAGACTTACGAGTGGGACACTGGTTGGCGAAATGGACAAACCCATTGCAGCGATAACACTACTGCCGTGATCAACTAGGCTCCCCGATCAAAGGTCCTTTCCCCTTATCCTCTCGACGGATAGGAGGTGTATGCAACAAAGGACGAGCAACGGGTGCAGGTGCCGGTGGACGGGCCATGGGTGCCGTGGGTTGGGGACGAGGAGGGATATCCCTCGGAGGTGGAGGGCGAGGCCTAGGAGCGAATGGCTCGGGACGAGCGGGCTCCTGAGGTCGAGCCATGGGGGCCCTTGAATATGTGCCTAAAGAGCCATGGGGCTCGACACTACAAGGGGGAAAGGGGCCCAACCGATGGGTAGGCTCAAACTCGTTCTCGAATTGCTCCAATTCAAGAGCAACCTGATACGCTTGTTCCAAAGTTGTCACATTGCGACAGAAAAGTTCATATTGGTAGTTCGGCCGTAGACCTCTTCAAAAGCGCGAGATGGTCATGGTGCTCTCTTCCGTAACTCCACATCGCAAATAATACTCATCAAACTTGGTGGTGTACTCAATCACGGATCGGTTCCCTTGGGAGAGACTTTGCCATTTGTCTATGGGACGCTGGCGATATGAGGCAGGAAGGTATTTCTGCCTCAACTTTATTTTCATGTCATCCCAAGTACCGATCGGGGGTTGATGTCGCTGCATTAACAAGCTCTCCACATTTATCCAATAAGTTTGGGCCTGCCCGTGCAACTTCATCTTAGCATACCGAACTCTTCGGTGGTCCGTCATCTCCAACCACTCGAAGTATCGGTCCATGTCGGCCTCCCAATCTAAATAGACCTTCGGGTCCAGATACCCGTCAAATAGGGGAGGGTCCACACACACGCTCCTAAGAACGCGGTCGTCGTCATCATCACGATTCTATCGTTGGTTTCGACGACCGTAACCCCCTTGTTCATTATCAGATGCATAGTCATCCACCTCGTGCACCTGTTGCCTCCCAACATCTACCCCCTGAGCCCTTGGCACAGCAGGTTGCTGAGCCGGTTTTTTTTGGCCATTCGTCGGCGCTGGTTGCGCCGCCACTGGGGCCCTCTCAAGGACAGCAATCCTCCCTACAAGACCTTGAATGGACTGATCTGATACTTCGGCCTGATCCTCTAGGACTTTCATCCTAACTGCTAGACGTGTTCCTACGCCATCTAGATGCGTACTAAGGCCATCCATATGCGTATTGAGACGATCCATGAGGGCTCGGAACATCTCGACCGTCGAGGGCTCATCGGAACTACAGGCTCGGGAATCCGCCATAGGTGGTGGTGGTGAGTATTGGGTGCCTCGACGGGTGGGCATGCAAAGACACATGGACTAGGTGACACAGACTAATGCAAACAGAGACTAATGCAAAGACGATGCACCTAGACCTAGCCAATATTCGGTATGTGGTGGAGGGTCGACCCGAAGATCTCCTCTACGCGAGTGTGCGGCCTTCCCGATAGGCATAACCTAACGTTCGAGCAACACCTTTTAATATACGGGTTATCGGGATGAAATGCAATCGAAAACCACCTTTTTTTTGTTTTAAAATACTGATGATCCTAGACTCGACCTAGACCGTGCAAGACTTATGCAACGACTACCCTAGACTCAACTTGTATCTGATACCAAACTGATGCGGGACGGACAGAGGGACCGACTCTAAGTGATGCGGACCTCGAACTCTAAATATAGACGCGACCAGCAACATACGAATAGGAGAGACACTTCGGCCCAACACTAAGAGTTCCTATGCGCTATACGTTGCTAACAGAAATGCAAGCTCACTCGTCATCCCAAGCAAGGGGAAACGTGGATCCGTGCGGTTGAGAAACCGGCAGAGTCAAGGGTGGTCGACTCACTTCCGTGCTCGGATCGAGCCACGGGACGGGTCACTCTCTCGCTCACAGCGGTGACATGAACTCACGGGCTAGAATCCTACGCTCTCACAGCGGCATACGACCATATACTAGCTAAGCAAGCGTAATGCCAAGAAGTTAAGACCGTACCTCCACGCTCCCCGCGTGGAGAAGATGACCCGGGCCAAATCCGTACTCCCGGTTAACAATTCTTACTGTAGTACAAATGTTTCGACCCACTCCACACATGGAGGTAACAGGTCACATGTGGGGCCCGAGAGGAACGGGAATTGGGTTGACGGGCAGCATCTTGATGTCGCCCCGTCGGTGCCGAAACCCGCGTTTTGGTGCTGTCCGGACGGCGCGATCTGTGGGTTCGTGGGGCTACCCACGTGCTGCTCAGTCCTCCGGACCTAACGGGGTGGGTCCTGCTATGATGGTGACACCTAGAGGGGCGATCCCCTGGACGGCGGCCAGACTGGAACACCGGGCGGCGGTCGATCGGCTCCGATCTCCAAGTATTGGAGTTGCTGCCCACGGATCTGTTGCTTCTGTTTTGCCGCGCGCGATCCGGCGAGATCTGTTGCTGCGATCAACACCGACGTCGGATCGGTACAAAACCAGTGCCGTTGGAACGCTGACTTGAAATCCTTAAACCCTCAGTGGTTCATGGAATTTCGTGGGGGCTATAATTTTGATGGCTGATTTTACAATAGGGATGTACTCAGTCTCAGATCTGGTCAGGCAGACTGAGATCTGACTGAGAACCAGCATTGACCGTGATGTAGACCTCCGAATTACATGTTAATCTCTTCATGAAACTTGTAGAGGGGAGAGAGAGGAAAACGGAGATAATTTTTGTGAAGGATTTGGTGGAGATTTGAATGGGGAACAATATTTATTAGCACCGGGTGGTCGGATCTGGACAACAGAGACAGATCTAAGTTTTGGATCTGACAGTGATTTTCAAAAATAGGTAGAAGACTCCAGAAATTTCACAAAAATTCGTGGGTGAGGGGGGTGGTGGACAGAACATCCAATAAAAATATCAAGTCATTTAGATCAGGGGAAGGTAGGTTCATAAACGTTCTATTTGGTTTCTGGAAAATTGGACAGACTGCAGGCGCCGTTCATGCCGCCATCGCGCCGCTGTTCGTGCCGCCATCGAGTTCCCCTCTGAGTTCCCCTCTGCTGTCTCTGTCGCCATTCGTGCCGCCATCACGCCGCCACCGTCGCTACATCGAAGTTCTATCTCCATCAAGATAGAACCTCACCTCTGAATTTTTATCTCTGGTTCTTGCTGTCTCATCTTACCCTAATTTTGAGAGTTTGTTTTGTCCATCTCCCTTAACCTCCAGTTCTAATTTTGTGTCATTTGGAAGTCATTTGATATTTTTCCCATATTTTTGTTTGTCCTCTCAGTAATCTGCCCTTTTGCAGATCTACGGGATAGAGTCACCTTGTCGCATTTTCCCCACCCCCTTACAAATTTTCAGAAAATCTCAAAAACTTACTCAGTGTTCCACACATATATCCCCTTCCACCATAATTTTCGTGGAGTCTAGAAAATTCATTTGACCCTCAGTCAAAGGTCAGTTTAAGGCAGATGCCTTGCTGCCTTGTGTGTCTGTCAGTCCGAGTCAGAAACAAAAATAGTGTTACAGTCATATTAAATTTCAATCCGTTCAGTGGATGGAGATGTCAAAATTATATGTTGTAGATCTATGAGTACTCTTTCCAACGGTACTAGCCACGCCTCGATCGGCCTCCGGATCTGAGCGTCGTAATTCGTGTCACCGAGGCCTACAGATCTGCTCCCTGTGCAGGTCCGAAATTGCAGTCCAAAAGATATTCAGAAATAAATATCAAAAATCAACTTCAGGAGCCGCCCCTTCAGGGAGTCGTTCAGGGACGCCCCGCTATCGTCCCAGCCAAGCGGCGCCTCCGGAAGATCTTAGGAAGCTGACGTTCCTTTGGAAACCGTTGCTTGCTGTCCAGTGAGTCAGCAACTGAGTTGGTGTAGCACCGAGTTAGAATAGTGCCGAGTCGGACCAGCAGGCCGAGTTCGTGCCGTACGCACCTCTAGATTACTGCCCGTCAACCCAGGGTCGATCCTCCCAGGCCCCGCTTGTAGCCCTTTACCTCCCTGCGTGGAGTGGGCAATAGATTTCACTGTTGTAATTAACTTTTACTATTGTTACCGCGAGTTACCGTACTTGGCCGGGAACGTCTTCCCCACGCCCAGAGCGTGGAGGTATACTCGCTACCATCCTGGTAGGCATTGCTTTACTCGTACATTTTTGTGTATGCCGCTGCATGAGTGATAGATTATCTAGCTTGTTATCAACTTATCACCGCTGCGAGAGCGAGAGTGAGTGATCGTCCCGTGACTTAATCCGAGTTAACGAGGAAAGGCCGATACCCAAGACTCACTGCCGGTTTCTCAACCGCGTACGGTCCCACGTCTTCCCTCGCTAGGGACACCCGCGAGCTAGAGTCCCAGGTCATGCGTCCGTCCCGCATCAATTTGGTATCAGAGCGCCAGTTGAGTCTAGGGTAGTATTTGGTCAAAAATAAAAAAAAGTGTCATTTACGTCTAGTCATCGTCGAAGTTGGTCTAAGGTTGCATCCACATACCATTGTTCGGTATATAAAAAGGTGTTGTTCGAACGTTAGGCTACGCCTATCGGGAAGGCCGCACACTTGTGCGAGTGATCTTCGGATAGATTAGCTCTGCCACGTACCGAGTCTTGGTTGTGTCTAGGTTGCTAGTCGAGTCTGCATTCCAACCTTGCATAGTCGGTCTAGTGTCTTGTCACCAACTGTTGGCATGTCCATTCACTAGTGTCCCCGTGTCCCATGGATGACCAAGGGGCCGCATCTTCTACATGGTGGCGATACTATCTAAAATGGAAGGACCACCCGGACCACCCTAAAAGGCCCGTAGCCCGGGACTTCCAGGGCTCCGAAAACCCGAGTGACTACTTAGAGTGGGAAGCCATTATGGACGACTACTTTGAGTATTACCTTATGTCTGGTCCCGCGCAAGTCGAGTTTGCCAAAAGGTGACTTTTTTATGAAGCCGCCGAAACATGGAGGGACATCAAGTACTTTCGGGAAGATAGGAGGCTAAGGCCCATCGAGTCATGGTGGGTTATGAAGAGAGCGCTTAGGAGGGTCTACCTTCCCCGCCCACCTACCTCCAACCATGGGGGTCATTCCACTAGCCAACCCCACCAACTCACCCACAATCAAGTGGGCCACACTTCCAACCAACCCCGCCCCTTCACCTCCATCCAAGTCCACCAAAGCAACCCCAATCAAGTGACCCTCCCTGTCGCCTCCAACCAACCACCCCTTGGCACCTCCATCCAATCCCACCCAATCGCCTCCAACCAAGTGGAAGCCCCACTTATAATCGAGTCTAGGTCCGCATCCGGGCCGAGAGATGAGGAGCGAGTCCACCCCGAGGCCCCTACTCCAACCCGCACCTTAGATGAAATCAAGAAAATGCTTTCGGATTGGTTGGAAAGGATAGAAAGGACACATGCTCCTTCACCACCCGTGAGTGCTCCATTGCCACTTTCTACTTCCAAACTTTATTCAGAACCATCTTATTTGGAGCCACCCAAGCCCGAGCCACCCGTGTTTCTAACGAGTACACTATATGTAGTCGAGCCACTTCTTAGTTGGCTCAAGGATGGCTTGGTCCCACCTCATTACCCATCTATGGACCCCACCTTACGTCTAGTGTCCGTCAACTCCTACCACACGACATTCCGGTCTAGTCACCATGTTGATACATTGGGTGACCTTATTCTTGGTTTAGGTTGGCAATGGAAGTTGACGCACTTATTGGCCCGAGGCTTCGACCAACCCACTAGTCGTAGCTTCACCCATCCGGCCATAGGGTCCATTACCTCCGTGTGCACCGTGGGTTGTGTCACCACGGAGATTCTTCTATTCCTCCCGATGTCGGCCGAGTCTGACTTCATTCCCTTTTTCCCAAGGGAGGAATCCTATTTTCTAGACATGACCGTCGTCCACCCGATCACAATGTATGCTGGTGATTATGAATTCTTGACTTGGAACCGAGTCATGCGGGAACCCACTTCATGGGGTCATACCTTCTTTGACCATTTTGACCCCTTCACTAGTGAACCTCCCGAGCCATCATATTCACTCCACTTCTTCCAAGGAGTTCACTATCCCACCCCTACCCCTCGGTCTAGTTGGCAAGCCATACCTACGTCTAGGGGTAATGACGAGGGTAGTTTTCGATCTCCTAGCCCTTCCCCACCCAAATCCCATAGGTCGCCAATGCATGAGTGGTACATCTTAGGGTGTCTAGGAGTCCGCCATCCCATCAACCATCGAGTACATCTAGTGTATGCATGGCACACATTCGGGTGTCCTGGTCCACCATCGCCTATGCGTAGGTCAGACTAACATTAGGTTTGTTTAGGGTCTGTGTGAGTCTTTGTTTCATCCGGTTTGTTTGTCGAGTGCATTGTGTGTTTGTGCATACATCAAGTCGAGTCGGTTTGTACGCTCGCGTTGTTAGTCCCTTTCGAGTTCGAGACTAGTCGGACTTCAGGATCGGTTTTACTTCATATGTCGGATCTTGTCACATAAGGGACAAGCGGTGGTTCCTAGTGAGTCTTCGAGCCGCCTTCCCTCCTTTGAGAGTGACCCCACCCCGGAGTGTCCACCTCTGGCCTCATTCCCATGGCAGCGTGCGCATATCGAATCTATACGGGATGAGCAGGTGTTGATTGCTTGGAGTGGAGCGTACTCCGCACTTCCAGGTTCGGTGACGGATCCGCCGAAACTACTCGAGCAGCCGTACCCCTTACTCGACGGGGTTGAGTTCTTCCCACCGGGGAGAGTTGATGGGAATCGACGTCGAGCACTGACTTTTTATTTTTTTATATTTGTGTCCTTTAGTTTACTTTTATATCATTGGGAAAGTATATGTGCAATTGTAAGGCTTTATAAGCCAATGTGTCATTCCCTTGGATTCTTTGGGTTTTTATACAAATTGTCAGTAGGTCCAGCAAGGGGGTCCTCAGTCCTTCCCCATTAGTCCACATAAGCCATATGGGTTCATGTGGGGCTGGTCAAAGTCCTAGGTGGCATCTAGAAGGTCAATTGGACACATGGGAGACAAGTGGTTGAAAATGTCAAAGGCAGGCCACCTACCTTACCCCTTGGTCAAGGGGGTGCCCCCTCCCCTTTAATGTTATTTAATGTGGTTCCAAACCACATGGGATAAAAACTTTTGAACTCCCCCTTATGCCCCTCCCAATTCTAGATCTAGGGTCATTTAGAGTCTTTTTACATTTATTATAAATACTTGTATTTCCACATTTTGTTAGAATTAATGAATGGAAAATTTCAGAAATTGAGTGGAATCCCTAAGGAGGGTGCGCCCCTCTCCCTCTCTCTCCCTGGTTCATCTTCTTCCTCCAGTCCTCCAGGGTGTGAAGCCCATTCTCCTTAGCCCCTCTGAGTTCCCCTCTGCTGCCGCCGCCGCCGTTCGTGCCGCCATCGCGCCGCCACCGCCGCTACATCGAAGTTCTGTCTCCATCAGGATAGAACCTCACCTCCGGATCTTTATCTCTGATTCTTGTTGTCTGATCGAACCCTAATTTTGAGAGTTTGTTCTGTCCATCTCCCTTAACCTCCAGTTCAAATTTCGTGTCATTTTGGAAGTCATTTGATATTTTTTCCATATTTTTGTTTATCCTCTCTGTAATATGCCCTTTTGTAGATCTACGGGACAGAGTCACCTTGTCGCATTTTCCCCACCCCCTTACAAATTTTCAAAAAATCCCACAAAATTACTCAGTATTCCACACATATATTTCCTTCCACCATAATTTTCGTGGAGTCTAGAAAATTCATTTGACCCTCAGTCAAAGGTCAGTTTCAGGCAGATCCCTTGCTGCCCTGTGTGTCTGTCAGTCCGAGTCAGAAACAAAAATAGTGTTACAGTCACATTCATTTTCAATCCGTTCGGTGGATGGAGCTGTCAAAATTATATGTTGTAGATCTATGAGTACTCTTTCCAACGGTACCAGCCACGCCTCGATCGCCCTTAAGATCTGAGCGTCGTAATTCGTGTCCCGAGGCCTACAGATCTACTCCCTGTGCAGGTCCGAAATTACAGTCCAGAAGATATTCAGAAATAAATATCAAAAATCAACTTCAGGAGCCGCCCCTTCAGGGAGTCGTTCAGGGACGCCCCGCCATCGTCCCACTCCGAAAGATCTCAGGAAGGTGATGTTCCTTTGGAAACCGTTGCTTGCTGTCCAGTGAGTCAGCAACCGAGTTGGCGCAGCACCGAGTTGGAATAGTGCCGAGTCGGACCAGCAGGCCGAGTTCGTGCCATACGCACCTCTACATTGCTGCTCGTCAACCCAAGGTCGGTTCTCCCGGGCCCCACTTGTAGCCCTTTATCTCCCTGCGTGGAGTGGGCAATAGATTTCACTGTTGTAATTAACTTTTATTGTTGTTATCGGGTGTTACCGTACTTGGCCGGGAACGTCTTCCCCACGCCCGGAGCGTGGAGGTACACTCGCTACCCTCCTCGTAGGCATTTCTTTACTCGTATATTTTTGTATATGCCGCTGCATGAGTGATAAATTATCTAGCTTGTTATCAATTTATCACCGCTGCGAGGGCGAGAGTGAGTGACAGTCCCATGACTCAATCCGAGTTAACGCGGAAAGGCCGATACCCGAGACTCACTGTCGATTTCTCAACCGCGCACGGTCCTACGTCTTCCCTCGCTAGGGGCACTCGTGAGCTAGAGTCCCAGGTCGCGCATCCGTCCCGCATCAAAATACAAAAAGACTAGTTCTATCTCTAGATCTAGGATTGGTGGGGGGGGGGGGTAAAAGAGGGAGTCTACAATTTATTTCTCCCATGTGGTTTGGAAAAAATAAAATAGATTTAAAACCTATTAAACTATAATAAGCTAGGGGCGCCCCCTTGACTTCTTGGTGCCACATTTTGAATTTTTCAACCCTTTGTCCCCCCTTGGTCCAACCCTTCCAGAAGCCCACCTTGGAGGGTTGACTGACCCCACATGGGCCCAAGAGCTGAGGTGGATCAATGGGAGAAGGGATGGGGGGCCCGCGGGACCCAGGTGGTCCCAAATTATAAATAAACCCCTCTTACAATCTGAATTACAATCCCAATAAAACCAAATAAACACACATTACACACAAATAAAATCCCCATAAATATGATAAATACTAAGACTCAAGGGGGAGTCTCCAGGCTGTCTCCGAGCAAGATGGAAGCCGATGTAGCCCGAGTGGTGCTCCGCATACGGTACTGACGGCTCGTCGATTCGTGTCTCTTGATCGCTCTGGTGTCCACACCACAATCAATCCACCCTCATTTCATTTTTTTCAAATTTTATTGCCCTGAGAAGAGGGGGGCCAAAGGCCTGGCCTCCCACCACCATGGGCGGCCAGAACACTTGCCGCCCAAGTCCATCAGCGAACGGCCAGCGCCCTGGCCGCCCACTAGCTTCTCTCCCACAAACCCACACTCCGGCGCTCCATCTTTCCATCAAGCCTATACACACACCAAGTCTAATGAATGGAAGAGAAGGGCCATGGGACTTACCCTTTCACGCCGTCCTCCCTTCTCTTGGTCGACTTCGCCCTCATCCGGACCATCTTCTTCCTCACCTTCATCTCCATCGCCGCGGTCGCCCAGCCCCTCATCGGAGGTAGCACGCCCCCCTCGCCTCCATCTTCTCTGCTCTCCTCCAAGTTGGCTGAAGCCGTCGCCAAAGAGGATGAGCTCGTCAGAGCTTGCACCTCCTCTTGCTCTTCGCTCTCATTTGAGGATGAAGGATCGGGTATGATGTCAAGCCGAGTTCTCCTTCTCCCCATTGCCCAAATCTAGAGAATTAGATGGCCAGAACCTCACCCACAGGAAGAAGGATCTACTCTCTCAACACTGACTCCTACAGACGTCAAAGATGATGGCAGTCTAAATGAGGAGGCCGGCCACTTCTTTAAGCCCTCAAAAGTAGAGGGCGGCCAAGGCATTGGCCGCCCAGCCCCAAGTGGAGGCGGCCACAACCCTGGCCATCCTCCTCCCTGTTCAGCGAAAAAAAGTAAAAAAATGAAAAGATTAAAATGATTCAATTCCATTCCATTCCCCTAAAGTTTGCCCATTCTATTTCATTTTCATTCACTCATCCTTATAATCTTTAACAACGAAAACAAACAAAAAATGGTTCATTTATTTCATCCACTAAAACAACCATAAAGAATGCTGAACAAACATCAACTAGGTACACCGCCTCTTAAAGAACTCGTTCACAGCCGGTCTGAAACTCTGTAGGTAGCCCACATAATGCCTCAGATCATCTTTGTCCTCCTCAATGTCAACTTTGGCTTTCGCCACAGCGGCATGGCGTCTCCACGTCTTCCTGATCCTCTGAAGTCACCGTCGATCCTCGTCGGTTCCCAGAAGGCGCTTTGTAATCAATGCTCCCTTGGAAGTAGCCCATGGGATCCGTCTGGGTAGCCCCACCTGGCAATGGCAGCGGTGTGCCTAGTACAACACTAAGTCCTCGGCCACCACAAGCCATAACTCCGATCCACGCACCATGAATTTTTCATGTCGATACATCATCGGCATGAACACGAACTCGTCCTCAGGCAGGAAGTTTAGATAGTCACGCCAATCATCTCTGGTCTTCAGTAGTGCTGTCTTGCATATCACCTGATCCTCAGGATCGAAGAGAGCTCTCGCCAAGTACATCGTGCTCTTCTCAAAGATCTGAGAAGTATTAGTCGCCTCACCGTCAAAGTCAAAAGTCAAGTGGATCCCCATCCACATCTACAGAAGGTAGAGACTCCTAATGGCGCTGCCACCCAGGCTCATCTGAGTGAGTCTGCAGTACATATGAGCCAGCACCGCCTGGGAGAGAGAGTGTCCCGTCCATAGGAGAGTCAGTGGTCCCATGTACTCTCGCCTCAGCACGTCGCCTGACGTAGGGAAGAGCAATGCCCTACGCAACCACAACGTTACACCACGCATCAGTCGATCTGCCTCCACTGTCTTGTCTTTCACATGACCCAAGAGCCAACCTGCTCGGCGGTCGACTAGGATCCCTCACTGGTCTGTCATCCGGTGAACTCCGCGCTTATCTCACACGATCTCTGCTAAGATCTCATCCCAGGGAGGAAGGTCGATCAGCTCGCCCATCGCAAAATCACTCCACTGGAAGATGAAATCCAGCCATGAGGCCTCGAACTCGGGGAAGACAAAAGTATGGGTATCTGGATGCCACAACTCAATCAGTGCTGCTAATGCTTCCCAATTCCACCTCATGCTGCTGAAGCACTTCGCCATGATGACCGATCGGATCAGATGCCATTGGTGCATGAATACCCTCATGGCGGGCGTGATTGGCACCATCAAATCATGGAGCCAGCCATAGCGGCGGGTGTGTCTTGTCCCAGAAAAAGTAGGCACAGGCTACACCGTTTAGAAGGAAGAAGAGAGAAGTAAAATAAAAAATCAATAAACAGGCAAAATCCTGCCAAATACAAAAAAAGAAAAAATACAAAAAGAATGCATTTATGTCACACAAACCATACCTTGCCCTGCTTCACAAGGTTGCTCAAGTGGCCGGGCACATCTGAAAGAACACTAAGTTCATGGCCTCCTGACGGGGTGGAAGAAGACGCCATGCCCAATCTCCTCCTTAGAACTGCTCCTCTGGCTTCAAGTTGATGTTTAATGATGGAGTAGGAATGCCCCGACGGGGCCTTTTGTAGGCCAAGAGTCCTACCTGGCTAGGACTCCCATCCTGTTTAGGGATAAGAGTAGGAGGGCGGCCAAGTCGCTAGCCGCCCATCCTAGATCTGGGCGACCACAAGTCCGGCCGCCTAGACCATGGGAAGGCCAGCGATCTGGCCGCCCTCATCCTCCCACTTGTGAACGATGCATCCTTGTTATGTATGGTCCAAAGGTTCATTAAATGAAATATGCTTATTATTATCATTTATGAACTTTGCTGACGTGTGTTAATGTAGCTGCAGATCTCCACAACTATGGGACCAGAGGGCGATGCGTCCCCACTACCTTTGCATTATAGGTAGAACGCCGGAGGCTAATAGCTTCGGGCGTATAAACTCTGAGTTCCTCTTTAATAAAAACCATGAAGAGTTTATACTCCTTAAGCTATTTGATGGCCGCCTACTGTCTAAACCCGGGATGACGGACATCTAAATTCTCGACTATGCTTAAGTACAATGTGGAACGATAGACCCCCACCGGGATCCGGACCACGTCTGTCGCCAAGCATGGGATGATAGAGTTCTTGAACTCTTGACCGATTGGCTCGGAGGCAGGCGAATAAACCCTCCGGCTTTGCATTAGATAGGACTTTTTACTTTAAACCCAGCATGCATCATATAGGCCCTTTTAGCCCCATTTGAAAAACAAATATATATATATATATATATATATATGCATGAAAAGACAAAAAAAATGCAAGCATTTCATCTTGGGAGCCATGACGCAGAAGTAAGGAAGCCGCGTTGCTTTGACCTACCCGTGGACCTTTGGCCCCCGCATTTGATTTTTCGAGTCCCTCAATTTTGCTAAGTTTGCACGAATGAGTCTATGTGATTCCACTCTGATTTGACCTGTAGAAGATGTGTTTTATGCAAGACCGTTTTGAGTATTTCGTGATTCAACGAGTCGTTGAATTCCCATATCCGGATCTTTTTATTTACCCTTATTTTAGGTCTTGTATCTCCTTAAGCACTGGATTACGTTCGTCCCCTCAAGCCCCGCAGCGCCATGCTAGGGGGTCCTATGCGACTGCAGATACAAGTCCTCTTAGATTAATTATCCTTCCTCTCCTTTGCCAATGACTTACTTGATTACTTAATGCTCATGCGACCCTGCGTGAAGCCTGTTTTCAGCTCAAGAATCTCCTTGAGCGTGTTGCCCTCATTAGGCTTGTTTCTTTTCTGAAACACCCATTTATCAGTCCGCCGGGCTCCCTTCCAAAACAGGCGTTCCGAAGGGGCATTTGTAGACGCCTAGATTCAGACATCTCGCAGATCCCCAGTGGACCTTCGTGTGAATGACCCACAATTATTGTACATGGTTTATCATTGTTCCAAGCTTTAAAGCCCAGCCCGTAGCAATAGAGCTATTGGGCCTCGTCCATTTAGGGGGCCCAAAGACCATGGTCTGGGCGGCTAGAGAGCTGGCCGCCCTTGATCCTGGGTGACCGGGTCGATGGCCACCCTCCTCTGCTGGGTGGCCATCAGTCTGGCCGCCCTCCCCTTCAAGAAGGCCAAGTAGATGGCCGCCCTCCTATTTTTACTTGGTCAGATAACGTGGCTCAGTTCGTGAGCACGTTCTCCCCCCCTGTTTTGCATGATTTTCCCCATGATTTCATGCACTCCGACCTCAATGACAAAACCACCAATCTCTATAGGGAGAGGGGGATTTTTGGCATTTTGGAACTCGGGGAGTGGAGAGATTTGGTGGAGAGAGTTTGCCTGTGGAGGTTCTCTCAGACGGTGAGGAGGGAGTTGCGCCTAGTCTCCTTCCTCTTTCATCCTCGATCCTGGTTTGACCTCCGGAACCCCCCGTCCCCTGCTTCTTGCATCATGGCTTCCTGGTAAGTACATTCTGCATATCATAATCTTCCTAGCTCCTACACTTAGAGGTTTTTCTTTCCCTAAAACAAACGGGAAGGTGGGTGCTCGAAAGTCTCGGCCATCCCTCCTTCCCACCACCCCCAGGTAATTACGCTGTCACTATTCCCATTATATTAATTTTCATTAGAGTAGATATTGCACTTCCCCGTTACTAATGGTCTTCTTCTGTTTTCTTCTTTGAGCTTCACTGCTTATAGGACTTCAGCATCAATGAACTACGCATGGCCCCTTGCCCTTGGCCGGCCGAGGATGAGGAAGAGGGACCCTACCTTCTCCCTGTTTTAACATCTCCCCGCGATCATCATTCTTGTAAGGTTCATGTAAACACCTCTGGCGACCATGATTACTTAATCTTTAATTTGTTCCTCTGTAGGTACTCAAGGCCCAGGAAGGTTGAGGAGACAACCACGCAAGGCACATCTCCAAATCAACCCACTCCAAAATCTCGGAACCTACATAGATCTCGAAGTAAGCTTTCTATTGAACCTATTTTGCCCAATTTCAATTGACCATATCATTCGTATTCGTCATTTTAACCAAGGGTATCCATATTCTTCGTTTAGTTACTTCTACTCTAAGATCATGATCGCCTTAATTGGATTCTAATTAAAATATATCATGCTATGCTACTTCGAGAGCTCTTTCAAATGATCATAGTTTGCCCAAATTTCGTTTATTATATCGCTCGTATTCGAGGTTTTACTTAAAGACTGTCAGGGTTCGCTGTCGACGGAACTTGGCATATGAAACGGTCGTATCAGCGACCGCTTGGGAAGAAACGTTCCCGCGATAGACCGTCTGACTGCCAATTTTTAAAAAAAGAAAAAAAATATTTTTATGATTAATGAAGCGGTCCTTTCCTTGACAGTTTGTTCCATGTAGCGGTCTCCCTCCTGACCATTTTATGACCTCATACAGTAAAAGCAAAGGTTGTTTTTGGCATTTTGACTGATTACTTAGCTAGTGCCTAGCATGTTTATTTGACTAATAATGATGCATGAACGTAGTTAACTTGGAATAATAAGAATTGGAATTATATCTTATCATCCTCATGATTATTTCTTTCTTGATTATCATTCTTAAGCTATCATATGAAACATGTGTAGAATAACCAAGTTTTGGTCAATATAAATAGTTTTTGTCATTTATATATTTCTAAAAATTGTTCATAATGTTCTGTTTGACAGTCATGCTACTCCGGTGGCACTGACTGACTGCACCTTTCATGTTTTCCATGATTTCTAAGTTTTAATCTTGTAATAGTTGGGACTCTCCATCGGATATTCCTTCCGTTGGACTAGGACCACTATTACAAGGCCTCCGTAAGACCCCGCGAGCCTGGGATTCCCACAATGATGTCGGGCAGGTTGTACCCTCAAGCCTGTACCGATCGACTCGTGATTTCATGATGGGCGGACCAAGTTCGTATGGTCTTTCTGTCTAGGGCCGAATGCGGTCATGCCCAAGATCGCTAACCAGTCCATGCGGTCCAACGATATACTGTTTTTACCATTTTATGAGCCAGTGAGTAGCAGCCTCTTGTCCAACCCTTAGTTTCCCTTTGTGATTTCTATTGATCGCAAGCAGTTATTGACATATTTTTTTCATGTTTTGTGATGAAGCTAATTGATTGTAGTGTTCTCTAAGGCTATATTTCTGGCTTATTGAGCCCTTCCTTCTCTTTTCTCCAAAGAAAATCATGCTCTTAGGAATTTAGATTTTGTGAGCCTAGCCTTGGAACTCTTGGCCATTATACGGGTGAATGTCTAGATTGGGATCTATGATCCAATTTTTTAATGCCAACGCATCATAAGGGCCCAGTCTGGTCTTGAGAGGAGTGCCCGAAAGTATTTGTGCCCCGCGGAGTTTGTATTGACAAGGTGTGGCATTGCACCGCATTGCATGACTAGCGTGATAATCTAAGGCATTCTACTTCACTCCATTACTTGAACCTTCTTGCGTGACACGACGTGCATGCTTGACATGGCCAATTTCACATGAGACTTTACTCTTGTTATACTTGTAATTATTCTTCATTACCATCTATCTTTTCCTTCTCTTATTTATCATTTATCGCATGTTTATTTTTATTTTATCGCATTGTCATACATGATGAAATGATTAATCATTTAAACTTTGCCTGATGATAGAGATATAAAATCCTATTGAGCTCTCGCTCACCCAAATTTCCAATCCTTTTCAGGTAGCACGGATGAAGATTTGCAAACCGATGCGGATGGGAACGAGTAAACATGGAGCGAGCCTTCTAGTTGTGTTATGAGTCTTGGTCTAGTTAAATGTCGAGTCATGTTGACTCAGGATCTATGTAATTTTCTTTTCTTTTTAGTCATTGTAATAGTTAGTAAAGTCCATAAGATGTCGTTGTAATAAGCACATTTCATTTTTATTATCAATAAAGTTTAGTTGGTGAATGTGATCATTTGGCCTCTTAATATTTGGTCTCTTGTGGCAATGAATGCTCTGATTGACATGAATGTTATAACTGCTACGTTCCAATTTTTCACGTCGGGGCATGACCGTTTTGTGATATCAAAGCCTAGGTTTTCTTAGCCCCTAGGTTTCTAGAAGTGTCATAGAACCCATGACATTAGTAAAGTCTGGAATCCGACCCAGTGAGATGGGGTAGAGACTCGGGTTAAGTTAAGTAACCAACTCTAAGAAAATAGATTCGGGAGAACGTTCTTAATTAATTCTCCTTTCGTGTAGGAATTTCTCGTGATGGCAGCGGAACGCGCGTAGTGGCGAGACATGCAACGCACGGTTCAGGGCCTGACCCAGGCATTGCAGCAGGTGGTGCAAAGGGGCGCGTATCAGGGAGTCGACAATCTTCACCGGAGCTTTTGTGGTTTGAATCCTCCTCGTTTCGGTGGCACAACAGACCCCGATGTGGCAGAGCAGTGGCTGAAAGAGATGGAGCGTATCTTTAGAGTTATGCAGTGTACTGACCAGGACCGAGTCCTTTTGGTGACCTTCCAGCTGGAAAACGATGCACGTGCTTGGTGGGAAGCCATGGAAGCCACGCTCGGCAATAGGCGTGCAACATGGGATGAGTTCAAGGAGTGTTTTAACGGCAAATATTTCTCAGATCATATGCAGGAAAAGAAGGTGACGGAGTTCACTTCGCTGAAACAAAGGAACTTATCAGTTGCTGAGTACGAGGCGCAGTTCGCTAGATTATCCCGCTATGCGCCGCATTTAGTGTCCACTAAAAAGATGAAGGCTAAGAGATTTTTGAATGGATTGAAGCTTTAATAAATTAACCAATTGGCACCTTTAATGATCCATGTTTATGCTAAGATTGTGCGAAAGGCCCAAGTTCTCAAAGACACTATGGAGATGATAGACTGGATAAGAGGTCGAGACAAGAAGAGGGAGCCGGATATTAGCTCCGGGAATTCTAAACCCACCAATGGCAAGAAGAGGCCCAATGGCGGGCCGAGTTTTGTAAAGGACAAGAAACCGGGGGAAGGAGATAAGAAGGCTGGATCGACTGCTCCATCTAAAGCAGTCTGCAGGTATTGTGACCGCCCAGGTCACAAGATGGAAGAGTGTTGGCGCAAGCCGGGCGTTTGTTTGAGATGTGGTAGCAGGGACCATCGAATCCCTGAGTGTCCCCTCATTAGTGAGCAAGCAACATCTGACAAGCCGTAGGGAAGTCAAAGGCGGCAAGGCAAGCTCCAAGCCCTCCAAGATGTAGAGACTGAAATCGAGGCTACCGAGGAAGGAGGTATTGTCGAAGGTACCCTTACCATTCTTTCTAAACCAGCATTTGTACTTTTCGACACTGGAGCTACTCATTCATTTATATCTCAGAATTTTGCTAAGACCTTATCTGTGAAACTGGTATTATTGGATTCTCATCTTGTGATATCAACCCCTATTGGTTCGGGGTCAGAGATTAAATATTATTATCCCTCTAGCGAAGTCTTGATTAATGCTTGTAAGTTACCGGATGATTTAGTATGCATGATGATGAAAGATTATGATGTGATCCTAGGAGCGGATTGGTTGGCTAGACATGGAGCTAGTGTGCATTGTAAATCAGGAGTAGTGTCCTTTCCTGGATGCCCTGAGCTTTTCTTTTCTGGCTCTAGGCAATCTACATCCATGCCACTTATTTCGGCACTCCGAGTGAACAAGTTGTTAACAAGAGGGTGTCAGGCATTCTTGGCTTTAGTCTCTTTGACCGATAAGAAGGAAGTGGAGTTGAAGGATATCTCGATTGTTCGAGAGTTTCCGGACGTGTTTCCTGAGGAATTGCCAGGTCTTCCCCCTGAGAGAGAGGTGATTTTCTCTATTGATTTAATTCCTGGTACATCACCTGTTTCTAAAGCCCCGTATCGTATGTCCCTTGCTGAGTTAAGGGAACTGAAGGAGTAGTTGCTGGAATTGCTAGAAAAAGGCTTTATTCATCCGAGTACTTCCCCATGGGGTGCCCTTGAGCTTTTCGTAAGAAAGAAGGATGGTTCGTTGAGACTATGCATTGATTATCGCTAGTTGAACTAGCTCACTGTTAAGAACAAGTACCTATTACCGAGAATCGATTAATTGTTTGATCAACTATATGGAGCCCAATATTTCTTGAAAATCGATCTTAGATTGGGGTATCATCAGTTAAAAATAAAGGATGAGGATATTTATAAACCGGCATTCCGTAGCAGGTATGGGCACTTTGAATTTGTTGTAATGCCGTTTGGACTAACAAATGCTCCTGCAGCTTTCATGCAGCTAATGAACAGTGTGTTCTGACCCTACCTAGATCGATGGGTTGTGGTATTTATTGATGATATTCTTATATACTCTAAGAGTAAGGAGGAGCACGTGATGATGGCGTTGTAGATACTAAGGGATCATCAGTTATATGCCAAGTTCAGTAAGTGTGAGTTTTGGCTACAAGAAATATCCTTTCTGGGACATATTATTTCCAAAGATGGAATTTCGGTTGATCCTTCTAAGATAGAGGCGGTTCGCAATTGGGAAAGGCCTGTAAATGCAACTGAGATCAAGAGTTTCTTAGGCATAGCAGGTTACTATCGAAGGTTCATTAAGGATTTCTCCAAGATTGCGGTACCATTGACTAGATTAACTCATAAGGAGAATCGATTCGAGTGGTCAGAAGAGTGTGAGAGAAGTTTCCAAACTTTGAAGGAGTGTTTGACCACTGCCCCAGTATTGGCTTTGCCATCCGGAGAAGGAGGTTTAGAAGTATATACCGATGCATCAGGAATTGGCTTAAGTTGTGTGTTGATGCAAAGAGGGAAAGTGATAGCTTATTCTTCCAGGCAGCTGAGGAAGCACGAAGAGAATTACCCTGTTCATGACCTGGAGCTAGCGGCAGTAGTGTTTGCTCTAAAGATTTGGAGACATTACTTATATGAGAAACTTTCACAATGTACTCTGATCATAAGAGCCTAAACTATTTATTCTCTCAGAAGGAGCTGAATATGAGACAGAGAAGGTGGCTAGAGTATTTAAAGGATTTTGACTTCTCGATTGAGTATCATCCTGGAAAAGGGAATGTGGTGGCAAGTGCTTTGAGCAGAAAGCCGATGGCCAGATTAGCAAGTTTGATGCTTCAAGAATGGAGGTTGTTAGAGCAATTTGCAAGTTTAGATCTTGATGTCACAAAGAAAGAAGATCGGATTATGATTGCTCATGTCCAGCTTCATTCAGAGTTGTTGATAGAGATTAAGTAATTGTAGGTTAATGACTTGTTGCTAGTAGAAATTAGAGAGTAGATGGCTAATTGACCTGACTTTATGTTGGCCGATGATGATATATTGTTGTAACGTGGTAGGACTTGTGTCCCTGATTCCGCAAAAGTGAAAAAAAAAATTCTCGAGGAAGCCCATAGGTCCAAGTATACAATTCATCCAGGAGCCACAAAGATGTATCAAGATTTGAAGAGGACCTTTTGGTGGCCGAATATGAAAAGGGAAGTGGCTGAATTTGTAAGTAGATGTTTAGTATGTCAGCAAGTCAATGCAAAACATTTTAGGCCAACTGGAAAATTAAAACCTCTCGAAATATCACAATGGAAGTGGGAGAGTGTTGGCATGGATTTTATCATGGGCTTATCTAGAACTCGTAATAGTTTTGATGCAATTTGGGTAATTGTTGATCGTTTGACCAAGTCCGCGCACTTTTTGCTTATTAAATCTAAGTGGACTGTGGTTGTTTTGACTGCCCTGTATATGAAGGAAATAGTGAGGTTGCATGGAGTTCCTGTATCCATCATATCTGATAGAGACCCCAAGTTTACCTCTCACTTTTGGAAAGGTCTGCAAGCATCCATGGGAACTCGTCTGAATTTTAGTACTGCTTTTCATCCTCAGACGGACGGACAGACTGAGAGGACTAATCAGATTGTTGAAGACATGTTAAGGGACTGCATGATCGACTTTGGAGGTAGTTGGCATGAATATTTGCCTTTGATCAAATTTGCCTACAATAACAGCTACCAATCCAGCATTCAGAGGGCACCATTTAAGGCTTTGTATGGCAGAAACTGTAGGTCTCCTCTTTATTGGGAAGAGATCGGTGAGAAGCAATGGCTTGGACCAGATCTTGTTTCAGAGTCATCCAAGAATATTCAAGTAATTAGAAACCGTTTGAAGATTGCTCAGTCAAGGCAGAAGAGCTATGCTGATAACATAAGAAGAGATTTGGAGTTTCAGGTCTGTGAGCATGTGTTTTTGAAAGTTTCACCTTCAAGAGGAATTCGAAGATTTGAGATCCGAGGCAAGTTAAGCCCAAGGTTTGTTGACCCGTTCGAAATCTTGGAAAGGGTAGGCGAAGTTGCCTATAGGTTGGCATTACCACCTCAGTTATCTGGCATTCATAATGTCTTCCACGTGTCTATGCTACGGAAGTATGTGTATGACCCTTCGCATATCATCCAACATACAGACTTGGAACTAAAGGAGGATTTATACTATGAAGAAAAGCTTGTCAAGACTTTAGACTTCAAGCAGCAACAACTCAGGAATCGATCCATTCTGATGGTCAAGATCTAGTGGAGTCGACGTGGAACTGAATAAGCCACTTGGGAATCCCAAGAAGTGATTAGGAAGTTATATCCTGATTTATTCTAAGGTCGGTATTTGTTATCTTCGTTAGACAGATTCGATGAATTTGGAGGACCAAATTCCTTAAGTGGGGGAGGGTGCGGCATTCTGAATTTTATACCGAATATCACCATATTATTTTATTATATTGCTATTTTTGGCTCAGATTTCAAAATTTTAATAAAAATGTGGAAAAATATGTATCATGTGTAAAACATTATTTACAACCACTTTGTCTTAAGTAGCAAGCCTAGAATAAAATTGGATTAGGCCCAATTTCAATATTTAGGCTAGAAATCGTAGTTTTGTGAAGAACAACCTAAGCCGCTAAATTGGACCTTAATTCTTTCCCTAATGGGCTCTAATCAAAGCCAAACCCTAACCCTAGACACCTCAATTCGGAGCGAAGGTGGTGGATTTGATCTATCCCTAATTTCTCTCTATTTTTCACTCTTTGGACTCTTGGGTCGAATTCGATCTCTAGAGGCTTCAATAGGGTCTATAAATAGAGGGCTTCGACCGCTGGTGACCTTCATTTGATTGTTTGGCAGGCGGCGTGATCGATCGTGGTCGGACCTAGGCGAATTATGGCGTTCCGGTGGCGGCGTGTTTTAGGGTTCCGGCGACCTTTCCTCTTCCTCCTTTCATCGACTAAAGATATGTTTCTCTCAGGCTAAACGATAACTAAAGCATGCCATCTTGTAGATCTCGATGTAAGCTTTCTATTGAACATATTTTCCCCAATTTCTATTGAACATATCGTTCGTATTCATCATTTTAACCAAGGGTATCCATATTAGTCGTTAATTACTTCTACTCTAAGATCATGATCACCTTAATTGGATTCTAATTAAAATATATCATGCTATGCTACTTCAAGAGCTCTTTCAAATGACCATAGTTTGCCCAAATTTCATTTATTATATCGCTCGTATTCGAGGTTTTACTTAAAGACTGTCGGGGTTCACCGTCGGCGGAACTCGGTATATGAAACGGTCATATCAGCGACCGCTTGGGAAGAAACGGTCCCGTGATAGACCGTCTGACTGCCAGTTTTCAAAAAAAGAACAAAATATTTTTATTATTAATGAAGCGGTCCTTTCCTTGACCGTTTGTTCCATGTAGCGGTCTCCCTCCTGACCGTTTTATGACCTCACACAGTAAAAGCAAAGGTTGTTTTTGGCATTTTGACTAATTACTTAGCCAGTGCCTAGCATGTTTATTTGACTAATAATGATGCATGAACGTAGTTAACTTGGAATAATAAGAATTGGAATTAAATCTTATCATCCTGATGATTATTTCTTTCTTGATTATCATTTTTAAGCTATCATATGAAACATATGTAGAATAACCAAGTTTTGGTCAATATAAATAATTTTTGTCACTTATATATTTCTGAAAATTATTCATAATGTTTTGTTTGACAGTCATGCTACTCCGGTGGTACTGACTGACTGCACCGTTCATGTTTTTTGTGATTTCTAAGCCTTAATCTTGTAATAGTTGGGACTCTCCACCGGATATTCCTTCCATTAGACTAGGACCACTATTACAAGGCCTCCGTAAGACCCCACGAGTTTGGGATTCCCACTAGGACGCCGAGCAGGTTGTACCCTCAAGCCTATACCGATCGACTCGTGATTTCATGATGGGCAGACTAAGTTCATATGGCCTTTCTATCTGGGGCCGAATGCGGTCATGCCCTAGACTGCTAACCAGTCCAAGCGATCCAACGATAGACCATTTTTACTTTTTTGTGAGCCTACTAGTAGCAGCCTCGTGTCCAACCCTCAGTTTCCCTTTATGATTTCTATTGATCGCAAGCAGTTATTGATAGATTTTCTTCATGTTTTGTGATGAAGCTAATTGATTGTGGTGTTCTCTAATGCTATATTTCTGGCATATTTAGCCCTTCCTTCTCTTTTCTCCAAAGAAAATCATGCTCTTCGGAATTTTGATTTTGTGAGCTTAGCCTTGGAACTCTTGACTATTATACGGGTGAATGTCTAGATTAGGATCTATGATCTAGTTTTTCAATGCCAACGCATCATAAGGGCCCGGTCTGGTCCTGGGAGGAGCGCCCGAAAGTACTTGTGTCCCGGGGAGTTTGTAATGACAAGGTGTGGCATTGCACTGCAGTGCATAACTAGCGTGATAATCTAAGACATTCTACTTCACTCCATTACTTGAACCTTCTTGCGTGACACGACGTGGGTGCTTGACATGGCCAATTTCACATGAGACTTTACTCTTGTTATACTTGTAATTATTCTTCATTACCATCTATCTTTTCCTTCTCTTATTTGTCATTTATCGCATGTTTATTTTTATTTTATCGCATTGTCATACATGATGAAATGATTAATCATTTAAACTTTGCCTGATGATAGAGATATAAAATCCTACTAAGCTCTCGCTCACCCAGTTCTCCAATCCTTTTCAGGTAGCACGGATGAAGATATACAAACCGATGGGGATGGGAACGAGTAAACATGGAGCGAGCCTTCTAGTTGTGTTATGAGTCTTGGTCTAGTTAAATGTCGAGTCGTGTTGACTCAGGATCTATGTAATTTTCTTTTCTTTTTAGTCATTGTAATAGTTAGTAAAGTCCATAAGATGTCATTGTAATAAGCACATTTCATTTTTATTATCAATAAAGTTTAGTTGGTGAATGTGATTATTTGGCCTCTTAATATTTGGTCTCTTGTGGCAATGAATGCTCTAATTGACATGAATGTTATAACTACTGTGTTTTAATTTTTTGCATCGGGGCGTGACACCGCTCAACGGCCAGCAGCTCGATCCTCAAATCATAGGCCTGACGCCGAGCCTCCCTCGCCTCGATACGGTAGTGCTCCAAGTCCACTGCGCCTGTACGTAGTCGCTCCGCCTCCGCTCGAAACCGCTCTGCCTCTGCTCGGAACCGCTCTGCCTCCACTCGGAACCGCTCTATCTCGCTCAGCGTCGTGGTCAGCTCCCTCGTCTGCATAAGCATTTATCATGGTTAGTCATTTGCATTAGCATAAGCATTAGGGGTTCGGTTAGTTTGCTTACCCTCTCTACGAGAGTGGCCTTGGCCTCCTCAGCCCGAGCAACCACCCGTGCGAAGTTGGCATCCCTCTAAGCACTACCTACTAGCTGGGAGGAAGAAGTTGGAGTGTCCGGTCCCTGTCGCTGTGCTCCCTCGGCTCATTGCATTTAGGAAGTCAGTCAGTCAGTCAAGTTCATTTTGCATTTTGGTCTGGGGTTAAGAAAAGCTCACTAGAAGCTCCAACATGCACTGGAACTCATCCCTCTGCTGAATGGTGGAGTGAATAAGACAATGGAGTTCCGTTATCCTTCCCTGGAGGTCTAGCTGCATATAGAAAGTTAAGATGTCAGTGAATTAGAAGTCACTTAGGAGTTTAAGTTTAGAGAGTGGTACCGGTCGTCAGGCGCTGCGGAAGACCTGGTCTCCGTATCTCCTGGCGTAGGCCTTCAAGTAGGCCTCATCACTAGTGGCTCGGGCTCGTACCACCCTGTTGACACCTATTTTTAGCCTGCAAGTTGAGTCATTTCTCTTATTCATCATTTTGATGCCCTGAATTACCCATTATTTTGGAGCCTTTCTTGGATGGATTTCGAGCCCATTTCATTATTCCATTCCTTTTGAACTTTGGAGATCATTATTTCATAGAGCCATGGAGCCTATCTTGTCACCTTCCGGCCTTTAAAGTCGCCTTACGGCCCATTTAGGCCGGCTTCCCTCAAGCATTCAGCCCCCTTTCGTTGCGTAGTCTTGATAACTATCCTTTTTCACCCCCTTCCTTTCCTCTTTTCAAAATGTGTCCTTCACCAAAGTTGTTCATCTTTTAAATGCCTACAATTCCTTCTTCTACGTCATTGGCCAGTTCTGCACTGATTTCAGGTTTTTTACATTTTTTCGGCAGACTGCACTGTTCACCTATGTCCTGATATTTTCTCTCTATGTTCTAGCCCCGCTTTCTCTCTCTTTCGATCATTTTCTCATCTTACTTCATAAAAGTTGTTCATTTTTGAGTTATCTATAATTTTGTCTTCTACCACTTTTGCTAATTCTGCACCGTTCGGGAGATATAATCCAATTTCCAAAGTCACGCAAAGTCTACCTTAAACGGTCGTGTTAATGGCCGTTCATTGTTGTAAACAGTCGGTTGACGACCGTTTAACCCTTAACGGTCAGTCGTCCGACCGTTTATCCAATAAGAGTCCAGCCTGCTCTGGACTCTATCTCCACGAACATGCGCGATGTGGCTATCTTGCGGCGGCCATAACTTCTAGAATACTTATCCAAATGGATCCCCGTTTTTTCCTACTTCTAGCCCTTTGTATTATCTTTAATTTGGTTCATAGAAATCAAAATTTGATGGGCTATATCTTTTGAAATCGTGGCCGCAATATCAGGTTTTTCTGCTTTTCGTGCAACCAAAAAACCCTGCAGATTAGGTTCCAGAGGCTTCTTCCAAGAGCCATAACTTCCACAATCTTCAACCAAAAAGAGTCCTGTTTGTTCCTACTCCTTATCTTGACTATTATCTCGAGAATCATCCATAGATCTCGAGATTTGGTGGACTCTATCTTCTGGAATGGTGTGAGAAAGTTGGGGGTTTCACCAATTTTTCTATATAAACCTGCCCAGATTTCCTGTGCGACGGGGGCGTGTTTTCAAGGCGACGGCGAAGTCATGTCGAATTTTCTTTATCCTCCTTTGACCCTAGTCTGAAGAGGGAAGTATAAGCTTCGTTTTGGTTCCTTATTTGCTCGATTTCATCATCGTTTGCCCTTCTAACTTTGCCCCTACTTTTGGCAAATCATCACAGTTTGCTGATTTTCTGCTACAACTTCGTGACGGGGGCCTGTTCATCAAGCCGGTGCGGAGTCATGCTTCATCCTTTTCGTCCTCCCTCAACTCCATCTTGAAGAGGGGAGTATTAGCTTCGTTTTCATTATGTGTTTGCCTTATTTCTCATATCTTTTTCCCCTCTTCCAAGCCCCTACTTTTGAAGTTTCATCACACTGTTCTGCACTTTGCTGAAACTCAGATTTCTTAGGACGGGGGCATGTTTGCGTCGCCGGTGCGAGGCCGTGGGGCACTCTTTATCATCCCTTTAAACTCCAGGCTCTAGAGGGAAGTATAATCTTTGTATTTCTTGGTTTTGGGCTCATTAACTTGTCATCTTCATGCATATTTTGTCCATGAGTTTTGCTTGTTCATTCTGTTTTCATACTTAGTCATTTTTCTCCCATGTTCTGCACCCCTCTATTTTCTTGTGTTTTCCACCCCATTTTTCACTGGTCTCTTTCCCGTTTTAAACTCTCATTTCTACCCTAGTTTCACCACAACACTCCCACCTTTCCATAGCTTCCACTCTTTCCTCTTTTGATGTTCTATCTTGTGACATATTCATCATTCTTAGTCCATTTTGTGCACTGTTCTGAATTTTCTGTACATTCTATATTTTTTCCCAAATCTCCGGTGTCATAACTTTCTGTCCCGACCTCCCTTTTGAGTGATTCTTATTCATACTTCTTTACAATACTCAAGTCTTCTGTCATCTCAAATTTCTTTTCATTTGGACATCGTTTGCCCTACTGTTTGGAACAGTCTTGGCACCCACTTTACACTGTTTGCACAGTTTTTCTTGTGGCATGCACTTTTGCATCTTGTTTATCTATGTTCATCATGGCATATTAAATCAATTTCTTCATGTTAATCTCATCACAATATACACACCTATTGTTTGCACCCTTCCGTAGGGGTTAAAAACCCTCCCCCGGTAAGTTTGCCCTCAATCTTTCATGCTACTTTATGCACTTGGGCAGATTTCTACACTTAGCATTTTCTAATGGGTTTTGCCTCTTGTTTTGTGTTTGTTTCGCAGGAAAGCATGGAAAGTGAGACCCTTACCTTCTAGCCGGATGGAAGGCAAGGAGAGGTAATCCACATAGTCCCCGCATCTTGATATTGAGTGCGATCATCCTCTTTTTTCAAGGTACACAACGCACTTAGTATTTTATATTCTTTTGGCGTTGTCATTCCTTGGTGGCGATCACGGCATTCTTTTACATCTTTTATCACTTTTGTCTTGTTGTATGATCATGCTACCATGTTTACATAGTCACATGTTCATGATGTTCACTTGATATGCACATTATGTTATCACTTATGCACATATGCTTGTCTATGTGACTTGTGACAACACGCTACACATTTTCCACATCTACACCCTTTTTTGGCGATCACGGTGGGACATCTAGTGCCCATCACTTGTCTCATGCTTTGCTGCGATTTTGGTGTGTATGTCCATGTTTAGATAGCGTTTCATGCTCATATTGTTCACTTTGTTTGCATCCATATTGTTATGTTCACATATGTTCATTATATCTTGATTTGTTAGATTTAGGCTAGAAATTGCATGCACTCCGGTGCACATAGGGTCATGCATATTGACATATTGTAGTTGCATTCCCTCTCGGTAAGTGATCCTCTCGCTCCCATATTCCTTGGGCTCAACTAGGTGATCTTATCCGGGACCTCCATAAGTCCCCGCGAGCCGTGGATTCCCACACGGACGCCGGGCCAGTTGTACCTTTCCACCCCATAGACTTGCATTTACATACGTTGTGAAGGAGTTAACCCTAGTCAACCTAAAGTTTGGACCTTATTCTCTATAGGATACCTATCTTGAGGGAATTAATCTTAATTTGGAAATATTTAAAGGCCCACGCAAAACTTTGACAATAAAATACTTCCCATCATATTAACTTGTTTGACTTGGGTGAAATCCTTCATATTGTTTGTGTTGTGTGAGCTTGTCCAAGCCCACTTGTGTTATTTTGTGTTGGATCTCCCATCATCCATATAGGTTTTATTGTTAGGCCCATTTAGGTAGTCCATTTTGTGTGTCCTTATCTAGTCTCATTGTCCTAGGTTTCTTTTTCTTTTCTTTTTCTATGCATTATTGAGTCACTCCCCCTCTTTAATTCTCGAGCCCTTTACTTCCCCTCATTGTATTCCCTTGATTTTTCCTGTATAAAGTCTCCATTTACCCTCATGGAGCGTCATTTTTGTCCTGTATATTACCCTTCTTCCTCCCCGTCTTCTTACTCCCGCGTGGATTCCTCTTCCCACGCGGGCCCATCTCCTCGTGGCCCTTCTGACCTGCAAGCAAATCTTGTGACCCACCTATCATCTCTTGCTTGCCAAACGGCCCCGGTCCAGGCCCAAAAATGCATTTCTAATCTTAATGGGCCTTATTCTCATAACGGGCCTCCCTCTTCTACTCTTAGTGGGCCCCCTTCCTTTAACGGCCCCTCTTATTCTCTTAATGGGCCCCATGTTGCTGCTGGCCCAATCGATCCTTATTCTCATGTTCATGATTTTTCTAGGCCCGCATATCATTCTATTCCTGGAATGGGCTTCCCTTCTTCTCAATCCAGACCCCTTTATCCGGCCCAATACCATACTCCTAGCCCAAATTCACACTCTCTTGCTCAAGCTAGCTTGCATCCTTCTTAGTCTCTCCCCATCGAGGAGATGATTGCTCAAACACAGTGCCGGCTTGATGAACTTCAGCAGTGAATTGATCCCCAAACTTCTTTGAGTGTCCCATTCGCATTCCAAGGTCTTCAGCTTCCACCGCGTTCACAAATTCCTGCTTATCGCCGCTATGGTGGAGTTGGTGACCCCTATGTGCACTTGAAGGAGTTTCTTTGTGAGTCGGCCCAATTTCGACATGACCAACGCTTGATGGCTTATTTATTTGGTCTGTCTCTAGAAGGCCCGGCTCGGGATTGGTTCTTTGCATTATCGCAAGACCAAGTGGTGAATTTTCAAGCCGTTCAACAGAAATTTGTTCAGCAGTATCAAGACCAGGTTGGGCCTAAGTATTCTATAGTTGATCTGGCCCATGAGAAGATGAAGCCTGACGAGGAGTTCTCTACCTTCGCCGACCGCTGGCGTCGCCTAGCTGAGCAAGTCCCAGGGCATATTCCGGAGGGAGAGCAAATCAAAATGATCATTTCTAATGCAACGCCAGAGTATCGGTTCATCTTAGCCTTGAATGACATCACCTCCTGGCAACAGCTTTATACCCGAGCCCGCTTCATCCACCAACAACTTTTAGGTTCCCTTGACCCCGAGTCCTCTCCACCTTCTACACCCACATACGCCTCCTATCCATCACCTTCCCTGAGTCAGCCCTCCACCACATATCCTTCCATGAGTCGGCCTTCCGCTCCCCCACACCCATATACCTCCACATATCCATATACCTCCACATATCAACCCTCCATGAGTCAGCCTTCTGCCTCTTCATACCCGCATGAACCCCCACCTCTGGTCAAGGAAACACCACACCCTGAGCAGGTGGATGCTATCCATATACCCCCTCATCCTACTCCGCATATGCCTTCACCAAATCCTTCCCTTAGCCATGCGCCATTACCTACGCAACCTCTGCTTCCATCCCCGCAACCTTCTCTATCACCTTCCCATATCCCTCGGCATCCCCCTAGCCCGAAGCGGGCTCCTCCTCGCTCTCCATTGCCAGAGTGTTTTACCGACATTTTCGGGGCTTTAATGGCCACTCACGCGTTGTCGCTCCCTCCGGTTGTGCCTTGTCAACCAGCGGTTGGGAATATACTTCAGTTCTGTGAATTTCATCGCCAGCAGGGGCATTTAGTTGAGGATTGCCCCGAGTTCCAGGATCATCTTTATGATCTAGAAGCGAAGAAGAGGATTGATTGGACTGCTATTCATGAGGTCATTCTATATCTCCGTAGTAAGAAACAACAACAGGGAGCGTCGCCTAAGCAGCCGTCTCCATCTCAAGGCCAGGGGCACCCCTGTGATTTTGCGTTTACCATAGCGCCCGCTCCGTTATCTACCCCCTTATCCACTTCCCTGCCTATGCCATCGCCTACCCCGTTACCACCTCCATCTCCACCTACCTCATCACCTTCGCCATCTCCTACCCCATCTCCGCAACCTCTGCCTACCCAATCTCTTCCTCAGGCTGGTGCCTCCACTTCCACCGCCACTACTCCTACCCCCAACGCCGCTCGGCGTGTCGTATCAATACGCAGACGTTGGGTCCCACAACCTTCCATTTCCCCTTCATCTCCTTCCTCACCCTCTCCATTTCCACCACCTCCACTACCTCCATTGCCCGCATCGCCCTCTCCATCATCTCCACTACCCCTACAGCCATCACCACCGCCCTCACTACCTCCTCTCCTAGCGACCCCTATTCCATCACTTCCACCATCTTCACCGCTTTTGCCATCCCCTTCGCCATTGTTGCCCGAGCCTGAGCAAGCTGTACCTACACCTCCACCTTCGCCTTTACCCCCTCCTACGCCTCCACCTTTGCCTTTACCCCAACTTACGCCTTCCGAGCCTTTACCCACACCTTCCAAGCCTATTACCTCCACTTCTCCATCCCCTTCCACCCCACGGAGCGGGTGTGCGTTATCTTTGGTGCCCCTTGGGTCTGGTCCCCAGGGAGATAATGAGCCGAGCCAAGTTTCGATTGTGCTTTTCAAGATTCAAGATGTCATTTGCCGCATGCGAATCCGGGTCCTAGTCCCTGGCTATTTTGGGGATAAAGAGCCTGCATTTTCAGAAATATTTGCAAAGAAGAGTTCCCTTGAACTAGTGCCAGTTTCTTCACAAGCAAGGCCGGTGGCAATCTCATTGCTCGCCGGAGGATTCACTATCGATGCTGTTATTTCTCCTCGCTCCATTGCTATTCAGTTCACTGGCCAAGAGGGGTTCTCTACCCAGATGGTGCTCACTCACGCGGCCGCCAAGATCCTGATGAATTCTATATGCAAGGGGCAGTTGCCCGTGTTTTCTGCATTCTCTAAGGACATTCTGCATCTGTTATGCAATCTCCCTCGGTTTATTGGTATGTTGGCCACGTCAACGCCGCACATTACTCCCCCTCAGTTCTGTCCTGCTTTTCTGGTAAGGGAGTTATGCTTCGTGCCCAGTTGCCGAGTAAAGTTGCCGAATCTCCATGTTCTTGTGCCAAGAGATAAGACTCCATGGTTTCATGATACTCATCATCCTGAGGAGTCAGTTGCTCAAGAATGTCCACAGCATGTTAGCACCGTGAGTCTCGGGGCAACCGCCCCGATGAAGCTGCATATTCATAACCGGGCTAGGTCGTCTGCCAGGTGGGCCCGTTATTTAAGAAAGTATTGCAAGACAAGAAGCCTGAAGGCTCGAGTCCGCGCCAGGCGGAGTTGTTTCAAGAAGATTTCTGCCAAGAAGAGGTGGCGACATAAGTATAAAGGCCGTCAGTTGTGCATTCGAGGGTCCACTTCCTTCTCTCCTTCCTCCGTCCATTCATCTTTTCTTTTGCTCAGTTCTTATCCTTGGGTGGTGTACCTTCCACCACCTGACTATATTTCTACCATCTTCTCCTGTCCTCACCATTCTAGGTCTCGGCCTATGTCCTCCTCTTCCCTTGATCCGGGGGCATCTTCTAGTTTTTCTCCCCGGATACATCCGGATTCCGCTTCTCATCCTTTTCCCCCGACCCTATTGGGGATTCCTTGCGCTCGTTCCCCGACCTTATCGGGTGGTTTTTCTGATCCTCCCCCAACTTTGTCAGGTGGTTTCATTTCTTCTCCCCAACCTGGTCGGGTGTTTATGCTTCTTCTTCCCCGCCTCTGGCGGGTGATCGTTACTCTCTTTCTCCGACCACGTTGGATGATTCTTCTCCTCGTCTTTCTATTCTTTCCTCCTCACCTTTTCAGGGTTCTCACCCTTTTTCTTGCTGTTTTCGAGGCTTTAGCCCGCCTTGATCTCAGTTAATCCATGTTTATTCTGTATCGGGTTCCTTGTTATCAGGGCCTCAGTGCCTTAACGAGGGAGTTCTAGCCCTCGTCTCTCTTCCTTTTTATCCCTTCTTTGTCCAGTATGATGTCTGCCACTCCTCTGTGTCGAGGAATCCAATCATTTGCTCTCCTTTCATCCTTTATCCTGGAAAGCAAAGGAATGCAAAGCTACTCGCGCTCCTCAAACCTTGATGATCGAGATCGCTTCAGGAGGCCGGTTTCCACGCCATAGATTTGCAAAGGTATCTTTGATTTTGTGCCGAAACATGTTATCATTGCTATTACTGTGTTATTTCTGCACGTGCTTATAATGTTGGTTCCTTAACATGATCGAGTGGCTTTAGGAGTCTTTGTTTAATTAGATCTTAACTTTGTGTCAAATAAAAAAGGTTATTTTCTGTAGCATCCTTAGGCTGGTAATAGCTCCGCGCTGGGAGTCTAGTTTCTTTCCCCGATTGTTGAGGGTGACCTTTAGGCATGGGTTTTTCACACACTACACGGCAAGCCATAGCCGATCTCTCTGAGGCGCACCGTTGCTGCTTTGTCCATACTTTGGGTATGCATAAAGGTCTTTTCTTTTCTCTGCTCGGCCAAGTGCAGGGGCAAGAGATGGATGGATAAGATGACCAACCTAGGCACTCCCCAATACGAGAGAGGTCTCAAATAGGGGTAGTCTTGACCCTCAAAAATGAGCGTTCATGCAATATCTAGCCAAACAAGGGCTGTCAAAAATAAATGGATGAATAAATATGTAAAATTATGAATCAAAGGCATGGCAAGAGTGGCAGTATAGTTCCCCGCGGGACGTCATGAGCCCGGTCGCATGCGTGCCTAATAAATATGGGTCTAAAAATCGAAGACACAAAGCCCCGGCGCAACAGGTTATCTCTTTGAGGGGTAATGCCCTGGAAGGAAGTCAAGTCTAGATATCTCCCATCCTGCACGAAGCTTGTCCCCAATTTTTCTTCTACTTTTCCCTCTTAGGCTAGGTTGTATCCCGGGTATGGCCTTAGTAGCGGCACCGTTCTTTAGAAGCAGTTGGTTGTGGCGAGCCACCCTCACATGCACACCCTGCTTAAGGGAAGCCTTTAGTGAAAGGGGTAGGAACGTTGATCCTTGGCTAGTAGTTTGAACCCGTCTTTCGGTGCTGCGGATTGCTATGTCAAAATCCAAAAAAAAATCAAATATTACCAAAAGTCTAAAAAAAATCAAATACTTCAAAAAAATCTAAAAAATGAAATATTGTCAAAAATCTAAAAAAATCAAATATTTCAAAAAATCCAAAAAAATGAAATAATGTTGAAAATCTAAAAAAATCAAAAAAAAATTACAAAAAATCCAAAAAATGTGTCTTTTTCATACATTTGCATTTATTTTAAGGACATATACGTAATCTGTTTGCTAAGTGTGCATGTTGTAAGTACTCAGACATTCCTTGCTATATCTTTGGGCTCTGCCTCCTATCCACATCTTTGATCTGTTCTCTCCTTCAATCTTATCTCTCGATCTATTCCGAAGCTCGTGTCCTTCTCAGCTATTATTTGCAATGATCATATCTTTATGAGAGGGCTTTGCCTCACGATTATGAACTTGGCGGTTTTGCTTCATTCTGATCTTGGGTTTTGATTAAAGGGCGTATTTGTTTATGTCTTTTGTCTCGCCGTGTCCTTGTCACATGTTTATGTCCCACCGTGTTGTCCCACACATGTTGTTTTATCTCTCACCGAGTGTTGTTAGTTGTCTTGCACATGTTGTTAGTCACCTCTTTATGTCCCATGTTCTTTTCCCAACCGTGGGTTGTCCCACCGCGTTGTTGTCTTGTCACACCGTGTTCATGCATGCATGTTGTTTGTTCATACCATTGCATATGTGCTCGTGTGCCTTTGTTATGTTATGTTGCATTGTCTCCCACTTCATTTGACCGTTATGCTATGTCGTGTTGTTTGTCGTTCAGTTGATAGTTATGTTATTTTATCTATGTTTACACTTACTTGTTTATCATATTTGTCTTCTATATGAAAAAATAGAAAATAAAAATTAGAAAATAAAAATCAAAAAAATGCCATTTCGCCTACACAGGTAAGTCAAGTATGGCCTTCTATCCCTACTCATTGTTGCATTACTATATGGTATCTATATTGTTATATTATCTCGAGAACCGGCTGGTCATTCATGTGTTCCAGGATCTGACGTTCCCCTCTAACAAAAACGATGATGATCTAGGTGCACATGTTTAATCATCGGACAGGCCGTTAGGTTGGGAAAATTAGGGAATGATGGTTCTATCACGCACGTCGCGGTTGCGGATAGTGTCTTGACCCTGATCGTTCCAATCTAGCAATACTATTCTCGAGTACTTTCTATTTTATGATTTCTTTGCATTCGTTTTGATGATTTCTTTATTTTAGCCCAGCATGCATCATGTCATATTTTGAGCATTAACGTCTCGTGATCCATTCAAGGTTTCTCCTTAATAATGGTTAGTTGCACTTCATGTCTCTTGGATAAGAGATCTTTATTCCACTCTGAATTTGAACGATTTCTCTGATCTTTTCGCTTGGTCTGGTTGGCCAGTGTGATTCCTGTCTGGATTTTATCTCAGTTATATTTCTCTTGCTTTTTACGTTGTGCTCCTTTCCGACCCCCTCATTGTCTGTGGATTGTGTCCCCGATGAGCCTGGTCGTGCTTCCTTTTTTCCTATTAGTTTAGTTCTCCAGACATGTCTCATTCTTGTCATCCAGTCCTGGTGGTTAGTTCGACGATTTCGGGAGAATTCCTGTCGCTTGTTGGTTAAAACGGGTGCCTTTTGCCTTGATGCCCGCTTATCAGTTCTCTCCGCTTCATCTCCGCTTCATCTCCATTTCACGTCACTGTCACTTTCGCTCCATCTCCTTTCCATTTCACCTCTGCGTCGCTTTCGCTTGCTCCCTTGCAAAGCGGACATCAAGGAGGGGCATCTGTTGACACCCATTTTTAGCCTGCAAGTTGAGTCATTTCTCTTATTCATCATTTTGATGCCCCGAATTACCCATTATTTTAGAGCCTTTCTTGGATGGATTTCGAGCCCATTTCATTATTCCATTCCTTTTGAACCTTGGAGATCATTATTTCATAGAGCCCTGGAGCCTATCTTGTCACCTTCCGGCCTTCAAAGTCGCCTTACGGCCCATTTAGGCCGGCTTCCCTCAAGCATTCAGCCCCCTTTCGTTGCGTAGTCTTGAAAATTGTCCTTTTTCACCCCATTCCTTTCCTCTTTTCAAAATGTGTCCTTCACCAAAGTTGTTCATCTTTTAAATCCCTACAATTCCTTCTTCTACGTCATTGGCCAGTTCTGCACTGATTTCAGGTTATTTACATTTTTTCGGCAGACTACACTGTTCACCTATGTCCCGATATTTTCTCTCTCTGTTCTAGCCCCACTTTCTCTCTCTTCCGATCATTTTTTCATCTTACTTTCTTCATAAAAGTTGTTCATTTTTGAGTTATCTATAATTTTGTCTTCTACCACTTTTGCTAATTCTGCACCGTTTGGGAGATATAATCCAATTTCCAAAGTCACGCAAAGTCTACCTTAAACGGTCGTGTTAATGGCCGTTCATTGTTGTAAACGGTCGGTTGACGACCGTTTAACCCTTAACGGTCAGTCGTCCGACCGTTTATCCAATAAGAGTCCAGCCTGCTCTGGACTCTATCTCCACGAACTTGCGCGATGTGGCTATCTTGCGGCGGCCATAACTTCTAGAATACTTATCCAAATAGATCCCCATTTTTTCCTACTTCTAGCCCTTTGTATTATCTTTAATTTGGTTCATAGAAATTAAATTTTGATGGGCTATATCTCCTGGAATCGTGGCCGCAATATCAAGTTTTTCTGCTTTTCGTGCAACCAAAAAACCCTGCAGATTAGGTTCCAGAGGCTTCTTCCAAGAGCCATAACTTCCACAATCTTCAACCAAAAAGAGTCATGTTTGTTCCTACGCCTTATCTTGACTATTATCTCGAGAATGATCCAGAGATCTCGAGATTTGGTGGACTCTATCTTCTGGAATCGTGGGAGAAAGTTGGGGGTTTCACCACTTTTCTATATAAACCTGCCCAGATTTCCTGTGCGACGGGGGCGTGTTTTCAAGCCGACGGCGAAGCCATGCCGAATTTTCTTCATCCTCCTTCGACCCTAGCCTGAAGAGGGAAGTATAAGCTTCGTTTTGGTTCCTTATTTGCTCGATTTCATCATCGTTTGCCCTCCTAACTTTGCCCCTACTTTTGGCAAATCATCACAGTTTACTGATTTTCTGCTACAACTTCGCGACGGGGGCCTGTTCATCAAGCCGGTGCGGAGTCATGCTTCATCCTTTTCGTCCTCCCTCAACTCCATCTTGAAGAGGGGAGTATTAGCTTCGTTTTCATTATGTGTTTGCCTTATTTCTCATATCTTTTTCCCCTCTTCCAAGCCCCTACTTTTGAAGTTTCATCACACTGTTCTGCACTTTGCTGAAACTCAGATTTCTTGCAACAGGGGCATGTTTGCGTCGTCGGTGCGAGGCCGTGGGGCACTCTTTATCCTCCCTTTAAACTCCAGGCTCTAGAGGGAAGTATAATCTTTGTATTTCTTGGTTTTGGGCTCATTAACTTGTCATCTTCATGCATATTTTGTCTATGAGTTTTGCTTGTTCATTCTGTTTTCATACTGTCATTTTTCTCCCATGTTCTGCACCCCTCTATTTTCTTGTGTTTTCCACCCCATTTTTCACTGGTCTCTTCCCCGTTTTAAACTCTCCTTTCTACCCTAGTTTCACCACAACAGTCCCACCTTTCCATAGCTTCCACACTTTCCTCTTTTGGTGTTCTATCTTGTGACATATTCATCATTCTTTGAGTCCATTTTGTGCACTGTTCTGAATTTTCTGCACAGTCTATATTTTTTCCCAAATCTCCGGTGTCATAACTTTCTGTCCCGACCTCCTTTTTGAGTGATTCTTATTCCTACTTCTTTAAAACACTCAAGTCTTCTGTCATCTCAAATTTCGTTTCATTTGGACATCGTTTTCCCTACTGTTTGCATCAGTCTTTGCACCCACTTTACACTGTTTGCACAGTTTTTCTTGTGGCATGCACTTTTGCATCTTGTTTATCTATGTTCATCATGACATATTAAATCAATTTCTTCATGTTAATCTCATCACAATATACACACCTATTGTTTGCACCCTTCCATAGGGGTTAAAAACCCTCCCCCGGTAAGTTTGCCCTCAATCTTTCATGCTACTTTATGCACTTGGGCAGATTTCTACACTTAGCATTTTCTAATGGGTTTTGCCTCTTGTTTTGTGTTTGTTTCGCAGGAAAACATGGAAAGTGAGACCCTTACCTTCTAGCCGGATGGAAGGCAAGGAGAGGTAATCCACATAGTCCCCGCATCTTGATATTGACCGCGATCATCCTCTTTTTCCAAGGTACACAACGCACTTAGTATTTTATATTCTTTTGGCGTTGTCATTCCTTGGTGGCGATCACGGCATTCTTTTACATCTTTTATCGCTTTTGTCTTGTTGTATGATCATGCTACCATGTTTACATAGTCACATGTTCATGATGTTCACTTGATATGCACATTATGTTATCACTTATGCACATATGCTTGCCGATGTGACTTGTGACACCACGCTACACATTTTCTACATCTACACACCCGACCTCTCCGCGTCCAGTCTCAAATCTGGTCTATCGCCCGAGTAACCCAGTCGATCTCGCCGCTCAATCCCTTAGAGGATCATCCTACGCGCTCCTCATCTCTCGCTGGGAACTCCACCTCTGGCTGGAGGACACCCCTGGTCCTCATGATCAGGCGGTGGTGTAGTGGCTCGATGATGTTTATGCAGTGAAGCCACACATCTCATCCCACATAGGCCTGGGCCACCTCTACCCAGGGCTGTCCCTCAGGACCTTCGTCACGGTACGGTGTCCAGCGCACCTGTAAAGGCAAGCATTGAGTCAAGCATTATAAGCATTTCAAGAGAATTTTGAAGTCTTAAGTTTAGGATCTTACCGATGCATAGGGAAGTGTGTCGATGTCGTCCTAAATCGCTCGCGCCAAGCATCGTAGCGACCCAGTGTCCCGTACAGCCATCCATCGCCTCACGATGGGCACAAGGTCCGGATGTACCTCCTTCCCTCTCCCTAGGCTGGGGAGGTACATGTAGCTCCATACCTGCATTTGTCAAGTGTCAACATATGGCAGTCATAGGCATAATCATAATAGCATAAGTATTTTAAGAAAAGCATTTTACCTGAAGCAGAGGTGAGAACCCGCCCAGCATCATCTGCCAGTCGGTGGTGCTGAGGGAGTCAAACAAAAATGCCAATGCTGCAGCGCCCCAAGCGTAGTCTCTAACTTCATCTAAGTCCCTCAGTAGTGGGAGGATCTTGCAGCTCACTCCATCCGCCCTCGTCGCAAAGAGCAGCTTCCCGAACATCAGCATCAGAAATCGGGGAAGGACTACGTCTCCCTCCAGGCCTAGTCCTACAGCCACCCTCTGTCTGGCTCGATCTGTCAGCCGCCCTAGGTGCTCCTCCGATAGCTCTCCCACGGCTATCGCCCCTCCTCTCAGTCCCAGGCTCTCCTGGAGGGTCGCTCGTGCCAGCATGGACGAGTGGTGTCCCAGCCTCATCAGCTCCAACCCGAGCAGCTCTCGCGCCAACTCTCGGTAGTCGGCGTACGTCATCCCCGTCACTGGTGCTCCGTGCACTCTCAAGCCAGTGATCCTCGCCACGTCTTCTAGCGTGGGGATCATATGTCCCCATGGGAACAAGAACGCCCTGCTGATTGGATCCCATCGGTCATGTCGAGCGTACAGGAGAGTAGTGTCTAGCCTCATCACCTCTATCCTGAGGAGCTCAGCGAACCCCATCACATCCATCCTCTCTCTCTGGAAGTCCGGCAGCACCAGGCACACTGTTTGGACCTGCAGCCATGATATCATGGTCCATCTCTTTCCCTGCATATGTTTAACAGTCGAAAGTTAGTCATCCATATAGTTTGTAATCATGCATTGCATTCAAATAAAAATAAGAAAACAAAAAGAAACAAAAAATCTTTTTTTCCTCTTAGAACCCTAAACGGTCCCCTCTAGACCGTTTATCAGACCTTAGCGGTCTGGTCTAGACCGTTTGCCTTCCTAGCAGTCGCTAGAAGGACCGCTAGGCTCCCGCCGTAATGGCAATTTTTTCTCCATTCTCCCAGGCTTGTGGGAAGGCCCTAAAGGTCTGTACAATCATTCAATGGGTTCTCCTGACCCATTTCCTTCCTATCTACCCCCATGCATGGTTTAAATAAATCAAAAATTGTTTTTTATGGTTCTCCGCCTACCTCGGGTGACCGGCATCCGGCCACCGCCTCTGGCGCTTCCTCGGCCATGGGTTCGCCCTCCTCATCTCCGGCGCCTCCCTCGGGCACCATAGCTGCCGTAGAAGGTTCTCCAATCTCCAGTTGAGCCGGCGGTGGTGGTCTCTCCTCCGGTTGATCCATCATAGCCGTCTCTCTAGCTATACGGCGTTGGAGCCGCCGTATCGCCCTCTTCTTCACCATCTTTGGGTGTAAGGGACTGTGTGGGGTTCGCAATGAAATGGGAGGATCGTCGGTGGGGGTGCTCGTCGCCGGTGGTAGGGTGGTTTGAGAGTTTGAAAGGGTGAGAATGGGAGAGGGAACGCCCGTTCTGGTTTTGAATTCGCCCAGGTCCTTGTGGTCATTCGATAGACCGTTTGAGTGTCCTTAGCGGTCCTATCTAGACCGTTTGTCATCAAGGTCATGCCCATCGGGGAATGTGAACCGCCCTAGGTTGGCGGTCTTCTGGTAGACCGTTAGGCCTCGCTTGCGGTCTTGACATGACCGTTTGGCATTTGAATGCTGTGATGATTGGAGATAATATATTTGCTTCATTCTTTGCTCCATTCTTGTGTGATCTTCATCTCAGTTATGCTTCATGCTTATTCTATGGATTTAATTGTTGATGGCTAACCCCTCTTTAATGTCATAATCATGAATGCCATCATGTCACATTATTTTCTCGCCAGACTAGTAAGTCAAGTAAGTATCTCGATTCCTTGGTCCCTTAATGCATTACTATATGATATCTATGATGTATTATCTCGAGAACCGGCTGGCCATTCATGTGTTATGGGATCTGATGTTCCCCTCTAACAAAAATGATGATGATCTAGGTGCACATGTTTAATCGTTGGATAGGTTGTTGGGTTGGAAGAATTGGGGGACGATGGTTCTATCTTGCACGCCGTGGTTGCAGATAGTGTCTTGACCCTGATTTGTTCGATCTAGCAATACTATTCTCCAGTATCTTTCTATTTTTTGGTTTTCTTTGCATTCGTTTTGATGATTTCTTTATTTTTAGCCCAGCATGCATCATACGCATTTTTGAGCATTCATGAGCTCTCATCTGTCTAAAGTATCTCAGTAATGGTGGATAGCTGTGTCCATGATCTTGGGTAAGGAGAGTCATTCCACTCTGAGTTGGAAGGTTTCCTTCGGTTTAGTTAGCTGAGGATTCTCGTCTGGAGTTTAATTGCTCATATTTTACTTTTCGCTGCTCCGATCGCCTATCAGCTGTGTGTTCCAGTGAAGAGGTTGGTCGTGTTTATTTTTCTTTAATTGTTAGTTCCTCTAGGCATGCATCATTCGGTTTGGCCGTTCCTTGTTATTGATTCAGAGTTTTTCGAAAGGTTCTTATCGCTCGTTAGTTGAGGACGGGTGTCGTTTACCTTAACGCCCGCTTTTCAGTCTGCTCCGCTGTGTTTCCACTTTATCTCCATGTCCCATTTCGCTTCACCTCCACTCGCTCCCCTACAAAGAGGACGTTAAGGAGGGGCATCTGTTGAGACCCATTATATGACCAATGAGTTGGGTTATCTCCTTATTTTTTTTATGATGTCCTGGGTTGTTCACCGGTTATTGGGTCATTTTTGGTCACTTTTTGGGCTTATTTTATGGGTCTCTCTCCTTGGTTGGGCCTAATTCCTCTTATTTTCGTCATTTTAGCTTATTGGGCCTGGATAGGGGCTAATAAGGATTTTATTGTGTATTTATCCGGAGATTTATTAGTCTTTATCTCTTTTGCCACGTCTCATATCCTTGTGGTCTATTGCACGACCCTTTGGTACCGTTGGCGGTCCTTTGCTAGACCGTTAGGGAGGCAGAGAGTCCTATTAGGTTTCTTTGGTCTTATCTCTTTGTGATCGACCGAGCCTTGCGGTCCATCGGTCGACCGTTTTTTGTCCCTTGTGGTCTATCGTAAGACCGTTAGGTTAGACAGACAGCCCTGCTCTATCTGTCCTTCCTTTCTTCGACCGTGCTCGAACTAAAGTCCATGATTTGATGATTTCTCTTTGAGTAGTGATCCTCAGAAGCTTCTGTTTGTTTCTATGGACTCTTGGGAGTATTATCTTTGAGATTTATCTAAGTTCAGGCCTATTTTCGTGTCATTATCTCTCCAACTCGACCAGAGAGTTTGGGGGTCTATAAATAGAACTCTTGACTTCATGGCTTGAAGATGAGATTTCTGGAGCTTGCAACGAAGTGCTGCTACATTCTGGAGCGAGTACCAACCAGGGAGAAGTCGTTTCTGCATCCTTAATTCGTCTGGTCTAGGGAGTATCAAGTTCCATTAGTGTTCCTTGTGTCTTTTCCTCTCTTAACCTTAGTCTTCCTTTGCATCATCATAGCATCTTTCTCTTTTCTTCTTCCACGTTCTTCTGCACTCACATCACATTTTCAAACATCCTCCTACTTTTACACACCCTACAGGGCTTAAAAAACCACCAACCCCAAGGTATTCACCCTTCCTTTCATGCATCTTAGCTTAATTACACTATAGATACTACACTTGTCCAAGGGCTAATTGGCTTGCTTTCTTCTGTGTGTTTACACTCTTTTGCAGGTTTACAAAGCTCACTACACAAGGCCCAACTCTTCTGGCCGGCCAGGAGAGGTGGAGATCCAAGTTCCACATCATTATTATGGGTGCGTTTAGCAGCCGTTTGGCAGACCATTTCGGGATCTTTGGCGGTCTATTGTTGGACCGTTTCTATTCGCCTAGCGGTCGTTTGAGGACCGTTTGTCTCTACAGCACCTGGTTGTTCTCTGCCGCAGGCGAGTCTGCTTCATTCGGCTCTTTCCAAGGTACGTAGTGTAGTTTCACTGCATTATTTACTTTGGTGGCAATCACATCTTTCCTTACCTGGGTACTTGTCATCATCTTTCTGTTTCTTCCTTTACTTTTAGTTGCTCCACACCCACAATGTGTGTTTCTTTATTCCATTGTTCCACGCCCCGGCGTGTGTTTAGTTTTCTCCATGCTTTATTTTTTGCACTATTAAGATGACATGCCCACATGCTCTATGCCTGATGTTATTGATTGCTTGAATTAGCACATCACCCACTTGCATCATATCTATATCTTGCATATCACTACCATCACCCACACACCCACAAGAAAATATCAACACCAGGGAGAGGCGAAGACGGGCTCCCATTTAACTATGGGTCGAGGGGCTTCCGACCCGTGTTATTACCGGCGAGCGACAGAGCGGTGTTGTGGCCCTGTGGTTTTGATGATAACAAACACTATAAGTCACCATGTGTTTTGATTCTGCATCTATTTACTATGCATATGTTTTTGTGCTGACATTGCTTTATGCTGAGGCCATTGCAAGGGCGCATGCATGGTCATTTGTTAAAATCTACCAGATTGCCTTGTTCATAAAGATCGGTGCAACTCACGGTTCATCTTGATGCACATCACTATAGAATGCATGTAAAATTCTGTGCAATTCACTTTTCGGTCAATGCATTTCTTGATGGTCTGAACTAAGTTTGTGCATACTCATTATTGATGTCAGTGCATATAGAGAGTTAAAGTCAGTGCAGTCTCTGTTCTTGCTAGGCAAGTCGGTACACATCTTGTGTGACCACACATTAAGTTGGTGCATACTCAGGGTCCAGGGTCCGTGCATATCTGCCTTGTTCGGGCATATCTTTACTGATCATCATACTAAGATTTGTGCACTTCATTACTGAGGCCGGTCCAACCATTGTTGTTGCATGCAAAATGAGTCGGTGCATGCTGTGTTCTAGGAACGATAAGTCGGTGCAATTGGTCTTGCATGCACGCAGGCAAGTCTGTGCATATTGGCTTTAGGCATATTGAGTCGGTGTAACACATTGTTGTACCTCGAACAGAATGGGTGCATCTCTTGCTTTTCACTCATGAAACCTCGGTGCAAGTCCTGCATTGCAAGCGAGCCAGTTGATGAAATTCACTATAGCCATGTCGATGCAACTCTCGCACCGTGCACATCAAGTTCGTGCATATCTTATTGGCTAGTCTGTGCATGGGTCTAGAGTCTGTGCATATTGAGGCGTGCTGCATACTAAGTCTCTGAATGCATTGCTGAATGCTCCTCATAATCGGTGCACATTCTTCTTAGGCACACAGAGAAGCCAGTGCATGTCTCGTCTTGTGCATGACTGAGTCTGTGCAATCCTTTTCTTTGCACAAGCAAGGTCTGTGCAAGATAGGGTTTGGCATGTTTGATCAGTACAGTACTCATATTTTGTACACACAAGGTCAGTGCACTCTTTGCTTGTGAACACATGACGTCTATGCACCTCTTAGTCTCATAGTCATATTGGGTTTGTTCAATCCTGCTTTAATGCCTTGTCTGTTGAGTTATGGTTTTGATGAGTATTGTGATTGTTAAGTTATGGCTTTGATGATAACTAAACTTAATGTGTGATTAAGTGATGATAACTAAACTTGTGGTTGATTGATCATGCTCTTGTTATCTATGTATGGTTGAGATGGCAAATGGTAACGGTTACATGGTCTTGATCCTTGGTTTGCATATGTTGGTTTTACAAGAGGCAAGAGGTTTCATAACCTCTTCAATAGGAATAAGCATGGTATTAATGATGATAACTAAACTTGTGGTTGATTGCTCATGCTCTTGTTATCTATGTATGGTTGAGATGGCAAATGGGAATGGTTACATGGTCTTGATCCTTGGTTTGCATATGTTGGTTTTACAAGAGGCAAGAGGTTTCATAACCTCTTCAATGGGAACAAGCATGGTATTAACCTTGAATATCTTGCTTGCAGGATCAAACACATGGCAGTCACCTGGTAAACCAAACGTGTGGATAAGCACCCTGCTCCTCTACAATCCAAAACATGATCAAACACATGGCAGTCACCTGGTTAACCAAACGTGTGGATAAGCACCCTGCTCCTCCACAATCCAAAATAGGTGGTATATGTCATTTACTGTCAAGAACCATTGGTGAGACTCTTACCTTGTCTTAGCATCGATGTCACCATGTGTATCTCATATACCTCTCCTTCATACACCTCATTCATGCACATTAAAACATGAAACCCTTTTGGCCATCGTGCGCCCTCGCCTGTGGATCGACCTGGCCGGTCAGGTCGCGGGGCTCAAGGGGGTAGCGCCCCTTGCGGGGGTTTCCGAGGGTGGAGCCTGCGGAACAAAATTTTAATTAATGCTCAAATGGTTTGCATGAAATTCATGCATTTATCATATGGATGGTTGAGCTATAGTTCTAATCGATTATGTATGCTTTTGCAGGTCAAAACACTCAGTAAAAATCCACAAGGTCAAAGACTCAATTGACACCTTCTAAACTGTCAAGGGTGATGCCACAGACATGAACGGGCTGCTAAAGGACTTAAGCGACGAAGCTGAAAAGGTTAACGGACCGACCCGAGAAAACCCGGGGTCTGCCCAGCTGGCGGTCGACCGCCAGCTCAGGGGCGGTCGACCGAAATTCCCAGAAACCAACGGCCAGCAGTTCTCTCAGTAGCGGTCGACTGCCACCCTCTGCAGGTCGACCGCCAGCCCCGATAAGCCAAAAATATTGACTTTTGTCGATCTCGAAAGAAGCATCTCCTCTTGCTATTGTTTAATCCCAAAGCCACCAAACCCTCCAGAATCTGTGGATCTGGTCTAGGACTTGTCCATAGACCTTCCAAGGGTTATAAAACATCCTATTATAGTCATAACCCTAATTATCCAAGAGATCCAAAGGGGAGGCTGTCCAAGGAGGAAGAAGAGGGTACTGTAGCTCCTTGAACAGTACCTCGTGCAGCAAGTTCTTCATCAATCTCCAACCCATTCAAGGTACTTCTGAAGCCAACAAGCATCTATGAAGTGAAGAAGCAAGCAACCAACAAAGAGAGATCAAGGGGGAGGCTATCTAGAAGCAAGCAAGGTTTTCAAGAAGAGATCAAAGGAAGATTGTCCAAGTGAAGAAGAAGGGTGCTGTAGCCGTGAACAGTACTCCGTGCAGCAAGTGTTCTTCATCCATTCTCAACCCTGCAGCATGCATTCAAAGGGAAACCAAATCAGGAGTTTTCTAAACTAAGCCTCATCGTCTTTATGATTTGGGTGTTGTATTTATGTTCATCATAAACTAAAGAACTTGTGTGTGTGTGTGTGGATTGTTGTTGGATCTGTGAGCGTGTGTGTGTGTGCCGTATTTGATTCATGTGTGTGCGTGGATCTTCCTAGATCTGCATTTGTGTGTGTGTGGGCCTTTTAGATCCATTCTGTCTCGTGTGTGTGGATTGCTGCACTTGTGGTAGCAAGTGTGTGTGTTGTTGATCCGGTTGTTGGATCGTGTTGGAGACCTCATCTCCGTGTGTGTGTGTGTGTGTGTGTTGGGGCGCATCCCCGTGTGTGTGGGCAGGTGTCATCCTGCGTGTGTGGTTGGAGTGTCGTCTCCGTTTGGGGATTTATCCCCGAGTGTAGCATCACCGGGTTTGGTGAGGGGTGGACGTAGGATTGCCGTCGTTGCATCCGAACCACCTTAAAAACTGCTGTGCACTATGGTTTGATTTGTGTGGTTTGGTCCTTTTCTTCTACCTCCATTCTAAGTGAGTGTATGTGTTACTTGTTGTTACAGATTTATCTACGTATATCTTACATATTATATATCTCATCATACAAAGTTTGATAAATACAATTTATGTTCAAATAGTTTTGAATCTCTTAACTAGCATTCTATCACATATTTTAAAAAGGCCAAAAGTTTCCTTAAAATTTATAAACACCCAATTCACCCCCCTCTTGGGTGTCATTGATCGCGGGACTTCATTGTCAACTCTGTGCAACTCTTTATTCTCGTCTAACTGTATACGTGTCTGACAATTTGACAGGACAACTTTTCGTGACCCTAAGGAGGGCACGTGATCCAAGATGGATCGTTTCTAAAAAGAGCTTCCACGTGGAAAGCTACAGTGCCAAGATTCTGACACGTGGCTAAGACAATCTTGAAGCTTCTTGGCGAGAGTGTTCCCTTCACACGCCCAGTGCGTGAGCTCGTGAGTCCCAGGCTAAAGCTATATAAACACCTTTTCTGCGATCAAAGAAAGATGACCAAGAGAAAAATAGAAGATATCTATGAAGAGAACTAAAGAGAGGAAGAAGAGTATAGTAGATAAAAGAATAGAAGAAGAAGAGTAGAGGTGAGAGAGAGAGAGATCAGAAATCTAGGAGAAAGAAAGAGGAAGAAGAAGAAAGAGAGAGATTGAGAACTCGAGGAGAGGAAAGAGTAGTCCGGGTTGAAGATTTGTCTCTATTGGACTTTGGGTCAGATCCAAACCAGTCAGCTCCTGCGAGAGCCACATTTGATTTACAATTTCTTTCAGCTCTTCGGTGCTGCGATTTTTCCATCTTTTGTTTTATTTTTAACTTTTGTTTCAAGCTGTAAGTAAGCGGAGCAAGCTGTGTTGCTCAGCGTTGCAGAGGAGGATTCCTCTAGACAGATTAAGCTGTAAACCTCAGCATTGCAGAGGATTAGTTCCTCTGGACAGCAAGCTGTGTTGCTCAGCGGAAGCAAGCTGTGTTGCTCAGCGGTTGTAGGCAAGCTGTAATGCCCAGCAGTTTAAGCTGTGTATCAGCGGGAAGCCTCACTCTGGTTTGAGTGGGGGATGGACGTAGGTCTGCTGGCAGTAGACTGAACCATCTAAAAATCCTTGTGCACTGTGTGGTTTGCATTGTTGTGTGCTCAGCGCTAGATGCATACTTAGGATCTCGTTCTAATTTCTTATCTGTTGACTCAACTTAAGTGCATAGATTTTCTACGTCTGTTGGGAGTGCAGGTTAAGTGTTCAGCTGTGTGCTTCATTAGAGCATCTCTCAGTTTAGTGAATCAGTAGTTTAATATGTCCGATCCTCTAACTATTACTGGAGAATAGTTATAGTCATTTATATTTCCTGTGAGTTAAATTCCACTACATGGTCTAGTTACATTTTTTAATTGGGCGAAGTTTTAAAAAGGGGATTCATTCATCCCCCCCTCGGAATCTAGGCTTGCACCTTCTCCTAAACTCTTCACTTGGTATCAGAGAAGGTCTCTGACTGTTCAGATCCAACGATCTGCAGAGGATCATGCTATCTAGTTTTAGGTGCATTACTTATCGATTGCTCTATGCATTGAAACTATTTGATATCTGTCTCTATGGCTCACCCTCTGATTTTCGATGGTTCTAACTTCAGCAATTGGCTTGGCGGCCTTTGTACATACATGAACTCCATTGATCCAAAATTATGGAGTCTCATATCAAAAGGTCCACACAAATTACCTCAAAATCAGACCAAATGGTCTAAAGAGGATAGGATGAAAGACCGTGAGAATGGCCTAGTCTTTAACACTTTGAGAGACTCGGTGAACATTGATTTATTTCTATGTATTGTAGGATGTACATCTGGAAAAGAGATCATGGACAAGATAACTACCATTCATCAGGAGCAAGAACGAATGTGTCTGATGGCCAACCGGAGTGATTACATCAGTAATCAAAGGAATGAGGATTCATCATCTCAGGTAAGCTCCGGATTAGAAGAACCCTCATTTGATGAATTGGTAGTGATGTATGAAGAGTTGCTAGATCTATCCAAGAAAATGAAATCTGAGAATAAAAGGTTAAAGAAAAAGATTGAATAAAATAAATCTGAATTCTCTTGTGAAAATTATTCACAGCTGAAACAATCTTATGATCTGTGTTTGGTAGAGGTTCAAAAGAGTAAGGAACAGATGTCGTCCTTGAAAAATGAAAATCAAGAACATCTGAACAAGATCTCTCAATTGAAAGGTCAGTTGAATGCTAAGAATGATGAACATCTCATGAAATTGCAAGAGTTGAATAAGGTTAATTCTGAATTGGATAAATTAAAACTTGAGAATGCAGAATTTCAGAAGAAAAATGAAAACCTTGTAGCCAGAATAAAAGAAATCGAGGAAGCCTCAAACACTTGTTCTATAAAGTCAGCCTACAGTAGATGTTCTTTGCTAAAGGAACGTAATGAAGGTCTCTACCTTGAAAATGAATGGCAGATGAAGTTAATTGCTTCACTCAAAGAGGATCACAAAGATTTGCTGGCTGAGAAAATTGAAGTTGAACAAAGAGAAGAGAAACTGATTGAAAGACTGGAGTCAATATCCAGTAGTGAAAAATGTGTTGAAGAAATTGAGAAGTTGACTGAGGAGAATAAAGATTTGAAAGAACAAAATAAGAAACTCATGGTCCTAAATGTTGTTATTTTCGAAAGACTTATGACAATTGAAAAGGGAAAATGTGTGATGAAGGAGGATGAGATTAACAGAGAGCAAGAGCACACATAAGAAATTGCAACTTTAAAAAATTTGAAAAATGAACTGCATCAGCATGTTATTTCTTGTGAAACCGAGATTATTGGCTATGAAGATAACATTGCTTCCTTAAACTCTAAAATCCAAGAACTTAAAAGCTCACTATCAAAATTTGTTGGAGGAAAGAGCAACCTTGATAAGATTCCTGGAACTAAGGATAATGTTCAGAAGGAAGAACTTGGTTACAATGTGGCCGACAAGAAGAAACTTGAAAATAATTCATCCACCTCCTTTGATAGCTGTTCTGAGTCATTTAAAACACCTTTATCATCAGTCTTTCAATTTAAGGCTCAGAGAAATGAAAAACAAACAAAAGTTTTGAAAAAGGGTAAACAATTGAAAAGGAATGATTATATAAATAAAGTTAAGGTTGTCCTTGCCTGTGTTGTTAACTCTGCTAGTTCTGTGGAATCTGATGGGTTAATGCACGTTGTTCATAAGTCTGTTACTCATTCGCATGCACATGAAAAGAATGTTTCATGCCATTACTGTGGTAAGCTATGCCATGTAATGCATGATTGCGAATTGATGATGGAGGATGAGCATATTTGTGGAACAATGCATTCTAAGAACAAATTCAGTAGAAACCATGCTACTATGAAATTTGATGATTCTTGCCATTACTGTGGTAGGCATGGTCACTTCACGAATGAATGCTTTGTCATGAAACAAGATGATAGGATGCATGCTAAATTCTCTACAAATCATCATGGCCCTTATAGAAATAAACCTGCTTCAAACCAACACAACATATGCTTTAATTGTAACAAGCCTAGTCACAATGCTATTGAATGCTGGTCAGGATCTAATAGGAATAATGTTGGTTCTAGAGGTAAGCACATCTAGTGCTTCGAATGTGAAAAACATGACCATACAGTCAAGGACTATTGGCATGCTCAGGGAAACACATCTAAATTCCCTGTAAACAGACATGCTGTTGTTAGGAGCCCTATAAGAGCAAATTCTTCATGCTTTAATTGTGGAAAGCCAGGCCACAAAGCTGCTGATTGTTGGGTGGCTGGCTTCATTAAACAGAATCTTTACTCTGCTCATCAATTGTATAACAACAGGAATGTGCATAAAAAGAAGTTGAAATCTGTTATATCCTCCCATTACTGTGATCAGATAGGTCATTCAATGAATAACTGCTACTTGAAGAGATCTAATGACCTTCATGCTCAACAATTGTTTAGAACACCTGTTGGGAGTAATACAGGACCCAAGGCTGCTTGGGTTCCTGCTGGATCAAAATAAGCCAATTGTTGCAGGTGTGCCTTGGAAAGGAATAAAGGGGTTAATAAACCAAGGCACTCAAGAATGAAAACCCCATGATTGCGCTCTTCAGGTCAGTTCAAAAATTCTGTTTAAATTCTGTCATCTGAATTTGTTTACTTTAAATGTCTGCACATCATGTCAAGTCTCTTGTGCATTGTTGAATTGAATCTCTTTGAAAGCTTGAAATGCACATGGAAATAGTCGTAGTTTGTCTCTGAATGCATTGCACAACTATGCCATGATGCATGATTTGTTAAACTCCCTGCATGTTGAGTATTGCACATATTGCATTTAGAAACTTCATTCATTGCATTTAATTAAATGGGGTACATGCATAAACTGTTATACACTTGTGGGTTTGAGAATCTTTGCATTTAATCAGGGGGAGTAGATGCATAATTTGGTCATGACTGTCACTGCATATGCATACATGTAGTGTAGTGTATTGCATATCATCAAATTTGAAAAATTCAAAAAGAAATGACTCATTGCATCTAAACAGGGGGAGCACTTTAGACTCATTAGTTCTTTTCGAACTGAACCCTTCCTGTCTAGTCACTTATTCTACTCCTGTGTGTTAATTTGCTTCTGAACTATCCATCATCTGAATTCATATCTTTCTTGAAAATGAAATCTCTGACTGCCATTCCCTATGTTGCTGAAGGAGAATTTTACTCGAATTCTTTGTTGCCACTACCTTCAAGCTGATCTGTCTGTATTCCAGACTCAGCTATTGAATTCTGAACTGCATTGATGCTCACCTCTTGTCTGCTGTGAATTCCATTGCCAGCTTGTTCCCATCATTCACATAACTCTAATTCTGTCAAGCTGGTTGGAATGACTTTGTTCTCTACTGTGAACATTAAATCGCATAAGTGCTTTCATTGCCACTCTTTACTGTTACTGCTGATGGTAGTTGATTGAAGCTGCTTATTTAACTGATCTTGATGATTAATTGAATAGTTGTACCTTCCTTATGAATCCGAATTTTTTTGGGACACTCCTATCATACAGGATTAAGAATGTCTACTGATCTAGACTAGTATAAGTCTAATGTATTTTTGAATTTGAATTTGAATTTCTTGAAAATATCTGAATCACAAGTTTTAATATATCTTAACTAACCGTTTCATGTAATCTCTGGAATAAATTATCTAAAATCTAAAAATTTGAAATCAAGGCTTCTTTGGTTGAGTTACATGTTGCTAGTGTTGTTCTTAAACATAAATCTGTCTGAAGTTGACTAAAGGAAAACAAAAATCAGAGCAATGGCTTTGATCACTGAGAAATTGGGTCCTCTTTTAAAGAAATAGAGTAAACCCATGTCATGAAGTGCCATAGTTATCTCTGGTGTAAAAATAATTGAAAAATCTGACAGAGCAATAGCATAATTGTGTTGAGTAATTGGGGATTCCGGCCTCTAATCAAGGTGTCTCCTCATGTAAAAAGACACTTCTATTGCTAACTCTATTCTCATAATTGAGAGGCAATACAGTTATCACATTGAGTAACTGGGTCACTTCACCTAAGACGTATTGTGCCTCATGTAAAAAGGTGTTGATTAACTAAGATTGCCCAGGAAAATAAATTGTTGAACAAAAGTAAAATTCAGAAAATTCCTGTAAAATAGTTAACTTCACATACCATTAAAGGTGTTTAATTTCAATACTACACTGTGTAACTCTCAAAGGAGTCATTGAAATTATTTGAGTCAGATGGAAGATGATTGAACTGGAGTGTTATATGAATAATTGGTTTTCCTTTATTAAAACTTAGTTTCGGATATGAGTATGGAATTTGATTGACAAATTTGGTATACATCATGCTTAAACCTGCTTTGTCATGTAGTTTAATTCATAACCCCTTATGATAAGAGAGTCTATCAGTACTTGGATTTATAACTATGGTACATGCTATAAAACTTCTTCTGATCAGTTACATTTTCTCCTTCATCAACTAACATTATCTGCTTTCGGATCTTTACTGGAACCTGCTCACTCTCTCGGCTGAATTGTTCTTGAAAGATCTTGTGCTCTACTTGTTGCTTTGAGACTCTTCCTCACACTCCTTACATACCTTCTTGAAAGCTTTGGTTCATTCTGAACAAGGAGCATTGTCTTGTCTTCATGAGAGGATAGATGTTGACTAGACTGGATTTATTGTTGTTTAAAGGGGGAGGATTGGTGGTTGATTGCTTATCTGCCATAATGATGTAGTCAAAAGGGGGAGGTTTTGTACCAATCATTTCATGCCTGCTTATACTTCTCTCTCAAACTATTTTCTTTTTGATGAAGTGAAAGGGGAAGAATAGTTTGATGAGTCTTAATATGCAGTGTGGAGTGTGCAGTGTGACTCATAGTGTTGTCATCATCAAAAAGGGGGAGATTGTTGTGCCCATGTGGTTTTGATGATAACAACCACTATGAGTCACCATGTGTTTTGATTCTGCATCTATTTACTATGCATATGTTTTTGTGCTGACATTGCTTTATGCTGAGGCCATTGCCAGGGTGCATGCATGGTCATTTGTTAAAATCTACCAGATTGCCTTGTTCATAAAGGTCGGTGCAACTCACAGTTCATCTGGATGCACATCACTATAGAATGCATGTAAAATTCTGTGCAATTCACTTTTCAGTCAATGCATTTCTTGATGGTCTGAACTAAGTCTGTGCATACTCACTATTGTTGTCAGTGCATATAGAGAGTTAAAGTCGGTGCAGTCTCTGTTCTTGCTAGGCAAGTCGGTACACATCTTGTGTGACCACGCATTAAGTCGGTGCATACTTAGGGTCCAGAGTCTATGCATATCTGCCTTGTTCGGTGCATATCTTTGCAGATCATCATACTAAGATTTGTGCACTTCATTACTGAGGCCGGTGCAACCGTTGTTGTTGCATGCAAAATGAGTCGGTGCATGCTGTGTTCTAGGAACGATAAGTCGGTGCAATTGATCTTGCATGCACGCAGGCAAGTCTGTGCATATTGGCTTTAGGCATATTGATTCGGTGCAACACATTGTTGTACCTCGAATAGAATCAATGCATCTCTTACTTTTCACCCATGCAACCTCGGTGCAAGTCCTACATTGCAAGCGAGCCAGTTGATGAAATTCACTATAGCCATGTCGCTGCAACTCTCGCACCATGCACATCAAGTTTGTGCATATCTCATTGGCTAGTCTGTGCATGGGTCTAGAGTCTGAGCATATTAAGGTGTGCTGCATACTAAGTCTGTGCATGCATTGCTGAACGCTCTTCATAATCGGTGCACATCCTTCTTAGGCACACAGAGGAGCCAGTGCATGTCTCGTCTTGTGCATGACTGAGTCTGTGCAATCCTTTTCTTTGCACATGCAAGGTCTGTGCAAGATAGGGTTTGGCATGTTTGATCATTGCAGTACTCATATTTTGCACACACAAAGTCAGTGCACTCTTTGCTTGTGAACACATGACGTCTGTGCACCTCTTAGTCTCATAGTCATATTGAGTCTGTGCAATCCTGCTTTAATGCCTTGTCAACTCTTTGAAACTCTTTATTCTCATCTAACTGTATAAGTGTCTGACAATTTGACAGGACAACTGTTCGTGACCCTAAGGAGGGCACGTGATCCAAGATGGATCGTCTCTGAAAAGTGCTTCCACGTGGAAAGCTACAGTGCCATGATTCTGACACGTGGCTAAGACAATCGTGAAGCTTCTTGGCGGGAGTTTTTACTTCACACGCCCAGTGCGTGAGCTCATGGGTCCCAGGCTAAAGCTATATAAACACCTTTTCTGCGATCAAAGAAAGATGACCAGGAGAAAAATAGAAGATATCTGTGAAGAGAACTAAAGAGAGGAAGAAGGGTATAGCAGAGAAAAGAACTGAAGAAGAAGAGCAGAGCTGAGAGAGAGAGAGATCAGAAATCTAGGAGAAATAAAGAGCAAGAAGAAGAAAGAGACAGATTGAGAACTCAAGGAAAGGAAAGAGTAGTCCTGGTTGAAGATTTGTCTCTACTGGACTTTGGATCAGATCCAAACCAGTCAGCTCCTGCGAGAGCCACATTTGATTTACAATTTCTTTCAGCTCTCCGTTGCTACGATTTTTCCATCTTTTATTTTATTTTAAATCTTTGTTTCAAGCTGTAAGTCAGCGGAGCAAGCTGTGTTGCTCAGCATTGCAGAGGAGGATTCCTCTGGACAGGTTAAGCTGTAAACCTCAGCGTTGGAGAGGATTGGTTCCTCTGGACAGCAAGCTGTGTTGCTCAGCGGTTGTAAGCAAGCTATAATGCCCAGTAGTTTAAGCTGTGTATCAACGGGAAGCCTCACTCTGGTTTGAGTGGGGGATGGACGTACGTCTGTTGGCAGCAGACTGAACCATCTAAAAATCCTTGTGCACTGTGTGGTTTGCATTGTTGTGTGTTCAACGTTAGATGCATGCTTAAGATCTCATTCTAATTTCTTATCTATTGACTCAACTTAAGTGCATAGATTTTCTGCGTCTACTGGGAGTGCAGGTTAAGTGTTCAGCTGTGTGCTTCATTAGAGCATCTCTCAGTTTAGTCAATCAGTAGTTTAATCTGTCCGATCCTCTAACTGTTACTAGAGAACAATTATAGTCGTTTATGTTTCCTGTGAGTTAAATTCCACTACATGGTCTAGTTACATTTTTTAATTGGGCGAAGTTTTAAAAAGGGGATTCATTCATCCCTCCTCCTCTAAATCTGGGCTTGCACCATCTCCTAAACTCTTCAAGCGGCCAGCGCCCTACCACACTAGCGTGAGCCAGATGCGCTGGTCTACACTTAGTGGGTGATCAGCACCCAGCCGATGGTGTTAGCGCTGCACCAGTTCAGCGCCAGCGACCTGGAGCCCTACTACCCGCACCGATTTGCTAGGAACTTCAGGTACGACTAGGGGATCCCGCCGAATCAGGACTTTCCTCTAGCAGGTCGGGTGTACAAGGGCAGGGACAGCCACTTACTGGCGATAGCCTGGTGGGACTTCAATTGCCGAGGGGAGCCAGAGAAGCTACCGACGCCGAGGCTAGATCATCAAGGGAGGTTCGACGTCCACTACGCCTAGTGGTGGATTGAGCATAGCCATTTGTATCACTAGAAGGCTTTGGTGATTAGAAAGGCTGAGGAGGGACAGCTTCTGCGGGAGGATCAGCCTCCCATTTCACTGGACGTGGAGTACTTGAGGACCTGCTTTTCCCAGATCCGCCGGGATGTGGAGCGGATTAAGCAGCAGTGGCCCAGGGATGGTCGGGCTTCCTCATCATCGAGGCAGGGTTACAATGGGGCCATCAAGCCCCTGAGGCTGGCGCAGGCGGGACCTGGGGCTACTGGTGCTAGGACGTCACGATCGAGGGAGCTGAGAACTTGGTGGACCCAGTTCTGAGCTGACTGCGGCTTCAGGAGGAGCATCACCCTTGAAGGCGTGCTCCCAGAGGGGAGATTTGCTGACATGGCCATCTCGGACTGGAGGTGCCATATCACTCACACGATCGGGTCGGCTGGGCCGGTAGAGTTCGTTCCTCATATAGAGCACGGCAACACACTGAAGAATATTTAGGAGGCAGTTGCAAAGGCCGCCCAAGTGTTGGGGTTGAAGTCGGAGCAACTGGTCCCTCTACCGTTGACTCCCTTTGGTGCTTCAGGTAAGACATGTTCTTTTTTACATTGTCTCTGCCTTTCTCCTTTGTCCCTTTAGTTGAGATATAATTCATTGGTGTGTTTCTTCAGCATGTTCCCCGGTAGTGGAAGATCATTCCTCAACGGGGGCATCCACTGGGAGTGGTGACGGAGATGTTCAGCCTAGGCGGAAACGCCCCCGTGTAGATGCTGGGGCGGCGACGGCCGGAGAGTCCTCTCACGTGCCCGGGGAGGACGAGCACATCGAGGCTGAGTTGACTCTGAGTAAGTGCCACGCTCAATTCTTCCTTTTTCACCGGTTTAGTCATTGTGATTGACTAACCTTGCATCTATGGCTGTCTTTATAGCTCCATTGGAGGCTGGGGCAGAGATGGCTTTCACGCCACCTTTGGAGGCCGATCCTTTGCTGGACGATGAGATCGAGTGTGATATCGACGTGGATGAGGTTTTCTGAATGATGGATGAGACTGGCTCTGACACTGGTGCATTTTCTGACTTTGAGTTGTGGAAGACTCTCGGGAGCATTCAGCTAGGTAGGATCCCCAGGACTGGTAATGCTTTATCCATAGCAATGTTTTCTTATGGGAACTGATATTGCCATATGTTCACATGCAGAGATGGTAGAGACAATAGAAACCCTTGTCCCTCCCGAGACTAGAGGCGAAGCGCCCACTTCTATTGGTGGGCAGGGGCCTGAGGAGCCCCAAGATGGCTCAGGTACATGCTAAGCCATTATATGGAGGGTTCACTCCTCCTTTCCGGGCGTTTGCTGTATTGAGGTTGTTGACTGAATTTGTTGTCTTGTCTGCCAGCTGATGACCAGACTGCTGCCTTGGAGATGGTCCAAGAGCTGGTTAGTACCGGACCATCAGTGGAGCTTCCCTCCTTCGAGGTAGAGCCGAGAGTAGCGGGCGGTCCGACGGCCTTTATTGCTGGAGGTGCAGTCATCCCATCGTCACAACTACCGACGGCGTTGCCTCTCCATCCTTTACCACCTGTGGTCTCAGGCTGCACTGTGGGGCTGGTCGAGTCTTCCATCATGGGACCCTCATGTATGTGACTGGAAACTTAGATGCTTGTGGTGGCTTTCTTGTTATTTGCCAATACTAAACTTTTCCTGGTATTGGTCACAGGTACCTCATCTCCTTTGGAAGAGGGTGAGCTTCCTTCTGACACTGCTAGAGCTACAGGCGGAGGCCTATGGCTATGGCTCTTGCTGGAGAAGATGAGGAGATCATCGACATCGAGGGGATCTCCGATAGAGGTGCCTCAACTTGTGAGCTTTGTTCAAAACCTTTGACTGGATAACTACAATTTTGTAAGGTTAGATTATGTGCTGACTTCGTTGTTTCATTGGTCTGCAGGGGCTTCTAGTTCCGCTGCCTCTAGAGATTCGTCAGGGGCTTCCTCAGGCTCCTCAGACAGTAGTAGCCTTGCTATGGAGACAACAAAAAGTTATGGTTCCTCCTCTTCTGGGGCCTCATCTGCCGAGGCGACGGGGACTGAGGCTACTTCTACAAGTGTGTGGGATTCTTTCCCCCCCCCCTTAGCACTTATTTATGCTTTTTGGTAGAATACCAATTCTTTTTCTTTGTGTATAGCACTGGCGTCGGAAGAGGAGCGTGTGTTGGCTCCTGCTGTAGAGGGCCGAGAGGAGCTTATCGTCCTGCCCGTGGCTACCGGAGAGGAGAGGGCCCTGGCAGAGGGCTCCCCGGTCATCAAGGAGTCATTGCCTTCTCCTACCCCAACGAGTGATGTTGCAGGTGCGGAAGGGCTTGTTCTATGTAAGGGTTGAGTATTTTCTCAAGTTTTCCACCTTATTTGTCATGGAGAGCCTCATATGTATTTCCCACTTCTCATTTGTTCCTTTTGGGTGTCATGCAACCACGACTGACGTGCTAGTGGAGACGGTTGACCCTTCCCTGGGCCTAGGGATTGAGTGGCCTACCTCAACTCCACCACCAGAGCCGTTGTTGGACGAGAGTATGGCCACCTCTTTGCTGCAGCACGCACAAGGGTACCTTCAGAGAGACCCTCTCCTTTCTTCTGAGGACCTGAGAAGATGGTTTACGGATTGCACCAGAGCTTATCACAACCTCAGTTTCCCACAGGAGCCCTGGATGACGAGGTTGGCAGCGATATGGGTCGAGTACCTGTGACTTCGTCTGACGCAGGAGCAGAGAGCTCAGAGGCTGGCCGCCATCCGGGAGGAGCGGGAGCGGTTGGATCAGCTGGCAGTGGCCGAGCATGTTGCATCTCTCCAAGTGATTTTGATAATAACAAAACCCTGGACTTAGTTTCTGTCTCGTGCCATGTCAAAGTGATCAAGAGCGAGCATTGAACGTGTTTAAGGCCATTTTGTGTAATGACAAAAGCTCAAATGTGTTGAGCCTTCCAAATGCATAAACATAGCTAACTCAAACCCAAAAATGAATGGATTATATGATGACACAAGGCTCCTGTCATATGGATATGTTTCATTGGGCTAACAATCCGTTTTTGCAGGTTTTCCAGAGTTCGGTCGACCAATGGGCATGATTCGGTCGACCAATTTCTCCAGGGATCAGAACTCCTGAAAGTTGTAGAGTTCGATCGACCGTTTGAGGATTTTTGTTGACCGAAATTGGTAGGGATAAAATTTACAGGTTTCTTAGAGTTTGGTCGACCGACCGGAGAATTCGGTCGACCGAACCCCTGGAGGCAGCAATTGTTGACTTTTAATTCTTCAACGTGGGAATCCATTTCCTTTGGTTTCTTTAATCCTAAAGCCACCAGACATGCCATAATTTGTGGATCTGTGTCTTGGCATGTCTCTTGACCACCCAAGTTGTATAAAAACATCTCTTTGGGGCAAGAAATACTAATTACTTAAAGGGAAATCAAGGGGGCTACCAAGGGAGGAAGAGGGCTACTGCAACACCTTCGTGGACAGTATTTCGTCCAGGGATTCTTCATCCATCTCCAAGCCTTTCAAGATCAATCTGAAGCCAATCAACCTCAAATCAATTAGAGAAGCAAGCTTCATCAAAAATCTGCATCATCTACTCAGGGGGAGCCTAAATCAGAAGTTTTTCATTTGTGTTTCTTCTTCCATATTTCTTGAGCTTCAAGTGTGTGCTATTTGTAATCTTTAAACATTCATGTGTGTGTGGATATACCCAGATCTGTGTGTGTGTGTCTTGTTTCCTTCAGATTCGTGTGTGCTTTAGTGTGTTTGCACCTTCGTAGGAGTTCCTATCTCTTTACGAGTGTGTGTGTGTTCTGATCTTGTAATTCTTTACAAGATAGTGTGTGAATCCTCACAGTTTGTGAGGGGTGGATGTAGGTTTCCGTCGTTGCATCCGAACCACCTTAAAATCACTGTCTATCGTGTGGTTTTTTCCTTTTCATCTACCCCCATTCTGTGTGATTTATATTGCATATTATCTCTTTTGCGTTGGGTTTGAATTGATAAGGCCAATCTTGTCAGGAAGATAACACCTTGTGTGAGTAGAATCTTCGAATTCATACCTCCGCCATAGTACCAAGGATCTGCTGTGTGCGATAGATTTTGTTAGATCTAATAGTTTCTATAATAGATCTGAACTTCCTTGTTGCTATTCATTACATTTGTTTAAATCGGCTAAAGTTTTCTTAAAATTCGTAATCACCCAATTCACCCCCCCTATTGGGTGTCATTGATCGCGGGACTTCAATTGGTATCAGAGCTAAGGCTCTACATTCTTCAGATCTAACGATCTAGAGTCAGATCCAGATCAATGGACAACAAGGGGATCAATCTACATTCTTCTAGGGTCACTCCATCCACCGTCCTCCATACTTCGATGGCTCAAATTACTCCTATTGGAAAAATAGAATGCATATTTTTCTGAGAGCCCAAGAGTACGAGATCTGGAGGGTGGTGGACAAGGGCCCACATGAGCTTTCCAAGGATGAAGACGAATGGACTCATGAGGATATTAAAAAATCCACAGTGAATTTTAATGCTATGAACATTATGCATTCTGCGATTCATCCAAACCAGTTTTCTCATGTATCCATGTACAGTTCAGCAAAGGAGATGTGGGACAAGTTGCGGCTAATCTATGAAGGAACCTCCGAGGTCAAGAAGACCAAAGCCAACCTACTCGTTAGAGATTACAAGCTATTCAAAATGAAACACGAAGAAACCATCTCTGAGATGTTCGCAAGACTGACTGAGATCACTAATGGTCTCAAGAGTCTTGGAAAGGAATACACCAATTCCGAGCTCGTGAGGAAGGTGTTAAGATCTCTTCCACCTGCCTGGCATACAAAAGCCACAGTCATTGAGGATTCAAAGAATTTGTCCACACTCTCCTTGGACGAGCTCATAGGGTCACTCATGACCTATGAGATAAACATCAAAAGAACTGCAGAGGAGGAATCCAAAAAGAAGAAAACTGTGGCCTTGAAAGCCAACCAGTCTTATGACGACTCCCAAGAAGAGGAGTCCAGCGAAGGGAGTAATGAAGAAGAAGACTTGGCTATGCTGACCCACCAAGTGAAGAAATTTTTGAGAAGAAAGAAGAATTTTCAAGAAAATTTCAGAAAGGGGGAAAGGAAGCCCGTTCAAACCAAGGGCGAGCCGAGCAAGTCTAAAAACGTTATTTGCTATAAGTGCAAGAAGCCAGGGCACATGAAAGGAGAGTGCCCAGATCTGAAAAGAAAGTTCAAGAAAGAAAAATTCAGAAAGCCAAAAGCCATGGTTGCCACATGGAGCGATGAAGATGACGAACAGTCTGAAGAGGACCTGTAAGAGCTCGTAGAAAGCTTGTGCCTTATGACACATGAAGATGATGCAACTGAGGTAAATTCTGACCCTGACTTTATCTCAAATGATCAATGGGAATCCGAGAATGAAAAGTTGTATGTGAAATACAAGAAAATCAGATCGAAAAATAAATCCCTCAAGAAAAAGATCGAAGATCTCACACATGAGGATTCTTCTGTTAAGTTTGAAATACTTGAGCAAGAATGGTTTGAACTAACAGAAGAAAAAGAAATTTTGTCTCAAACAATTTCAGATATTAAAAAATCCAAAGAGGAATTATCATGCAAGATATCTGAAATAGGAAAAATTTCTGAGAACTTGAAAAGTGAAAAAGAAGTTCTGATATCCACAATTTCAGAACTTGAAAAGAAAAATGAGAGTTTAACTAAGGAAGTGGCTTACTTGCAGTCCACTTTAGCTAGGTTTGTTAAAGGCAAACAAAACCTAGACAACATGTTAGGAGTGAAGGTTAACTTCCAGAAAGAAGGTTTGGGGTACATTCTCCAAAATAAAAAATCTTTTGAGCACAAGATCACAACTTCCTTTGTTCATGAAAAAGAAAACAACTGTGCATCATGTTCACACTCTAAGCCAAAACATGCCCAACCTAAACCACGCCAATTCCAAAGGAGGTTATCAAACGTTAATTGCTTTCACTGTGGTAGATTTGGTCATGTTGCTCCTAATTGTTGGTTCCAACTAAATTCACAAAGAAATCATGCTGCTTGGATCAAGAAAAGATATGCACATAACTGGACTAACACTCACAGACCCAAATTAGTTTGGATACCAAAAACAATTACATGAGAATGTTGTATCTTACAGATATGCCTTGAAGCCAGGGGGAGCAAATGGTACCTAGACAGCGGTTGCTCAAGACATATGACAAAGGACAAGAAGGTGTTCTCTATGCTGCAAGATAAGGATGGAGGCTTAGTTGCCTTTGAAGGAAAAGATAAAGGTAAAATCATTGGGATCAGTAACATAGGTAAGAATTCTGAAACTCTTATCGAGAATGTGCTTTTGGTAAAGAGCTTAAATCACAATCTTTTAAGCATAAGCCAACTGTGTGACAAGGGTTTTAAATTTATTTTTGATGAAACTCATTGCCTTGTCATGAATAAAATCACAAATGAAATAAAATTCATTGGAAAAAGGAACAACAATGTATATACCATTGATCTTGATGATGCTTCCGGTGATGATGTGTGCTTGGTAGCAAACTATCATCATAATGCTTGGTTATGGCACCAAAGACTAGGTCGTGCTAGTTTTGGAGTAATCTTCAAATTCTCTAGACATGACTTGGTGAATGGACTGCCAAAGTTAAAATTTGAAAGTGATAAAATTTATGAGGCTTGCACAAAAGACAAGCAAACACACATCTCTTTCACAAATAAGAATATTGTTTCTACCACTCGGCCTCTAGAACTACTGCACCTTGATCTCTTTGGTCCGACTAGGACATCCAGCCAAGGAGGAAAATCTTATGGATTTGTAATTGTTGATGATTACTCCAGATTCACATGGGTATTATTTCTAGCAAATACAAATGATGCCCTGATAGAGTTTCAAGTATTTTGCAGGAAAATCCAGAATGATAGAGTTTATCTCATCACCACAATTCAAAGTGATCATGGTGGTGAGTTTGAAAACTATGACTTCAGTAGTTTTTGCAAAGAGCAGGGATACGCACATAACTTATCATCACCAAGGAAACCTCAACAAAATCGAGTAGTGGAGAGAAAAAATAGGACCTTGATTGACATGGCACGGACTATGTTAAGTGAGAAGTCCCTACCAAAATATTCTTGGGCTGAGACGGTAAGTACGGCATGCTACATCATCAACAGGGCAATGGTAAGACCCATTTTGAAGTAAACACCATATAAGCTCTATAAGGGTAAGAAACCAAACATTTCCTATCTCAAACCTTTTGGATGCCCTTGCTATATTCTGAACAATGGTAAGTCAAGCCTAGGTAAGTTTGATGAAAAGAGTGATAAAGGAATCTTCCTAGATTATGCATTGAATTCCAGAGCTTAGAGATTGTTTAATAAAAGGATCTTGGTTGTTGAAGAAAGTCCTCATGTTATTTTTGATGAATCTGAATCAAAACTGACGAATCAACCTATTCCAATCTTGGATGCAGATGAAGCTCCTAGAAATCCATCTGATGCTGGATCATCTAGAGATAAGGATGAACCAACAGAGAAAACTTCCAGTAAGGGTGAAAAGGATGAAGATCTGTCAATTGAAACACTTCAAGAACAGCAAGTGCAGCACCCCGACTTGCCTAGTTTCTCCACGTTCTTGAAAGATCACCCCGTTGAAAACATTATCGGTAATCCTGAAGATGGGGTAAGAACTAGATCGTCACTAAGGCAATTGGAAGAAGAGGATTTGATGGCCTTAATCTCCCAAGAGGAGCCTAAGGATGTACTGGAAGCTCTGCAAAATGAATCCTGGATCCAGGCTATGCATGAAGAGCTGCACCAGTTCAAAAGAAACGAGGTGTGGACTCATGTGCCGTGTCCTAAGAATCAACCAGTAATAGGAACCCGTTGGGTTTTTAGAAAGAAGTTAAATGACACGGGAGTGGTTATTAGGAACAAGGCCCGGCTTGTAGCCAAAGGGTATAGCCAGGAAATGGGTATTAATTTTGAAGAGTCGTTTGCCCCGGTTGCTAGATTAGAAGCAGTCTGGATTCTTTTATCCTATGCTTCCTCATCAAACTTCACATTATTTCAAATGGATGTTAAATCTACTTTTTTAAATGGGTACATCAAAGAGGATATTTTTGTAGAACAACCTTCAGGTTTTGAAGACTCAAAACATCGAAAGCATGTGTACAAATTGCAGAAGGCCTTGTACGGATTGAAGCTGTCACACCCCGAGCGTGGAAGGAACCCGGAGACGCATGATGAGTTTATATCAATCATGTCAATCAGAGCATAAGTGTATTCGACACACAAAGACAGAGCGCGCACAAGCAATGATAACCAAGTCCTTTATTAACCTTCAAGTATTCATATTACAACTCACAGAGAAAGTACTAGGATTTAATAAAATAAAAGTACAATGGATGACTCAAGAAAATAGAAAAAAGTCTCATCATCGGAATTACCTGAAAAAAATAGAGGAAAACACTAGGTGAGCGAACACTCAGTAGAAATTATATCTCAAGTGCTAGCTTACTTTAAGTAAATTACATGTTACATGAATGCAAGTATAGCTATGCATGTTCGCATGAAATGACAATAGAGAGAGTGTATAGCAAGAGATAACTTAGAATGAACTAGCAAGATATCCAAGATTTCATGTAATTATATCAAGATAGGCGAGAAAGTCACGTCAAGAATTGGCTATCATGTTATCAAGCAAGCAAGTAAATATCCCTTCCGGGCCACTCATGTCATGTTACGCCAAGTCAAGTACAAGTATAAGATTTTGTGGAAATGTCCATTCAAGCAAGTCATGCACTTCGGTGCAATGCCACACCGTGATCAATAATAGCTCTCATGAGCACAAGTACTTTCGGGTGCTCCTCCCAGGACCAGATCGGGCCCTTATATGCGCCAGCATTGAATCATGTATTTCGACATCCACTTTAGTTATAGCCAATATAGAATTTCAACGGAATGAACCTTTGTAGGAATATAAGGTAGATCTTGTGGAATAGAATCACAAGGATAGAAATTACATGTAAGGACATACTACAGTCGAGTCGTTACAATCGCGATACTCGTAGAAACTGGGTGGATTTGGCTCCCTAGTGGGTGCCATGACATTAAGAATAAGCCTCCGTATGTACATGGGTGCTTGTTCTTTGAACATGATAAAGCAAGAAGAACTAGTGTCCACACGTAGGGCACTAAATCTTTGAGTGATGGCAATGGTATGATTTCCATTCCATTAACTTAAGAAACATTCTCAAGGTATCCAACTAGCATACCATGAGGGCCGGGTTACCATGTTTCTCTAGAGTGACATGGCAATCAAAAAGTGTCATAGGTATTAGTGGTACAACTTGCTCAATCGGCCTTGAGAGAATCTAAGGCTACGAGGAGTCTTATGGAGGTCCCAATGACTAACTTACCAGTCTGAAAGAACGAAATGACCAACGGAGGGCTCGTATGTCACCAAGAGTTGAGGGGTAATCGATAAAACATCGTGAAATGTGGGACAATACTCACAGAATGGAATATAGTGCCTATATACATAACCCACTGTAAAGGGCTACAAAAAACCACGAAAATCAGAAATCAGGTAATTAGCTCGTGGGGTCAAGTCTTCATTTCATGAAATAGCACCCTGGGCATGGTCGCTAGTTCAATATATAATGACTGTTCATTCAGTCATTGTATCAAGGTTCTAAATATATTAATTTCTCAAATTCCAGAAATTATGTAAATGGCGCCTCGGCTTAAGTCTTCAATTCAGTAAGTAGCTCCCTAGTCAGGGACGCCATATTTCAAAATAACGGCATGGTGCATGTCGTTATTATTAGTGTAATTTGGTCAAGAACAATAGCACTACTTCAATAAAAATAAAATTGCAGGAACAAGTACATGGACTGGTAGAGAAAAATAGCAGGAATCTAGCAGTATACTCATGCATTAGATTAGATGCCATGGTTCACAGTTATTAAATTTTGAACATGTGTAATTATTAATTAACCAACTAATCTGACGACTATTTGCACGGTCGTTATATCAAATAGCACCCTAGAGGGAGGCGCCTTCTATTGAAACTTCCAGAATCATTATAAAACATACTGGAAACAATCTAACATACCTATATGCATGATCATGATCTGATAACTATTAGATTGGGCTTCTACTTGAGAACACCTACCTTGATTGGTGATTTGGATGATAGAATCATGAAGAGAATGAAGGATCCGCAACAAGAATAACCTCAGTACGATACTCTGTTTACAATAGAGAAACTGGGTAGAAGAAATATCAGCAACAACATCATGAGAAAGAGCAGCAACTCCTTCGGCACCTTTAGGGGTGAAGAAGAGGGAGGAAAGCTTCCTGCTTTCTTCACGTCTTCTAAGGAAATCTTCAGAAGAAGAAGCTTATATCCTCTCCACAAAAAACACACGAATAGCAGTAGAAGTATAGGAAGCAGAAAGGCTTCCTTCTCCTTCGAAGCAACACGTAGGTAGATGATGGAAACGACTAGCAGCAGGACGTCTTTAAAAATTAGTGCCAACAGGGGGTTCGATGGAGGGGGTTTGGTATTTATAGAGAAGGGATTCGATCGTGGATTAGAGTTTGATTGGTATTAAAGTTTTCGTGGAAGAATCCTATTATTAATTAAACTTCCCTACGTGTTAATCCTTCCAGATCAAGACCTTCTCGATCAGCCACTACTTCCTAGTTCGAACAAAGCACTGCAAAGGGTTTCCATTTTTTTCATCCTGCAGGGAAATAGCGCCCAAGATAGGGGCGCCCTTCAGGTAATTGGCGCCCACACGAGGGGTCTTCAATTCTTCCATTAGCGCCCCCTTGAGGGGTCTTCAATTTATGAAATGGCGCCTTAAGAGGAGGCGCTATTCATTTTTGGCCCATTTGTTATATGATTTAAGTGTAAGGCCCATTTGGTATAAATATATATATATATGGTTTTAAGTATATATGAGTTGGGCCTTGAACATTAGTTGAGTTTTTAATCCATTTAGAATTTCATTCCTTCAATTACCAGGGTTGCTACACCCTCCCCCACTTAAAAGAATTTGGTCCCCAAATTCAATCGTATATAGACGTGGAGGGTGCAGAGCACATACCGTTCTTAAATAAGTCGGGAAATCTCTTCTTCATGGACTCCTCGGCCTCCCATGTGGCTTCGTGTTCCGAGCTTTTGTTCCATTGAACCTTGACCATGGGAATTATCTTGTTCCTTAATGCACGTACCTCGCGATCAAGGATCTTCATGGGTTTTTGTTCATAAGTGAGATCCTTTTATATCACCAGGTCTCCATGATCTATGACATGTGACGGATCGTGCACATATTTCTTCAACATAGATATGTGGAAAACATTATAGACGTCGGACAAATGAGGTAAGGCAATATGGTGGGCAAGCTCGCCAACTCTTTCCAATACCTCAAAAGGTCCGATATACCTTGGTGTAAGCTTGCCTTTTACACCAAATCTCATGATTCCTCGACTTGGAGAAAATTTTAAGAATACATGATCTCTGACTTAGAATTTGAGATCTCTTCTTTGGTTATCGGCATAAGCCTTTTGTCTAGATTGAGCTACTTGAAGTCTTTCCCTAATCAGTTGGATCTTCTCGGAAGTATCTATAACCATGTCTGGGCCTAGTAGTTGTTTCTCGCCAACTTCATCCCAGCGTAAGGGTGATCGGCAACTCCTTCCGTATAAGGCTTCAAAAGGTACCATCTGTATACTTGCCTGGTAGCTGTTGTTGTAAGCAAACTCGACCAAAGGCAAGTGATCATGCCAACTTCTACCAAAATCAATGATACAAGCTCTAAGCATATCCTCTACTACCTGATTTGTTCTCTCGGTCTGACCATCCATCTGAGGATGAAAGGCTGTACTAAAGTTGAGTCTTGTCCCCAACGAATGTTGTAGACCCTTCCAAAAATGAGAAGTAAATCGAGGGTCTCGGTCAGACACGATTGAAACAGGTACTCAATGAAGCCTGCCTATCTTCTTGATGTATAGTGCAGCAAGAACGTCAATTGACCATCGGCTTTTGATTGGCAAGAAATGTGCCGACTTGGTCAATCGATCTATGATGACCCAAATTCTGTCATGTCCTCCTCTCGATTTAGATAGTCCCATAATAAAGTCCATACTGATATCCTCCCACTTCCACTTGGGAATGTCAAGAGGATGAAGCTTACCGGTAGGTTTTTGGTGTTTCGCCTTAACTTACTGGCAAGTGAGACAACGAGACACGAAATCCGCTACCTCTCTTTTCAGGTTTGGCCACCAAAATGTTCGCTTCAAGTCTTGGTACATCTTGGTAGATCCAGGATGAATCGTGTACCTTGATCTGTGAGCTACTTCTAATATCTTCTTCTTTAGTTCTACACAATCGGGCACACAAGTTCTTTCTCTGAATAATAGTCTTCCATCTGCTGTTAGTTTGAAATTTGATCGCTCTTCTATCTTGCCCTTGATTTCCACTAATATTGGGTCATTGTCTTGAAGACCTTGTATTTCAGAGAGTAAATCGGGTTGTATCCTCATATGTGATAGTGTAACACACCTGTTCTCATTATTCATGCTTACGTTAAGCCTGGAGAATTGTTCCAACAACTTCCACTCCTGAACTATACATTTTGCTATTAACGATCTTGGATTTCGACTGAGGGCATCGGCTACATGATTACCATTTCCAAGATGATATTGGATGGTGAAGTCGAAGTCCTTAAGATATTCTAGCCAACGTCTCTGTCTCATATTCAATTCCTTTTGAGAGAAGAGGTACTTGAGACTCTTATGATCGGAGTATACAATGAATTGCACTCTGTACAGGTAATGTCTCCATATCTTTAATGCAAACACTACCGCAGCCAATTCTAGGTCATGGACTGGGTAGTTCTCTTCATGCTTTTTCAGTTATCGGGAAGAGTAAGCTATGACTCTTCCTTGTTGCATTAATACACAGCCGAGGCCAATGCCAGATGCATCGGTATAAACCTCGAATTGTTCTCATTCAATTGGTAAGGCCAAGATTGGGGCAGTAGTCAAGTGATCATTTAAAGCTTCGAAGCTTCTTTCACAATCTTCGCTCCATTCATAACGGATCTCATTGTGGGTTAGCCTAGTAAGTGGCACGGTGATTTTTAAGAAATCCTTAATGAATCGTCTGTAATATTCTACAAGACCCAAAAAACTTCAGATCTCGCTAGCATTGGTTGGTCTCTCCCAATTCTTCACGGCTTCAACTTTTGAGGGATGTACTAATAACCCATCCTTAGAAATTACATGTCCTAGGAAGGATACTTCTTCTAGCAAGAATTCACATTTGCTAAGCTTTGCATACAATTGATTCATCCTTAATATCTGTAATGCAATCCTCAAATGCTCTTCATGCTCTTCCTTGGTCTTTGAATAGATTAATATGTCATCAATAAAGACCACCACGAATTGGTCTAGATGAGGCCTGAATATACTATTCATCAACTGCATAAAGGCTGCAAGGGCATTTATTAGTCCGAAATGCATAACAACAAATTCATAGTGCCCATACCTACTCCTGAACATGGTCTTATGAATGTCCTCATCTTTGATTCTTAATTGGTGATATCCTGACCTGAGATCAATCTTCGAGAAATACTTAGATCCAGATATCTGGTCAAACAATTCATCGATTCTCGGCAGTGGATACTTATTTTTGATAGTGAGATGATTCAACTGTCGATAGTTGATGCATAGCCTCATGGATCCATCCTTCTTCTTTACAAACAATACAGGCGCTCCCCACGGGGAAGTGCTTGGTCTGATAAATCCCTTCTTCAGAAGCTCCATCAATTGTTCCTTTAACTCCTTGAGCTCAGCAGGGGACATCCTATATGGTGCCTTAGAAACATGACTAGCACCAGGGACCAGGTCGATGGTGAAGACCACTTCTCTTTGTGGGGGTAATCCAGGTAAATCTTCTGGAAATACATCTGGAAACTCCTGAACTACCGGGATGTCTTCTATCTTGGTATCCTTAGTCTTCTTTATGGTGACGAAAGAAAGAAAGGAAATACATCCTTTCATTATAAGCTTGCTAGCTCGGAGAGCCAAAATAAGAGGTGACTTGTTCCGACTCTTAGGGCTAGTGTAGACAAGTTTTGAGAACTCCTTAAAAGTTACCTTGCCTTCACGGCAATCGACAACGGCCTTATGTGTAGATAGCCAATCGACTCCTAAGATAGCATCATATCCCTTTAAGTCTAGACATATTAAATCTGCTGGCAGATTTTTCCCTTTTACCATAATTGTACAATTGGAGTAGTGGTGTGAGATCTCAGATTCATTTTCGAGTGGTGTCGTAATTACTAGATCTATCCACTCTGGTTCCATAGGTAATGGATCAATGAACTTCTTTGAAACAAAGGAGTGTGATGCACTGGTATCAAACAAGACATGAGCATACTTGGAACAAATCTTGAGTGTACCTTCCACTAGTCTGCCTTCCTCTAGTTCTGCCTCCTGAAGAGCTTGCAGGCGTGTATTCTTCTTCACCGGGCGCTTTTCATCTCGGGTTTGATCATTGAGTAGCAGACAATCGGGAATCCGATGTTCATGGCTCCCACAACGGAGGCAAGCTCCGAGTCTTCTCCAGCATTCCTCAGCCCTATGGCCGGTCTTGTCACAGTGTTTACACACCTCCTTGGAAGGTGTAGTAGTAATGGAGAAAGGTTTGGTCTTCTTGAACTTTTGCTCTTTGGAGGGAGTACATCATTGGTTCTCTTCTTATTGAAGAAGGGCTTGAAACTTCCAGGGCTTATAATCGGCTCTTTCTGTTAGGATCAAGTGGTATGCTCTGATACCAACTGATAGGATGCTATAACCGATCTAGAGGGGGGGTGAATAGATCAGACACCCAATTAAGAGCAACAACAACAGGTCCAAGTGCAGAATTAAAACAAGCTGCTGTTGGATGACAGAAGGACAAACAACACAATCAATGGAAGCCGACCTAACAGATCTAGATCAAGACGATCCTAAGCATTCGTCTACTATGGATCGAAGAAATAAACAGGATGCACACAAACCACATAGCAATCTCACAGTAGACAGAGATTTTTAAGGTGTTTTGATCTCAAACCTGAGATCTACGTCCACCCCACACTCCAAACCAGAATGTGGCTTCTATAGCTGATGCATAGCTTTGCTGATCCACAGCTTTGGGGTCAAAACCCTACACACCACTGGGCGTTACAGCTTATGCCGTCTAGAGGAATCCTCGTCTGTAAACCACTGGGGACTTACAGCTTTACCCGACCAGAGGAATCCACCACTGCAAACCACTAAGCTTCACAGCTTGCTCTACTGACACACAGCTTGAAAACATAGTTTCAGAAATGAAAAATAAAACAAACGAAGAAACAAAAGAACCCACTAGAGGAATGTAGCCCAACACTGAGCAATTTCAGCTTTGGTTCTGAACCGAGAGACTGAGGAACAAACACTCATAGTATTCTCTCAGACATCTCTCTTTTAGCTCTCTCCATCTCTTCTTCTCTCTTTCTTCTTTTTCTCTTCTCTCTGGATCGTGCAAGCTCTCTCTGCTTCTGCTCTTTCGAAGTATGTTCACGATCGCCCTTCTCCTGAGGAAGAAGCTTCCTATTTATAGAGCAGTAGAAGGATAGGGCGTGTGGTCACCACAATTCTCACCCAAACACCTTCGTCACGTGGCGACATCTCAGCATAGCTGCTTTCCACGTGTCACGATCCTGGCACTTTCTTCAATCTTGGATCACATGCCCTTCTTAGTCTTTACGAAAAGGCACCTATCAAGGCATCAGATATAATGTCATATTCAGACAATTATACAATATAAAAAGGAGATTGCACAGAATAGATATTTTGATGCACAAACTCAATTGTGGTGTTTACATACACATGCACAGACTCAATCATCTCTTCAAAAGCAGATGCACAGACATGGTTGCAACACAAGACCTACAGATACATCGGCTAAGATGTGCAAAGGGCAAGTATTGCACTGACCTGATGACTTGCCACAGAAGACGTTGTACAAACTTAGCATGCCCCGTGCCTGAGCTTGCACGGACTTATTCACACAGAATGCTTGACTTGCACAGACTTAATGTGTAAAAGGAGAATGCATGAACTTCTATGCACCGAGTTACCTAAGACATTGCACCGACTCTAAGTGCCTGGTGCAGAGGTTGCACCGAATCGGTGGCGTGCATCGAGAAGAATTGCACCGACTTCGTCGTGTGCATCAGTGAGGATTGCACAGACTCAATGCAAAATTAACCATGTGTTGCACCGACTCTGTTCAAAGCACAGACTAAGATGCACACACCATTGATATGATTATCTAACATATGAATGCATCAAAATACTTACACCATCGAATATAGAAATAAAGTCAACTGAGTCACACACCACTGTTGCTAGTCATCAAAACAACTATTGTCAATCATCAAACCGTTTCATCACAAAGCAGTGCACGAACTGCTTATCAACCCAGAGGAGTCCCAAAAATCTCCCCCTTTTTGATGATGGCCACACATAGAATGAATACAATGAGATGATGTATTTTGATGATACATGAATGATAATCAAGTGGCATGCATGCAACTATACAAGTTATGCACAGACTTACTCCCTGAGCGAGTCCTTTGAATTTTCCCTTTGAATATCTGAATGCAAACACACATTTTTCCCCCTTTGCCATCATCAAATAAGGTACAACATTCTATGTAACAGTTCAGAATGTGAGCAAATTATGGGGCAACCCTTAAGTTATATGAATCGAGCAATGGGCTTTCTTGATTAAAGTCAAGTTTAACAGTTATAGAAGGTAAAGTGAATTCACTGACTTTCTAAAATAGGGTTATATATTCCATTTATAGCAATGAACCTGAGTCACATAACCATAAAAGTCTAGGTCGAGACAACACCCTACTTATTTCAGAGAAAGTGAATAGCAAGGAAAGTTACTTGAATTTTTATTGAGGTTAAACAATTAACACTCAATGACTTTTGTTTTTCCAAGGGTTACATCATATTTCTTTCATGAGTTTCAGAAATTTGAACTTGTTGAACAGACACGTGTCATTTATGCCGTTGACATTAGGTGTATACCTTGATTAGAGGCTAATACCCCCAGTTACTAAGCATAAACTACTATATCTGTCTCTGATCAAAAGCTACAGGGATAGTTTGAACTTTTGACATTAAGGGTACACCTTGATCAGAGGTCAGTACCCCTAGTTACTCAATGAAACCTCTCCTATAAATTTGACCACATGAACAGAGTTAACCTGAGTCACTTCATGACTTAAGGTACTCTCCATTTCTTTGATGGAGACCTTAGTTTCTTAGTGTAATTCAGTCATTGCTCTGCCACATTGTTCATTTCTTTTTCTTTAATGATCTTATTGTTGCTGCCCTTATAACTTTTAGGGGTGCCTTGTTTAAGAACAATACAAACTTTAGTTTTCAAACCTTAGACTTCACTAAATCTGTCATGTTCAGATACTGTGAAGACATGTTCTATTATAGCCATGAGATAGAGGTTAAGAGCTATAAATATTTTCTATCACCTTATTTTCTGAAGACAGTCTTTTGAACTCTACAGCCTGTTAAAGTTAAACCTTCAGATCATTCAATTGAGCACATGTGATTCTTAGAGTAGAAGAGTTGTAATAATTGCAGCTCACGACAATGAACCAATTACTAGACTGTTATTCATTTTGAGTAAAAGGAGTGGACATTAAGGAGCAAAAACAACCCAAGTGTTTTCAAAGAGAGAGAAGAGGTTGAAGTTAGTTTAGATATTGCTATCCTCCCCCTGACATCAATATGCATTATCTTAGATATGCAACAGACACACTTTGCACCGACCTTCATGCTACAAACTTACATTATGCATTGACAATATGCAAGACATGCATCGACATTAGCGTGCAAAATGTAGGCAATGCACAGACTTATATGTATGTGTGCTATGGATATGCACCGACCTACATGTGGCTAGAATGCAATATGCACCGGCCTAAAGACATACAATGACTTATGCTTCATGCAAAGTATGCAATGACTAGAGTGCTTACACATTGCATAGGCTAGGTGCAATACGTGCATCAAGACTCTGTGCAACTCATACACAACCATCAGAAAACGTCTGTGCAAGACATCAAACAACCGATTACTAAAGAATCTTCTTTATTCAACTTTTTAAGGAACATGCTAACACAATCACCTCAGAACATATCAACACACAGCACAAGAATGAATTTTATTCATCATTTTCTTGCTGAAATTTACATAGCCCCAATTCTCATCTTAGATATTTAAATCTTTCATTTCCAAGGGGTTTAGTAAAGATGTCAGCAGTCTGTTTTTTAGTTTCAACAAATATTAATTCAATTTCATTTTTACTTACAGCATCTCTAAGAAAGTGGTGTTTTATTTCAATGTGCTTAGACCTAGAGTGATGAACATGATTTTTAGTTAGGTAAATAGCACTAGTATTATCACATAAAATTAGAATGCATCCCAATTTTATCTGATAATCTGAAAGCTGGTGCTTGATCCATAGTACCTGAGCTGCACAATTTTTTGCAGCAACATATTCTGCCTCTACAGTGGACAGTGCAACTGTGTGTTGCTTCTTAGAAGCCCAGGATACTAGGCAGCCACCTAGGAATTGGCAATGCACACTAGTGCTTTTCCTATATATCTGACACCCAGCATAATCTGCATCAGTGTATGCCAGAAGCTCTAGCTCACACCTAGCAGGGTACCAAAGTCCAAGTCTTTGAGTGCCTGATAAATACCTAAATATCCTTTTCACTGCTCTAAGGTGAGACTCCTTAGGACTAGCCTGAAATCTAGCACATAAACACATTACAAACTGTATATCATGCCTAGATGCAGTAAGATATAAAAGGGATCCGATCATACCTCAATATAGCTTTTGGTCCACTGTATTACCTTTGGAGTCTTCATCAAGACTTGTTGAAGTACCCATTGGTGCTGCAATTTCCTTGAGGTTTTCAAATTTTAACTTCTTCAATAGATCCCTTATGTACTTAGACTGGGTGATAAATGTTCCATCTTTTGTTTGAGTCACCTGTAGTCCAAGAAATAATTTTAGCTCACCCATTGAGCTCATCTCAAATTCTTGTGTCATTAGTTCAGAAATTCCTTACACAATTCGGGGTTAGTTGACCCAAACACAATGTCATCCACATAAATCTGAACATGGAGAATGTCTAGATGACTTACCTTGGTGAACAACGTTTGGTCAACCTCACCTCTTGTAAACTTCTTCTCGGTAAGGAATTTGATGAGTCTGTCATACCAAGCTCTAGGGGCTTGCTTCAAGTCATAAAGAACTTTATTTAACTTATAAACATGATTAGGAAAATCTAAGCATTCAAAGCCAGGAGGTTGTCTCACAAAGACATCCTCTTTTATTTCCCCATTGAGAAAAGTAGATTTAACGTCCATCTCCTGGAGAGTTATTCCTAATGAGCATGCATAGGCCAAAAGTATTCTAATTGCTTCTAACCTAGCTACAGGGGCAAATGACTCTTCAAAGTCAATTCCGAATTCTTGATTGTACCCCTGAGCAACAAGTCTAGCTTTATTTTTAACTACATTACCTAGCTCATCAGTTTTATTCCGAAAAACCCATTTTGTTCCAATGACAGTCCCATGATCAAGAGGTGGGACTAGATGCCACACCTTGTTCTTGTCAAATTGATTAAGCTCTTCGTGCATGGCATTGATCCAATGCACATCTTTGAGAGCACTATCAATGGTTTTGGGTTCAACATGAGAAACCAATGCATATGCATTTAATTCATTTTGAGCTCTAATGAAACCTCTAGTCCTAGGGGGTTCATGCAAGTCACCAATGATATTTTCAATAGGATGATCTCTTAAAAATATGACATTTATAACTTGGTTACCTTGACCTTCATTTACCTCCCCCCGAACAACAGGCTCCTCTGCATTGCCTTCTTCAGCTTCTTCTTCTTGGTCTGATTGATCTTCAGGTTTTTCTTTCTTGAGAATTTCTCCGTCATCTTCTTTCCTGCATTGACCAACCTCACAGTTATTTAGGGACTCATCAAAGACAATATGTGGAGATTCCTCAACAGTTTTAGAATTAAGGTTGTACACTCTATATGCTCTAGAGTTTTCAGAATATCCAAGGAAGATTCCTGGATCACTTTTAGGTTCAAATTTATCAAGATCTCTTTTATCATTAACATGAATGAAGCATTTACACCCAAAGACCTTGAAATAAGCAATTGAAGGATTCTTACCTTTTAAAATCTCATAAGGAGATTTCTAAGTGAAAGGCCTTACCATGGCCCTGTTGATTACATGGCATGCAGTATTAACGTTCTCTGCCCAAAATTTTCTTGGTAAGCCACATTCAACAAGTAGTGTACGGGCCATCTCCACAAGTGTCCAGTTCCTCCTCTCTACTATTCCATTTTGCTCAGGTGTTCTTGGGGAGGAGAACCGATGAGTAATCCCATTGTCCCTGCAAAAGTTTTCAAATTGTGAGTTTTCAAACTCACCTCCATGATCAGACAAAATATTTTTAATCAAATTTTCATTTTTCTGTTTGATATTTAAATAGAACTCCTGAAATTCAGTAAAAACATCATTCTTGTGAGTGATGAAAAAGACCCAAGTATACCTAGAGAAGTCATCAACTAAGACATATCCATATCTCCTGCCTGACAAGCTGACTGATCATGTGGGTCCAAATAGATCCATATGTATCAGCTCATAAGGTTTGAGAGACATATTTTTAGTTCTTTATTTAAATGACTTTTTGGTCTGCTTAGACTGTGTACACGCATCACACACCCTATTTTCTTTCTTAAAAGATATTTCATGGAGTCCTCTTACCATGCTGTGTTTATTCAATTTGTGCAAGATAGTGTAGCTAGCATGGCCTAACCTACGATGCCACAGAAAAGCTAAGTCCCCTTTATTAGCAGTGAGACATAGGTTAGAGTGTGCAATATCATCTAGATTTACCATGCAAATATTATTCATTCTTTTTCCAGAGAATTTAACCACATCAGAATCAGGTTCAAAAATTTTACAGCTAAGTGCATCAAATACTACCTTGTGCCCTTTATGACAAAGCTGGCTGATACTTAGAACATTATATGCTAATCCATCCACCAGCAAGACTTCATCAATGCAACAAGTAGTGCACTTACCTACTTTACCTGATCCGATGATTTTACCCTTAGTGTTTCCTCCGAAGGTGACAAGGCCTTCATTCTTCTCTGTCAGCAAGCAAAATTTGTCCTTGTCCCCTGTCATATGCCTGGAGCAGCCACTATCCAGGTACCACATGTTGTGCTTGGCTGCCAGGCATACCTGCAATCATAGTCACGGAGAAACTTTTGGAACCCAAAACTGTTTGGGCTCCGAAGCAGAAATAGAGCAATTCATACATGACAACAAGATTTTTGGGATCCACGCTTGTTTGAGAGCTGGTTGATTGGTGGATTTTTTGACATTTTTTCTATTGTTTCTCTTCTTCTCAGCATTGGCAGGCTGAATTTTTGTTAACTTGTTATTTGTCCTGCCGTCATTGTTCCTTCCAATTTGATTATTTTTGTACCAGTGCCTAGGCCAATGAGCATTCATGAAATAGTGGCCAACGTTGGTCCTTGGATGACTGTAGGTGGTTTGTTTCCTAGAAGCCCATATTCTAGACTGCCCAACCCAGTTTCTAGCCTAAGGTCTGTATGTCTATGTGGTGACCTCCCTTGAGCTCTATTCCATCCAGACTTATATAATTGTTGTGGCTCCACATGATGGTAGGTCTGGACTCTGGGTTGGTGGAAATGGCTCGATTGACTTCTGGCAGAAGTGTTTCTACCTTGCACCCTAGACTCACTTGACTTCTTCATGGGTGAGGGTTGAGTCTTCCTCTGAACTACTGGCGGTGACTTGTTAACCCTAGCCTGGGGTTTTGGTGTACGCGAAGGTTGACCCCCAATCTAAACTCTACCCTGAGAAGTAGGACATTGTGTACTATCATGGCTAAACTCACCCATTTTCTGCTTGCCCTTGTCCTTAGCACTGTGCAATTTGGAATCAACAACTTTAACAGCAGACTTTACATTTCTCATCTTGATGAGGGATCCCTTTTCCTTCTCAGCAACAAATGAAATTGTTTTCGAAGAAAAACTCCCTTTAGCTGTGGGGTTATACCCGAGGCCTTCTCTTCTGAAATTTACTTTTGACCCTAAGAGTGCATTCAAATTATCAGATCCTTGGGTCATGTGTTCGATAATTTTCTTTTTATCTTCATTCTCTTTTTCTAGGTGATCAATTGAATTTTTAGTTCATGGTTAACACCTAGTACAACTTCATATTTCTCATTAACAATTTTCATTTCATTTTCATAATTTTGCAATTTCAATTTTAATTCGTCAATCACATTTTTCAGATTATCATTTTCTCTTCTAGAATCTATAAATGTATGCTCAACATTATCAACTTCAGCACATGAAGTTTTTAACATGTCATTTTCAGATTGCAAGTAGGCAAGTTTATCATACATAGTTTTGTCATTCATAAGAGAATTTACTTTCTTCTTCAAATGCATGTTCTTTTTTCTGATATCATCTACCTTATCTAGCAAATCTTCGTAAGCATCTTCCCAATCTGAAATAGTGTAATGCTCAAAAGAAGATGATACCTCGTCGGAGTATTCCACTTCATTTTCATCATTTCTGGTCATCAGACAGTTGGGCTTTTCTTCATCTTCACTTTCTGATGTGCTACTCAAGGTCTCCTCGTCCTCGTCGCTCCATGTGCTCACCATTGCTCTTCCTTTGGGAGCTTTCTTCTTGGCTTTCTCTTTCAGCTTCTGGAGCTCTGGACAATCGGCCTTCATATGACCGGCCTTCCTGCAATGGTAACAGACATCAGTGTCAATTTTCTTGGCAGAATTAGATTTGTACATGTTGTATCTCCTCCCGCCATATTGTCTTCGGCTGAAATTTCTTCCTTCCTTCCTGAGAAATCTTCTGAACTCTCTAGTCAGCATTGCTATCGATCTGATCTCCTTCAATTTTCGATCCAGAGAGACTCTGATCACTAGATGATCCATTGTGGCTGGATCGACTGGAACGACTGTTGCTTGCCTTCAGAGCGATAGGCTGCTTCTTTTTCTCAAGCTCCTTTGTCTTTGGCAGATTCATTTCATAAGTCATCAATGAACCTATCAACTCATCCACTTTGGTGTTCTGGAGATCCCTCGACTCCTCAATAACTGTCACTTTTGTATGCCATACTGGAGTCAGGGATCATAGTATCTTTCTCACGATTTCATAATCAGAATAGTTTTTCCCCAGATTTCTAAGACCATTAGTTATGAGGGTAAGACGCGTGTAGATCTCAGTGATGGTCTCGTTGGGCTTCATCCTGAAGGCTTCATACTCTGAAACTAGTAAATTAGCCTTGGTCTCCCTCACCTGAGAGGTTCCCTCGTAGATAACCTCTATCTTATCCCACATCTCTTTCGTTGTGACACACGAAAGACTCTTGCAAATTCAGTGGGATGTAGAGCACACTGTATGGCATTGATGGCACTCCAGTTGAGAGTAGATTTCTTGATCTCCTCTCTCGTCCATATATCCTCATTAGGATGCAGCTCGAATGGTCCTTTACTGACCACCTTCCAAATTTCATAGTCTTTCGCCCTCAGAAAAACTTGCATACGGCTCTTCCTGTATGCGTAGTTTGACCCGTCAAAGTATGGGAGCTTCGTGGTGGAATGTCTTTCAGCCGTCATCTCTCTTGCATCCATGGCCGTTTCTCTTCAGGACGTTGATCCCTGCAGAAGAGTTAAGCTCTGATACCAAGTGTTAGGATCAAGTGGTATGCTCTGATACCAACTGATAGGATGCTATAGCAGATCTAGAGGGGGGGTGAATAGATCAGACACCCAACTAAGACCAACAACAACAGCTCCAAGTGCGGAATTAAAACAAGCTGCTGTTGGACAACAGAAGGACAAACAACACAATCAATGGAAGCCGACCTAACAGATCTAGATCAAGATGGTCCTAATCATTCGTCTACTACGGATCGAAGAAATAAACAGGATGCACACAAACCACATAGTAATCACACAGTAGACAGATATTTTTAAGGTGGTTCGATCTCAAACCCGAGATCTACGTCCACCCCACACTCCAAACCGGAATGTGGCTTATACTGCTGATGCACAGCTTTGCTGATCCACAGCTTTGGGGTCAAAACCCTACACACCGCTAGGCGTTACAGCTTATGCCGTCACAAGGAATCCTCCTCTGCAAACCGCTGGGGACTTACAGCTTTACCCGACCAGAGGAATCCACCTCTGCAAACCGCTGAGCTTCACAGCTTGCTCTGTTGACACACAGCTTGAAAATGCAGTTTCAAAAACAAAAAATAAAACAAACGAAGAAACAAAAGAACCCACTAGGGGAATGTAGCTCAACACTGAGCAATTTCAGCTCCGATTCTGAACCGAGAGACTGAGGAACAAACACTCACAGTATTCTCTCAGATATCTCTCTTTCAGCTCTCTCCTTCTCTTCTTCTCTCTTTCTTCTTTTTCTCTTCTCTCTGGATCGTGCAAGCTCTATCTGCTTCTGCTCTTTCGAAGTATGTTCACGATCGCCCTTCTCTTGAGGAAGAAGCTTCCTATTTATAGAGCTGTAGAAGGATAGGGCGTGTGGTCACCACAATTCTCGCCCAAACACCTTCATCACATGGCGGCATCTCAGCATAGCTGCTTTTCACATGTCACGATCCTGGCACTTTCTTCAATCTTGGATCACGTGCCCTTCTTAGTCTTTACGAAAAGGCACCTGTCAAGGCATCAGATATAATGTCATATTCAGACAATTATACGATATAAAAAGGAGATTGCAAAGAATAGAGATTTTGATGCACAGACTCGATTGTGGTGTTTACATACACATGCACAGACTCAATCATCTCTTCAAAAGCAGATGCACATACATGGTTTCAACACAAGACCTACGGATACATCGGCTGAGGTGTGCAATGGGCAATTATTGCACTGACCTGATGACTTGCCACAGAAGACGTTGTACAGACTTAGCATGCCCCGTGCCTGAGCTTGCACGGACTTATTCACATAGAATGCTTGACTTGCACAGACTTAATGTGTAAAAGGAGAATGCATGAACTTATATGCACCAAGTTACCTAAGACATATTGCACCGACTCTAAGTGCCTGGTGCAGAGGTTGCACCGACTCGGTGGCGTGCATCGAGAAGAATTGCACCGACTTAGTCATGTGCATCAGCGAGGATTGCACAGACTCAATGCAAAATTAACCATGTGTTGCACCGACTCTATTCAAAGCACATACTAAGATGCACACACCATTGATATAATTATCTGACATATGAATGCATCAAAATACTTACACCATCGTATATAGAAATAAAGTCAACTGAGTCATACACCACTGTTGCTAGTCATCAAAACAACTATTGTCAATCATCAAACCATTTCATCACAAAGCAGTGCACGAACTGCTTATCAACCTAGAGGAGTCCCAACACTTTCTTATTCTTCCCACGAATCTTGTCGGACATCTCTGTGGCATCTTCTAATAGTTGAGCTCTTCGAACCATATCCGAATAGACCAAAATGTCCATCGGTGCCAGTTGTGTGATATATTGGGGTCGAAGCCCATTGAGAAATCTTCTTTCTTTCATCTTCTCGGTACTTACTAAATGTTTTGCGTACCTTGACAGCCTAGAGAATTGGGCCTCGTATTCAGCCACTGACAGAGTTCTCTGTTTGAGTGAGGCAAATTCCGTGGCTTTCTTCTCTTGCACTCGATTGGAAAAGTATTTGTCATTGAAGTACTCGGTGACCTCAGCCCATGTGATGGGTTCTTCACCTAGGGTGGCTTCTACAAACTCCCACTAGGAATGGGCATCTCTTTCTAATTGGAACGTAGCTAGCAATACCTTCTCCTCATCCGTGCATTGCATAACACGAAATATCCTTTCCACTTCTCGGAGCCAATGCTCGGCATCATCGGGATCTGATGAGCCAACGAACCTTGGTGGGTTCATATTTCTTAAAATACGGTGGAGATCACCAGCTCCACGATTTCCAGTGCCTTTCGCCACTTGTTGTAGCACCTATGTCATGCCTTGAATAATGCATTGCATGTTACGCCACTGAGCACGTTCGGCAGCCATCTTCCTACAAATTTTTTAATTAACTAATAAATATGAGATTGACCAAAAGTTTGAGTACTTGAGTTACCTCAACCCATGGTTCTACCCAAATCTCACTGGTTAAAGGTTTACGTCTATCCTTGGACTTGGGTTTCCTAGGAATTGAATATCCTAGGCTTTGATACGACAAAAACTGTCACGCCCCTAGCGCGGAAGGGACCCGGAGATGCGTGACGAGTTTATATCAATCATGTCAATCAGAGTGTAAGTGTATTCGACACACAAAGACAGAGCGCACATAAGCAATGATAACCAAGTCATTTATTAACCTTCAAGTATTCATATTACAACTCACAACGAAAGTACTAGGACTCAATAAAATAAAAGTATAATGGATGACTCAAGAAAATAGAAAAAAATAGGACTAGATAACGCTTTGACGGTTGGAATGGCTCTAAACTCTTCACACTTGTCCATCCCCATCCGGATGAGTCTAGTCATCGGAATTACCTGAAAAAAATAGAAAAAACACTAGGTGATCGAACGCTCAGTAGGAATTATATCTCAAGTGCTAGCTTGCTTTAAGTAAATTACATGTTACATGAATGCAAGTATAGCTATGCATGTTCGCATGAAACGATAATAGAGAGAGTGTATAGGAAGAGATAACTTAGAATGAACTAGCAAGATATCCAAGACTTCATGTAATTATATCAAGATAGGCGAGCAAGCCACGTCAAGAATTGGCTATCATGTTATCAAGCAAGCAAGTAAATACCCCTTCCGGACCACACATGTCATGCCATGTCAAGTCAAGTACAAGTATAAGAGTTTGTGGAAATGTCCATTCAAGCAAGTCATGCACTTCGATGCAATGCCACACTGTGATCAATAATAACTCCCATGGGCACAAGTACTTTCGGGTGCTCCTCCTAGGACCAGATCGGGCCCTTATACGCGACAGCATTGAATCATGTATTTCAACATCCACTTTAGTTATAGCCAATATAGAATTTCAACGGAATGAACCTTTATAGGAATATAAGGTAGATCGTGTGGAATAGAATCACAAGGATAGAAATTACATGTAAGGATATACTACAGTCGAGTCGTTACAATCACGATACTCATAGAAACTGGGTGTATTTGGTTCCCTAGTGGGTGCCATGACATTAAGAATAAGCCTCCATATGTACATGGGTGCTTGTTCTTTGAACATGATAAAGCAAGAAGAACTAGTGTCCACACGTAGGGCACTAAATCTTTGAGTTATGGCAATGGTATGGTTTCCATTACATTAACTTAAGAAACATTCTCAAGGTATCCAACTAGCATACCATGAGGGCCGGGTTACCATGTTTCTCTAGAGTGACATGGCAATCAAAAAGTGTCATAGGTATTAGTGGTACAACCTGCTCAATCGGCCTTGAGGGAATCCAAAGTTACGAGGAGTCTTATGGAGGTCCTTATGACTAACTTACCAGTCCGAAGGAACGGAATGTCCAACGGAGGGCTCGTATGTCACCAAGAGTTAAGGGGTAATCGATAAAACATCGTGAAACGTGGGACTATACTCACGGAATGGAATATAGTGCCTATATACATAACCCACTGTAAAGGGCTACAGAAAACCACGAAAATCAGAAATCGGGTAATTAGCGCATGTGGTCAAGTCTTAATTTCATGAAATAGCGCCCTGGGTAGGGTCGCTAGTTCAATATATAACGACTGTTCATTCAGTCATTTTATCCAGGTTCTAAATAAATTAATTTCTCAAATTCCAGAAATTATGTAAATGGCGCCTTGGCTTAAGTCTTCAATTCCGTAAGTAGCGCCCTAGTCAGGGGTGCCATATTTCAAAATAACGACAGGGTGCATGTCGTTATTTCAATATTAGTGTACTTTGGTCATGAACAGTAGCACTTCTTCAATAAAAATAATTTTGCAGGAACAAATACATGGACATGTAGAGAAAAATAGCAAGAATCTAGCAGTATACTCATGCATTAGATTAGATGTCATGGTTCGCAGTTATTAAAATTTGAACATGTGTAATTATTAATTAACCAACTAATCTGACGACTGTTTGCACGGTCGTTATATCAAATAGCGCCCTAGAGGGAGGTGCGTTCTACTAAAACTTCCAGAATCATTATAAAACCTACTGGAAACAATCTAACAGACCTATATGCATGATCATGATCTGATAACTATTAGATTGAGCTTGTAGTTGAGAACACCTACCTTGATTGGTGATTTGGATGATAGAATCGCGAAGAGAATGAAGGATCTGCAACAAGAATAACCTCCGTACGATACTATGTTTACAACAGAGAAACTGGGTAGAAGAAATATCATCAATAGCAGCACGAGAAAGAGCAGCAAGTCCTTCGAAGAAGAGGGAGCTAAGCTTCCTACTTTCTTCACGTCTTCTAAGGAAATCTTTAGAAGAAGAAGCTTATAGCCTCTCCACAAACAACACACGAATAGCAGTAGAAGTATAGAAAGCAGAAAGGCTTCCTTCTCCTTTGAAGCAGCACGTAGGTAGACGATGGAAACGACCAGCAGCAGGACGTCTTTGAAAATTAGTGCCAACAGGGGGTTCGATGGAGGGGGTTTGGTATTTATAGAGAAGGGATTCAGTCGTGGAATAGAGTTTGATTGGTATTAAAGTTTCCGTGGAAGAATCCTATTGTTATTTAAACTTCCCTACATGTTAATCCTTCCAGATCAAGACCTTCCCGATCAGCCACTACTTCCTAGTTCGAACAAAGCACTGCAAAGGGTTTCCATTTTTTTATGTTACAGGGAAATAGCGCCCAAGATAGGGGCTCCCTTCAGGTAATTGGCGCCCATACGAGGGGTCTTCAATTCTTCAATTAGCGCCCCCTTGAGGGGTCTTCAATTTATGAAATGGTGCCTTAAGAGGAGGCGCTATTCATTTTTGGCCCATTTGTTATATGATTTAAGTGTAAGGCCCATTTGGTATAAATATATATATTAGTGGTTTTAAGTATATATGAGTTGGGCCTTGAACATTAGTTTAGTTTTTAATCCATTTAGAATTTCATTCCTTCAATTATCAGGGTTGCTATAGAAGCAAGGTCCAAGGGCATGGTATGAAAGGCTCACCTCATTCCTGATTGAAAATGGGTTCAAAAGAGGTAAGGTTGACCAAACACTCTTCACAAGAAAATCAGGTAAAGACATATTAGTAGTTCAAGTCTATGTTGATGATATAATCTTTGGAGCTACTAATAATGCCTTATGTGATGAGTTTGCACAGATAATGCAGGGCGAATTTGAGATGAGTCTAATGGAAGAACTAACATTTTTTCTTGGGTTACAGGTGAAGCAAACATCTGAAGGTATTTTCATAAATCAAGCCAAGTACACTTTGGAGCAATTAAAGAAATACGGGATGGCAGAAGCAAAACCCATGTCAACTCTGATGGCCACAACCATGAAGTTAGACAAAGATGAAAATGGTAAAACAGTAGATCCCACACTGTTTCGAGGTATGATCGGATCACTACTGTACTTAACAGCATGCTGTCCTGACATTCAATACAGTGTATGTCTATGTGCTAGTTTTTAGTCATGTCTCAAAGAATCTCATTTGCTGGTTGTTAAACAGATTTTTTGATATTTAATTAGCACAGTAGACTTTGGCTTGTGGTTTCTGATCAATAGCTCATTTGATTTGATTGCATATACCGATGCGGATTATGCTGGATGTATTATTGATCGCAAAAGTACTAGTGGGTACTGTCAGTTTCTTGGTGGGCCTCCAAGAAACAACATTCAATAGCTCTCTTAACGGCCGAGGCTGAATATATAGCCGCCGAAAGTTATGGAGCCCAAGTACTTTGGATTAAAAATCAATTGCTTGATTTGAATGTTGAAGTGCATTCAATTCCAATCTTGTGTGATAATACAAGTCCTATCAATTTATCTCAAAATCCAGTTCAACACTCTAGGACCAAACATGTTGACATTCGCCATCATTTTTTGAGAGATCATGTAGGCAAGGGAGATTTTGAGTTAAAATTTGTTGACACACACAATCTGTCACGCCCCGACGCGGAAAATCGGCGCGTATAGTCAGATTCGAGCTAGCACTAACAATAAATTCTAATCTAAACAATTAGACAAATTATAAAGTGAGAAACACTTCCATTAATCAAAATAATTCCAACTTTATTACAATAACCAACATGCTAAGACTCGATCAAACATGTCTTCCAAATGAAATTCTAATACAACACTGACGTAAAATCAAACTGGAAGTAAAAACTAATCTGACTCAATAACTAGGTACAAAAGCACTCAAGGATCACTCCTGACCCTCTCCATCGGTAAGCGCGTCACTTGAAAAGCCTAAAAAGGGGGGAACACAACTATGAGCTGACGCTCAGTAGGAAATAACGGTATATTTACGTAGTTAACATCTTAATTACCAGTTCTATGTACCAGAGAACAAGGAATTGAATAAAGAGATCAAGAACAATGTAGAAGGTCTTGCAAAGTCAAGAATTGAATAAATTCCAATGATCAATAATATCATGTACAAGAAATTCACTAAGAGCAATTGAAACAATAATAATTGGCCAACAAGCAAGTATTTCAATAATTCATAATCAAGTAAAAGGAATAACAATAGATCAAATGTCGTAGACACACACTAGTCAAGTACTCGGTGCAAATGCCATACCTTGTCATTAACATCCCATGGGCTCACTAATTTTCGGGCGCTCTCCCCAGGACTAGACCGGGCCCTTATCATGCGATGGCATTGGTTTTACGGATCGATGATCCCAATTGTCTAGACATTTCTTGTATAAATATGGCCAATGAATTTCAAGGAATAAACTAAAATGTAACAAGTACAGATCTAGCAAAAATCAGAATAACAAGAAAATGAAGGATTAAACTTTGGCATAATGTTTAACGCCAATTAAGTCGTGGAATCCAAGAATGAAAGGATAAGTAGGAAAAATACAATCTTTAGAATACATTCAATTCCATAAATTAACATTTTATTCTGTTGGTTTAACAAATTTTATCATACTGGAAATGCCTTAAATTAATTGGATGCAAAAAGCCAAAGAAATGATTTATTTAGTATTATTAGAGTAAGTTACTAAGAATTCCACTTAATTCATAGAAATAAATCCTATCATGGTGAAAATCTCCCTAAAATTTTCAAGTAACTCCAGCACATGATTCCTCTGGAAAATGACAGTAAATATCCATTTTTATTACTGGAATGAAATTTTTACACATTAAAAATACCTTTTTAAACACAAAAAAATCATATTTGGTGTGCTATAAAAAGTTCCTTATGAAATTTTTGGATGGGTTATTAAGAATAATCATCTTACTGGTTGTTCATTTTTCATGATACCCATAGTATTTTTAGCATACTGAAATTAATTTTTCTACATTATTCTACCATTTATGCTATTTATTGAATGGAAGAAATACATTAGAAATTTGTTTAAGTATAAAAATTTCTCTATAACTTGCTGTTATCATTCTAACATGTTGGAAAAAAATTTTTATGCTGTAAGAACTTTTATCATGCTGTAAGGGTTATTTTTAACAAGTTAATATAATTTTCATGCATTTATTCTCTATTATATGGAGAGTAAATGAATTCTATTTGGTAAAAATATCAAATTTTCACAGAAAATTGTGTCTCACATGATAATTATATCAGAGTATAATATTCATGAATTTTCATGCCTTTGAGATCTTTTTAACATACCACATTAAATTTATAAGCATTTTCTTTCATTTTATAGAAGAAATATAGATTTTTATAAGATAAAATATTCTAAATCCACAAGAATTTAACTTCTCACATGCTGCTACTATAAGACAACATTTTCCATACATTTTAGTTATTTAATAATAATTTTTTGCATGCTGGACATAATTTCTTATACATTTATATTCTGTTATTTATAGGAAAAATAGGTTTATATGCATAAAAATAGATTAAAATACTTTCCAGTAGCAGAAAAATAAATTTTAAATCTCCTGGTAGCAGAAGAATATGTTTTACAGGGATTCAGGATTTTTAATTATTCATTTAATAACTCCGGATCGCGTTTAGGGCGGAGGTCGGTCACCCGGCCCCTTTTATTGGGATGTGTGTGAGATCCAGGGATTAAAAAGTCTATATCTTCCTCAATGCTTAATGGAATTAAGCATATGATATATCAATGGAAAGCTAAGACAGAGTACTATCAGTTGGTAAGGTCAATTTCAGATTTAGGTTCTGTAATTAAGTTCTGTATTGACAGGAAAAAGAAAAAACCCTAATTAGGACAGTGTATTACTAAAACATCAAATTCTCTACGTATACATGATAACTTTTAGGGCTTTTTATATCACTGGAAAGCTAACAGAGAGGGCTTTCCAACCATGTATCACACATGCTATTAATTTTAACGTTTACGTTTCGAATTCATGGATTAATCAGGTTCCAAGTATATGAAATCACCATATGGACAAGCTCATGTTCAAACCTCAAATTCTCTAAATAGAATTGATGGATCAAAGGGCTTTTTACGCCAAAAGAGAGATAACATGCTAAGCTTCAATTTGATATACAATAATTAACATTTGGCCAGTTATAACCTACCTCAATTGAAGACTTAAACCACGAGATAGATTAGACCCACGAACTATAAGAATCCCCTTCAAAGATCTCCTGATTCCTCCCTCAATACCCTATAAAAATTAGGGCTTTTAGTCTCAGATGATAGATCTCGTCGAGCTGATCAAAAATCCCTACTCATATGCCTATTTTGGTTGAGGTACTAACCTGATTTGATGAACCAAAACTTGGAGATAGAAAAACGACGGGGAGCAGACCACCTTCCACAAAATCGCCAAGATCTCCCCAGATCTAACTCCTCTGCCGACACCATAGTAACCAAATGAAACTAGGCTCGAAGAGCTTTCTATCTATAGCTCATACACCTTCTGGATCCTTCCAGGAAGGGAGAATTTTGACCTTGAAGAGGCGTGTTGTTTACGCCGCCGAAATAATTGACCTAGACTAAACTCGTCTAATCACTCTTATCCTAGTTAATATTACACAACATTTGTTGGGGGCTATTAATCTACAAGTCACTAGCTTTCATTTTGCCTTAACCTCATCGCATTTGGTTAAGAAATGGGCTCTAATTTGATGTTCTAAGATTGGGTGAATAGTGAACACGAATTTTGGGTTAGGTGGGTTGTAAGTCGGGCTTAACCCACTGATTAGGCCTAGATAATGATTTTATTAGGCTTAGTCCAAGAAGACAAAAGTGTTAGTCGATGCATCTATTATTTAATTACTATTTTTATGAATTTTGTTATGGTAGATAAAATTTCCACTTCTACTATTCCGTAAATAGTTAAATATTAAGTTCGGAAGACTTAATCCACTAATTCGGCCTAATGAATGATTTTATTAGGCTTAGCCCTAGAATATAAAGTTGCTAATCGCATGGTCTTCTAACTAATTATTATTTTTTAGGATTTTAATACCGTTAACAATTTCTCACTATTCATTTAATAATAAAATATTAAATTCGAAATTCAAATTTCAAATTCCCTCTTTTCATTTCATTTTCATTCCAACTCAATTGCATTTGTGTTTCATTTCACCTAAACCTTATTTTCATTTGGGTTACATTTCATTTTCATTTCATTTCAATTAAATTTAAAATTTTAAAGGTTTAATTCAATTTCTATCCAATTATTAATTCAACTAAATTCAAATAAATTCCTAAAAATTTTAATTTGACAAGGAAAAATTAAATAAAATTATTATTTAAATACGGGGTATTACACCCTCCCCTACTTAAAGGAATTTGGTCCGCCAAATTCACTGCATTACGATACGAAAATAAAGGATAACAATTTCAAGAGACAACTAGCTCACCTAGAAAAGGTCGGGATACCGCTTTCGCATAACATCTTCGGATTCCCAGGTGGCTTCTTCAGCTCCACGCCGACTCCACTGGACCTTGACCATAGGTATAGATCGACTCCGGAGTTGTTGCTGCTTCCGGTCCAAAATCTTTATCGGTCTTTCCTCATAGGTCAAATCCTCCTTCAGTTCGAAGTCCACATGCTGAATAACGTGAGTGGGGTCGTACACATACTTCCGCAACATAGAAATATGGAAGACGTTGTGCACGCCAGATAACTGAGGCGGTAACGCCAATCGATAAGCCACTTCTCCCACTCTATTTAAAATCTCGAACGGGCCAATGTACCTCGGACTTAGCTTGCCATGAATACCAAATCTGCGAATCCCTCTCGTAGGAGAGACCTTTAGAAACACATGATCACCTACTTGGAATTCCAATGCTCTTCTTCTGTTATCAGCATAACTCTTATGTCTTGATTGAGCCACTTGTAACCGATCTCGGATAATACGGATATTCTGTGACGATTCCAAGATAAGATCTGGTCCAAGCCATTGTCTCTCACCTACCTCATCCCAACACAATGGGGATCGACAGCTTCTCCCATACAAGGCTTCAAATGGAGCCATCTGAATACTAGACTGATAGCTATTATTGTAGGCGAATTTAATTAATGCCAAATGTTCATTCCAATTACCACCAAAGTCAATCATACATGCTCGAAGCATATCCTCTACTATCTGGTTGGTCCTTTCAGTCTGTCCATCTGTCTGTGGATGAAATGCCGTGCTGAAATTTAGACGAGTACCCAAAGACTCTTGCAGTCCCTTCCAGAAATGAGAAGTGAATCTAGGGTCTCGATCAGATACTATATTCACTGGAATACCATGCAATCTCACCACTTCCTTCATATACAGAGCTGCTAGAACATCAACTGTCCATTTAGATTTAATGGACAAGAAATGGGCTGACTTTGTCAGTCTGTCGACGATCACCCAAATTGCATCGAAACCGCTACGAGTTCTAGGTAGACCCATGATGAAATCCATGCCAATACTCTCCCATTTCCATTGGGGTATGTCGAGTGGCTTCAATTTCCCTGTCGGTCTGAAGTGCTCGGCCTTAACTTGCTGACATACCAGGCATCTACTCACAAAATCTGCAACTTCTCTTTTCATATTCGGCCACCAAAAGGATCTTTTCAAATCCTTAAACATTTTAGTGCCTCCAGGATGAATCGTGTATTTAGATCTATGAGCTTCGTCAAGAATCTTGTTCTTGATTTCAGCTACGTCAGGTACACACGTTCGTCCTTGGAATAGAAGTCTTCCATCATCAGAAATCATGAAATCCGATCTGCTGCTCAAACTTTCCTTGATCTCTACCAGTTCGGGATCATTATCTTGCAAGGACTTGATCTCCATCAGTAATTCAGGTTTAAGTTGCATTTGTGCAATAATGACCTGATCATTATTGATATTCAAATCCAGACTAGCCGTCTGCTCCAATAACTTCCATTCTTACATCATAAGACTGGATAACTTTGTTATCGGCTTCCGGCTCAAAGCATCTGCCACCACATTACCTTTTCCAGGATGATACTCAATAGAAAAGTCGAAGTCCTTCAAATACTCCAACCATCTGCACTGCCGCATATTGAGTTCCTTTTGAGAGAATAAATACTTCAAACTCTTGTGATCTGAAAATACCGTGAAAGATTCTCCATACAGGTAATGCCTCAAAATCTTTAAAGCAAAGACGACGGCTGCCAATTCCAAATCATGAACATGATAGTTCTCTTCATGCTTCCTCAACTGCTTGGAAGAATAAGCAATTACCTTCCCATGCTGCATAAGCACACAGCCTAACCCAATACCTGATGCATTGGTGTAGACCACAAAGCCTCCTTCACCAGAAGGTAAAGCTAACACAGGTGCTGAAGTTAAGCATTCCTTCAACGTCTGGAAGCTTTTCTGACAAGCTTCCGACCATTCAAACTTATTCTCCTTGCGGGTCAATCTGGTAAGGGGTACCGCGATCTTGGAGAAGTCTTGAATGAATCTACGATAATAACCTGCCAGGCCTAAGAAACTTCTGATCTCAGTCACACTGGTGGGCTGTTCCCAATTCTTCACTGCTTCCACCTTCGAAGGATCAACAGAAATACCATCTTTGGTAATAACGTGTCCTAGAAAGGACACCTCTCCAATCCAAAAATCACACTTACTGAACTTGGCGTACAGTTGATGATCTCTTAATATCTGCAGTGCCATTCTCAGATGTTCGGCATGCTCTTCTTCACTCTTAGAATAAATCAAGATATCGTCAATGAAGACCACGACCCATCGATCAAGATAGGGCCGAAAAATGCTATTCATCAACTGCATGAAAGTCGCTGGTGCATTCGTTAAACCAAAAGGCATAACGATAAATTTGAAATGACCATACCTGCTGCGGAAAGCCGTTTTATGAATATCTTCTTCCTTAATCCGCAACTGATGATATCTAGATCGAAGATCGATCTTAGAAAAGAATTGAGCTCCTGCTATCTGGTCAAATAACTCATCAATCCTCGGCAATGGGTACTTGTTCTTGACAGTTATCTGATTCAGTTGCCGATAATCGATGCACAGCCTCAACGAACCATCCTTCTTCCGGACAAATAATACAGGGGCTCTCCAAGGGGAAGTACTAGGGCGAATGAAACCCTTCTCAAGTAACTCCATCAATTGCTGTTTTAATTCCCTTAACTCCGTAGAAGACATACGGTACGGAGCTTTAGAGACAGGAGAAGAACCAGGAATAACATCAATAGAGAAGATAACTTCCCGCTCAGGCGGAAGTCCCGGTAGATCCTCAGGAAATATATCAAGAAATTCACAGACAACAGGGATGTCCTTAATCTCCACTTGCTGCTCGGGAGTAGCATAGACAAAGGCTAGAAATGCCTCGCAACCTCGCCTCATCAGTTTATCAGCACGAAGGGCCGAAATAAGTGAGATAGAGTGATGGTATCTAGCTCCCAAAAATGAAAGTCCTGGATGCCTATTAAAAGACACCGAGCTAGAACTGCAGTGAACATTGGCCTCATACTTGGCCAACCAGTCAGCTCCTAGGATTACATCAAAATCCTTCATGTCCATGCAGACTAAATCAGCCGGTAAATTCTGCTCATTAACCATAACCTTGCTAGAAGGATAATAATGCTGAACTGCCGATCTAGAACCAATAGGTGTAGATATCGCTAACGAAGAACTCATCAAAGCAGGTTCCACAGCTATAGACTTAGCAAATCTCTGAGAAATGAAAGAATGTGTTGCACCAGTATCAAAAAGAACAAAGGCTGGCTTGTTGAGTATAAAGAGAGTACCTTCGACGAGTCCACCTTCTTCGGCTGTTTCTGCTTCATTAACCTGAAGTGCTTGGAGCTTGCCTTGCGGCTTCTTGAAGACCTGAGGCTTTGCCGGTGTAGCTTGCTCCGATAATAATGGACAATCCGGGATACGGTGCTCCCTACTTCCACAACGTAGACAGGCGCTTCCATCTTGTGACCAGGATGGTCACAATATCTGCACACGCCCTTAAAGGGTACAACAGGGACATGCTTCTTTTCCTCCTGCTTCGGCATCTTTCCCTTCCATGAGCCTGCTCCGGTCCACGAACTCGACCCACTCGCGGGCCTCTTCTTGATAAAGCTAGGTCCGATCTTGCTTTTCTTGAACTCCTTCGGTTGCTCTTTCTTCATGCCTTTGCCACGGATTCTTTCCGTCATCTCAAGAGTGTCCTCCAGAACTTGCGCCTTCCTTACCATCTCAAAATAAGTTGATATCTCCATAGGTGCCAATTGGTTGATATAATGAAGCTTCAAACCATTAAGAAAGTGCTTCGCCTTCATCTTTTCAGTAGAAATGAGATGAGTAGCATATCGAGATAGTCTGGAGAGTTGTGCTTCATACTTTGCTACAGATAAGCTCCGTTGCTTTAGAGCCGCGAACTCAGCTGCCTTCTTCTCTTGAACTCGGTCAGAAAAGTACTTGTTGTTGAAGAATTCCTCGAACTCTTCCCACGTAACCTGACGGTCACCGAGAGTCACCTTGACAGAATCCCACCATGTACATGCATCACGTTCTAATTGGAAGGTAGATAAAAGAACACGTTCTTGGTCGTTGCAATGCATGACTTCAAAAATCCTTCCCATATCATCAAGCCAGTGCTCGACTTCATCAGGGTCGGTCGAACCAGCGAATCTAGGCGGATTCATCTCGCGGAAGTTCCGGTATAAATCACCGGTGCCATGCTGTGCCGCTCCTGCCTGAGCCACTTGCTGTAGGGCCTGAGTAAGGCCTTGAACAGTGCGCTGCAGGTTTCTCCATTCAGCACGATCAGCTGCCATTGCAAAAGCCTACACGAGGAACAAGATTACTTAGGTCCAATAAAATAGGTAATATCGCGATTAAGATACGGACTTAACCCAAGTTTCTACCCAATCTTCCCAGGTCAGGTCCTAGACTTTTACAAGGTTAAGGTTCTAATGCACCTAGACACGACCAAAAACTCGGTACCTGGTGGAGATAATCGGTCCGAAGGCCACTCGCGCAAGTGTGTGACCTTCCCCATAGGCGTAGCCTAACGTTCGGACAACACCTTTCGATATACCGGGTTATTGGACGCAATGAGAAACATAAAACTTAGGGGAACCAAGGAATATGAAACCTAGGCTCTGATACCAACTAAACTGTCACGCCTCGACGTGGAAAATCGGCGCGTACAGTCAGATACGAGCTAGCACTAACAATAAATTCTAATCTAAACAATTAGATAAATTATAAAGTGAGAAACACTTCCATTAATCAAAATAATTCCAACTTTATTATAATAACCAACATGCTAAGACTCGATCAAACATGTCTTCCAAATGAAATTCTAATACAACACTGACGTAAAATCAAACTGGAAGTAAAAACTAATCTGACTCAATAACTAGGTACAAAAGCACTCAAGGATCACTCCTGACCCTCCCCATCGGTAAGCGCGTCACTTGAAAAGCCTGAAAAGGGGGGAACACAACTATGAGCTGACGCTCAGTAGGAAATAACGGCATATTTACGTAGTTAACATCTTAATTACCAGTTGTATGTAACAGAGAACAAGGAATTGAATAAAGAGATCAAGAACAATGTAGAAGGTCTTGCAAAGTCAAGAATTGAATAAATTCCAATGATCAATAATATCATGTACAAGAAATTCACTAAGAGCAATTGAAACAATAATAATTGGCCAACAAGCAAGTATTTCAATAATTCATAATCAAGTAAAAGGAATAACAATAGATCAAATGTCGTAGACACACACTAGTCAAGTACTCGGTGCAAATGCCACACCTTGTCATTAACATCCCATGGGCTCACTAATTTTCGGGCGCTCTCCCCAGGACTAGACCGGGCCCTTATGATGCGATGGCATTGATTTTACGGATCGATGATCCCAATTGTCTAGACATTTCTTGTATAAACATGGCCAATGAATTTCAAGGAATAAGCTAAAATGTAACAAGTACAGATCTAGCAAAAATCAGAATAACAAGAAAATGAAGGATTAAACTTTGGCATAATGTTTAACGCCAATTAAGTCGTGGAATCCAAGAATGAAAGGATAAGTAGGAAAAATACAATCTTTAGAATACATTCAATTCCATAAATTAACATTTTATTCTGTTGGTTTAACAAATTTTATCATACTGGAAATGCCTTAAATTAATTGGATGCAAAAAGCCAAAGAAACGATTTATTTAGTATTATTAGAGTAAGTTACTAAGAATTCCACTTAATTCATAGAAATAAATCCTATCATGGTGAAAATCTCCCTAAAATTTTCAAGTAACTCCAACACATGATTCCTCTGGAAAATGACAGTAAATATCCATTTTTATTACTGGAATGAAATTTTTACACATTAAAAATACCTTTTTAAACACAAAAAAAATCATATTTGGTGTGCTATAAAAAGTTCCTTATGAAATTTTTGGATGGGTTATTAAGAATAATCATCTTACTGGTTGTTCATTTTTCATGATACCCATAGTATTTTTAGCATACTGAAATTAATTTTTCTACATTATTCTACCATTTATGCTATTTATTGAATGGAAGAAATACATTAGAAATTTGTTTAAGTATAAAATTTCTCTATAACTTGCTGTTATCATTCTAACATGTTGGAAAAAAAAAATTTATGCTGTAAGAACTTTTATCATGCTGTAAGGGTTATTTTTAACAAGTTAATATAATTTTCATGCATTTATTCTCTATTATATGGAGAGTAAATGAATTCTATTTGGTAAAAATATCAAATTTTCACAAACAATTATCTCTCACATGATAATTATATCAGAGTATAATATTCATGAATTTTCATACCTTTGAGATCTTTTTAACATACCACATTAAATTTATAAGCATTTTCTTTCATTTTATAGAAGAAATATAGATTTTTATAAGATAAAATATTCTAAATCCACAAGAATATAACTTCTCACATGCTGCTACTATAAGACAACATTTTCCATATATTTTAGTTATTTAATAATAATTTTTTGCAAGCTAGACATAATTTCTTATACATTTATATTCTATTAATTATAAGAAAAATAGGTTTATATGCATAAAAATAGATTAAAATACTTTCCAGTAGCAGAAAAATAACTTTTAAATCTCCTGGTAGCAGAAGAATATGTTTTACAGGGATTCAGGGTTTTTAATTATTCATTTAATAACTCCGGATCGCGTTTAGGGCGGAGGTCGGTCACCCGGCCCCTTTTATTGGGATGTGTGTGAGATCCAGGGATTAAAAAGTCTATATCTTCCTTAATTCTTAATGGAATTAAGCATATGATATATCAATGGAAAGCTAAGACAGAGTACTATCATTTGGTAAGGTCAATTTCAGATTTAGGTTCTGTAATTAAGTTCTGTATTGACAGGAAAAAGAAAAAACCCTAATTAGGACAGTGTGTTACTAAAACATCAAATTCTCTACGTATACATGATAACTTTTAGGGCTTTTTATATCACTGGAAAGCTAACAGAGAGGGCTTTCCAACCATGTATCACACATGCTATTAATTTTAACATTTATGTTTCGAATTCATGGATTAATCAGGTTCCAAGTATATGAAATCACCATATGGACAAGCTCATGTTCAAACCTCAAATTCTCTAAATAGAATTGATGGATCAAAGGGCTTTTTACGCCAAAAGAGAGATAACATGCTAAGCTTCAACTTGATATACCATAATTAACATTTGGCCAGTTATAACCTACCTCAATTGAAGACTTAAACCATGAGATAGATTAGACCCACGAACTATAAGAATCCCCTTCAAAGATCTCCTGATTCCTCCCTCAATACCCTATAAAAATTAGGGCTTTTAGTCTCAGATGATAGATCTCCTCGAGCTGATCAAAAACCCCTACTCATATGCCTATTTTGGTTGAGGTACTAACCTGATTTGATGAACCAAAACTTGGAGATAGAAAAACGACGGGGAGCAGACCACCTTCCACAAAATCGCCAAGATCTCCCCAGATCTAACTCCTCTGCCGACACCACAGCAACCAAATGAAACTAGGCTCGAAGAGCTTTCTATCTATAGCTCATACACCTTCTGGATCCTTCCAGGAAGGGTGAATTTCAACCTTGAAGAGGCGTGTTGTTTACGCCGCCGAAATAATTGACCTAGACTAAACTCGTCTAATCACTCTTATCCTAGTTAATATTACACGACATTTGTTGGGGGCTATTAATCTACAAGTCACTAGCTTTCATTTGCCCCCAACCTCATCTCATTTGGTTAAGAAATGGGCTCTAATTTGATGTTCTAAGATTGGGTGAATAGTGAACACGAATTTTGGGTTAGGTGGGTTGTAAGTCGGGCTTAACCCACTGATTAGGCCTAGATAATGATTTTATTAGGCTTAGTCCAAGAAGACAAAAGTGTTAGTCGATGCATCTATTATGTAATTACTATTGTTATGAATTTTTTTATGGTAGATAAAATTTCCACTTCTACTATTCCGTAAATAGTTAAATATTAAGTTCGGAAGACTTAATCCACTAATTCGGCCTAATGAATGATTTTATTAGGCTTAGCCCTAGAAGATAAAGTTGCTAATCGCATGGTCTTCTAACTAATTGTTATTTTTTGGGATTTTAATACCGTTAACAATTTCTCACTATTCATTTAATAATAAAATATTAAATTCAAATTTCAAATTCCCTCTTTTCATTTCATTTTCATTCCAACTCAATTGCATTTGTGTTTCATTTCACCTAAACCTTATTTTCATTTGGGTTACATTTTATTTTCATTTCATTTCAATTAAATTTAAAATTTAAAGGTTTAATTCAATTTCTATCCAATTATTAATTCAACTAAATTCAAATAAATTCCTAAAAATTTTAATTTGACAAGGAAAAATTAAATAAAATTATTATTTAAATACGGGGTATTACACAATCAACTGGCAGACATCTTTACAAAACCCTTAAACCGGGAACAATTCAATAAAATCAGAAGAGAACTTGGCATGTGCAAGGGTGTGATCATACATACCCAGGTCTGCACTAGGATGAGTGTTGCCCTTACATAAAAAGTCAGAAGCATGCAGGGTAGATTGTGTGAAATGCATGCATACGTTGTGTGTATTTTTATTTTTGTGCATGATATCACCTTATATGTGTGATTGTATATATATATATACATCCTTCCTTGAAAAATTTCTAAGACCAAATATTCCTTGATAAATAAATGTGGACTAGTGACCTGGGGATTCTAGGCGGTCACTGAGGGGGAGGTTCAGAAATTCCTTAAGTCAATTCGTGTCAGAGGTCAATCTCACTCCATTTCTTCCCAAATCAAAAAATAAAGGAGGAGATGAAAAAGAAAAGGCAAGCAAGAAAATGAAAAAAAAGGGGTTTGATGGAGTTCAAAAACAAAAAGGGGGAGGCATGGTGGAGTTCAAATCAAAAAAAAGGGGGGGGGGGGGGGGGCGACCAGTTCGGTCGACCGACCGACCTCCGCCGGTCGACCGAAACCGGCGAACCGGGCCGGTCGACCCGCGTCCGAACCCTCTTTTAAGAGGGTTCTCACCTTCTTTTTCACATCCCTTCTTCTCCCAACTTCCTCCTAACATCTCCTCAAACCTAGAACACTCCACCTCTCCATTTCACACCCAAAAAACCCCTCTTTCTTCCATCCACACAAGATTCCGCTAGTTCGTCAACATTTCGAAAGAAATCTCCAGAGTGGCTTGTGGGGCTCCAACTCTTCTTCTTCGGCCTCAAGGTTGTGGGGAAATTCTGTCAACCACCATCGGTGTGTCCCTCTGTGTCTCTCTACTCCCAGGGAAGAGATCGGTCCATTCAAGGGTTTCAACAACGGATTTCTTGTCTAGATGGCGTCTAGAAGAAGCTCTCAACGTCTCACCTAGGGGGAGTCTAGCACCAGGAGAAATGAGGGCCAAGCCCCTCCACCACAGCGGGCAGCCCCACCTCCACGGGCACCGTTGATGCGGCCACGGCCCATTCTCGACCCTCGTCTGGTAGACTTTGACGAGATACATAAGTTCTTTCCGAATTTGAGTGCTATTTTTGAAGTTTAGATTGGTTGGATATATTTTATGACAATGTACACCAAATACTATCCCAACCTTGTTCAATAGTTCTATGGCAATCTTACTATGAGAAATGAGCTTTTGTCTACTATGGTCAAAGGAGTTCAGATTCAAATTGATTCAGATTTATTTGCACGAGCTCTAGGAGTTTCGGCTAGGGGTGTCGACATGGTTTTTGGTCATGGCCTTATTGAGGACACTTTTATCCTCATGACGTGTAGCGAATACGTGCATGGAGTCAGCAATCTAATCACGTTGAATTCCAACTATTTCCCTCCACTGCAGCGTATTTTGCATCACATGTTTACTACTATTATCTACCCAAAAGCAGGAAGCCGTAATGAGGTCACAGAAGTACATAGATTTATGTTTTATCATGTGATAACTGGAGTGACTATCAACATGGGTCATCTTATGACGGAATTAATTGGTTCATGACGTACACAAAGGAGAAGATCTCTGCCGTATGCATCCCAACTGACAGGAGTATTTATTCATGCTAGAATTCAATTGGCTGATGATGTATTTATTGAAGTGCGACAGTGTGATGTGTATAACAAACACAAGATGTCCACAGATTTTGGATATTATTGGGGTCTGGATGAAGAGCTAACAAGAGATGTGAGAATGTATGAAGAAGATTCTAAAAATGAGGAAGCCAAGGAGTGTAGACACGCCAAAATTGACATTTTTTGAGTATATTTCATATCGCAATGCGATGCCCCATTTGACCCTCAAATTAGCTTATTTGAGTGTTTTTTCCATTTTTCATGGATTTTTTCCCCTTTCCCTTTTTTTTAAAAATTAACGCCCTAGAGAGGGGCGTGTTTTTAAAACACGGCCTGATCCAGGGCGTGTCTCCCCATTTTATCTATTTCTCCCCATTTTACCTATTTTATAAATTCGTGACCTGGTGAAGGGCGTATTTTAAAACACGACCTAACCTGGAGCGTTTATTGATGAAAGGACGCCCTGAGGTAAGGGCGTCAATTCCTGGAATTATCCAATTTTCGAAAAAGAATAAATGTTTGAAAAATATTGAATCACGCCTTACCATGGGGCGTTTTTCAATTCACGCCTCTCCCTGAGGCGTCTTTCACAATTTCCAAATAAAAGAAATATTTATTTCTAAAATTAATCCAGGAAGAAACGCCCTTATCCAGGGCGTGTTTTGAAAAGACGCCCTATGACAGGTCGTCAATTCTTGAATTGACGCCCCGACCAGAGGCGTGTTTCATCTTCTGGCTTCGAAGCCCTTTCCCCAGAGAGTCCTTGCTTCGTTAGACCCCTGCCTTGGTTGGGCTCTTGCCCATTCTTATCCTTCCCCTTATTGGACTCTTGCCCATGTTTATCCCCTCTTCTCCTATTTAATAGAGCCATTGGCTCTGTTGTTTGGTTGGATTTTCCTTTTTTTTTCCCCCGCTGATTCTTCTGTTTTCTTCTTTCTTCTTCTTCTTATTTTCTTCTTCTGCCGTCTTCTTCTTCATCTGTTCTTCTGTCTTTTTTTTATTCTCCTTCTTCCTTCTTCTTCTGTCTTATTCTTCTTATTCTTCTTTCCCCTTCTTCTTCTGTTGTTTTTCTTCTGTTCTCTTTTTTTCGTTTTCTTCTTTTTACAGGAACCGAAGGTGGCATTGGCTAAGGAGGCTTCTCACGTTAACATCTTCATCTCTTTGAAGTTTCTCCCCATCGAGCATCAAGCCAAAGGGGCCACAAACAATATTTTTATCTTATCTCCCCTTTATCTTTTATTTTCATAGTTCATAAATCATGCATGCATCATTGTTTTATTGATCTTTTCTCTCAATCACATTGAGATCTCCCCATAGTGTAACTCTTGCACACTTCCCTTATTTTTTATTTATTTGCATGCATCATATATCTCCCACCCTCTTTGCATAGGGGTTTAAGGGCCAACACCCACAAGGTGTGTCTTGCACATCTTTCATGATCATCTTTCTATATAAGAATTTGATGCTACACACCATGTTCTAATTCAATTATTTTGGTGGTGTTTGTTTGTTTTGCAAGGGTAATAAAAGCAAGAACTCTCTTCATCGGCCGGCCGATTTGAAGAGAAAGGAAGCACTCACATCCCCGCATTCAAGGTATTTTCATGATCATCCTTTCCCTTATTATTTTCCACTCGAGACCCTCGCGTCTCTGGCGATCACACACTCCCCTTGTGCACCTCGTGCATATATTTTCCTCCATATTGATGATTATTGCATGTCTTTTCTTTGATATTTTTCTTAAGTGATTTATTCTAAATTAGAGATCCACAAATTGGCGATCACGGTGGGACACTTTACGTTCTCTTTATTACCCCTTTTCCCCTTAGGCACCCGTGTGTGCCGTCTCCCCTATTGCACCCTCGGTGCGTCTCCTTTTGTGCCCCTCGGGCACCCTCCATTGGCTTTGCTTTCTTCCCTAAAGTGATTTGCCATTTTGTTGTCTTTTCCTCAGAATCTCCACTTATTTAAAATTTTTGACGAGCATGCTTATTCATATATTTGTTGATTGCCATGATCATCATGTTGTGACTGTGAGTGTTTGATGTTTCTGGCCGTGGACTTTCTCTGGAGACTGAGGGAATTAACGCCTCTGACAGAGGCGCGTTTTTTATTTAACGCCCTTACTCAGGGCGTGTGATTTATATATAACGCCTTCTGACAGGGCGTCTTTAAGCATATATCCTGGTTTCTCCTGGTTTTATTACGCTGCTTGTGAATTCACCCCCTCTCCCAGGGCGTTTGTTACTGCGTAGGGCCTCACATCAAGGCGCTTTTTGTTGATTTGACGCCCTCACTCATGGGCGTCCTTTTATTTATAGCGCCTCACCCTAAGGTGCGTTTCTCACTGTTGCTTGTGGGCCCTCACAGTGATTCACGATAGTGACCCTGTCGTTTCTTTTCTGGATAGCGCCCCCTTCCAGGGCGTCTTTTACTGTGGGTTTGCAGAACCCTTCCTTGCGTGATTTTTCATCATGATTCATGCCATGCTCATATTCATTGATTGATTATATTGTGGTGATTACCCTGCTTGTTTGTGAATTCACGCCCCTCTCCAGGGCGTCTTTTACTTGGTAACGCCTCACGCCAGGGCGTTTCTTTGTTGATTAGCGCCCCTCAGCAAGGCGTTTCTTTTGATTTGACGCCCTTGGTCAAGGGCGTCCTTTCCTATTATAGCGCCTCACCCTAAGGCGTGTTTTTATTGCCCCTGGACCTCGCTTTGAGTCACGACAGTCACACTGTCGTGTCTTTTGTTAGTAGCGCCCCCTGCCAGGGCGTGTTTTTACTGTGGGTTTCCAGAACCCTCCCGTGGGTGAGTTTTCATGATATTTCATATTGATTGATCATATTGTGTGGTTGGCCTGATTTCCCCTGTTGCATTCATTCTTTGCATTGGTTTGGGAGCCCCCTCCTCTTCATTAGGATCCACACACCCTCTTGGAATCGGGACGACCCTCCATTGAGCATTCCGTCTCTTTGGACTGGAAATCCCTTTTTCAAGCCTCCGTAAGTCCCCGCACCCGTGGATTCCCTCACGGACGCCAGGCAGGTTGTACCCTTTTGGAGTCCCGAATTAGTTGGCCTAAACGTGGTGAGAGAGTGTTCCTAGTTGGCATTGGAGTTAAATCACATTTGAAACTAGGTTCCTCCCCTTGTGTGAATCATATCAATTTGCATAAATTCATTAATTCACCAAGGATCGAACATAAGAAATCAAGGTAACCATCACAACTTGTGTGTTTCTTTGCAAATTGCTTGCATATTCAATTGCTTGCATAATGGCTTACTTTGATAGATAAAATAACATGTTCAATTCAATTAATATTCATGAGGGTGATCAACCTAGCACATCTTATTCCCCTCAAATTCAACATGTTCATCATTCTCACCATACTTTCAAGGGACCACGTCCTCATTCTTATGGTCATGCCCGACCCATGGGCAATGTCCATCCTCATGGTCCCCCTACTCAATTTCAAGCCACTACTCCTACGGGACCGCCTCGTCCCAATGATGAGAAGGTCTCCCAAATTTTGCATGCATTAGATCATCTCACCCCTCAACAGATCCAAGCCCTTAAGGCCGCTGTTGAGGGTGCATCTCCTTCATCTCCCCCTTCCAATCCTAATCGGGTGGCCCATCACCCACCTCCCTCTTCTATTCACGACCCTCCACGGGTGGCCCATCACCCACTTCCCTCTTCCACTCATGTTCCTAATCGGGTAGCCCATTACCCATCTCCTTCTATTCACACTCCTTCTCGGGTGGTCCGACACCCGCCTCCTTCTATTCCTCCTCGATCACGGCCCCAAGGCCCATTTATTCATTGCAATCCGGCCCATCCGGGTTCTTCTATGGGTCGGCCCATTAATTCCCCTCCACGGCCTTTTTATACGGCCCTTCCCCCTTCAAGGCCCTGCCAACCTTCTGTTGCTCAAGTCACACCCCTCCAACAATCTCTGCTTGATAAGATTACTTTGATGGAGGAACAAATAAAGAGGGTCACGGCTCCTCCTACTCTAGTCAATCCTCTCCATGCCGCTTTGGACGAGATTACAAAGATGGAGAGAGAATGGAAAGACAGGAGGGATGATTACGGCGTCGGCGTTTCAAGTGAACAAGAGCCGGCGTTTGAAGAATCCAAGGCAGTGTACGATGATGATGAAGCTCCGCAGGCACCCCTTCCGAGTTTCCTTAACTTTCCGCTTTCCCCATTTTCATTCGATGAACCCCCTGCTCAGGAGGAAACCACTCCTAATTCAACCCCTATTTCTGAAACCTCTTGGTGTTACGACGATGGGTCGATACTCCAATCACCCACGCCGACACATTGTAAGTCTCCTCCTATCCTTGACACCGCATACATTACACCTCTTCCAGTTACACCATTAACCTCCGCAACACTGGCCTCCCCCAAGCCTTCCACTATTAAACCTCCACCCGTTAAGCCATCTACCTCCACACCATTAGCCTCCATCGAACCCACCATTGAACCTTCCCCAATTAACCTCCCATTACCGCCACCTCGGCCTTCTATTATCCCTTTAAAACCCACTTTGCCCATTCCATCATTTAACCCTTTACCCTTACCCATGGCTAATCCTGAGCAGGATCCACCCCTTTTTGCACCCGAGCCAATCCCAACTGCTTCCGAGCAAAGGGAGAAACTCGACGTGTTTGAACCCCCGCTTACGCTCACCCATTTGCCAACGCTTTCCATCATGCCTCCACCATTCATGGAGCCTTCCGCCTCCGCTTCACCTCCCCTTACTACTCGGAATGGGGGGCCTTCTACAAGCACAGGTGCCGAGGAGGACCAAGAGCCGGGCAACAAGGATTTGGCCGCGCCATTCAAGATTCAAGAATTCATTTGCCGGATGCCAATCCGGGTTATTGTGCCAAGCACGGTCGAAGAAGCCAAGTCACCGACATGCCAAGCATTGATGCTGTGTAAGGGCCGGGCAGGGCACCCTTTGTTCCAATTTCCAAATTTTGAATCTTTGGGCAACATAATGCTTCCGAGCCCAACTTTCCAACTCCCTCACACCATTACTTTGCACTCTCCAAGGGAGTTGACATTCACCATTGAAGCTTCGGCAGGGGCTATTTCCCATACACTTTCACTGCCGTGGAGGGGCAGTTATCTTAATGCTAAGGGGCCATCCCTTATTTGTTCCACTTTCTATTCATCCATCTCTATCACTTTTTCTTCATGGGCCATTCCCAGGGTTAGGAGGAGGATCTCATCCTCTCGCCCTTCACATTCTTCATATTCTTTGCATTTCATGCATTCATCGCATCCATCCCATTGCATGCATTTGCACCTCCTGCTTCCCGGGTTCCCAAACCCGTATCTTCCCCGCCTTCCGGCACCTCCGGATATTTCGCACTTCCCATCTTATTCATCTTCATCTTTTTATACACTATCCCTGGGGCATCGCGTCCCTTTTCCTGCTATCTCCCTGGAACCTCCAGGAATTTTATCCCTCCTCTTTGGGCATCTCGCCCTTTCTGATTCTATTCCTTCGGAACCTCCAGACTTTCCCTTTGGGCACGACGCCCCTCTCCACCTTTTTCATTTGCCTCCTCCGGAACCTCCGGACTTTCCCTTTGGGCACGACGCCCCTCTCCACCTTTTTTATTTGCTTCCTCCAGAACCTCCGGACTTTTCCCTCGGGCACGGCGCCCCTTTCCACCTTCTCCTTCCTGATTTCATTCCTCCGAAACCTCCGAATTTTTCTCTCCTCCTTGGGCATCGTGACCCTCCTGATTTCATTCCTCCGGAACCTCCGGAACCTCCGGACCCTTCATCTTTCTTCCGATTCATCTTTCTAATCTTCCTGAACATCACATCCTTCATTTTTTCCTTCCTTTTCCATCATCTTTTTCCCTATTTCATCTCAGGGCATCGCGTCCCTTCTTTTGTCATCCCTCCGGAGCCTTCGGATTTTTCCTCTCATGATTCTCTTCTGCCTCCGGACCCTCCGGATCCGCCTCTTTCTATCTACCAATTTCTTCTTCTGATTCCTCCTGATTCTGGGTCCGACCCAACTTCTTCCACATCCACTACCTTGGGCATCTGCCCATTCTCCCATTGCTTCCGAGGCTTTAGTCCTCACCCCTCTTCTTGATTTTTCGCTTCTTCTATAGACTGTTCCATGTGATCAGGGTCTCCGCGCCTTAGTGAGGGAGTTCTAGCCCTCGCCTCTTTTCCTTTTCTCCTTATTCGTCTGAGTCTGGTTTGAGCACCACTCATTCTTGTTAAGCCACTCCCAAAATCCTTTGCTTCCAATCCTTTTGACTGCCAAAGAGGACAAATCCCACGATGATCAACCTCTCGCGGTAGCTGCTTTAACAAAGGTTGCAAGGTAACATATTGGCGTAAGTATGCATTTATATGATATCATTACCTCATTACTTCACGCATGATTTTCAAAATGAAGTGCTTCTTAACGAGATTAAGAGTGGTGTTTTAAACCTTTATCTTAAGCTTTTGTTTAATTGAAATCATTCTCAAAAGAGTCTTTAGGCTTACTTTTGCAGCACTCTTGGTTAATAAGAACCCCGCGCTGGGAATTCAACATTCTCTCCCTGCTTGTTAAGATCAACCCTCAGCTGGGCACCTCACACACTTCACGGCGTCCTTAGCCGGCTCCTTTGGTTAAACACCGTTGCTACTTTGGCCATGCCAAGAGTATATCTGAAAGTCTTTTCTCTTCTTTACTCGGCCACGTGCAGGGGCAAGAGGTTGACGGGTGAGATGACCAACCTTGGTAATCCCCAATACGAGAGGAGTCTCAAATAGGGGCAGTCTTGACCCAAACTAAATATGAATTTCATAATATACATCTCGCCAAAAGGGCTATTATGAAAATCAAGTCAGAATTTCGATAAAAGTAAGATTGTGAATTATGGTATGACAAGAGTGGCAAAGTCTCCGCAGGGAAAACCCTGGTCGTATGCATGTCAAGGGTCTAAAAATCAAAGGCACAAAGCCCCGGCGCAACAGACTACCTCTTTGAAGGGAACACCTTGGAAGGAATTCAAGTCCCGATATCTCCCATCTTGCACAAAGCTTGTCACAATTGTTCTTCTCTTCTCCCTCCAAGACCGAACATTTCTCGGGTATGGCCTTGGTAGGGGCACCGTTGATCAAAGACGGTCGGTTATAGGATGCCACTTTCAATGCACGTCCAGCTTTGGGCAGTTTTAGCGAAAAGGGAAGGAACAAGGACCCCTAGCCAGTGGTTCAAAACAACCCTTGGATGCTGTATTAACAATGTCTAAGCCAAAATCCAAAAAAAAAATTGAATATTTCCCGTTCAAAATCCCAACAAAAATTCAAAATATTTTCCAAAAATCTCCATAAAAATTCAAATATTTTCAAAACTCATAAAAATTTACATATTCCAAAACTCATAAAAATTTGCATACTCCAAAAACTCATAAAAAATTGCATATTTCCAAAATCCAAAAATTTGCATTGTATTTTCTGATGGTGTTTTGCAGGAACAGCTTTGCAGAGACCAAAAGCACGGGATGTGTCCTCTCTCCACTTATTGCTATCAATCTATTGATTCTTCCCAATATTCTCATGACATGCCACCCAGGGGCATCATCTCCCTATATCATTCTGATTATCATATCTCATGATTATTCATCTCCAAATCTTCCAATCAACTCCTGCTTGTTTCATCTGATTACTCCGCCGATGGGCATTATCAGATCCTGATTATTTAACTCCAAAACTTGATTAGCCAGATTGTCATCCTCATGACAAACAACAAATAATGATGCTTTGCTATGTCATGATTTGACTTATGCTGTTCATGATATATGCTATGATTGGTTGCTTTGATTCATGCTATGCATGCTATGATTAAATGCCTTATTCATTGCTTGTTATCTTTTATATCTTGGCTAATGAATTTTTGAGCGCAGGAAGAGGCTCTTGGTCCCGCCGACAGGGCATCATCACTCAAAGTCCCACGGTGCTTGCAGCTCATTTCTCAGTTCCCATGTTTATTGATATCACCATCTCCCTGTATGCATTCTACTATATGTTACATATGTTACTAGATTATATTAAGGACCTTGTGGCTTTGGTAAATCTGGGATTTGAGTTCCCCTTCATCAAAAACAATGATGATTCCAGAGAAGTCTTAGTCACACGGATAGGCCGTTGAGCCGTCCAAGACTGGGGACGATGGTTCCCTTTTTACGAGTTGGTGCGTGGATAAACGGGCTTCGGCTTAGTATCAGCTCGCAGAATTGGTTTCTTGACCCAGTCTGGGCAGTTTAACAATATTATCCTTGATTATATTATATTTTCATTTGTTATTTTCCCTTTAGCCCAGCATGCATTCATGTAGGACTTTGAATTAACATTGGAAAATTATTCTGATACGCTGATGTTGAGAGTTGAATTGATCTTAATCTTTCTCGATATGAGATTTTCATTGCCGGATTGAATCTTCAGTTCGTTTTGTCGCTGTTTTGGGTCTTTTCTCGAGAGCTCCTTGTTTGGATTTTTATCATCTTATTTTTAATCATTTCTCTTTGATCCACCTTGGCTGCAGCACGTCCACTAGCTGGTAACTGCTCCCCAATGGTGAAACTTACAGGTTTGTGACCTGGGGTACTTCCACCGCGCTGGAAGTTGATCATTTTATTTTATCTCCTTCGTGCACCGCGTGCACATCTCCCCTTTTATCCAAACATTGTTGATTTCGTTGGATTTCCCGAGATTTGCTTTATCTCGAGCTTTTGATTTCATTTCTTATCAAGTGATGTTGATTGCGTGTCTCATCACACCCTGGCATCTACTTTTCAGTTTGTTACGCTCCCTTGCAAAGCAGACGCCAAGGCGGGGCAGCTGTAGACACGTCAAAATTGACATTATTTTGAGTATATTTCATATCGCAATGCGATGCCCCATTTTACCCTCAAATTAGCTTATTTGAGTGTTTTTTCCATTTTTCATGGATTTTTTCCCCTTTCCCTTTTTTTTAAAAATTAACGCCCTGGAGAGCGGCGTGTTTTTAAAACACGGCCTGATCCAGGGCGTGTCTCCCCATTTTATCTATTTCTCCCCATTTTACCTATTTTATAAATTCGTGACCTGGTGAAGGGCGTATTTTAAAACACGACCTGACCTGGGGCGTTTATTGATGAAAGGACGCCCTGAGGTAAGGGCGTCAATTCCTGGAATTATCCAATTTTTGAAAAAGAATAAATGTTTGAAAATTTTTGAATCACGCCTTACCATGGGGCGTTTTTCAATTCACGCCTCTCCCTGAGGCGTCTTTCACAATTTCTAAATAAAAGAAATGTTTATTTCTAAAATTAATCCAGGAAGAAACGCCCTTATCCAGGGCGTGTTTTGAAAAGACGCCCTATGACAGGTCGTTAATTCTTGAATTGACGCCCCGACCAAAGGCGTGTTTCATCTTCTAGCTTCGGAGCCCTTTCCCCAGAGAGTCCTTGCTTCGTTAGACCCCTGCCTTGGTTGGGCTCTTGCCCATTCTTATCCTTCCCCTTATTGGACTCTTGCCCATGTTTATCCCCTCTTCTCCTATTTAATAGAGCCATTGGCTCTGTTGTTTGGTTGGATTTTCCTTTTTTCCCCCCCGCTGATTCTTCTGTTTTCTTCTTTCTTCTTCTTCTTCTTTTCTTCTTCTGCCGTCTTCTTCTTCGTCTGTTCTTCTGTCTTTTTTTTATTCTCCTTCTTCCTTCTTCTTCTGTCTTATTCTTCTTATTCTTCTTTCCCCTTCTTCTTCTGTTGTTTTTCTTCTGTTCTCTTTTTTTCATTTTCTTCTTTTTACAGGAACCGAAGGTGGCATTGGCTAAGGAGGCTTCTCACGTTAACATCTTCATCTCTTTGAAGTTTCTCCCCATCGAGCATCAAGCCAAAGGGGCCACAAACAAGATTTTTATCTTATCTCCCCTTTACCTTTTATTTTCATAGTTCATAAATCATGCATGCATCATTGTTTTATTGATCTTTTCTCTCAATCACATTGAGATCTCCCCATAGTGCAACTCTTGCACACTTCCCTTATTTTTTATTTATTTGCATGCATCATATATCTCCCACCCTCTTTGCATAGGGGTTTAAGGGCCAACACCCACAAGGTGTGTCTTGCACATCTTTTCATGATCATCTTTCTATATAAGAATTTGATGCTACACACCATGTTCTAATTCAATTATTTTGGTGGTGTTTGTTTGTTTTGCAAGGGTAATAAAAGCAAGAACTCTCTTCATCGGCCGGCCGATTTGAAGAGAAAGGAAGCACTCACATCCCCGCATTCAAGGTATTTTCGCGATCATCCTTTCCCTTATTATTTTCCACTAGAGACCCTCGCGTCTCTGGCGATCACACACTCCCCTTGTGCACCTCGTGCATATATTTTCCTCCATATTGATGATTATTGCATGTCTTTTCTTTGATATTTTTCTTAAGTGATTTATTCTAAATTATAGATCCACAAGGAGCAACAACAACTGTTAGAACATTTGGGTGCAATACCGAGATTCAGAGGGAGGGTGAATGAATCCCCTTTAAAAAATTACTTCGATTAAAACTTTCTCTGAAGGATTCATGCGGAAATAAAGCCAGATGGCTCAATCTAAATAGATGTTTTATTGCAGCTCACCCTCGAACACTTAGCCAGCACCAAGCACTATGTGAAATCTAAGTGCAACAAGGTGAAAGCCAGTATTAAAGTCTACAGCTATGTAACCCACTGATTCTATCTTAAGTACTAAATAATCAGAAACGCCTTAGCAGTAGGAGCAGATTAAACACATAATCAAGAGCACATCGTGCTTCACTACACAATCAATCTACCCTGTGAAGAAGATAGAAAATATTGAATTGCATACTCTCGCAATCACAAACCATGGCATAGGGAATTTTTAGATGGTTCGGTCTACTACCACAGACTTACGTCCATCCCCCACTCAAACTTGAGTGAGGCTTCTACTGACTCACAGCTTGAACCGCTGAGCATCACAGCTTGCTTACACTACTGAGCAACACAGCTTGCTGTCTGCTGAGAAATCACAGCTTGCTATCTGCTGAGAAATCATAGCTTGCTATCTGCTAAGCAATCACAACTTGCTGTCTGAGGATCACACCTCGCCCGTTGAGCAACACAGCTTGCTTGAAATGGTAAGGAAAACAAAGAACGAACCCGAAAAGAAAAACACGAAAAGATATAGCTCACTCAGGAGCAAAACAATTATGGATCTGATCCAAGAACTAATGAAGATGTAGATTCTTGAGCTCACACTTCCTCTCTATTCTCTCGTGCTCACTCTGTTTCTCTTTTCTTCTTCTGGCTCTCTCTCTCTCAGACTCTTCTGTTCTCGAGCTCCTCTATCTTCTCTATCATCTCTTCTATTCTTCGTAGCGGCAGCTTCTTTCCTGACAGCCTCCTTCTTTCCCTCTCTCTCTTTCTTTTGATCTCACACTCACTCACTGGCTCGCCTTCTTCTCTGGTGACCTCTCTCTCTCTCTCAGATGGCTACCCTTCTTTCCTTGACATCACTAATTCAACATTACTCACAGCTTTACAACTTTCAGAAGAAGACGTTCCCTATTTATAGAACAAGGGCACCGAAATCTTCTTCTCAAGATGGCCTGATAAATGTGGTCCCCACATCTTTCTTCGAGGGCGTGTGGAGGGAACACTCCCGCCAAGGAATTCTAGAAGAGACTTTCCACGTGGCAGATTCTGGATAAAGATAGGCCCACGTGGCAGATTCTTCTATTGAGCTGTCGGCCTTGGATCATGTGCCAGATAAGTTACCCCTTGAGCCATGTGACCAATTTGTCTTCGACAGATTCTGTACTTCAGATATTTGAATAAATGACAGAGTCATTTTGGATATTCCTTTCTTTGAAGTTCCTGTCAAGACAAGTATAAAAATTCAGTTATCATTGCAACTGATTAGACAGACTCAAGCATTGTTATGAAGATAGGTTAATTAGTGAATGTAGTTAAGATATTAATAGAGGTGTTTACCTTTATCGCACACAGGTTGACCTGTTGTTGTAATGCATACATGAATATGTATATATGCATCGACCCTCATGGACATGTGCATCGACCTCAAAGACAGAATGCTTGATGTGCATCAACCTTACTTAATACAAGATCCTCCAGTGCACCGACCTGAATGACTGAAGAAGTACATATGCATCAACCCAACAGACTACATGCACAGTGTGCACCGACCTGAAGGTACATGACTTCAACAGCTACATCGACTTTCTAGACTAGAATGCATATCTGCATCGACCTATTTGTTCAATGTAGCAGGAGATTCATCGACCTTCTAGACTAGAATGCATTGACCTATACAGCAGTCGCTAGCTCACTAGCATCGCCCTTACTAAGACATGCATTAGCCTATGCAGTAGTCGCTAGCTCACTAGCATCGACCTTACAATGCAAGGCATCTATTGCTACATCGACCTGATAGACCAGTCAGCTTATATGCATCGACCTGATGGAACATGTTGGAATACGTGCATCAACCTGATAATGCAGGACTTCTACATATGCATTGACCTGACATGCCATAGTGCAAATGTGCATCGACCTTAATATGCAACGGTCTGAATATGCATCAGACTGAAATGTGCATCGACCTTACCAGATAAAGAGAATGTATATGCACCGACCTATATGCTTCAGACTGAAATGTGCATCGACCTTACCTGACAAAGAGAAGGTATATGCACCGACCTTTCAATGCAATTGATGACTCACAGTTGAACGGTAGGATTGACCTATTGCCTCTTCTTGAATAGTAGCATTGACCTGTTGTCACATCAGCTTAATAGTAGTGATTGTCTTTTCATGACTTTTGAGTCATCTTCAGAATCTGTTCTGATAGAATTCATACTTCTATATATATAATGAGATCATTAGTAAATGCATCAAGGTTATATATATAATGAGACATAATAGTTAACATCATCAAAACCACAGGGACAACAATCTCCCCCTTTTTGATGATGGCAATATTATGAGTCATTGCAATAAATTCATCATGATGATCAAGGTGTCAGTCATGCAGCACAGCTTCTGACAGAATAAAGTGATCATGAGTTTAAAGTGCAAACCAGTATGAAATATGCAAGAGCATGCAACACAGCCTCTGTCAGAATTAAAAATGTAATGATCATGCAACACAGCATCTGACAGAATTACTAATGACTCACATATTCTCCCCATAGAAGAGCATGCAACACAGCCATAGAATTACTAATGACTCACATCCACAGAATTACTAATGACTCACATATTCTCCCCCTTTGACAACATCAAAAAGGAAGGATCAGTACGCTAAACAAGTAGACTATTTCCTAGACAAAGAAGAGGTATTGAAGTGAAAGATATATTAGCAAAAACACAGAGATAATCCCACACAAGGAGAAGTGAGATGCACTCTCAAGGATTCTCCCCCATGTTACAAAATGATGTTGACAGAATAATCTCCCTCTTTTTACAATTATGCACAATGATTCTCTTTCAACTATACTCCCCCTGAACAGATAATCTCCCCCTTTGACAAAGTAGCAGTGGAATGAAAATTTCAGCAAACAACAGGGACAATTAAGTTTAAGCAGATCAAGCTGACTAATAAGATGCTGATGAAGCAATTCTCCACCTTTGACTGGGCAGAGAGATTGTAATGGAAATAAATCATCAGATGTCACGCCCCGAGATTTATGCAGCGGAAACAATCGGAAACGCGAACAGCCGGCATGGTAAGCCTCTTGCGAGCAATGCAATCACAACGCAATACAATCACATAAAGTAATTGCACAAGTGATTCACTTAAACCTTCATCTTTATTTCATATAAATAACCATCAATATACATAAGATCTTTGACTCTTAACATTCTTACACCATAGACTCAAGAAAATAAAAAATTACAATATGACTAGACTAGACACTTTGATCATCTAAGGCTTCTCTCATCTGGAAAACCTTCATTCACTCTCGGACCCGCTACTAGCATAATCCGAATCCGATGCACTAGTACTTCCTGAAAAAGACAAGAAAGTAGGTATGAGCACACTTGCCCGGTAGGTATCTTCGTATCAACATGATGGCAATCTTAAAGTGATTAACATTTTAGCTCTAGAGAATAAGATAAATCATGCAGGTACGATGAAACACGTATATAACCAAAGTAACAGGATACAACCAAGTGTGAGATATGAGAATATGACTGAGAAAATATATAACAAGAATATAACTTTGGCCTTTCCATGAACAAGAATGTAACAAGAATGTACTTTTCATAACCTTAAAGGCTATGCACTAGAAAGTCATGTAACACGCATGAATGTACTTTTGCTTTGCAAGTACTTTGTGAATATTCGTGGATCTTCACTTATTTATAAAGAAAGTACTCCCAGCGTAATGCGACGCTAGTAGCATCATACCCCATAGTTTACATATACAATCAGTCGAGGGGACTAGCATAGAGCCCTTGAACACAATCAGTGCTCGAACTGCATTTTCAAGTATAAATCAAGCTACTTCCACAAGTATAATAACAATGTTGGCCAATAATGTAACAAGTTCAACAATAGTCAATGGAAGAATGCACCAAATAGGAATATAAGAATTCAAGGAATGCATTAATAACTAGGTCATGCTACGGAAAGAATTTGGCAGCATAACGGTATACTCATTATTTTCCATAATTTATTTAGACATCTTTGAAATAAGCTAACAAGTTCTAGATAATTCACAGACCATCTGGAACATAGGAATACTCAACCCAAAGGTAAAACCATGGGTTAAACATAATTAGAGTTTATAAAAAAGAAGCTGGAACCTTGCGGTCTAGGTCAGGGCCGCTAGGTGACATTGGCGGTCGAACAATAGGCCGCTAATAGACTCTGGCGGCCATACATTAGGCCGCTAAGGTCCATAACTCATTAAAACACCGGTAAAGTGCTATCTAGACAATTGGGCTTTAATGGTACAACCAGCTCGGCGCCCTAGCGGCACCCAGCCTCGCGGAGACTTATGGAGGCCTTGAAACAAGATCACCTAGTCCTTTGGAAGGAATATCCAATGGAGAGGTTCGCTAGTCCAAGATGGTGTACTTAATGTGCAATGTGTAACTAATGACAACATACGGGGATATGTGCCATGTACTTAAAAATGACTCTTAGATAAGAGAGATTATGATAAAATAGCGATCAAATAAGTCCATAAACTTTATGAAAATGTGCCTATAAATGTAAGAGTATAAGTTTTTGGCCATAAAAATAAGATAGGTTAAAAATAACCGCAAGTACATAAAGAACATGAAATCTTCTAGAGTAATCTGTTAACACAACTAGGTATAAGAAAATAACACTTGAAACAGGAGTAATACCTTCTTAACTAGGCTTAGCATATAATAATTAAGGGTAATCTGCAATATGTTTCTGGTTAACAATATTATAGAAATCAGAAAATGCAAACAATTTAGTGGGTGACTATTTCATGGGTGCTAACGGTCTGTCGTAGGACCGCTTGTAAAACACATGCGATTTATTGAAAGACCGTTTCTTCCTGTGTCACAGACAGATCCAAAACCGAAGTTCAGACCTAATCTATAGCCAATTAATGTATGAAATCATGCTAAAGAGGGACATATAAAACATGCTTCAAGGGGTATAACATCGTGAAGATGCAGGGATTTTGCATAGACTTTTGGTAGGATTGTTATCTTTATAATTAGGGTTTGGAATGATGCATGCTTCATAACCTACATGCGCAATGATACCAAATCATTAAATATGATACGTACAATGCATGAAATTTCATGAAACAAGAGGGCTTTTACTCCTAACACATTAATTTAGCCTTTTCATGAGATAACCTACCTCTGTTTTGGGCTTTAGGCTTCAAATTTAGGGCTGGAAGTTAACCTTAATTTCTACTCATCCTGAACCGAAGTAGTAACTTCTTGTCCCTCTACCTCCCGATTATCTTGACCTAAAGACATGAAATTTAGAGGGTAAGAAGAGGGTACTAAAAGGAACAAATTGTTCTAGAGAACCTCTATCTAATTACCTCATTTGAGGCTTCTATTTTCCTGATATTCCAGGGTCGGTCCCACAGTTTCCTGAGTTGCTTTCACCGAACTAGTGTCTTTGCAGACTTCTATCCCCCTGTAGGCTTGATCTCCAAGAACAAAAATTTGAGGAAAGTTAAATCTAACTAAAATGAACCAATTCCTAGAAGGAACTTACCTCTAATTCGACCTCTTTGCCTAGTTCCACGCGAGCCAAAAGTAAGGGTCGTGCCGGTAGGTCTTGGGGTCTATTTATAGGGTTTAGCTAGGGTTTTAGGGATTTGAACGAACTTAGAGTCCTAATTAGGTGCAAGATCGATCCTCAAGAGTTCAAACCCTGATTATACTTCTATCCACTTCGATTTCTGGGAGTTTGGACGCTAAAAATCCAACCTTTTACACTTTCATCTATTCACGGAATCTGTAGAGCTTAGCGGTCATTTGAGAGACCGTTTTCCTGTGGCTTGCGGTCTTGCGATAGACCGTTTTAAGTTTTGGGCGCCGAATTTGAAATCAGTTCAAACTCTTGTATTATTATCCATTTTTTTATCCTAAAATATTCCTACTTATCTCCTTAATTCTGTAAATACATCAAATCCCAAGCTTCTAGAACAAGGGCCAAAGTTTAAAATTATAATTTGGGCCAATTGGATTTGTCAAAATGGGCCTAATTGTAACAACCCGGAGATCCGGATACCGGTAAACCGATACCAAGAAGTTGGGGAAGCCACCCAAGAGGTTGATGAGGCCTCGTAAGGGTTGAAGGGTTTTGTCGAGGTAATGCATAATGAATTGGAATTACACGCGCGCAATATTAATTATAGCAACAATTTGAACTATAAACGGAAGCAATTTAAATATCAGAGTGATAATATGTATAATAGTCCAGATCCACACCTTATACAAGTCCAACCACTGAACAAGAGTCAAAAATATACAACTACTCGGGGCACACCCCGGTCAAAAAGTATAGGTAAGGTAAAAGACCACTAACAACCTACTGATCGACCACTACTGGCACTAAGTACGGTCGTCAAAAGCACGGGAAGCTCCGAAAGATGGCTGGGGCTGCTCACCTGAAAAAGTAAGGGTGAGTCTCACAACCAGACTCAGTAGGGGTCACGCGGATCCCTACCTCACCACTAAACAAAGGAAAGCAATTAAAGCATGCATTGGCAGAATTAAACAACAGTTTAGTAAAGCTGTAAAACTATCTAAACAATTTAATAACAGCTAACTATAATGCCAATTTAATTTAAACACGAGCATTAGGGGCAAAATCTACCAATAGAATAAACCTTAACATTTTCAAGTGACAGGAGAAAGAAGGACCACCATAAAGAGAAACCAGATGCGTCCACTGACGGCTTACACTGCGTCTCAAGTATCTACACAAGTCTGGATCGCGACAAGTGAGACACGTAACAGTACCAGAAGACAAGAACTAGTCAGGGTAACACTCGTCAGTGCCAGTCCAAGCCCCTGACCACGTGTGCACACACAGGCTCAATGCCTTGAGCCAGGCCTCTAGCTAGTTTCCCCCCCCCCCCCATAGGACGCTACTGTTAAGCAAGGGGGCCCACGCAAAATAGCTTAAAAATCGTAAACCGGGACTACCCCGCCACCTCTCCCAAGTGGGCCGACACTAGAGGTCGTCGAGCTACGACTAGTGGTTCCATCACAAGGAAAGAGATAGTAACTCTATTGGGATCTAAAAATGAGCCACAGTTTGTAAAATAATTTAAACAGGGCGAATATGCAATATTAAAAGCATAATTAAATGAACATGTTAGCATTTGAATTCTACAGAAATTAAATGGTCAACTAAGGGCCGCTCCAGTCGTATGCGGTCGCACGACTGGCCGCTTAACGAACATAAACGGTTATAACTGAGCCGCGTGGCTCATACCGCTATCCATAGCACGGTCAAGGTTGAGCCGTGCAGTGGTCTAAGCGGTCCGACGATTGGCCGCTTAATAGGACGAACGGTCCCCTAGGCGCTCTCACGACTGGCAGTTCAATGGACTAAATGGACCCATGTTGGGCCGTGCCATTTACGCCACCTTACTGTTTAAAGGTCCTACACGGTCGAGGGTCGGTCGCTCTAGTTCCTACACGGTCTCATGAGGGACCACTGAATGGGTTAAAACGGTCTAGAATAAGACCATGACTATATGAACGATCACTAGTAGGACCGTTTAATTATCGGGAAATCAAGAACGGGGATCTAAATCGATGTGGAAATAATTTCTAACCTGCAACCTACCTTGCCACAACCCATCCACAACATCCAAACCATCAAAAATGTCAAGACGATCACCGTGCAATAATTTCCAAGAATTAAAACATAAATACCATGTCCATACATTTTTGCTCCAAAATCTAGGAAAACATAGTACGAAGGGCATGCATGTGGTATGGCTATGTTCCTAAGGCGATGAAGAATCCATCCCCCAACCTATTACGCGACGAAGCCGTCGATACGACGTCGAACGGACCGAGGGGAGCCGCGCCTTCCCTCTCCCGCACACGCCTCCACGCTCCGTAGTTTACCCCAATGTTGGCGTCAACGCGCTCCACGCGTCGCGAGCTTTCCAACAGTATCTCCCGCGTCTCCTGCAGTGGCCCGGTCAGGCCGCGTCCCGAGAGAGGGAGAGAGAGCGATCGTGGGAGAGAGAGAGAGAGAGGGTGAGGGAGAGAGAGGAAATGAGAGAGCGAGGGGGTGATTGATGGGTTAATTGGAAAAATTTTTGTAATATTTTTTTTTTGATTTTTTACCTCAAATCACATTTTAACCCCCAAAGAAGCAAAATTGTGTATATGCCCATTTAATTTCTAAAAACCTTTAACTAAATGGGTTAAATGAATAGAAGAAGCCCATTGAATCCATTAAAAATTCCTAAATTTATGGATTAAAATACATTTTAATATCGGTAAGGATCCGTTAAAGAACGGGCCTTACACTAATCCTCTTGGATTAGTATAGGGCCTAAATAATTAGTTTTAATTAACCACAATTCAATCAATAGCCCATTTAAATGCTTAATAATTATATTTTTAATCTTGGAAATTCTTAGAAAATCCTCGGGCGTTACAACCTCCCCCACTTAAAAAGAATTTGGTCCCCAAATTCCTTGTAATAAGATTTGCTAAGGAGAGTCTACTTACATTCAAATATCTCTGAAAATCTTTTGCGCATGGCTTCCTCAGTTTCCCATGTTGCTTCATGTGGCCATGACTTGGTCCATTGGATCTTGACCATAGGAATAGTTTTATTCCTAAGTTGACGCACTTCTCGTTCAATGATCTTTATTGGCTTTTGGTCGTACGTCAAGTCCTTTTTAATCTCCAGGTTGTCGTAAGTGATGACATGGAATGGATCAGGTACATACTTCTTGAGCATTGAGATGTGAAATACATCATGAACTTCAGATAGTTGAGGGGGTAAAGCTATCCGATACGCGACTTCACCAACCCTATCAAGAATTTCAAAGGGGTGAATGAATCTTGGAGTAAGCTTGCCTTTGATACCGAATCTTCGAATACCTCGACCTGGAGAAAACTTAACAAATACATGGTCTCCTACTTGAAATTCCAGGTCGCACCTTCGATTATCAGCATATGATTTTTGCCTATCTTGAGCCATCTGGAGTCTTTCTCGAATACGTTTTATCTTCTCGGTAGTATCCCTGATGATATCGGGACCGAGAAATTACCTTTCTCCTACTTCATTCCAGCAAATAGGGGATTGACAGCTTCTACCATACATAGTCTCGAATGGTGCCATTTGTATGCTAGCTTGGTAGCTATTATTGTATGAAAATTCCACTAGAGGTAAATGGTCGTGCCAACTCCTTCCAAAATCAATAGCACAAGCCCTGAGCATATCTTCCACCACCTGATTTGTCCTTTCAGTTTGACCATCAGTTTGTGGATGGAACACAATGCTAAAGTTAAGTCGGGTTCCTAATGAATGTTGAAGACCCTTCCAGAACTATGATGTGAATCGAGGGTCTCGATCAGATATAATGGTGACAGGGATGTTGTGCCCCTGTGATTTTGATGATAGCAAACACTATGAGTCAGCATAGCATATCATGATCATCTCTGTCTAAATGAAAGTCCTGCTTGAGCATATAGGAAGTCAGTGCCATCGGCTAGTTCATGCATACAGCAAGTCTGTACATTCTCTACTGTAATCTTCATGCATATGCCAAGTCTACACATTGCAGCCTAGTCTGAACATCGTCAGCATAGAAAGTCTATACATTGCATCGGTCAAGTCCATACATTGCTTTGACAGCATGCCTGAACCTTGATAGATGAAGTCTATACACTCGTCATCATGCATGTGCAAAGTCTATACATTCATCTGTTGATAGCTTAGCAAGTCTGTACAACATTTGCACATTTCACTTGTTCATGCATATGTGCAAGTCCACACATTGATAAGTATGTACAGGGTCTAGCTGCATCGTGTGCTTCATGCATATCAAGTCTGTACATCGTCCAGTTGCTCACGATGTCTTGGGTAAGTCTATACATTGCACTGTCTCACTTAGCGTCTCATGCTAAGTCTATACATCCGTTTGCCTTGCTTCATGCAAAGTCTACATCACTACATTACACACGTTCGAAGTCCATACATTGCCTTGCTTCATGCACCAAGTCTATACATTCCTCATCTTTACCCACGCTCACTATTTTAGCACTTCCACCAAGTCTGCACATTCCTTACAGCAAGTCTATACATTCGCTGTGCATAGTCCATGAGCAAGTCTATACATTCGTTGTGCATAGTCCATGCATTCACTTCAAGTCTGCACATTCCTAGCTGTTAAGTCCATACACTCATTGTTGGCAAGACTGTACATCGCATAGCATGCATGCGTTCAAAGTCTGTACAGCCTGTGTGTTGCACAAACCAAAGTCTATACATCTGCATGCTAGCAAGTCTGTACAAGTCTGTACATCGGTAAAGTCTGTACACTGCATTTGTTGCATAGACTGCCATTCAAAGTCTGTACATTGCATTACACGAGCTGAAGTTTACACATTGTCTGGTTGCATGCACTTGAAGTCTGTACATTGTCCACTTACAGCATTAGCACAAGTCTGTACAGCATGTGTGCTTCATAACGCCAAGTCTATACATCCGCATGATAGCAAGTTCATACAATGCGTGTTGTTGCATGAACACAAGTCTGCACACTGTCTTGTTACATGCGTTCAAAGTCCATACATGCCAGTTCATCAAGTCTATACATGATGCATTCATGCATTAACGCTAGGTAGCAAAGTCTGTACATTGCTTGACAACTTGCCTGTGCACTCATCGTCAATGTACATACTTTCCTATGTGCATGTGTGCATCTCTTTCAACAAAGTCTATACACTGTCTTGCATGCATTGCACGCGTTCAAAGTATATACATTGCTGTCGCATGCTCTCTAAGTCTATACACTCCCTTGTGACATGTCTATACATCTTGTATAACTGTCTGAAGAACATTTTATGATTGATGCCCTGGCAGGTGCTATTTCGTGGAGGTTAATGAGAGCACGTGATCCGAGGCTGGAAGGGCTGACATGATGATGACACGTGGAGGAACCTTCTGGACGGGAAATGTGGATGACACACGCCCTAGCTGCTGCTATATATATGAAGACTTCTTCCTCAGGAGAAGACTGATCGGAGCAGAGGAGAGTGTGACTGAAGCAGAGAAGGAACTGAGGGCCTGCACGATCGAGTGTGAAGCAGAACGAGAGAAAAAGAGAAAGAAGAGCAGAGTGTAAGAGAAGAAGCAGAAGAGAAAGAAGAGAGAGAGAGAGAAGGAGTTCGTGGAGAAGAAATCTGTCCTCTGGCATTTGGATCAAATCCAAGCCAGACCTGCTCCTTTGAGAGCTATATGTTTTGTGCTTCATTTTCAGCTTTTCGGTGCTGCATTTCTTGTTTTCCATTTTACCTTTCTTCAAGCTGTGAGTCAGCAGTGCAAGCTATGATGCACAGCGGTGAGGTGGATACCTCGGATGGCTAAGCTATATTGCCCAGTAGAGCCAAGCTGTAATGCTCAACATTGCAGAGGTGGACTCCTCTAGACAGCAAGCTGTGATGCTCAGCGGGATAGCAAGCTATGATGCTCAGCGGATGGCAAGCTGTGAGGCCCAGCTGATGTAGGCAAGCTGTGATACCCAGCCGTTCAAGCTGTGAGTCAGCAGTAATCCACACTCGGGTTGAGTGTGGGGTGGATGTAGGTCTGGAGGACCGAACCACCTAAAAATCTCTTGTGTACGGTGTGGTTTGATCTCATTGTGTGTTTGACGCTAGATGAATGCATAGGGGCGATATGGCTTGATTGCACACCGTGTGTTTGACTGTGGTATTGAGTGTCCTTTGATATTGGTATTCCGTAATTGCTCATTGTCCTTCTGAAGAAGGAGAGATTTAATTAGTTCTTCAGGTTATCTAGTTTTGTCTAGTTAGCGAACTAGATTTTTAATTGGGCAAATTTTTTTTTTGGGGAGATTCATTCACCCCCCTCTGAATCCACCGCACCGAACCCAACACTTGGTATCAGAGCGGGTTGCTATGCATAAGATCTAACAATCTGCAGCAGATCCTGCATCTTCTGTGGTGCATTTCAGAGTGGGTTTCTTGTGCTCGATGTTTTGTTTCACTGATTTAGTGTCTTGCTTTGCTCATCTATTTTCGGTGCATCTATCATCTCTCGATGGCTCATCCACCGATCTTCAGAGGTGATGACTTTGATATATGGCTGGAAAAGTTGCATCGGTATGTGAGGAAAATTGATCATGATCTTTGGAAAGTAATGGTCCACGGTCCACACAAATTATCAAAAGATAAATTTAGATGGACTGATAAGGATAGACTGAAAGACTCTGTCAACTCGAGAGCATTAGATTTAATGAAAGCATCATTTGACAGAGCTCTAATTTCATGTGTCTCTTCTTGCAGGTCTGCCAAGGAGATTTTAGAGAAATTGAAGCTTACCAGGAATCGCAACACGTGTCTGATGGTTGACAATGATGGACAGCAAGAAGAAAATGAAGAAGAAGATGAAGATAAGGTACCTTCTGAATTTGATAATTATGATATGGATGATTGGATTGTAGCATATAATGATTTGCTTGATTCTTACGAAAAGTTGAAAAAATGAAATAAATCTCTAAAAAGGAAGTTGAATGATCATGTGAATGCTAATTCTGGAGGTGAGGATATGGAAATTCTGAAGACAGAAAATGAGATATTCAGAAGACAACTAAAAGAGTTTGATTCTGTTACTTCAGATCTAGATCATTTGAAATCTGAGAAAGAAATACTTATGAAACAAATTGGTTTACACAAAAAGGAAAATCAAGAGCTTGCTTGTGAAATTACTGAACTAAAGGAAAGACTTAGCTTGATTGATGATGATCAGTCTCATAACGATAATGTAGTTCAGAAATAAAAACTGGTAAAAGATTTTGTTTGCAAGGATTGCTCATGTCTAAAAGAAGTTAACGAGAGTCTTAATTTTGATCTTGAATGGTATAAGGATCTAGTTGCCTCATTAAGAAATGAGAATAATGAATTGCTTAATAAAAGTTTAAAAGATGAACAGAGAGAAGAAGTTCTAATAGAACAACTAAGTTCCATTACTAATGACGAAAATTCTGCTGAACAAATTAAAAATTTGAAATATGAAAATGAAAAATTGAAACTGATACAAAAAGGGAATGAAGAGTTGAAGCAGTTAAACACTACTATGTCAGAGAGACTGCATGCTCTAGAAAAAGGAAAATGTGTTATTGATGGAAATCAATTTGAAAATCAGCTCAAACTCAAACAGGAAAATGAAACATTGAAAAGTCTGAATGATGCACTGCATAACCAGGTCATTTCCTATGAAACTGAAATTGTTGGCCTAGAACTTAATGTTTCAAAACTTGAATCTGAAATTTCTGACTTGAACAAATCTCTTGAAAAATTTGTGAGTGGAAAGGATAATTTGGATAAGCTCCTTGGTTGCAAAATTAATTTCCAACGTGAGGGTCTGGGTTTTAACCCAGCTAATAAAAAGAGCTTTGACAATAAGCTTCACACTTCATTCGTGTATAGTTCTGAGCCAACTAGCACATCTAGTGTACCTATCTTCGAATTCAGTGCTCAGAAAAATTAAAAATCTACTGTCAATTCCAAATCTGCAGAACAAATTCTGAAACTGAAAAGGAATGAAAATATTCAGAAAAAAAACAAAAACACTCCTGCTGATATAAAGAAAGCTACACACAAGACACATGATCTCTCACACACTCATATTTAAAAAGGGTCATGTTATTATTGTGGGATGGTAGGTCACATAATGGAACATTGCAGATTGATGTTAAAGGATGAGCATGCTAGTGAAGCATTGCATTCTAGAAAGTCCTTTGATAGAAACCATGCTACTAGGAAGTCTGATGCTTCATGTTACTATTGTGGTAAGCATGGTCATCTAATGAATGCATGTTTTATCATGAAAGAAGATAATAAACTGCATGCTAAGTCTTCCATGCATTTTCATGGTTCATACGGAATTAAACCCAAGTCCAGTCAGCACACTGTGTGCTCTAACTGCAATAAGCCTAGGCACAAGGCTGTTGAGTGCTGGTCAAGAAATTACTGGAATAATTCTGAATCAAGCAGCAAGCACCTCAGGTGCTTTGAATGTGGCAAGTATGGGCATAGAGTCAGGGACTGCTGGTATGTTCAGGAAAATCACATAAATTTCAAATCTGCTAAATTCCCTAGAGCAAGACCTGTAAATATTTCATGCTTCAACTGTGGTAAGCAAGGTCACAAATCTGCTGAATGTTGGCTGATTAAGAATAAGAAACAAACTATTCATGCATACAACAGAAAATCTTATGATCATGTTTATAGACCTCATACTGTTGTTACTATGCATCATAAGAACCAGAAATCAGTCATTTCATGTAGATATTGTGGAAAATATGGACATTCTATGGAAAATTGTCACCTGATGGATCATGATGATAACTTTGCTAAAAGATTGTTCAGAATACCTGTCAGGGTTAACACAGGACCCAAGGTTGCTTGGGTCCCTGCAGGATCAAAATGATCAAAATGTTGCAGGTGTGCCTTGGAATGAACAAAGAGGGGTAATTTAGCCAAGGCACTCAAAAAAAAAAGGGAAAACCCCAGGATTCTACTCTTCAGGTTAGTTCTGAACACTGTTTAAATTCCGTCATCTGAAAATTGCGTGTTTGAGATGGTTGAGCATCATGTTGATCTGATTTGTGTTTAATTGAAACTTTTTGAAAATTCGAAATGAACTTGATGCATTTGATAGTTTCTCTCTCTGATTGAACAAGCATGAATTCTCCTTGAGCATAAACTTTAAAATCATGAGTAGTGCTTTAATTGCATGTCATGCACTTTGTCAGGGGGAGTTTGACTGATGTTGCATTTGAAGAGTAGTGCATGTCATAAAATTTGAAAAACCTAAAAGGGCATTCCATTGCATCTAGACAGGGGGAGCATTCCTGTTTGATCACTTCTTCATCTCTTGAACTCCTTCTGTCTAGCAGTCAGATTCATTCTCTTGGCAAATGTGTGGTTCACCTGAATTCACTGATGTCTCCACTTATGTAGCTGTTCTATCTGTACTCCAGACTCAGCTATTGATTTCTAAACTGCATTGTTTTAATGTTCAACCCTTGTCTCATCATGATTGCTTTCTGCTATTCTCTCAATAAAAATGCTTTGTTGACTCCACTGATTTGCTGCAATGTCAATGTTGATTCATCGAATGAGGAAAGATTTTTGTCAGTGCACCCTAATCATAAATCAGAAATATTCTAAAAAGAAGAATCTTCTATTATACTGGCTTAAGAATGTCTGATGAATCAAATTGATTTAAGACTAATGTATTCATTAAGTTTTGATCTAAAAGACTTGAAAGTATCTGAATCATTTGTTTAATAAATCTTAACCAACTATCTCATGTAATTTCATGCAAAACCTTCTGAAATCTGAAATTTTAAAACCATGGCTTTCCTTGGTTAAGATACATGTAGTTGGTATTGTTCTTAAACTTTTTAGTGATCTGAGAAATGTCTGCATAATCTGAAAATACTTGAAAGAAATCTTGGTCAGAGCAATGACTTTGGTCACAGAGAAACTGGCTTCTCTATCAAAGAAATAGAGCAAGCCCATGTCATGAAGTGCCATAGTTACCTCTCTTATAAAAATGATTGAAAATCTGTCAGAGCAATGTCATGGTTGTGTTGAGTAACTGGGGATTTTGGCCTCTGATCAAGGTGTCTCCTCATGTAAAAAGACACTCCAAATTGCTAACTATGTTCTCTTTGAGAGGCAATATTGTTGTCACACTGAGTAACTGGGTCACTTCACCTAAGACGTGTTGTGCCCCACGTAAAAAGGTGTTGACTGAACCAAACTTGCTCAGGAAAAATAAGTGCTGATCAATAGAAAATTCTGAAAAACTAAAGATAAAGTCAGACACATTTATCTCTATTTAATCTCAATACTATCTTGTGTAACTTCCAAAGGAGTCATTGAATTTCAATTGAGTAAGATGGAGGGAGATTAAACATGAATATCAGATGAGTTTTTGTTTGGTTCATTTCTATTAAAAGATGTTTCAGATATGAGTATTGAATTTTCCTGATAAACTTTGGACTCATCATTCTTAAATCATGATAGTAAGTTGAAGATCATTCATAATCTATTATAATTGAAGAGTCTGAAATCCGTTTATCAAGATTTATGAATTTGGTGTGCTCATGAAAATCCTTCTTCCTCATCCATTCATTGGCTTCTGAATCAAATGCATTGTGCTTACAGATTGTGGTAATGCTTGATTATCCCTGTGCTTTTGTTGATATCTCCTTTCATCATAATTGGTTTCAGCCTTCAGAACTTTTCTGATCATTATTCTCAAAGGGGGAGATTTTTTACCAAAGGGGAAGTCTTTCATTAAATCATTGCATGACTTAGTCAAAAAGGGAGACTTTCATTCAATCATTGCATGCATACTTGTATTTCTCATCTCAAACTATTTTCTTTTTGATGAAGTCAAAGGGGGAGAATAGTTTGACATGAGTCAGTGTGACTCATAGTGTTGCCATCATCAAAAAGGGGGAGATTATTGTGCCCCTGTGATTTTGATGATAGCAAACACTATGAGTCAGCATAGCATTTCATGATCATCTCTGTCTAAATGAAAGTCCTGCTTGAGCATATAGGAAGTCAGTGCCTTCGGCTAGTTCATGTATACAGCAAGTCTGTACATTCTCTGCTGCAATCTTCATGCATATGCCAAGTCTACACATTGCAGCCTAGTCTGAACATTGTCAGCATAGAAAGTCTATACATTGCATCGGTCAAGTCCATACATTGCTTTGACAGCATGCCTGAACCTTGATAGATGAGGTCTATACACTCGCCATCATGCATATGCAAAGTCTATACATTCATCTATTAATAGCTTAGCAAGTCTGTACAACGTTTGCACATTTCACTTGTTCATGCATATGTGCAAGTCTACACATTGATAAGTATGTACAGGGTCTAGATGCATCGTGTGCTTCATGCATATCAAGTCTGTACATCGTCTAGTTGCTCACGATGTCTTGGGTAAGTCTATACATTGCACTGTCTCACTTAGTGTCTCATGCTAAGTCTATACATCCGTTTGCCTTGCTTCATGCAAAGTCTACATCGCTGCATTACACACGTTCGAAGCCCATACATTGCCTTGCTTCATGCACCAAGTCTATACATTCCTCATCATTACCTACGCTCACTATTTTAACACTTCCACCAAGTCTGCACATTCCTTACAGCAAGTCTATACATTCGCTGTGCATAGTCCATGAGCAAGTCTATACATTCGTTGTGCATAGTCCATGCATTCACTTCAAGTCTGCACATTCCTAGCTGTTAAGTCCATACAGTCATTGTTGGCAAGTCTGTACATTGCATAGCATGCACGCATTCAAAGTCTGTACAACCTGTGTGTTGCACGAACCAAAGTCTATACATCTGCATGCTAGCAAGTCTGCACAAGTCTGAACATAGGTAAAGTCTGTACACTGCATTGGTTGCATAGACTGCCATTCAAAGTCTGTACACTGCATTGCACGAGCTGAAGTTTACACATTATCTTGTTGCATGCACTTGAAGTCTATACATTGTCCACTTGCAGCATTAGCACAAGTCTGTACAGCGTGTGTGCTTCATAACGCCAAGTCTATACATCCGCATGATAGCAAGTCCATACAACGCGTGTTGTTGCATGAACACAAGTCTGCACACTGTCTTGTTACACGCGTTCAAAGTCTATACACGCCAGTTCATCAGGTCTATACATGATGCATTCATGCATTAACACTAGGTAGCAAAGTCTATACATTGCTTGACAACTTGCTTGTGCACTCATCGTCAATGTACATACTTTCCTATGTGCATGTGTGCATCTCTCTCAACAAAGTCTATACACTGTCTTGCATGCATTGCACGCGTTCAAAGTATATACATTACTGTCGCATGCTCTCTAAGTCTATACACTCCCTTGTGACATGTCTATACATCTTGTATAACTGTCTGAAGAACATTTTATGATTGATGCCCTGGCAGGTGCTATTTCATGGAGGTTAATGAGAGCACGTGATCCGAGGCTGGAAGGGCTGACAGGATGATGACACGGGGAGGAACCTTCTGGGCAGGAAATGTGGAAGACACACGCCCTAGCTACTGCTATATATATGAAGACTTCTTCCTTAGGAGAAGACTGATCGGAGCAGAGGAGAGTGTGACTGAAGCAGAGAAGGAACTGAGGGCCTGCACGATCGAGTGTGAAGCAGAACGAGAGAAAAAGAGAAAGAAGAGCAGAGTGTAAGAGAAGAAGTAAAAAGAGAAAGAAGAGCAGAGTGTAAGAGAAGAAGCAGAAGAGAAAGAAGAGAGAGAGAGAGAAGGAGTTCGTGGAGAAGAAATATGTCCTCTGGCATTTGGATCAAATCCAAGCCAGACCTGCTCCTTTGAGAGCTATATGTTTTGTGCTTCCTTTTCAGCTTTTCGGTGATGCATTTCTTGTTTTCCATTTTACCTTTCTTCAAGCTGTGAGTCAGCAGTGCAAGCTGTGATGCACAGCGGCAAGGTGGATACCTTGGACGGCTAAGCTGTATTGCCCAGCAGAGCCAAGCTGTAATGCTCAGCATTGTAGAGGTGGACTCCTCTGGACAGCAAGCTGTGATGCTCAGCGGGATAGCAAGCTGTGATGCTCAGCGGATGGCAAGCTGTGAGGCCCAGCTGATGTAGGCAAGCTGTGATGCCCAGGCGTTCAAGCTGTGAGTCAGCAATAATCCACACTCGGGTTGTGTGTGGGGTGGATGTAGGTCTGGAGGACCGAACCACCTAAAAATCTCTTGTGTATGGTGTGGTTTGATCTCATTGTATGTTTGACGCTAGATGAATGCATAGGGGTGATATGGCTTGATTGCACACCGTGTGTTTGACTGTGGTATTGAGTGTCCTTTGATATTGTTATTCCGCAATTGCTCATTGTCCTTCTGAAGAAGGAGAGATTTAATTAGTTCTTCAGGTTATCTAGTTTTGTCTAGTTAGCGAACTAGATTTTTAATTGGGCAAATTTTTTTTTTTGGGAGATTCATTCACCCCCCTCTGAATCCACCGCACTGAACCCAACAAGGGACACCATGTAATTTGATAATTTTCCTCATATATAGTGCTGCTAATACATCCACAGATCATCGACTTTTAATTGGTAGCAAATGTGCAGATTTAGCAATCAGTCTATGATCACCCATATGCCATCGTGTCCACCTCTGGTCTTAGGTAAACCCATGATGAAATCCATCCCTATACTTTCTCATTTCCACTCGAAAATATTCAAGGGGTGTAATTTCCCAACATGCTTTAAATGTTCTGCCTTTACTTGCTGACAAGTGAGACAGCGAGATACAAAGTCTGCTACTTCTCTTTTCATGTTGGGCCACCAGAAGCTTCTTTTCAAATCTTAATACATCTTGGTAGCACCAGGGTGAATAGCATACTTTGACTTATGAGCCTATTCCATAATCAATTTCTTGGTGTCGGCATGATTCGGCACACAGATTCGATCCTTAAAAAATAGTCTTCCATCATTTGTGATAGAGAATTCCGTCTTGTGATCAATATTATCCTTGATTTTCATCAATGTAGGGTCATTTTCTTGCAATCTGACTATATCTTCAATCAATGTAGGTTGAGATCTTATATTGGCAATCATACATCCTTCTCCTTCTCTATTTTTTTTTAACTAAAGTCATACTTGTAAGGGGCAGGGAGAGAACCTCGACCCTGGCCACCTTATAGGAATATTTTATATATATAAAGCAAGAGGAAAGAAAAAGGGGTTGGGGATACATGGGACCACGAAGGTCGGGGGGAGGTTCTTGCTCCGGTGTCCTTCTTGCTCGCGGCGGTGTTGTCCTTCTCCTTCTCTATCTATATCAAGATTTTGTTAGGGTGCTAGGCCCGGATACAGAGGGGGGTGAATGTATCCTTCTATGAATAATGGCCAAATAAAAAACCAGATGCTAGATGCAATCACAGAATAAAACTAATTCAATTAAACTTATGAGCAAACACAAGAAGCGCGTCTATCCAAGCATCTAGCGGAAGTAATCACACAAAGTAAACCATTGCTCAAAAGATTTTTAGGTGGTTCGGTCCTCCAGACCTACATCCACCCTCACTCCCAACCGTAGTGAGGCTTCACTAGCCAATGCTAGAATCAAGCAGACTCAGTCTGCAACAGGTGCTGACACACAGCTTGACTAGGGGAACACACTCCCCTCTTCCTCCCAATCGGAGGGACACCCCAAGTGACTCCCAGTCACTTGGAAACCAGAGGTCGCAGACCTCTCTTCCTCCGGACCAGGAGGGACCCCTGGACTTGCAACCCGCAAGCCCAGAACCGGAGGACCAACCCTCCCTTCCTCCAAATCGGAGGGAACCCACAAGTAGCTCCCAGCTACTTGCAACCGGAGATCAGATCTCCCTTCTCCTGACCCACCAGGAGGAACCCGACCTCACTACTGAGAATTGGAAGAACAAGGCTAACCAAAGAAACAAAAGAAAAAATAAGGAAACAGAAAATACACAGCGATCGGAAGGCTATAAATGAAGAACACAAATGTAGCTCTCAAAGGAGCAGATCTGGCTAGGATTTAATCCAGACGCCAGAGGACAGATCTTCAGTAGCTTCTTCCTTCTTCTCCACGAACTCTCTCTCTCTCTATCTCTCTTTCTTTCTCCTCTGCTCTCCTTTTCTCCCACGCTATTCTCTCCTTTTTCTCTGCAACCCCTTTTTCTTCTGCTGGCTCACTCTTCTTCTATTTCTTCTTCTTCTCTTTTTCTTCCTCTTTTCTTTTTCTGGATCGAAGGGCTTTCTGCTCTCCAGGCTTCTTCTTCGATCAGTCTTCATCTGTTGGATGAAGGCTTCCTTTTATAAGCAGCAGCCAGCAGGAGGGCAACACTGGGCGTGTGTGGCTTCCACATTTCCCGCCCAGAACTTGTGGCCATGTGTCAGTCTCTCAGCCAGCTTCAGCACATGTGTCACAATCCTGTCTGCCTTTCCAGCCTCGGATCACGTGCCGCCCAGTCACTGGGGAATATTCTTCCTCGGACCACCTTCTTCGTTTTTGTTTTTCTTCTTCTCCTGCAAAGAGATTAAAAACATTAATACTCAGGGTTCTCTATATATATATATATACCTGAAATAAGTCGGTTGACACTCAAGCTAAAGCTGCACGAGGTGTGTAGGAACAACAAAAGGTGCACTATACTGAGAATGACACGAGGTACATAAGATGACTACAACACGAGATAAAGAGAGAACGACACGAGGTACCACAGTAACAAAGCAACACTACAAAGGGAACGACACGAAGTCAGATGAGAACAGCACGAGGTGAGAAGGAAATAACACAGAGTAAAACGGTAGTAAAACACGCGATCAGAGGAAACCTGAACGAAGATAGAAAGAAGCAACACGAAGACATAAAAATAACACGAAGACACAAACACAGAAATAACATGAAGACTCAAACACAAAAATAACACGAAAACGTAAAAACAACATGAAGACACAAACACAGAAATAACATGAGGACACAACAGGAGACGGTCAACGAGACGCTGACTCGGTACAGACTTAAGCTAAAGCAAGACAGTCGATGTATAGACTTGATGCAGAAGCCTTCAAGTGATGTGTTGACTTTGACCAGATGAGACACTGCATGAGACGGACCAATGTATAGACTTGACAGAGATCTCTGTAGTGAATGTATAAACTTAGAATCATGGAGGCAAATGTATAGACATCAACTCTGCACATCGAATGTATAGACTTCAAGTGTGAAGACCATTGTATAGACTTTGGATTCGAAGATCAATGTGTAGACTTTGGATTTCACTGTGGATGTACAGACTCTGAGGAAATGAAACGAGTCAGTGTACAGACTTCAAATTCCACCGACCAGTGTATGGACTTCAACAGTGAACGGCTGTACATACTTCATGTGAAAACCCAATGTACAGACTTTGAATTCGAAGACCAATGTGCAGACTTCAAGTTTAACTGTGGATGTACAGACTTCAGGTGTGAAGACCATTGTGCAGACTTTGGAGAATAGTTCAATGTATTGACTTAGCGTTGTATAGACATGAAGATGAATGATCAGACAATGTATAGGCTTCACAGTTCAACAGCCATTGTATGGACTATGAAACATCAAATGAATAAGTATGTACAATGAGTAGAAGAGGCAGGCTGTATAGACTTGGAGTTTAACATGCATGAAAACCAGTGTATAGACTTGAATGAGTATAGAGTGTATAGACTTGAAGGCCTGAAGGCGATGTGCACACTTGCTGAGTTGACGCTGCAGCCCAATGAGTTGACGCTGCAACGTATACACTTTACGTTCAACTGATGATGTGTAGACTTGAAGTTAGACAAACCAGACAATCAGTGTTCTGATGAGTCGACGCATCAGCAAGAGTGGGTCGACCCACTACTGTTCATACTAACTAAGCAGAGTGTAGCAATGAATGCTTTATGCAATAGTTAACACGACTGAACATCAAAAATGTTAAACTAAACTGAGCAGTAAGATGACTGAACATTTGATAGACTAAATAACAGCATGATGACTCACACAGCTGGATGACTCACGGTGATTAACTCACATCAAAAACCAATCATCAAAACCATCATTAAAACCATCATCAAAACCAAAACCACATGGGCAAAACAGATTTAAGTGAGAAAAATCCTCAATAAGACATATCATACCTTTTCTGAGGCTTGCTAATGTTGCCATTGGTCTTCTGCTAAGAGCGTCAGCTACTTCATTGGCTTTGTCTGGATGATACTGGATAGTAAAATTGAAGTCTTTGAGATACTCCAGCCATCTGCGTTCTCACATATTTAATTCATTCTGGGTGAAGAGATATTTTAGACTTTTATGATCTGAAAATATAGTGAATTTCTCCCCATAAAGGTAATGCCGCCAAATTTATAAGGCGAATATAATAGCTGTCAATTCCAGATCATGCACAAGGTAGTTTTCTTCATGACGCTTCAACTGTTTTCATGAATAGCAAATCACATTTCCATTGTGCATAAGAACGCATCCTAGGCCAACGCCAAATGCATCCGTATAGACTTCATAACCACCACCTTCAATCGGCAATGCCAAAATAGGGGTTGTAGTAAGGTGATATTTAAGAGTTAGAAAACTCTCTTCGTAATCCTTCGACCATATAAAAGGGTTCTCCTTTCTTGTGAGTCTAGTCAAAGGGACGGCGATCTTAGAGAAGTCTTTAATAAACCTCCTGTAATAACAAGCCAGACCTAGAAAACTTCTAACTTCTTCCACGGTTGTCGGTTGGCTCCAATTCTTAACAGCTTCAATTTTAGAAGGATCGACAGCGATACCCTCTCTTGAAATAATATGGCCAAGGAAAGAGACCTCCTTTAGCCAGAACTCGCACTTGCTAAGCTTTGCGTAAAGTTTTTGCTCTCTTAGTGTCTGCAAGGCTATTCTTAAGTGCTATTCATGTTCCTCCTTAGTTTTGGAGTATATAAGAATATCATCAATGAAGATGACCACAAATCGGTCGAGATAAGGCCTGAAGACATTATTCATAAGTTGCATAAATGTTGTCGGGGCATTGGTTTACCCGAACGGCATTACAACGAACTCATAGTGGCCATATCAGCTTCGGAAAGCCATCTTGTGTATGTCTTCATTCTTGATTCGGAGCTGATGATAACCTGACCTGAGGTCTATTTTGGAGAAGTATTCTGCTCTCGAAATTTGATCAAAGAGCTCATTGATACATGGCAACAAATATTTGTTCTTGATAGTGAGTTGATTAAGTCGCCGGTAATCGATGCATAGCCTGAGAGATCCATCCTTCTTTTTGACAAATAAAACTGGTGCACCCCAAGGGGATGTGCTAGGTCGAATGAAACCCTTATCTAATAACTCCTAAAGTTGTCTCTTCAATTCCTTGAGTTCTATGGGAGACATCCTATAGGGAGCTATTGAAACGGGTGCTGCTCCGGGTAGAAGTTCAATGGAAAAGTTTACTTCCCTTTCGAGTGGTAAACCGGGTAAATCTGATGGGAAAACATCGGGAAACTCATTCACAACGGGAATATCTTCTAAGACGATCTCTTGGACTCGGTAATGATTACGGAAGCAAGGAAAGCTTCACATCCTTGCGAAATGAGTTTGCAAGCATGAAGAGATGAAATAATAGTAGGATGCTTTCTATATTTGATACCAAGGAAGGAAAATCTTAGAAGACCTGGTTTTTAAAAAGAGATAATCCTGTTGTGACTGTTTATATAGGCGTCGTGGTCTACAAGCCAATCTACACCTAAGATGGCATCATAGCCCTCTATGTCAAGGCATACGAGATTTGATGGAAGATTATGACCTTCTACCATTACCTCACTATTGGTAGGTTGTAAGTTTGGTTCCGGGACCTAATGGTGTAGTGATTGCTAGGTCCGAGGGTAGAGGAACTGATGAAACTGGCAAGGTTTTTTCAAAAGTAGTAGATATAAAGGAATGAGAAGCACCAATATCAAATAACACGAATGCGGGATGGGAATAGACTTGAATGGTACATTCCATTAACCCATCATCCTTGGGCGCTTCTTCATCATCTATAATAGCATTAAGACGAGCCTATCATTTGCGTCCACCATTGGAAATTTGATCCTTCCTGAGGGGGCAATCCGGCATGCAGTGCTCCCGACTGCCACAATGTAAACAAGTGTCGAGATGCTTCTAGCACTCTTCGGCTGAGTGGCCGAACTTCTCGCAGAAAGTACAAGCCACCATGACTTACTTTTCTTCTTCTTTAACCTTCTTGCTCTTGTGGTAGCCACTATCACTCCCATTCCGGGATCTCTTCTTGCTATCACGGGATTTGTAAGGTTCTGTAATACTAAACATTCCCTTCTTTTCATGCCGATCAGACCTTTAGCTCGGCTCCTCTCCTTTTCCTTTAAGTTTTTTGACCTTCTCCAAGGGCCTTTCAGATAGATGTGCCCGTTGGACCATCTCTGCATATGTACGGATGTTCTGAGACCCTAGTTGTTGAATAAAGTCGGGCCTTAAACCGTCCATAAATCGGTTAGCTTTTAATAAGTCGGTACTAACCAGATGAGGAGCATAAGGTGCCAACCTAGAAAACTTGAGTTCATACTCCGCTACTGTCATCATGCCTTGGCGTAACGAAGCAAATTCCATAGATATCCTCTCCTTGACATGTTTGGAGAAGTATTTTGCTCGGAAGAGGGTGAGGAATCCCTCCCAAGTATGTGGTGCATCTTGAGGCGGTGCAGGAATTGACTTCCACCATGTACGGGCATCTTTATTGAGTTGGAACATGGCAAGAGGAACCTTCTCTCGATCGGCACATTGCATAACCTCAAATATGCGATTCATTTCATCAATCCAATTCTCGACTTCATCTGGATTAGATGATCCAAGAAATGGTGGAGGATTTAGGCTCCTGAAGTTGCGGTGAAGATCACCAGCACCAGCTCTTGCATCGGCTTGAGCCATGTTTTGCAATGCTAGGGTGAGACCTGTTGGTCCCGGGTAGGCGAGTGGACAAGAAGGGGGGGTTGAATTGTCCCCTAATAAAATGGTAAATTAAAAACTTACTAAGCGGAATTAACAAGTTTGACGAGATTGAAGAATTTAAACTAATAAAGTAATTTAAGTTCACTCAATCTCTCCGATCTCACACGATCGACTAAATGGAGTAAGTAAGGAACGCATAATCACACAATGCAAATCATAAGACACAAGGGTTTTTAAGGTGGTTCAGAAGCACGACGGGCTCCCTACGTCCACCCCTTACGAAACCGGTAAGGATCCACTCGCTGGATAAACCAGCACGGGTAAGACTCCCTAACACAGAGCAAGGCTCCAACACACACACGGGGATAAATCCCCAACACGGAGGCGACGCTCCAACAACATGTAGGATGACGCCTGCACACACACACGGGGTCACGCCCCAACACACACATACACACAGAGACGATGTCTCTAACACGATCTGACGACCGGATCACACATGCAACAAACGTAGCACAACGACACACACAATCGCACGTAGATGATCAAACACGACCGTATACACAGACGGTCACACACACACAGAATATGCGTTCAGAAAATTAACACAAATATGCAACCATGCTCAACCCTAGATATAAATCATGAAGTGTTGGCCCAGAGAGATGGCGGACAAGAAGGGGGGTTGAATTGTCCCCCTTGTCGAGATGGCTAATTTTAAAAACTTTTTTAATTAAACACAGTGGAATTAAAACTAACAGCGTTAATTACCCTAAACAAATGTGAGATTAAAAGAGTTCTCTCAACCTTTCCGATCTCACTTGAATTAACAATGCAACTAATCAAACAAATAAAGCTCAACTTAGATAAATTTATGCTTAACATGGATAACGGAGGTAGCAATGTGTGGAGGTGTTGTGAATAAAAATCTACAAGTTGATCTGTGAAGGGAGATAGAAGAAATGGACAAACACACAGGCAATCACACGAGACACAGAGATTTTTAGGTGGTTCAGGACCACGACGGGCTCCCTACGTCCACCCCTCACCGAACTCGGTGAGGCTTCACATCACGCTACGAAACGTAGCAACACGGTGATGAACCCCAACACCATACACGCTGCTTCCGCAACAAAATCCACACGGGGACAAGCCCCAAAACGCTGCCACTGCAGCACACACACACACAACGTCGGGGAACACACCCGGGACACTTAAAATCACACGGAGACGCAGCTCCGCCCACACACGATGATATATCGAGTTTAAGACAACAAGAAGATATATAATAACACCCACAACAGTATGTAAATGAAGATAGACTATGAAGCACTCATGGAAATAAACATAATGAGGATGTAGAAATATGTCCTTGATTCTCCAATCATCATGAGGGGATCTTCCTTGAAGCTTAGGTTGGAGAAAGTCTTATCCGTAGCTGGTTGGAGCAGTCGATCGTCCTCCTTAAGGATCCAACGTTTGTTCGTTCAAATCCCAACTCAAATCAAGCCTACACACACCAAGAACAGATGAGTCAATATGCTCCAGAACTATATCTTGGTTAAAAGGGACATCACAAAAAAATGAAAGCAGATTTATATATATATTCCCCTTTGAATGTCCCACAACTCCCTTCAATCAGTAGGTAGGGTGCGCTGGAAGTACATCCTTGGAGTGGAAGCAGTCGGACTTGAAGTTTCAGACGCCCAAAATCTCGAATGGTGGAGAGCAGTAGCTACAGCTCCCAGAACGAGACTCAGGCTCATGGACGGCGCCCTCTGCAGCTTCTTCTTCCTCCTCCTTGAGTGAGCAATGCCCTCCTTCACGTTCTTCCTCTCTCTCTTTCTTCTTTTCCTGCAAGCAGATGGAGAATGTTAGCACACAGGATTATCTCCTCCGATGGAGATCGCAGGATTTAAATAGGACAGGGATATAGAACAAAAGACCACAAAGCCCTTTAAAAACCCTAACAAAGTTACACCCATACCATAGGAGAAACACTAAGGGTAATGCTGTAAAATACCAAGTCAATCGGATCTTAGATTAATGGGTTATCAGTGAGAACCAGAAACCCAATCCGCAGTGCTCAAGGTAAATTAAATCCGATCAACCCAAAAACATGTTAATTGATTTAAGCCCAAAGTCGGTGCACTTGTGTAGAACACAAAGACAGGGTCGGTGCAAGTATGCAAAGACCGACACATATGAACCTCGGTGCAAGTATGGTGCATATGAACAAAAGTCAGTGCATATGCCAAGTCGGTGCAAAGTTGCACATGAACAATGCATTTGCCAAGGTCGGTGCAAAGTGAAACTCGGTGCAAACTTTTAAAGGAAGGGAAAGAAGTTGCATATAATGAAAGACCTGAACGCATATATCAAAGGGTCGGTGCACATATTGAAGCACCGTCAACCCATTCAAGCAAGCACGGTCGGTGCAAGCATGAGCCAAGTCAGTGCAATCAAGTAGCAAGTTTATGCAATAACGGACAAGGTCCGTGCAAAGAAAACTACCAAGTCATGCAATGTTGACCAAAGGTCTGTGCAATCACAGAACAAAGTCTGTGCAACATAGAAGGAAGGTCCGTGCAATGATGAGAAAAGTCCGTGCAAGGAAGCAACCATGTCGGTGCAATGAGAACAAAATATGTGCAGTGAAGGATGAAGTCTGTGCAATGATGCACAAGGTCTGTGCAGAAATAGAGCTAACCCATCAAGATCCATGAAACATTTCCATGAAAGCATTTTATTAAACGCCAAATCCTCACATATCAAATAGATGAAAGCAATCCATTTGAGAGTTCCAAGTTCAACTAAGAAGTTCAAATGAAATCCAAGCTTAATTCACACATTTCAAACATTATGAGATTTAATATTATTAAACAACCAACTGAATTACAAAGTGAGAACCAAGGCTCAAAGAGCCAGGGGTCGACCCATGGGGTTGACCCTTGCAAAGCGAAATAGAAAAACTGCTATTGGCAGTCCAATGCAAATTGAAATCACATCAAGGGCATTCCAAAGCAACTCAATCAAAAACACAAGGATAAACACAAGGATATATCCATGAAGGACCATTGTATTTGAACCACCTACAAAGCAAGATTTTATCATGTTAGCTTGTTTATCATGAAGATGTCAGTAATCATGAACTCACAATATTCTCACTTTAGAGCAAACATAAAACACACAATATATTACAATCATCAAAACCATTGTCAAAGACAAGGAGGGGCACAGAACCCAACATGAAGCATATCACAAACAACAAATAGAACATGTAGAAACGATCCCCCTTTGTTTTCCTAGGCTGAATGATGATGTTCTTGATGCTCGGGTCAGAGGTAAGCCAGATGCTGTCGATTTGAACGTCAACGCATTCCTCTCTTCAATCCGCTTCACTTTCTCTTCATGCACAATCTCCAAATCCTCCAGGATGTAGATGATATCTTTTCCACAATAGCTTCTCCTTCATTTCTCCTTTTCTTCACCTGCAAGATAGAACCTATCAACTCATTAGGGTTATCACTTGTCAAATTCGTAACTCTCATATGTAAACAAATAGGAGGCACCAAAAGACTAGTATAGCCCTTCTAGAATCCTCCAAAAGGACCCCCAATAGGTCTCCGACCAACCGAAGGGTAAAGGGGTAAGGGTTAGGCATAAGTTGACTTTGTTTAGATGAGTTTCGGAACCACGTTTTTGGGTTTTCACTGCTGTTGATCGACCTACACGGGTTGGGCGATCGACTGGAATTTTAAAGGGCCGAAAATCCCCTTTCTAGGAATTTCGGTCGACCGAAGCTATAGGGTCGGTCGACTGCCAGCTACAGTAAATTCTACACTATCACATTTTAACCCCAAACTCCATTGCAACCCTTCCAAACTCTGTGGCATCAAACTCTTTTGATCTTGGAGGGATTATACAAAGAATTTAACCTGCAAAACCATAATAAAAATGATTAGAATTTTAGCTTAATAATCAATATGATAAATGTATGAAATGCATACATGAAAGCCCATGTTCAAGGTGTATACAAACACTTTGAACCATAAAAGTTTTAAGCTAAAGGTCAAGAATTATTTCTATGCAAGTGAGCAAAGTATGAGAACCATTTAGCCATGGACATATACATGTGAACACTTTGAAAGCATGATTGACTAAAGGACAAGATTAATAGATATGCATTTGTCCAATATGAATGCATCATGTAACCAAGCTCCATGAAGAGTATGCATAGGAAGCATTCAAAGCATTGCAAAATAACCATGAAACCTTCATTCACAAAAGAACCCTTCTAGACAATTGTCAGGATGTGAATTACACAAATTTACCCAACTAGGGATTAGAATGAAGAACCATGCATCTAAGCAAAACTTATGATGCTAGCAAGCCGTGCATCAAATTGTTCCAAACTTCACATGAGTTAGCTTAACCAATTTTCAAGCACACATTGAGCACATTGAATAGAATTGCCAAAACCATATGATCATGAATCCATATAATGAGAGAGCATCATTCAAATCACATTCATCAAGTTTCAAGTTAATAAGTTGAGTACTTTTCAAGCCCAATAACCTTATGCGGAAAATGCATGAAAATACCCAACTAGGGCATTGTTGACACACAAAATGTGATCGGACAATGATCGCGCTTCCCGAAAAGGTCAACCGGAAGTTGAAGATAGATCCACTCGGACCACTGAAGCCTCAGGCCACCCTACAAGAGGTGCCAGAGGATCAACATTCCGTCATCTCAGGTTTACACACCCACCACAGCTCGCTTAAGGCCTATTGACGGTCAGAGCCTATGAAATCGACATCAAGATGATCGTGCCCGATATACCTCTTACCCCGTTCGATCAGGACGAGAATGTAATAGGTGGCTCCCGCCTGATGAAGAAACCTCCCTGAGATGAATGAATGTCCCTGGCACCTCGAAATAAATAACCGAGGGCAATATCAGCGGAAAATCTGAGTGATCCGATCAAGACACGCGGAATGCCGAAATGGTCTGTAAGTGGCCAGAAAGTCATCAGATCATGATGAAAATACTTCGAGCGATACCCCTCCTAATGAAGACACCCCACGTGTCCCCAGCTTGGAGTTGGCGGCACGAATCAACGTGTCGAACGCCAAATCAGGAGAAAACCCAGGTTACCCGATTCGGGTGCACATCGCACCGGAAAGGCCCGTAAGTGGCCAAAAGGACGCCCAGCCAGGACGAAAATACTTCCAGGGATAGTCCACTCAATAAGGATATCCTGCATATATGCGAAGTTGAGTTGGTCGCATGAACTATAGTGCTGAAGGCCGAATCAGTGCGAATCCCAGGAAAATCGATACGGGTTTTGCATGTCCCAAAAATCTGCGGAAGCCCCGAATCAACACTTCAAAATATAGTCCGGGACTTCTACACCAACCCCGAAGTTAGTCCAAACGAAGAGCACTCGCCAGGTTAATTCCGAGGTAAAATGACAAAATTACAAAATTGCCTTCGAATGGCCGAGTCGGTGGTGTTACCTCGTTCGAGTTGGTGGCGCCCATGATGCTGAGGTGGTGGCGCCTTTGATGCTGAGGCGGTGGCACCCTTGATGCTGAGGCAGTGGTGCCTTTGATGCTGAGGTCAAGGCAGTGGCACCTTTGATGCCGAGGCGGTGGTGCCTTTGATGCTGAGGCGGTGGTGCCTTTGACGCTGAGGCTGTGGCAGCGGACCCATCCCATCCGGGTTCCGATACCCTGCTTTGGGCATCTGCCTATAAAAGGGGCCCTTGGCCCTCATAAAAAGGCAAGAGAGAAAAAAAAAGAGAAGGGAGAATCCATCGAAGCAGAGAATTAGAAGAAGAGAGACCGATCGAAAGAGGAGAGGAGGAAGAAGAAGAAGGTGGGTCTCGGAGGGGCCTTACGGTTCTCCTTCGGTTCTGTGTCTTTTTCTTTTTAGTTCTTCCCTTCTTACTCTGAAGCATTTTCTTTTCTTTCCTCCTTGGAATTTCTCCAAGCTCTGTAATCCCCGTCCCCCATTCTACTGTAATCGACAGAGGAAGTGAATAAGAGAAGGCTCCATCCCTTTTTGATGTGGCTTGAATATGCTTCCCTCCTACTGCTCTATTTCTATTGAACTACCGATTACGTGTCGAGGTTATTGACTTTCCCCTGAGCGTGAGGAGGCCCTCCAAGCCAAATCAATAACAGATCCTAGGACCGCTCGTCTTGGGGTATTTCGTTTCCTTCCCAAGAGATAACGGCTTGAAGCCACGCCCTTCATGGGCGACAATAAATCATCCCTCCTCAGGGGCTGTTCTTCCATCGATAACGTGGTTTCGTTTATAATAATGTGTTTCGTTTGGGTGAACGATGAACAAGAGAATGTTGAGAGCCCTTTCACTCATTCCTGTTAGTTGTAAGGGCACTAGTGCACTTTGATAGTCGATGCGATAGTCGTTTATTGCTTTCTTCCAGAATTGCCGCATGCCTTCACCCTTCAGTGTTTGATGATTTACCTCTGAGGGTTTCAACCCTCGTCCATACTATGTTTGGTGGCAATGAGCATGAATAGCCTATGGCAATCATGACTGCTCACAGGGTGAGGCTTGTACCATGACGAGGCATGGTGGTATGTTGCATTCCTGAAACTGTTGCTGCTCAACGAATGGTTTTCTCCGATTGCTTCTACCTGTCCCTGACTGGGGAGGGGTACAACCCTTTTGTCCGCCTGCTCAATCTCCTTGAGCTAACGCCACTTCGGGTTCCAGGGGGTCTGTCGTTTCATCACATGTTCCCCTGTAAACCCTTTGCACCGAGTGAGCAAATAAAAATTGCCATTTGTATGGCCACAATCAGAGACCCTTCGCTCCCCTGGATCATCATGAGTCTCTAGTAGGTTGGTCCTCGAGACTCTGTTCGTGATGACTTCAGGGACTGGGGCAGTCCATCTGGGCTCCTCAGTGTTTATGGCTTGGCACCGTCTACCGTGTGTCATGCCGCTTGTTTAATTGAACATCTCCCTGTGCTGGGGAGATGCTGCCCAAAATTTCTTAGACAACATCATGTTTTCTTGATGATTTTTCTCCGAATCTCTAACACCTGTCTAGTGCTAGAGTATGAACCTCGCACAAATGAGCAAAAGGGGAGAACAGACAAACGAATGAGAAAAGAACTTATGTAAAAGATGATAACGGCAAAGTTCCTTCTAACACTTGAGCAGTCATGCCTTTGGATTCTTGAATTCTTCTGGATTCTCATCCAGATGCCCTATTTGATGCAAAGCCACAAACAGAAATTCCTTGCCAAAACTTAAATGGTGGCGTCGCCACCGGATTAACCCCTACAAATTTTGATTCGGTGGCGATGCCACCGAATCCCCTTTGCTATGCCCATCACCGGCTTCGTATAGCACCCAACTCGCTACCGAATCAGCCCCTGCTCTGCCCATAACCGACTCCGCTGCTGCCTCGGTGCACATTGCACCGACTTAGATCGCCTCGCCGCCCCCTTGCATCGACTTGTGTTGCCCGCTCCACGCCGCTGCCTCGGTGCAATCTCTGCACCGACCCATATGGCCCACGCCCTTCGCTGCCGTTGCCTTGGTGTAACTCTTGCACCGACTTAGATCACCTCACCGCCCTTTGCACCGACCTATATTGCCCGCGCCTTTCGCTGTCGTGTCCTCGGTGTAGCTCTTGCACCGACTTAGTTTGTCTGTGTCTTTCGCTGTAGTTGCCTCGGTGCAATCCTTGCACCGACCCATGTTGTCTATGCCCTTCTCATCACTGCCTCAGTGCATCTTTGCACTGATTTTCCTTCCACCCTCGCAGTGCTTGTTGTTGACTCAGTCTGCTATGTGCCCCTCCTGCTAAATATTCCCGAATAAATGAATGAACACATTATATATATATATATATATATATATATATATATATATATATATATACATGTGCCCACGTAAGCCTGCTGATATCATATGCTTCCCATGCTCCTGGTAAATAGCCCTTCCTAATCACTTACGCTGTGAAAATAATGCCTGCTTGTGTGCTTAGTCTCGCTTCGGTATATAAAATGGTGTTTAACGGAAGGCCAGGTCCCGCCCAACGGGAAGTGTCGCTATGCGTGGTGGTAGTCTTCAGACCTAAGTTCCCCGCCTCGTACCGAAATGTGAACATAATAAATTTTAATTCCTCTTGTATGAATACAAAGGAAGCATAGGAGCCTACGTAGCTTCATGTTTACATCACGTCTTGTACGTCGTTATCATTCGGCCCCAAGTGGCACTTATCTTGGCAATTAATCAAGGGTTTTCCTCCTTCTCGGAGGATGTAATTAATGTCATAGCCATTACGGTATGATGGACCTCTGGTCCCAACACGAACATCACAATCGACTGACCAAGTTAGATCGAGCGCATGATAATTTGTCACTCCGATGACTGGCACGCCTATGCATTTAATTCATTCCACCAAAGTGGCATGCCCGGTGGGACTGGGTCTCCCTTCATCTCTTTGCCAAGATAGGAAGCCTCTTGGGGCTTCCCCCAAGAATGCTGATTGTTTGCCTGTTTAAGTGGCTGCACAAGATTGAGAATGGAGAACGGACTAGCTGCGCTCGTGTTCGGTTTGGATGTCGTCAAAGAACATGTCAACCACGGGTACCTCGCGGTGCCCACTATGTTTGGGTCCTTCCCGCCCGCTATCGGCTTCCCCATCTTCTTGGGGCTAGCCTTTACTGAATTATTGGGAGTCGAGTCTCCCGAGCTGACGAAGGTCAAGAAGCATGAAGAAGTCAGGGTCCCCGAGGTCCGGCACTGTGAAGGCCCATTGAAGAATCCGACAAGAGAGGTTATCCGCATGGTGCATCATGCCACCAACGGGGCTCTCCCCCATTTGGAATAGGAAGTCCGGAGGCCGTCAGTAGAGGAGCATCCGGAAGAGAACTGCTACTACTGTCACTAGGCGCCTCTCGGCGTTCGGGAAGTCTATTATCATTGGAGGCGTCTGCCTCTTCCTCGATGGACGTGATTCCCAGGCCATCACTGACCGGGTAGTCTCTGCTGTGCCTATTCGCAACTCCTTTCAGGCCCTGTCCGGAAGAAGGGCAAAGAAGGAAGAAGAAGGTTGTCGAGGCCGGAGAGAGCTCGCCACACAGCCAAGGAAGTTTAAACAGGTGTGGGTCCCCAAGAGGATCCAACCCAGGAGAGAAGACACGCTCATTCGTTCCTACGAGCCCAGATCAAGGGAGGTCGGGAGAAGAAGAAATGAGAGGGGTGCGACCCCAGAAGAGGAGGAGTGTGTGGTTGCGGAGCTTCCGCACCGTGAAGCTTTCCATGCATGCGCTAGGTAGGCCAATATCCCAATTATGAGGGGAAGATTCCACCAGCCATCGGAGAGATCCCGATTGGCATATCTGCCTCAGGTGCGAGGCCACATGCTATCTCCCATTCCCCATGGGGGGCGGGACCAAGAAGAAATGTCAGGTATGGTCAGAGGGTATTTCAGGGGCTTAGGCAACCAGTCATTAGGCCAATAGCGCCTGCTCCAGGCAGCTATGGCTGAAGAAGAGGAGTACCCACCAATGGAGGTCGAGGAAGAAGAGAATGGACAGGCCTCATCCGTGGATGATAATGGACATGAAGACCAGTTCCAGCAAGACTATGATGCTATAGAAACCCCACCACGACAAGGGGGAAGGACGAGAAGAACGTCAGTCTTTGAAAGACTGGCTTACCCAAGCCGAGTGAGGAGAAGTGTCTCCAGATATCGGAGGAATTTGAATATTGTTACTTACAATATGGCCGGAGTGGCCAGAAGATGTGACAGTTTGCCAGACAAACCGCAGGAGTTGGCTCATCTAGCCAATCGGCCCGGGGCAGATACCAGGCTGGTCATAGCTGCTAGAGAAAGACTACAGATAACAGAAGAAGTCCGGGAGGTTTCTGAAGTGACTGCCACCCTAGCTATTAATATGGTGACCACCGTGGAAGATGAAGTCTTGCTGAACACCTCGCCTGAGGGAGCTGCGGGAGAAGCAACAGAAGGCACCTCAAGCACGGTGACTATGGACCCGTCTGTATTGATGTTGTTGTAGAAATATCAGCTGGAGATTGTGCTCCTCAAGAAACAGTTGCAAGATAAGAGTGAACAAACATCCACTTCCAAGCAGCCGGAAGTACTACCATAATCCTCATAGGGAGGAGTTCATCCCTGTGATTTTCCACCTCTATACACTCTGCCTCAACCAGCCAAGTATAGTCAAGCTGCTCCTTTACAAAGGGCTCCTCAGCCATTGATACTGCCAATATTGCCGCAGTTGCATCAGACACCTTTGATGTGCCCGCTGCCGCAGGCGATTGTGCTAAACACACCGTACCGGCATCTGGCCCACTTCTATCCGGAGCCAGTAGATCCTACAATAGTGAACCGACTCATGGTCGAAAAGATGATAGAAATGAAATTAGCTAAGCGGGGAGAAGGTGAATACATGGCTTTTGATGCCTACCGGGTGCCTTACCCACCACACCATGCTACCAAGCGGCTTCCTCTGGGAGTCAGCAAGCCGCCAAAGTTTGAAAAGTTCAACGGGCAGGGGTCGCCCAAGGAGCACATAGCCTACTACATGACCGTCATGGGGGATCTGGACTCTGACGAGTCATATCTACTGAAATTTTTTGGGTCCTCTCTAACGGGGCTCGCATTTTGAATGGTATTCAAGCTTGCCGGCCGAGTCGATCAGTGACTAGCCAGATATGCAGAAGAAATTCCGAGAGAGGTTCCATGTGACCGAAAGGGAAGTTACTATAGCCAAACTCTATGCTATCCATCAAAGACTGGATGAGACGGCTCTTGACTACATGCAGAGGTTGAGGAATCTCGGAATGAGATGCAAGCGGCCCCCGCATCAGGAGGACGATGTACAGATATGTAAACAGAACCTCCGTAGAGAGGTGCTGGAAAGGATGATTGGAAAGGAGATTAGGTCATTTGACTATCTTAATAATATAGTAGCCGAGATTGAAGCCTTCCTGGCGAAACATTCAACCGCCACATCTGGCACTTCTATACCAAAAGCAAAGGCGGTCGAGCGGCGCCCGACACCTAAAGAAGCCAACACCATCGACTTTAAGGCCTTTGAAAAGCCAAGGGATAAGGCTAAAGAAGTCACTGCGCCTCCACTGGATAAGGCAGATGATAAGAAAGAGGGCCCTTCACTCAGGGACAAGATGAAGAAGGCTTACTCTTTTCCCAAAGAAAAGACTAAGGTACTGTTTGACTGGGTTACCCAGTATGACATAATTACCCTGCCTGAGCCCAAAAGGGAAGAAGATCTGAAGAAGTAAGACAGTCCCAGGTTCTGTCCTTACCACAGAATGTTGAGGCATCCAACTGAAAATTGCTATGTCTTTAAAGACATCATCGAAGGCCTGATAAGGAAGGGAGAAATAGATATGGGAGAGCATAAGATTGATCTCCTGTAGCCACATGAAGTTCAGTTAAAGTGGACGGCCATCAATATATCACTATACCAGGCATTACCCGAAGAAATGGCAGAAGCTAGTACGCAGCATACATATGAGGCGTGCTTTCTCACACCTATAAAAGACCAGCAGGGATGGCAGCAAGTCTCTGCAAGAAGCAAGAAGAAGCCCTTACCCCACTTAGCCAAAGGGGTACAAATTCAAGGCATTACGCCTCGGCTAACCCCGCCATCCCCAGCTCTGGTCTGGGTTGAGCAGCCTGTGAGGGTCAAGATTCCTGTCTGCAATCGAAAGAAACCAAGCCCCTTGCCCGAGCCTAAGAAGGTCGGCCCAGAGCTTTAACGGCTGCAGGCCTACATAGATGGGCTAGAAGAATATGATAGCCCGCATTACAACCGTTATTGGTGAAGGATCATGTCCCGTGGGAGGAACTGGAGCAGCTCTCTCTACAGCAACAAGAAGAGCCCAAAGAAGTCCTTAAAGAGGATGAAAGCATGTTCTGGGGGCAGGCGCCTACTGAAAAGAAAAAGAAGAAGAAAAGAAGGGGTCGAAAGGCCAAGAAAGAAATAGTGTTATCCTGCAACACACTGTCCACCCTCTTCACCCTACCCGGGGATGAGGATGGAGATGAAGACATATGTTATACTCCCACTGCTGAAGCTAATCAGGATGAGACCTCTCAGTCAGCACATGTGACCCACTCGGGTCAAAAATGGGGGCGCCCGCCGCCAGCCAATCATAATATCATCTTCAGGGGTGAGTAGCCGTGCAGGATACCTGCACCAGAGGTCAAGGGAGTCCAAATTCCTCCTCCGACTGGACTATACAATTAGGCTGGGGGTAGCAATAGAAAGCCCTCCTTTCTGGAATTTCTCAACAAGTCCCAGGGCAAGCAACCCTACCGTGAAGCCAATCCCACAACTGGGAGCATACCTACACAGCCTCAACAGCTGTCGAGCCAAACAAAAGGAGATAAAGCCATGGCGGAGGTAGGTGCCGACAAACAGCCGGATGAAGCCACTAAGCCACAAGAAGACTCAGAACTAGAGGTTGATAAAGCAGGTCCATCAAGCGCCACTATGCAGGGCTCCTCCAGACCGCGATGGGCGGGAGAAATGAAGCTATCGAATGTTCGGGCAAGTAGCAGGATCATGAAACTATTGAAGAAGCTTCTCACTCGATTTACTATTTGGGAAATCTTATCCCTAAGTGAAGAGACCCGACAGGCGATTGTCACTGCTCTGTAGACACCTGCCCAGTATGAGAGTTTCTTGGCCGAGGCATTGCCTTCGACAAATATCACATTCACTGAAGAAGGCATGCTGTTGCCGACTGCTAAGCACAACAGACCCCTATACATGAGGGGGAAATTGAACGGATAGCCGCTGAGCCGGATTCTGGTAGACCCGGGGGTAGCTGTCAATATACTCCCCTACAAGATATTTCAAAAATATTGCTTTAATGTTCACCTGGACAAGGTCGGGGATATTCGCATCACAGGCTTCAATCAGAAGTCTAAAGTCCCGCTCGGCGTGGCAGAATTCACCCTTGCCATGGCAGACTTCAGTACGAAGGTCCAGTTCCATGTAATAAATTCAAATACCACGTACAAGGCACTGCTTGGCCGTCCTTGGCTGCATGAAAATATGGTGGTACATTCAACTCTACACCAATGTATCAAATATAGCCATGAAGGAAAGGAGGAAAGGATATTTGCCGACCTCCATCCATTTGAAGTATTTGAATGTCACATGTTGGATGCGCCGTTCTACATAGAGCAGCCGCAGAAAGTTCCCGAGGCAAAGGCCTCAGCAAAGGTAGTAAAGAAAGCTTCGGGGGACGGTTGGTTCCCACCACCGTCGCCTAGCTATGTAAACCCCCGAGGGGTATCTCATATCACCATCATGGGGGATGTGGGCAGAGCAGCACCCCCTGCTATTTTTCCACAGGCAAATGAACTTAAAATGGAAGATCGACATGATCATAATAAGGGGCCGGTGGGTCTCTTCAGGCCGAGAGCTGAGCTTGACCACCTCACGGTTAGGCCTCTTAGAGCCCTACAAGTGGCCCATGATGAAGGCCCTGCCAGCTTGTTCTATGTCACAGAAGAACATGCGGCGTGAGAAGATGCTGATTGTTGCCTCCCGGAAGACTTTGAGAGCGCTGCGGTGCCTGTTCAGAGGTTTCCTTTTACCTCGGACAAGATGGCTAGAATGTTCATAAAACATCATATCCCTGCGGGTCAATCTCAAAAGACGACTGAGGCCTTCCAAAAGCTATGGTATCCTGCCAGCATTGATAAGAAGCTCAGGCGTATATCTCAGTATCTAGGGATGGGATTCTCGCTAGAAGAATACTATTACAGTGGATGATATGAGGTGGGCACCATCTCTATCCTCTCGTCAACAGAAGAGGCACCTCTAAGAGCAACTTATGATGAAAGTCCACTCGAAGATGAACAAACCCAGGTGTTCCAAAAAGAAGACCAAAATCTAAAGGTTGCCACCCTCTGCAAGTGTTGGGAGCAACTCGGCAATGAAGAGGTAACTCTCCAAGCTAAGTTCGATACAGCTAATGACAGCGAAGCTGAAGATATCGAAGAAGAGCTGTGCATTTCCTACTACAGTCCCTGCACTATCAGCACAACGACTCATTCCCTGACGGCCGATGCAGTGGCTGCCGCAACATGTCAAGAAATTTTTGCCGATGAGGACGTAACCAGATAGAAACAAGACGCCTGTTGCAAAGATGTGGCAGCGCAAGCTGAAGTGGAAACCGGGTGCTCCCCACTTCCGGTGGAGTTGGGGGACCGCCTTCCTAACCCAGCAGTGAAGGAGCCAACTCCTAGCGAAGCAGCTGATGAATCCCATGGAGAGGGAACTGGAGAGAACCTGATATCAGGACAATCTATGCTCCAGCCATCCCTGGAACTAAAAAACCTTGGAGAGGATGAAGGGCAAAATAATGACATTGTCGAAGTCCTTGAACTTGACGACATAAATGATATCCCGGATTTCATTGATCTCAAACCCGCACCTCCGGAAATTGAGGACGGGGGGCAGGCCACGGTCGATGAACTGGTAGAAGTCAACTTGGGGAGTGAAGGGGACCCCAGACCTATCTTCCTTAGTGCTCAGCTCTCCTTAGCCGAGCGGGAGCTATATGTGCAATTGCTGCAAGAATTTCGGGACTATTTCACCTGGAGTTACAAAGAAATACCCGGGCTTAGCCCCGCAGTTGCTCAGCATGAACTAGCGATTAGCCACGACGTGGAGCCAGTGAAGCAAGCACCACGGCACATGAGGCCAGAGCTCATCACTCAAATATGTAAAGAAGTTGATAAGCTTATTGAGGTGGCATTCGTTGAAGAGAACCAATACACTACATGGCTGGCCAACGTAGTGCCTGTCAAAAAGAAGAACGGTCAGATCCGGATATGTGTGGATTTCCATGATCTGAATAAAGCTTGCCTGAAAGATGACTTCCCAGTGCCGATAATAGAAGTCATGATAGATGCTACGACTGGCCATGAGGCCCTTTCCGTCATGGACGGTTCATCTGGCTACAATCAGATATGGATCGCGGAGAACGACCGCGTTCATACTGCCTTCTGTACCCCCAAGGGTATCTACCATTACAAAAGGATGCCTTTCGGGCTGAAGAATGCTAGCGCCACCTACTAACGGGCGATGACTAGAATTTTTGATGAATTGCTCTACCACACAGTCGAGTGCTACATTGACGACTTGGTGGTTAAGACCAGAAGAAGAGAGGATCACCTGCAAGATCTCAAAACAATATTCCAATGGCTCAGACAGTATGAGTTGAAGATGAACCCGTTAAAATGCGCCTTTGGAGTCTCCAACGATAAGTTTCTAGGTTTTATTATGAGACATCGGGGGATTGAAATAGACCCCGCAAAGATTAAAGCCATGCAGAAGTTGCCTCCGCCAAGGAACCTCTTCGAGCTGCGGTCTCTCCAAGGCCAGCTGGCCTATATCCGACGATTCATATCGAACCTGTCTGGAAGATGTCACCCTTTCCACAAGCTGATGATTAAGGATGTCCCGTTCTATTGGGAAGAAGAATGTCAGGCGGCATTTGAGAGGCTGAAAGAATACCTCAAGACCCCTCCTGTGCTCGGCGCACCAGTAAAAGGGCGGCCACTGATCTTGTACATAGCGGCCACACATCGTTCTCTAGGGGCAATGTTGGCCCAAAATAATGATGAAGGAAAAGCACATGCCCTCTACTATCTCAGCAGAAGGTTGGTGAGGACTGAAGAGAAATATTCTTACATTGAGAAGAGTTGCCTGGCGCTGGTCTTTGCTATCAAGAAGCTTCGACACTATATGTTGTCGCATAAAATTAAGCTGGTCTCCAAGACAGATCCATTAAAGTATATATTGTCTCAGCCAGCACTGAAGGGCTGTCTGGGGAAGTGGGCGGTCATACTTATGGAGTTTGATATCTCCTATGTACCGCAGAAAGTCGTCAAGGGATAAGCTATTGCAGATTTCTTTTCTGCACACCCAACACCTAAAGATTCTCTATTGCAAGCTGAGCTGCACGAAGATGAAACACTAGAAGCAAACCAGGTGCAATCTGCATTGTGGCAGCTATATTTTGATGGTGCTTCCAGAATTGACACTGCGGCCAGTGGGCCCAACAGAATTCGAGCCAACGCAGGTGTAATCCTAAAATCTCCAGAGGGGGAGGTCGTGCATACCCCCTGTTCAATCAACAAGCCTTGCACAAACAATGAGGCAGAATACGAGGCTTTAATTATCGGTCTGCAAATCACCTTATCCATGGGAATTCAAATGCTAGAATTCTATGGGGATTCCATGCTAATTGTTAAACAAGTCGAAGGAGAGTTCGATGTCCAGAAGCCAAAACTCATGCCCTATCACCAACTGGCCCTAGGCCTGATGGCAAAATTCTATTTCATCCAGATAAAGCACATCAACCGAGGGCAGAATGCTCAGGTAGACACCCTTGTAAAGTTAACCAGTTCCCTAGCAGTCTCGCCAGATGAAAGCCTGAATGTGACCGTCATCAATAGGTGACGGGTGATGTGGGACGGACACGCGACCTGGGACTCTAGCTCGCGGACGTCTCTATGCGAGGGAAACGTGGGACCGAACGCGGTTGAGAAATCGGCCGTAAGTCTCAGGTATCGGCTTTTCCGTGTTAACTCGGATCGAGTCACAGGACGGTCGCACTAACTCTCTCTCGCAGCGGTGATAGCAATATATAGCGAGCAAATTAACCTATCACATGCTCTCTAGCAACGGCATTCAAAAATATACGCGATAAGCAAATGCGATAAAGAGAGTGGCGAAGGTACCTCCACGCTCCTGACGTGGGGAAGACGATCCCGGCCAGTTACGGTAACACCTGGTAACAACAGTAAATTTTAGTTACAACAGTGAAATCTATTGCCCACTCCACGCAGGGAGGTAAAGGGCTACAAGTGGGGCCCGGGAGGACCGACCCTGGGTTGACGGGCAGTAATCTGGAGGTGCGTTCGGCACGAACTCGGCCTACTGGTCCGACTCGGTCTTGCGCCGACTCGGTACTGCGTCGACTCGGTTCTGACTCGCTAGACAGCAAGGTGTGGTTTCCAAAGGAACGTCACCCTCCTGAGGTCTTCTGAGCTTGGCTGGGACGATGGTGGGATGTCCCTGATCGACTCCCTGAAGTGCCGGTTTTAGAAGTTGACTTTTGATATTTTTGCACGAATTAATCCCACACTGATTTTTCGGATCTGCACAGAGAACAGATTTGCGCACCTCGGCGGCAAGAATTATGGTGCTCAGATCTGGAGGCCGATCGAGGCGTCGCTGGTACCATTGAAAAGAGCACCCACAGAGATACAACATTTTTTTTTCATGTCGATCCAAAGGAGAGATTAGAAATGAAAAACTCTGCAAACTATGGGTTTTCCTGTGGATCTGTTTACAGACACTCAGGACAGCAAGAGATTTGCCTGAAACTGACCTTTGATCGAAATGGGAAATGATTTTTATAGACTCCACGAAAATTATGGTGGAAGGGGGTATATGTGAGGAATACTGAGGAATTTTTTGGAAATTTTTAGAAATTGATAAGGGGGTGGAGAAAATACATAAGAGCGACACTATCCCGTAGATCTGCAGAATGGCATATTACAGGGGGGAAAGAAGAAATATGTGAAAAATACTAAACGGTGTCCAAATGACACAAGATTTGAACCGGAGGTTAAGGGAGGTACGTGGAACAAACCCTCAAAATTAGGGCTCAAACAGATAACAAGAACAAAAGATAAAATTTTGGAAAAGAGATTCTGTTCTGATGGAGATAGAACTCCGACGATGGCGGCGGCGGTGCGATGGCGGCGGCGGCGACAGACATGGAACTCGGAGGGGCTACGGAGAATGGGATTCACACCCTAGAGGGATGGAGGAGGAAGAAGAACTAGGGAGAGAGGGAGAGGGGCGCACCCTTCCTTGGAGCAAATGCCAATTTTTCACTTCATTAATTCTACATAAAATGGAAATACATGGTATTTATAGAAAAGTAAAAAAGACCTTAACTACCCTTAGATCTAAGGTTAGGAGAGGGTACATAAGGGATAGAACTAATTAGTTCTAATAGGTTTTTTTCAAAAATCAAAAATCCTATAAAAAGGGGGGGCGCCCCCTTGACCAAGGTAGAAGGTAGGTAGCCTCCTTTTAAAATTTTCAACCACTTGTCTCCCATGTGTCCAATTGACCTTCTAGATGCCACCTAGGACTTTGACCAGCCCCACATAGACCCATATGGCTTATGTGGACCAATGGGGAAGGAGTGACCCTTGCTGGACCTACTGACAATTTGCACAAAAACCCAAAGAATCCATAGGAATGACACATTGGCTTATAAAGCCTTACAATTGCACATGTACTTTCCCAAGGATATAAAAATGAACTAAAGGATACAAATGTAAATTAAAATGTCAGTGCTCTTGCTCTGATGTCCCCATCACCGACTCCCCATGAATGAAATGGAGTTCCGTTGTGGACCCATTGGGTAGAGTGGCTTTAGAAATGAGATGGGTGAATTCTAAGGGTTGGGCGATGAAGGCATTGAATCGGGCCACAAGGGATGACCACTCGGACACATGGTCTTGGGGAACGACCATGGTTGCAAAGATGGGGGGGTTGGATCCCCTAGGAATGGATATGCAAGGCCATTTTTTTTTATAAGAAAAATGTTATGCAATGATTGCACCTAGACACGACTTAGAATGCGAGGCAAATGTAAAGTTGAAATGAGACTCAACTACACACCTAGACACAACCAAGACTCGGTACGTGGCGGATCTAATCGATCCGAAGATCACTCGCGCAAGTGGGCGACCTTCCCGATAGGCATAGCCTAACGTTCGGACAACACCTTATTATATACCGAACAATGGTATGCGGATGCAACCTTAGACCGACCTAGACGATGACTAGACGTAAATGACACTTTATTTTTATTTTTGACCAAATACTACCCTAGACTCAACTGGCGCTCTGATACCAAACTGATGCGGGATGGACACGTGACCTGGGACTCTAGCTCGTGGCCGTCCCTATGCGAGGGAAATGTGGGACCAGGCGCGGTTGAGAAACCGGCCGTGAGTCTTGGGTATCGACTTTTCCGCGTTAACTCGGATCGAGTCACGGGACGGTCGCACTAACTCTCTCTCGTAGCGGTGATAGCAATATATAGCGAGCTAATTAACCTATCACATGCTCTCTAGCAGCGACATTCAAAAATATACGCGATAAGCAAATGCGATAAAGAGAGTGACGAAGGTACCTCCACGCTCCTGGCGTGGGGAAGACGATCCCGGCCAGTTACGGTAACAGTGAAATTTTAGTTATAACAGTGAAATCTATTGCCCACTCCACGTAGGGAGGTAAAGGACTACAAGTGGGGCCCGGGAGGACCGACCCTGGGTTGACGGGCAGCAATCTGGAGGTGCATTCGGCACGAACTCGGCCTGCTGGTCCGACTCGATCTTGCGCCGACTCGGTACTGCGCCGACTCGGTTCTGACTCGCTAGACAGCAAGGCGTGGTTTCCAAAGGAACGTCACCCTCCTGAGGTCTTCTAAAGGCACCGCTTAGCTGGGACGATGGTGGGATGTCCCTGATCGACTCCCTGAAGTGCTGGTTTTAGAAGTTGACTTTTGATATTTTTGCACGAATTAATCCCGGACTGATTTTTTGGATCTGCACAGAGAACAGATTTGCGTGCCTCGCCGGTAAGAATTATGGTGCTCAAATCCGGAGGCCGATCGAGGCGTGGCTTGTACCGTTGGAAAGAGCACCCACAGAGCTACAACATATATTTTTTTCTCGTCGATCGAGAGGAGGGATTGAAAATGAAAAGCTCTGCAAACTACGGGTTTTCCTATGGATCTATTTAAAGACACTCAGGACAGCAAGAGATCTGCCTGAAACTGACCTTTGACCGAAGAGGAAATGATTTTTATAGACTCCACGAAAATGATGGTGGAAGGGGGAATATGTGAGGAACATTGAGGAATTTTTTGGAATTTTATAAAAATTGATAGGGGGGTGGGAAAAACACATAAGGGAGACACTGTCCCGTGGATCTGCAGAATGACAGATTACAGGGGGGAAAGAAGAAATATGGAAAAAATACTAAACGAAGTCCAAATGACACAAAAGTTGAATTGGAGCTTAAGGGAGGTACGTGGAACAAACCCTCAAAATTAGGGCTCAAACAGATAACAAGAACAAAAGATAAAATTTTGGGAAAGGGGTTCTGTCCTGATGGAGACAGAACTCCGACGATGGCGGCGGCAGCGCGACGGCGGTGCGATGGCGGCGGCGGCAGAAATGAAACTCTGAGGGGCTAAGGAGAATGGGCTTCACACCCTAGAGGGTTAGGGGAGGAAGAAGAACCATGGAGAGAGGTGCGACCTTCCTTGAAGAAAATGCCAATTTTTCACCTCATTAATTCTACATAAAATGGAAATACATGGTATTTATAGAAAAGTAAAAAAGACCTTAACTACCCTTAGATCTAGGGTTAGGAGGGTGTACATACGGGATAGAACTAATTAGTTCTAATAGGTTTTTTTCAAAAATCAAAAATCCCATAAAAAGGGGGGGCGCCCGCTTGACCAAGGGACAAGGTAGGTAGCCTCTTGAAATTTTCAACCACTTGTCTCCCATGTGTCCAATTGACCTTCTAGATGCCACCTAGGACTTTGACCACCCCCACATGGACCCATATGGCTTATGTGGACGAGTGGGGAAGGAGTGACCCTTGCTGGACCTACTGACAATTTGCACAAAAACTCAAAGAATCCATAGGAATGACACATTGGCTTATAAAGCCTTACAATTGTACATATACTTTTTCAAGGATATAAAAATAAAGTAAAGGACATAAATGCAAATTAAAATGTCAGTGCTCTTGCTCTGATGTCCCCATCAACAGGTGCCAAGTGTGATGGATGTCCTAGTTACGGGAGAAGAAAATGAAGTAATAGATGTAGAAGAAGTTCAACAACCTGATTGGCGGGAACATCTGCTACAGTGGTTTCAACGCCAGCAACTGCCAAAAGAAAAAGAACAGAGAATGAAGTTAATAAGAATCAAAGATTCTTATGAGTTGAGAAATAGAACTCTGTTTCGAATAATGGCGAATGCCAGAAATAAAATCATGATGCGTTGCTTGTCCATTGACGAAGCCATGCAAGTCATGCATGAGGTGCATGCTGGATCAGATGGGGCACATCAAGCCGGTCCGAAAATGAAAATCGAGATAAAGAAGCTGGGCTATTATTGGCCCACCATGTTTGATGACTGCTGCAAGTTCGCCAAGACTTGTCAGAAATGCCAGGAGCATGCTAACATCCCGAGGAGGCCTCCGGCACCGCTACATCCCACCATACCAAGTTGGTCGTTTGCTCAATGGGGCACAGATGTGGTAGGTCCTCTGCCATCCTCCTCCTCTAGATGCAAATACATCTTGGCAGCCACAGACTACTTCTCCAGTTGGGCGGAGGCAGTGGCATTGAGAGAAGTGACGGGATAGCTGGTCGCCAGGTTCTTCTACTAGAATATAATATTCTGGTTTGGGGTTCCCAGCCGAATCATTTCTGACAATGGCAGCCATTTCAGGAATCAGAAGATATACCGGTTAGCTGATAAATACAAATTTGATTGGAGGACTTCGTCTCCCTATAATCCCTAGGCTAATGGGCTTGCAGAAGCTTTCAATATAACCATGTGCACCTTGCTGGCAAAAATTGTTAACTCCAGTAAATGGGACTGGGAAGAAAGAATGTACGAAGCACTCTGGGTTTATCGTACAGTATACAAAACCCCAACTGGCTGCTGACCTTTCTCTCTCGTGTACGGGTCAGAGGCGGTGGTACCAATTGAATTGGAAGTCCCATCACTATGGGTCGCCATTCAACATGGTTTGGTCGATAGCGAACAAGCTTATGTGGAAAGAAGATTGGAGGAGCTTGCCGATTTGGAAGGAAAGTGACTCCGAGCACAATAGAATATTCAGCTATACCAAGCTCGCATGGCCTGTGCTTTTGACAAGCTGGTCAAAGAGAGAGAATTCAAGAAAGGCGACCTCGTTATGGTCAAGAGAAGAGAAGTGATGGCAGCCAACCCCAAGGGAAAGTTGACTGAAAATTGGGTGGGCCCATATATTGTCAATCGGGTCTACGAAGGAGGCGCTTACATCCTTGTAGATCACAAGGGCACAGTTCAGTTCTCCCCTCTCAACGGGGAGCATATGAAGCTATATCGGGCAGCTGCGCCGACGCCTGAAGACCAGAAGACACCCATGCTCCAACCATAACCCCACTGGGTCATAATGCTTCCAACGGACCTTACGTCCGTCTGGGTAAAGAAAAAACCTCTCCTTTGCTCGGGTATTAACCCCATACCCGTGAATCTTACTTACATAACTTCCCACGGACCTTACGTCTGTTCGGAAGAAGAAAACTCCCTCTTTGCTCTGGCATTAGAACCATGCCCGTGAATGCTATTTTCAAGACATCCAACGAACCTTACGTCTGTGTGGATGAAAAGAACCCTGCCTTGAATACTATCTCCGTAAAGGCCCTCGATGAACCTTACGTCCATGAGGGTAAAGAAAACTCTTTCTTTGCACAGGCATTAACCCCATGTCTGTGAATACACAGCTTAGTGGCGCAGGGCTCTGTGCCCTAGCCAGCTCATATGTCGTATTGCCATTACGGGCCTTACGCCCGAATCGGCACCAATTCTATCCTTTGTGTTGGCATTCATCCTTGCCAACGAATAAGCCATTCTTCAGCGCAAGGCCTCGTGCCCTAGCCAACTATGTCTAAAATGTTTCCATTGCGCGCCTTATGCCCGAATCGGCGGATATCCCCCCTTGCGTTGGCATTTGATCCTGCCAACGAATAAGCCCCTTTTGGTGCAAGGCTTCGGGCCCTAGCCATTCACATATACACATTGTTGCCATTACGGGCCTTACGCCCGAATTGGTGAAACTTCTACTCCTTGCTTTGACATTCGCCCTTGTCAATGAACAAACCCTTCTTTGGCGCAAGGTCTCGTGCCCTAGCCAACTATATATACACAACATTGCCATTGCGGGCCTTACGCCTGAATCGACACTAATTCTATCCCTTGCGTTGGCATTTGATCTTGTCAACGAATAAACCCCTCTTCGGCGCAAGGCTTCGTGCCCTAGTCATTCATATATACACAAAGGTGCCATTATGGGCCTTACGCCCGAATCGGCACTAATTCCTGCTCTTGCGTTGAAATCTGTCTTTATCGAGGAACAAACCCTCCATTGACCAAAGGCTCTGGGTCCGAACCAATGATCATCTATTGTTCCTGATTGTCATCAAAAGAAAAAAGAAAGAAGAGAAAAAAAAAGAAGAGAAAAAATGGGGCTTAAAATAGAGGTGCCCCGCCAGACTTATTCCTTCATTGGGACAAGGGCAAAAAGGGTAATAACCCAGCTATGGCGAAAACCTGAAAGGGCGCTGCGGGCAAAATCGGGTACCCCGCCACGTGAAAACCCGAAAGGGCGCGTGGGCAAAAGTAAGAAGGGGCCGATACCGGTGAAAACCCAACAAGGGCGCTTGTATCGGCAATGTGGTTTTATAAATATATATATATATATATATATATATATATATATATATATATATATATATATATATATATAATAAAGATGTTTTATCCCAAGACATCTTCATAAGCAGGGTACCACTAGATGACCCACCAAAAAGACACCACCTATACGGCAAAGTCCGATCGAAAAAGGCCTTCCACCTGTTTCGACGATTAAAACCATTTCTTGCTTCAACATTTAACCCAATGTCGATGAATACACCTACCCTGATTGTCATCAGCGTCGGTGACATCAGTGATTGAAGCCTTAACTCGGACCTTCCGTCCTTGTTAATGATATTAACCGTTTCTTGCTTCGACATCTAATCCAATGTCGATGAATACATTTACCCTGATCGTCATCAGCATCGGTGACGTTAGTGATTGAAACTTTAACTCGGACCTTCCATCCTTGTTAATGATATTAAAACCATTTCTTGCTTTGACATTTAATCCAATGTCGATGAATACATTTACCCTGATCGTCATCAGCATCGGTAACATCAGTGATTGAATCCTTAACTCGGACCTTCCATCCTTGTTAATGATATTAACCGTTTCTCGCTTCGACATCTAATCCAATGTCGATGAATACATTTACCCTGATTGTCATCAGCATCGGTGACGTCAATGATTGAAACCTTAACTCGGACCTTCCGTCCTTGTTAATGATATTAAAACCATTTCTTGCTTCGACATTTAACCCAATGTCGATGAATACACCTACCCTGAATGTCAACAGCATCGGTGACATCAGTGATTGAAACCTTAACTCGAACCTTCCATCCTTGTTAATGATATCAAAGCTATTTCTTGCTTCAACATTTAACCCAATCTCGACGAATACACCAACCCTGATTGTCATCAGCATCGGTGACGTCAGTGATTGAAACCTTAACTCGGACCTTTCGTCCTTGTTAATGATATTAAAGCTATTTCTTGCTTCAACATTTAACCCAATGTCAACGAATACACCTACCCTGATTGTCATCAGCATCGGTGACGTCAGTGATTGAAACCTCAACTCAGACCTTCCGTCCTTGTTAATGATATTAAAGCTATTTCTTGCTTTGACATTTTACCCAATGTCGATGAATACACCTATCCTGATTGTCATCAGCATCGGTGACGTCAGTGATTGAAACCTTGACTCAGACCTTCCGTCCTTTTTAATGATGTCAAAACTATTTCCTGCTTCTACATTTTACCCAATGTCGACGAAAACACCCACCCTGATTGTGATCAGCATCGGTGACGTCAGTGATTGAACCCTTAGCTTGGACCCTTTGTCCTCGTTAATGATATTAAAGCTATTTCTTGCTTCGACATTTTACCCAACGTCGACGATGCCCCAATTCTTGTCAACATTGACGAAATCGATGAACAAGACTTTAACTTGGACCTTTCATCCTCATTAATGGAGAATCTACTTCTTGGCTCTGGTATTCATTCAACCAGTGAATATAATAATGCTCTAGCGTCAGCCTAGAAGGATCTATTCCACTCAATTTAGCCTAGCCCTGATTTCGAGGGACACAACGTGGTAGTGGAGTGAACCCCTCGCCCCTTCCCTGAAGGCGCGAGCGCTCTCCTATCCTAGCAGCTAATATACCCCGAGATCGGTGAAGCTAGTCTTGTACCTCCACTCACATTAGGGAGGGAAGGAAAACAAATACACAGCTGAGGCCTGGCACACGTATGTAGGGCAAGGCTGAAGAAAATATCATTACATGAAAGGGGTACATGAAGTCCCTACGCTATTACATAAAAAAGAAGGAAGAAAACAAAAGAAGAAAGTACACATCATTGGCCCGAATGGCAAGAGATATCATCGAGTGCTGGAAGTTCGACAGAAGGATGGGCAGCTAGATCCTGCAATCGACGTTCCTCGGCCTCCAGTCTCCGCAGCTCCTCCTGAAAAGAGCCAATGTGCTTCTCTGCTAACTCGGCCTCGCCTGAGCATCGCACCTCTAGCTGCTCAGTGCAAGCCAAGTCTTCTTCAGCCTGGGTCAGTTTGGCGTGGAGTTCAGAAACTCGTTGCCGCAAGAAGGAAGCTCGTTCAGCAGCCCCCTCCGCGATACTCCTGCGCTCGCTGATGAACTCTGTGGAAGTCCGTATAGCAATATGGCACTCTTTCCGTTGAAGCGCCAGGGTGGCTAGCTGATCCCTCAAACTGTGCTCAACAAATTCTCGTCAGTTTACATACTTAAGTAGCAATACTACTCGTGGCACCGAGTCTTGCATGGGGCAATCGAAGGCTATGAGGGTGCGTGATATAGACTCAGCCAGCCCCCTCAGCCGGATGTAAGATAAGTCCCGACGAGCCAGCACAGTTTGCTTGAGCGTCTCTATGTTCTGCCACACCATCTCGTCTGAGGACTGCAAGCCAAATGACGGTGCAACAGGGAGATGGAACTCCACTCTGCTATTAATTTCGGCCTAGAGGTCATCAACGGGCTCCGAAGAAGATGAAGGCAGTGCTGGCAGAGAGATAAGGGGTGTCATACGCTCTTCCGCCTGTACGATGGAGTCGATAGCTATCGAGGTAGGCACTTCAAGTCCTCCATCCAACCGAGGGACAAGGTCTGTAGACTCAAAGCCCGCACTCCCAGAAGTGAACTCCAGCTGCCCTATCGGTTCTGATGTTTCCTTCAAATTGGTCCCGGGGGTGATAGATAGGACGGCCGTTTCTCCCGGAAGCTCTATATTTTCTGAAGAAGGCCCTTCATGCCATTTAATCATGGCCACCTACTCTGACTCAGACTCTGCTACGAACGGCGGAACTGTTGTCCCACTGTCCACTCCTTCAGGAGTTCTTGCACCTTCTGAGGGAGGCGGTTCGTGTTGTCCCACTAGAACTGGCTGCTCCAATTCAACGCTGGCCGTGATAGTCAAAGCAGCGGCATCCCCGGCCGGTTCCTCTTCCAATTCTAGTCCTGATGCACCCTCAGTAATGGCCACGTCAGCTGGTTCTGACCCAGACTCCACTGACTGGATCTGGAGTTGTCTTGCCGAAGACTCATCGGTGTCCAACATAGAGCCAGGCCCACCTGGGAATTTCAGAGCAATCGGTCTTAATATGGGCACCATGCCCACGATGGGGGTGAAGGCTGTCCCTGTTGCTTGAAAGGGGGAGAAAGCGGTGGTAGCAGCCATTGCTGGCAAATTCAACCCCACCGAAATCAGGGGCTCCTAAGGAAAGAAACAAAAGAAATAAACCAAGAGGTGTGTTAGACATTCAGATACACATGCTAGAAGACATGGCTGAAGCTCGCATGGAAGAACACAAAGATTACCTCCAAAGAGACGAGGCTTGAACTAGTGGCCCCCAGGGTTCCCAAGTATGGCTGCATCAAAGTCGAAGAAATTTCCCGCTCGGGACCTGGTGCGCATGAAGGGCACAATGCTAGCCGTGGAGGGCTAAATGCTGCAAAATCACTTCCATATGATAGGGAAGGTGTGCTAGCCTCCGACCCTACATCTTGCTCATCCTCATCACTGGAGGGTTCATAGTCTACAAGTTCCTCCGAGGAAGAACTTTTAGTCAGCTCTTCTACTGCTGTGCCTGGGCCGGTCAGGCACACAGAACTATCAAGAGACACTCCTGAAGAGACTTTCTTTGTGGCTAGTTCGGCCAGCCGTTCAGAGCACCGTCGGGTTGGCCGGGTACTCTGAGCAGGAGATGCTATGGGAGGGACTTCAGCAGGCTCCAAAGGAGCAATCTCTGAATGATTAAATAGATAAGAATGATGAAAGGCAGCAAAATGTGGTGCCCATAATAGAGGTCCCGCGAGTGATAATATTACCTTCATCGCCATGACTAGGCGTTGGAGAAGGAAGGTCTGTCGTGACCGAAGCGGTGGGTGTCTCAGTGCCCCCAACTTCCTCCGCACCGTCACTAGTTATTGTTTCCTCCACAGTTGGGATAGAAGAGATTGTGGTGCTTAGATGAAAGGAGCAAAAATAGCAAAGCCCCGAGGTTATACCCGGAAAAGAGCTCAAGGGAGTGATACCTACTGCAGGAGCCGTTTTTTCCCGTGATATCTTGAACTCCTGGACGTTCGGAATATTGGGCAATGGAATGACAGGCTCCGCAGGCGCAGTCCTCTTCTCTACTGCAACTTTTGCCCGGGCCCTCTTAGCCCTAGAAACTGCCTCCTTGACCCTAGACTTCACCCGATTTCGAGAACCCCTGGCAGGTAAAGGCGTGGTAGTCGGGGCAGCAGGCGGAGATTCAAAATAGCTTGGCTTCTGGGCGTTGTTAATTAAAGACCGACAATCTAAAGTTACTTTAGAGACCGGGAAATCTGCAGAGAAATGATACATCCTCATGGTGGCTATATGAATGAGACACATATGTATATAACTAAAGGAGCAAGTAAGAATGACATAGCATGTACCTGGCGGGCCCGAATATAGTGGAGAGAGGGCCCAATAATACAAGGAGGGCTCTTTATTCTTGGAGGCCCCCTCCCGAATCAGCCAGCAGATGTCACCAATTTTGGCACAATGTTCGGCTAGAAGTGCTAGGTCCCCATGGCCACGAGCAGAAAGACAATAGTACAAGCCGAGGTGGTCCATACCCCACCCGTCTGCATACTTGAAGGTAATGAAGAGAGGCCTCTCCAATATAGCCTCGGCCTTGCCAGCAATAGAAAGGCCGTGAATGTGCAGTAAGACAAAGAGGCAAGAGGTTTGGCCATACAAGGTGGGTCCCCGATCCTCCTTCCTTACAAAACTCCTATATGGGCATAGGTGATCGATCTCGAGACGCCATGAAGCTGGGGCTGTGATAGGCTCCTCTACTGGTAGCGGAAACTGCTGAAGAGCAATCCTCTCGCTACTAACTTTACACAGGCCCCGGAGAGCCTCTGTGAAGCTATCTTTATTAATCTCTGGAAGCACCGGCTGTGGCTTGGACTTCTCCCATTTGATAGCTTTTTATGCCGCCAAATAGGCCTGTACCTCAGCATCTTTACGAGACTTCAGCCTCCGCAAATGAAAAGGGTCAATTTCAAACACGGCGGAAGGTTGGGAGCTCAAGAACCGACGTTCGGCAATGTCCCAGCAGTCGTTCCGAGAAAGCCGATAGAAGCCAGTGCGAGCATTCCACCATTTAATATATTCTGGCATCACTCGGGGAAAATGCCGAGGAACTGGCACTCGAAAAGAAGCAGCCTTGTGGCTATGAAAATAATCCCACCATGTATGGGCTTCTTCAACAGCGGCTGATCCTCCTCTGGATTGACTCTCAAATGGGAACTGTGCTGAAGAGGAAGGAATCTGTTGGTCATAACCAAAATTTCTGCTAAACCTGAAGGGGTAATAGGGCTCTAAGTAAGTGCTGATGCCCTTTCTGAATACCAGAACACTAGGTCTAATGGACAAAGCCTAGTCTACCAACTATATCTCTAATGACGGCTTATCACTGAGCTTGCCCAAGATAGGGTGAATATACTGCTCAACTTCGCCAAATTTGCATTCTCTTAGCCGATTTGCCATGGGGCTTGAATGAGCAGCCAAACACCAGAAATGCAGGGCCCCAGGAGCATTCATTGGCACTTTCTTCAATTGCCCCCTGATCGAGAAAAGTTGATCTGACACCTGTTGTTGCTCGGCATCGTCGAACTCTAACATTCTCGGGAACAAGTTTGGAGATTGCAGTAAGCTGGGAGTAAACTACGGAAATAATGAACACACCCAGGCATTGAAGAAATGAAGAGGGCCCACGGTCCGCAAGGTTCTTGGGAGACGGCTACGGTGGATGTCTCCCAACATCTTGTAAGTCAAACATAATGATGCGGGGCGGAGGGATATATGGCTTCGGCGCGAATGACTGTTTCATCACCTTGTGGCATGGCAAATGTGCACATCCAATATGTCAAGTAGGCCGCACAATGAGTAATGGGGTCCAATCCCGCTGGGTTAGGACCACTCTGGCGCCCTCTGCGAAGAGAAGAAGATAAATCAGTCTTCCGGCGAGACCGCGTCTTCAGTCTCTTCGGAGCCATTCCAACAGAAGGAAAATCTTTGTACTTCATCTCGCCTGTGAAGAAGTATTCATGCCATAAGCCCAGGCGCACCCGTTTTCGCTCCTTGCACGAGCGGGATGAAGAAGACTCTACAGTACCTTGAATGGACAGCCACAATGTACGGTACACCTTCATGAGGTACCGATAGGCAAATCCGATATGATAGAGGCCCTCGCCGTCAGTGCGGTCTTTAATCCAGTTAGGCCAGCAGACCTCCTCATATGGCTCGCCATCAATTGGAAGACTAGAAAGTTGATGTAGACTCCACAAGTCTAAGGAAGTCTCCCCTTCTGTAGTATAGAAGGTGTTGTACTCGGGACAAAACGTCTCCATCATGCCGCAGCATAAGCCCTTCGAGATGGGGTAGCGAAAGCGGGAAGCATACACACTCTGGTACACTTCGACCTTCGTTAGGATGGGACCATAATTCTAGAGTATGTACTCAGTAAATTCAACAGCCCCGTCTCTAAAATCATGAGCATCGGTGGCTTTACAATTAGCAAACCATCCCACGGCAATCTGATGTTTGAACCTGACTGCCAAACAATCTAAAAGAAATGGCTCTTCTCTGAACCCCCACTTCAACGGGGCTAGGAAAAGGCCGAATACAGGCTTCTCTTTGTGAACAATGCCTGCTGATAGGTCCCACCTGGATGGAGTAAATTCAGGGGTGCGAGTCAACATGCCATGTTCTGGACTCAGTTCTAGCACGCCGGTAACAGTGTCTCACTGTCTGGTGTCTCCCGGGAAATAAATCGGTTCGCTTCTCACTACTGAACTGATCAGGCTGTCTCGGTCTGAGAGAATACTGTACTTGACTGCTCGCATTATGATAATATCCCACTTTCCCATTAAGTAGAAATCATGGAGAAAAGCATCAAGTGCTTGTCCTTCGTAAAATTGACCCGATAGCTCTAACTCCGGTCGAAGGAGAAGTTATCTCTGCCAAAAATGGACAGACGACCGGCGTCCATTGAATCGATCTCTGAATCTGATGATTCTGAAACAATGGCTAGGTTGTCCTGCCCTTGATCGAGTTCATTCACGTTCTGCCATGTTACCATGGGTCGAGCCATGGAAGACATGACCGTCCCATGGGCAGCCGCAGAAGAGGTTGTTAGAGACATTAGCTGCAACCAAAGAAAAGATAAAGTCAGAACAAAGGTGAATGATGCTAAGAAAATTCCTGAAGAAAATTCGACAGAGTTTCCCCTTAGCCGGGAGGGTCTGAGAACAAAGGGTAACACGTCCACTGGCTAGGCTGGGACGGTCCCTAAAGCAAAGCCACAAGCGACAAACACTTGGGCCGAATGGACAATGGGAGTAGCGGTCCCGTGGGCTAGCCTACGAGGGACCTCCTGTAGCCATTGTGTGAAATGAGGGACAAGCCCCTGCAAGGGCTGATAAAAATGGGTTTCTAGGCCCATGATCGACCCTAAATTCCATTGGGCTTGAAGCCAGCTAACGCTGCGACGACAGCCGCCGTCTCGCCTTTGTCCACCACAGCTCGTCACCACCACCGTTAACAGATAAAGGAGAATTGCGGTAGCAGAAAAGGAAGAATGGCATCGCCTCCCTCCGCCATCTCTTCAGCCCTAGCCGTCGCAGGAAGAACACGAGGTAGGGGAAGAAACCACTCACCACCGCTGCCCTTACCGGTTGTGGAAAGAGAGGGAAGAAGAAGGTGGAAGCCCACCGCCTGTGCCGTCGTGCTCTCCGGAGACGGAGGAGAAGACGACAGCCCGTTGGAAACCACTACGAAAGAGGCCGCCAATGAAGATGAAAAGAAGAAGGGGGGAAGGGTGAAAAGCCTCCGCTGCGGCGGCAAAGATGAGGGGTGCGAAGGAAGAAGAAAGGGTTTTCAAAAACCCTAAAATGAAAAGGCTTTTAAAGGAAAATGGGAAGTGTTCGAGTCAAAGAGACCACCACCGACTCAACCTAAAGTCACCACCGTCTCGGAGGGTCAAGCGCCCTTGACTTAACAAAGTTAAAATCGCCACCGACTCGAGGAGCTGAAGAGTCACCGGTTCGGCACACTAAAGGCGCTACCGAATCAAGGGCACCACCGACTCGGCATATCAAGGAAGCCACCACCTCATGCTTAGTGGCCACCGACTCGATGAGCTGAAGCTCCACCGACTCAAGCTTTGAGCCGCTACTGACTCACGTCCCCAAGTCACGTCGCCGACTCGAAACGAAGTGGGCCCCATGTGTCAAGCCCTAAAAAAAGCAAATACATTCGCGGACCCCGCTCCGCTCAACCTTCGCGTGCGACATCCGCGACTGGGGGGCATTTGTTGACACACAAAATGTGATCGGACAATGATCGCGCTTCCCGAAAAGGTCAACCGGAAGTTGAAGACGGATCCACTCGGACCACTGAAGCCTCAGGCCACCCTACAGGAGGTGCCAGGGAATCAACATTCCGTCATCTCAGGTTTACACACCCACCACAGCTCGCTCGCTTAAGGCCTATTGACGGTCAGAGCCTATGAAACCGACATCGAGATGATCGTGCCCGATATACCTCTTACCCCATCCGATCAGGACGAGAATGTAACAGGCGACTTCTGCTTGATGAAGAAACCTCCCTGAGATGAAGGAATGTCCCTGGCACCTTAGAATAAATAACCGAGGGCAATATCAGTGGAAAATTCGAGTGATCCAATCAAGACACGCGGAATGCCGAAATGGTCTGTAAGTGGCCAAAAAGTCATCAGATCATGACGAAAATACTTCGAGGGATACCCCTCCTAATGAAGACACCCCACGTGTCTGCAGCTTGGAGTTGGCGGCACGAATCAAAGTGCCGAACGCCAAATCAGGAGAAAACTCGGGTTACCCGATTCGGGTGCACATCGCGCCGGAAAGGCCTGTAAGTGACCAAAAGGACACCCAGCCATGACGAAAATACTTTCACGGATAATCCACTCGATAAGGATATCCCGCATATATGTGAAGTTGAGTTGGTCGCATGAACTATAGTACCGAAGGCCGAATCAGTGCGAATCCCAGGAAAATCGGTACGGGTTCTGCACATCCCGAAAATCTACGGAAGCCCCGAATCAACACTTCAAAACGTAGTCCGAGACTACTACACCAACCCCGAACTTGCTCCAGATGAAGAGCACTCACCGGGTTAATTCCGAGGTAAAATGACAAAATTACAAAAATGCCCTTGAATGGCTGAGTCGGTGGCGTTACCTCGTTCGACTCGGTGGCGCCCTTGTTGCTAAGGTGGTGGCACCTTTGATGCTGAGGCGATGGCGCCTTTGATGCTGAGGCAGTGGCAGCGCACCCATCCCATCCGGGTTCCGATACCCTGCTTTGGGCATCTGCCTATAAAAGGGCCCCTTGGCCCTCAAAAAAAGGCAAGAGAGAAAAAAAATAGAAGGGAGAATCCATCGAAGCAGAGAATTAGAAGAAGAGAGACCAATCGAAAGAGGAGAGGAGGAAGAAGAAGAAGGTGTGTCTCGGAGGGGCCTTACGGTTCTCCTTCGGTTCTATGTCTTTTTCTTTTTAGTTCTTCCCTTCTTACTCTGAAGCATTTTCTTTTCTTTCCTCCTTGGAATTTCTCCAAGCTCTATAATCCCCATCCCCCATTCTGCTGTAATCGACAGAGAAAGTGAATAAGAGAAGGCTCCATCCCTTTTTGTTGTGGCTTGAATATACTTCCCTCCTACTGCTCTATTTCTGTGGAACTGTCGATTGTTACTATCGATTACGTGTCGAGGTTCTTGACTTTCCCCTGAGCGTGAGGAGGCCCTCCAGGACAAATCAATAACAGATCCTAGGACCACTCGTCTTGGGGTATTTTGTTTCCTTCCTGAGAGATAATGGCTTGAAGCCACGCTCTTCGTGGGCGACAGTAAATCATCCCTCCCCAGGGGCTGTTCTTCCATCGCTAAAGTGGTTTCGTTTATAATAATGTGTTTCATTTGGGTGAACGATGAACAAGAGAATGTTGAGTGCCCTTTCACTCGTTCCTGTCAGTTGTAAGGGCACCAGTGCACTCTGATAGTCGATGCGATAGTCGTTTATTACTTTCTTCCAGAATTGCCACATGCCTTCCCCCTTCAGTGTTTGATGATTTACCCCTGAGGGTTTCAGCCCTCGTCCATCCTATGTTTGGTGGCACTGAGCATGAATAGCCTATGGCAATCATGACAGCTCACAGGGTGAGGCTTGTCCCATGGCGAGGCATGGTGGTACGCTACATTTCTGAAACTGTTACTGCTCAATGAATGGTTTTCTCTGATTGCTTCTACTTGTCCCTGACTGGGGAGGGGTACAACCCTTTTGTCTGCCTGATCAATCTCCTTGAGCTAACGCCACTCCGGGTTCCAAGGGGTCTGTTGTTTCATCACATGTTCCCCTGGAAACCCTTTGCACCGAGTGAACAAATAAAAATTGCCATCTATATGGCCACAATCAGAGACCCTTCTCTCCCCTGGATCATCATGAGTCTCTAGTAGACTGGTCCTCGAGACTCTGTTTGTGATCACTTCAAGGACTGGGGCAATCCATCTGGGCTCCTCAGTGTTTATGGCTTGGCACCGTCTACCGTGTGCCATGCCGCTTGTTTAATTGAACATCTCCCTGTGCTGGGGAGATGCTGCCCAAATTTTCTTAGACAACATCATGTTTTCTTGATGATTTTTCTCCGAATCTCTAACACTTGTCTAGTGTTGGAGTATGAACCTCGCACAGACGAGCAAAAGGGGAGAACAGACAAACGTATGAGAAAAGAACTTATGTAAAAGATGATAATGGCAAAATTCCTTCTAACCCTTGAGCTGTCATGCCTTTGGATTCTTGAATTCTTCTGGATTCCCATCCAGATGCCCTATTTGATGCAAAGCCACAAACAGAAATTCCTTGCCAAAACTTAAATGGTGGCGTCACCACCGGATTAACCCCTACAAATTTTGATTCGGTGGCGATGCCACCGAATCCCCTTTGCTCTGCCCATCACCAGTTTCGTATAGCACCCAGCTCGCTACCGAATCAGCCCCTGCTCTGCCCATCATCGACTCCGCTGCTGCCTCGATGGACATTGCACCGACTTAGATCACCTCGTCGCCACCTTGCACCGACCTGTGTTGCCCGCTCCACGCCGCTGTCGCTGCCTCGGTGCAATCTCTGCACCGACCGATATGGTCCACGCCCTTCGCTGCCGTTGCCTCGGTGCAAGTCTTGCACCGACTTAGATCGCCTCGCCGCCCTTTGCACTGACCTGTATTGCCCGTGCCTTTCGCTGCCGTTACCTCGGTGCAGCTCTTGCTCCGACTTAGTTTGTCAGTGTCTTTTGCTGTAGTTGCCTCGGTGCAATCCTTGCACCGACCCATGTTGTCTATGCCCTTCTCATCACTGCTTCAGTGCATCTTTGCACCGATTTTCCTTCCACCCTCGCAGTGCTTGTTGTTGACTCAGTCTGCTATGTGCCCCTCCTGCTAAATATTCCTGAATAAATGAATGAACACATTATATGTATATATATACATAAGTATATACGTGTAAATATACATATATATATATACTTGTGCCCACGTAAGCCTGCTGATATCATGTGCTTCACATGCTCCTGGTAAATAGCCCTTCCTAATCACTTACGCTGTGAAAATAATGCCTGCTTGTGTGCTTAGTCTCGCTTTGGTATATAAAATGGCATTTAACGGAAGGCTGGGTCCCGCCCGATTGGAAGTGTCGCTATGCGTGGTGGTGATCTTCGGACCTAAGTTCCCCGCCTCGTATCGAAATGTGAACATAATAAATTTTAATTCCTCTTGTATGAATACAAAGGAAGCATAGGAGCCTGCGTAGCTTCATGTTTACGTCACGTCTGTACGTCGTTATCATTCGGCCCCGAGTGGCTCCTATTTTGTCAATTAATCAAGGGTTTTCCTCCTTCTCGGAGGATGTAATTAACGTCATAGCCTTTACAGTATGACGGACCTCTGGTCCCGACACGAACATCACAATCGACTGACCAAGTCAGATCGAGCGCATGATAATTTGTCACTCCGGTGACTGGCACGCCTACGCATTTAATTCGTTCCACCAGGCATTGAAAACCTTTTTGATGAAATACATGAAACATGGAAAGAGTCGATGCAATGCAATGAGAAGGTTAACTCCTTTTTTGAAGAAGAGCTTCATTGATAGACTCCTTTGAGTTGCAAGCTGATTTTGATCCTGCAAGCCAAGATAATATAGCATGAGTTCTTTAAACAACAATCATTCATATGACTTCACAGTGAGAATCTTGAAGTCATTTTTTAAATCATCAACCAAGATATATACTTGTTGCTCAATGAAACACACACGGACATGCTCAATGATGCACATCGCCACAAGCACAATCGTTTTGTTATCATTAAAATCAAATAGCAAACACCAACTAGGAGATGCAACAGTCTCCTGCAATAATCTCCCCCTTTTTGATGATGACAAAACAATATGTGCGAGGGTTCCTAAAGATAGCATAGAAGTAGTTCAATGAATGTTATGAGAATTGTGGATAAGACTTTAATCACATTCAATCATATTCTCCCTCAAAACTACTCTCTCTTCATTGAGCAGAAAGCAGTACACACAATACACAACCAACAACATTGAGCACACAACCAACATCCTTTTCTCCCCCTTTTTGTCATCTACAAAAAGATAGGGTGTTATTGGGCATGATATGAACATGTTAAGCCAGAAGAGATGATACCAATGTGGAGACCAATTGCTGGAAATTATTGGCCTCAAAGATGTGAACCATTGTTTGAAGAGTTATGCAACATGACGTGTTCAAGATTATAGCATTCAAAGTCTAAAGCCCATTTCAGATCTTCACAAGATGCATGAGCAATGCAACGGCAAGATGGCATATCAAATGAATTTCTTTGATGTTTTAAATTTTTAGATTTTTAAATTATGATGACACTATGAATGCATACAGTGTAACTAAACAGATATGCATGTGAAAAACAACTAAACCAATTGTTGAGCTCAAAAACCATGTTGATTGTTTCTATGAGAGGGTCACAAGTTTTGATTTTCTTTGGTTTTTAGATTTTTGAAATTTCTTTAGGAATGCATGAAGCTAAATGCATATAAATGATGAGATATGAAATACACCTTGCAACCAAGTAGATATATACATATTATATGCAACATAGCTCCCCCTTACTTATTTAAGAGGTGAAAGGGTATAAGAAAGTGCATGAGAGTCAAAACATCTAGGATGCTTATGTGTAGCACCTAGGGGATTGTGCAATCACACAGAGAAGTTATGCAATAGTCAATCCAGTCAATCAATTTTCTGAATATATATTAAATCAAATTTCCATATGTGTCGGTGAATGACATAAAAATAGACTATAGCCATATGGATATTCAGATTTTCAGATCAACACAATGAAAGATTATACAAACTGTATTTCATTTTAAGAGAACAGTGTATTGGAGGCTACGCTCTGCCACAATGAGTTTTCACCAAATTTTTTTTTAACTCAACCAATATCTCTTGATGGTCAGAATTTTTCAAGAGTGATCAGGTTCAAATAATTCCTTTTTACGCGAGGAGACACATTGAGCTAATGTCAGACTCCCCGGTTACTCAGAATATCGAACCATTTCACCTCATTTTGAACAGAGATACTATAGTACAACACTTTCTGAAGTGAACCACATCACATCTCAGGTGACATGTGCACAATTTACTCAGTGAGACTAAACATTGCTCTGCCATTCTTTTCAGAATCTTTCTACAAAAAGTAGGCATGCAGCTTTTTCCTTAATTGTCTCTTTGACATTCATGCAGCAAGTTTAATATTTCTAGAGTGTTAAAAGGAAATCCCTACATCCTTATCTCTAACACTCATTGTCACATTTTGTGCATGAAGTGTACAAATTTGATTCAGCATGTATACCGAAAATTTCATGAACACATAGCAATGCAGCTCCCCCTATCAAGATGCACTTATCAGAAGATTACTCTCCCTGAGTGTATAACATGTAGCACTCTAGTGATGACTCAATTTGTAACATTATTTAACAAAAAATGTGAGGTCTTAGAAATTCCAAGGAAGGGGGTGATTAGCATATAATAACATGCAAGCACACAATGAGAGTATATGCATTTTGCAATGCAACAATATTTTGGCACACGGTGATCTTCATCTTACAAATGCACTAAGTGAATGATATGTAAATATGCAATGTGATGCAAAATATTAGATTTTTATTTAAAAGTTCTAAATGCATTACAAAATTTAACATGGGTGCAAGATGCAAGTTTTTAGTTTTTCATGTGAATGATCTAAATGCACTTTATGAATTTTCTAATACATGCAACATATAAAAACATGAGAATGCAATGCAGGATGCAAAAATATTTTTTTTATTTTAGAACATCATGACAGATTCCACAAGGAGGCATACACATTCAACTGATGACAACAACCATTTTCTGAGACTTGGCCTTTTTGAACAAGGGTGCACAAATGATCAGAATTAAGCAGTGCAATCTAATTATTTTTAGAAACGTTCAAAAACAGATTTTCAATAACATTTGAAAAGCTTAGAGTATCATCCACAAGCCAAACAGATTTCTCAAGTTCCGGTACCAGGTGGAGGTAGAGGTCCGGAAACCCAGCTCACACATAGTGAGAGCTTCTAGGTGGACGTAATCCACCATTCTACTACACACCATTTGATATACAAGAAACCCAATTAAGTTCAGATGCTCATACATTTCAGATTAAAAAATATTCAATAGACAAAGACATCATGCTTATTCCTTAAAATTCAAATTCATTCAACCAAAGAGACATGTTCATCATAGCAGAATACAAGAGTAACAGATCAAGTTTTCAGAATCAATATCTGTTAAATGAACAATTCTGCATTTCAGAAATTTTACCTTCTTGAAACAAGAGAGAATTTCAGAATCAGTTTGAAGGCACATGATATTTCAGAATTTCAAGGCAAATTGATTTCCTTCAAAAAAAAAATGTTTCCTCGTTGGCCAAACAATTCTATTTTTAAATTTTGGTACAAGGCGGAGTACTTGATTTGAGGATCACCTCACGCATGGTGTTAGCTTCCTGACCGACTTAATCTGTCATTTCACATAACAATATTTGATATACCAAATAATCATCCAATCTATCATTTCACATAACAATATTTGATATACCAAATAATCATCCAATGAGAGCATGAGTGGCTTGTAAGGAGATGCAATTCATACATAGCAAGGTACAGAAGGAAAACATCAAAAATGTCAATTTGACAAAGAAGAGGCAAAGTTGGGGTTTTACCATTCGAGTGTGCCTTGTTCTATTTTATTGGAACCCCTTTCATTTTTTATTTACCTCAAGGCACACTTCCATCAAAACCAACTCAGTTGACAAATTTTGGCACCCAAGCCTTTTTGGGTCCTTGGAGATTAGAAACATTTCTGCAAAAGTTTTTCTTCGACATTCTCATAACTATCATATCATCATTCTTCATGATCCTGCAATCCTCAATAACATGTACATGGTTTTCACAATAAAGGCATTGAGGACAAATAGTTTTACCAAAAGATTTCTTTTTAGGAGCAAAGGAATTTTCAAATCCTTTCCATCTTCTATTTTCAAAAGGTCTAGATGTAACAAAATTAAACCTAGCATTCATTCTAGAAGCATAGAAATATTATGTTTTTAAGAGACAACACTCTTTCATAACATGCCCGTATTTCCAACAATGAAAGTAATAAGGAGATGTGGGTCTACGGAATGACTTTCCATTGTTTGCATGAGTATTTGTGAACAAGTTTCTCTTATAGGATGAAAACCTTTGAGCATTGGAAGCATGTTCATTTCTGAATTTTCTTTGAAAATTTTATTATGCATTCATGGCATGAAACTCATCATTTTGCTTCACAAAATAATTTTCCATCACATGACCTAGTTTATGACAATAGAAGCAAGAAACAGTATTCTTTCTTTTGAAAGTAGATTTATCTTTGCATACTTTTTCGTCATCCATTTCCATGACAACATAATCATTCATTTCATGTCCATGCATGTCACAATAAAAGCATTCAACATTCAATTTCATTTTACGCCCATTTTGAACTTTATGAAACTCCTTTTGCATGGTGGGTTTTATGTTGAGATTTTTCTTTTTCTTAAAACTATTTTCAGACATTTTCATTCAAGAGGTGGAAGGAGGTGCTTTGGAAGTACTGGGAATATCAGATGCATGAAGAAAAGAGGTTGCCATTTTATGTTCAAAAGATTTTTTATTGACCGGGGTGTATCCAAGACCTTCTTTTTAAAAATTCACTTTAACACCTAACATCTTATCCAGATTTTCTTTCCCTTTGACAAATCTAGATAGATCATCTTTCAACCTTTTCACTTCTTCTTCGCATGGAAGGATTTTATGACCATATAAATAATTCTTTGATGTGTTTTTCTCATTTTCTTGAATGATTTCCTTGTTTTCATCATTTTTAACATGCAGTTTTTCAGTCAATTTTTTAAGAACTATTTTAGTTTCATCAAACTTTGAGGTCTTAGCAAACAACTGTTCATTCTCATGTTTCAACAATGATATTTCTTTTTCAAGCTTATCAAAGCATTTCAATCTTCCATCTAGCAAGGAATTCTGAATTAACAAGGCACCATTTTTCTTTTTAAGATCTTCATTTTCATCTATGATGCTCTTGTTATAAATTTCAGAATCGAGCAATTTCTCAAACAACTTATCATCATCAGACAAAGAAGCTAACTTATTTCTAAGAGATTTTTCTGTTTCTTCAAGCAATGAAATCTTAGACAATAAGTGTTTGTTCTGATCAAGCAAATCATGATAGTTGTTTTCAATTTTGAATGATATATTAGATTTCCTAGCCATTTCAAACTCTTCAGTCATGCAGAAAATCTCATCTGAAAATAACTCAACTTTTGATTCAAGAGATTCATTTTGTTCTTGTAGGTGTTCAATTTTTGACTCCAAGGTTTTACAATTTTCACATGAAGAATTAGCATGCACATTCTCATCATTTTTTTTTTTCAATCTCTTGATTCCATATTTGTATTTTTTGCATCTGTCATGCAAATCGACACATGCTAATTGCCACTCTTCAATTGTGGGTTCTTCGGAGTCAGAGTTTACCTCACCTTCACTTTCTCCATGAGCCATCATGCATGTATCCTTTGCATCTTTTGCATACTTGCATGCCAGCTCATCCCAAAGCTCCCTTGCTGATCTGCACATTTGAAATCATGAAATCACATCAGATTCTACGCTATTCTTCAAAATATTTAATGCAGTAACATTTATAGCATTTTTCTTGATGTGTTTTTCATTTCACTTGGTTTCATTTACAGGGAGTTTATGTGGACCATTACATATCACTTTTCACATTTCAGGTTCATAAACTCTAAGATAAACACACATGTCATTTCTCCAAGAAATGTAGTTGTGACCATCAAAATGAGGAGGAAGATAAGACATGCAACATATAGACATGATGTTCAATGAAACTCGCCGAGAGATCACTCTAAAGGTCATTAGACCCAAGAAATTAGAGCCGTGGCTCTGATACCAATTGTTGATCCCGGGTAGGCGAGTTGACAAGAAGGGGGGGGTTGAATTGTCCTCTAATAAAATGACAAATTAAAAACTTACTAAGCAGAATTAACAAGTTTGACGAGATTGAAGAATTTAAACTAATAAAGTAATTTAAGTTCACTCAATCTCTCCGATCTCACACGATCGACTAAATGGAGTAAGCAAGTAACACACAATCACACAATGCAAACCATAAGACACAAGGGTTTTTAAGGTGGTTCGGGACCCCGACGGGCTCCCTACGTCCACCCCTTACCAAACCGGTAAGGATCCACTCGCTGGATAAACCAGCACGGGAAAGACTCCCCAACACGGAGCAAGGCTCCAACACACACACGGGGATAAATCCCCAACACGCAGGCGACGCTCCAACAACACGCAGGATGACGCCTGCACACACACACAGGGACGCGCCCCAACACACACACACATGGAGACGATGTATCCAACACGATCCGATGACCGGACCACAACACTCACACACACACGCTGTAATAAACGCGGCACAACGACACACACGATCGCACGAAGATGATCAAACACGACCGTATACACAGACGGTCACACACACACAGAATATGCGTTCAGAAAATTAACACAAATATGCATCCATGCTCAACCCTAGATATAAATCATGAAGCATATCACAAACAACAAATAGAACATGTAGAAACGATCCCCCTTTTTTTCCAAGGCCGAATGATGATGTTCTTGATGCTCGGGTCGGAGGTAAGCCGGATGCCATCGATTTGAACGTCAACGCGTTCCTCTCTTCAATCCGCTTCATTTTCTCTTCATGCACGATCTCCAAATCCTCCAGGATGTAGATGATATCTCCTCCACAATAGCTTATTCTTCCTTTCTCCTTTTCTTCACCTGCAAGATAGAACCTTTCAACTCATTAGGGTTGTCACTTGTCAAATTCGTAGCTCTCATATGTATACAAATAGGAGGCACCAAAAGACTAGTATAGCCCTTCTAGAATCCTCCAAAAGGACCCCCAATAGGTCTCCCACCAATTGAAGGGCAAAGGGGTAAGGGTTAGGCATAAGTTGCCTTGGTTTAGATGGGTTTCGGAACCACGTTTTTGGGCTTTCACCGCTGCCGGTCGACCTAAACGGGTTGGGCGGTCGACCGGAATTTTACAGGGCTGAAAATCCCCATTCTGGGAATTTCGGTCGACCGGAGCTACAGGGTCGGTCGACCACTAGCTACAGTAAATTCCAGACTATCACATTTTAGCCCCAAACTCTATTGCAACCGTTCCAAACTCTGTGGCATCAAACTCCTTTGATCTTGGAGGGATTATGCAAAGAATTTAACCAGCAAAACCATAATGAAAATGATTTGAACTTCAGCTTAATAATCAATATGATAAATGTATGAAATGCATACATGAAAGCCCATGTTCAAGGCGCATACAAACACTTTGAACCATAAAAGTTTTAAGCTAAAGGTCAAGAATTATTTCTATGCAAGTGAGCAAAGTATGAGAACCATTTAGCCATGGACATATACAAGTGAACACTTTGAAAGCATGATTGACTAAAGGTCAAGATCAATAGATATGCATTTGTCCAATATGAATGCATCATGTAACCAAGCTTCATGAAGAGTACGCATAGGAAGCATTCAAAGCTTTACAAAATAACGATGAAACCTTCATTCACAAAAAAACCCTTCTAGACAATTGTTAGGATGTGAATTACACAAATTTACCCAACTGGGGATTAGAATGAAGAACCATGCATCTAAGCAAAACTTATGATGCTAGCAAGCCGTGCATCCAATTGTTCCAAACTTCACATGAGTTAGCTTAACCAAGTTTCAAGCACACATTGAGCACATTGAATAAAATTGCCAAACCATATGATCATGAATCCATACAATGAGAGAGCATCATTCAAATCACATTCATCAAGTTTCAAGTTAATAAGTTGAGTACTTTTCAAGCCCAAAAACCTTATGCGGAAAATGCATGAAAATACCCAACCAGGGCATTGAAAACCTTTTTGATGAAATACACGAAACATAGAAAGAGTCTATGTAATGCAATGAGAAGGTTAACTCTCTTTTTGAAGAAGAGCTTCATTAATGGACTCCTTTGAGTTCCAAGCTAATTTTGATCCTGCAAGCCAAGATAACATACCATGAGTTCTTTAAACAACAATCATTCATTTGACTTCACAGTGAGAATCATGAAGTTATTTTTTAACTCATCAACCAAGATGCATACTTGTTGCTCAATGAAACACACACGAGCATGCTCAATGATGCACATCGCCACAAGCATAATTGTTTTGTTATCATTAAAACCAAACAGCAAACACCAACTAGGAGATGCAATAGTCTCCTACAACAAGACCCGCAACGGTTTGTTGCATTCCACCCTAATCAACACGGTGAGCCATCGTAAGAATAAGGTACCTAAGAAGAGCAATGGGTTTGTTATTCTCCATAGAATTTAAAGGAAATTAGCTTAAAGATATATTCTAAACAACTAGCTCATCCTGGGTTCTACCCAATTCTCACATGGGTTGGAGATTTTTTTTCTAATTTCATAGGTGTGGGTCCTTAAGCCTTGGACTTAGCCTATGACATGATATATATTTCCTAGAAATAAGTAAGTCCTTAGACTTATGCTCTGATACCACCTTAACTGTCACGCCCCGAGATTTATGCATCAGAAATAATCAGAAATGCGAACAGTCGGCATGGTAAGCCTCTTGCCAGCAATGCAATCAGAGCGCAATACAATCACATGAAGTAATTGCACAAGTGATTCACTTAAACCTTCATCTTTATTTCATATAAATAACCATCAATATACATAATATCTTTGACTCTTAACATTCTTACACCATAGACTCAAGAAAATAAAAAATTACAATATGACTAGACTAGACACTTTGATCATCTAAGACTTCTCTCATCTGGAAAACCTTCATTCACTCTCGGACCCGCTACTACCATAATCCAAATCTGATGCACTAGTACTTCTTGAAAAAGATAAGAAAATAGGTATGAGCACACTTGTCCAGTAGGTATCTTCGTATCAACATGATGGTAATCTTAAAGTGATTAATATTTTAGCTCTAGAGAATAAGATAAATCATGTAGGTACGATGAAACACGTATATAACCAAAGTAACAGGATACAACCAAGTGTGAGATATGAGAATATGACTGAGCAAGTATATAACAAGAATATAACTTTGGCCTTATCATGAACAAGAATGTAACAAGAATGCACTTTTCATAACTTTAAAGGTTATGCACTAGAAAGTCATGTAACACGTAGGAATGTACTTTTGCTTTGCAAGTACTTTGTGAATATTCGTGGATCTTCACTTATTTATAAAGAAAGTACTCCCAGTGCAATGCGACGCCAGTAGCATCATACCCCATGGTTTACGGATATAATCAGCCAAGGGGTCTAGCATAGAACCCTTGAACACAATCAGTGCTCGAACTGCATCTTCAAGTATAAATCAAGCTACTTCCACAAGTATAATAACAATGTTGGCCAATAATGTAACAAGTTCACCAATAGTCAATGGAAGAATGCACCAAATGGGAATATAAGAATTCAAGGAATGCATTAATAACTAGGTCATGCTACGGAAAGAATTTGGCAGCATAACGGTATACTCATTATTTTCCATAATTTATTTAGACATCTTTGGAATAAGGTGACAAGTTCTAGATAATTCACAGACCATCTGGAACATAGGAATACTCAACCCAAAGGTAAAACCATGGGTTAAACATAATTAGAGATGATAAAAAAGAAGCTGGAACCATGCGGTCTAGGTCAGGGCTGCTAGGTGACATTGGCGATCAAAAATGGGCCGCTAACAGACTCTAGCGGTCATACATTAGGCCGCTAAGGTCCAGAACTCATTAAAACATCGGTAAAGTACTTTCTAGACAATTGGGATTTAATGGTACAACCAACTCGGCGTCCTAGTGGGAATCCTAGGCTCGTGGAGACTTATGGAGGCCTTGAAACAAGATCACCTAATCCTTTGGAAGGAATATCCAATGGAGAGGTTCACTAGTCCAAGATGGTGTACTTAATGTGCAATATGTAACTAATCACGATATACGGGGATATGTGCCATGTACTTAAGAAAATGACTCTTAGATAAGAGAGATTATGATAAAACAACGATCAAATAAGTCCATAAACTTTATGAAAATGTGCCTATAAATACAAGAGTATAAGTTTTTGGCCATAAAAATAACATAGGTTAAAAATAACCCCAAGTACATAAAGAAGATGAAATCTTCTAGAGTAATATGTTAACACAACTAGGTATAAGAAAATAACACTTGAAACAGGAGTAATACCTTCTTAACTAGGCTTAGCATATAATAATTAGGGCTCATATGTAATATGTTTCAGGTTAATAATATTACAGAAATCAGAAAATGCAAATGGTCAAGTGGGTGATCGTTTCATGGGTGCTAACGGTCTATCGTAGGACCGCTTGTAAAACGCATGCGGTTTATTGAAAGACCGTTTCTTCCTGTGTCGCAGACAGATCCAAAACCAAAGTTCAGACCTAATCTATAGCTAATTAATGTATGAAATCATGCTAAAGAGGGATATATAAAACATGCTGCAAGGGGTATAACATCGTGAAGATGTAGGGATTTTTCATAGACTTTAGGTAAGATTGTTATCTTTGTAATTAGGGTTTGGAATGATGCATGCTTCATAACCTACATGCGCAATGATACCAAATCATTAAATACGATATGTACAATGCATTAAATTTCATGAAACAAGAGGGCTTTTACTCCTAACACATTAATTTAGCCTTTTCATGAGATAACCTACCTCTGTTTTGGGCTTGAGACTTCGAATTTAGGGCTGGTAGTTAACCTTAATTTCTGCTCATCCTGAACCAAAGTAGTAACTTCTTGCCCCTCTATCTCCCGATTCTCTTGACCTAAAGACGTGAAATTTAGAGGGTAAGAAGAGGGTACTAAAAGGAACAAATTGTTCTACAGAATCTCTATCTAATTACCTCATTTGGGACTTCTATTTTCTTGATCTTCCTGGGTCGATCACATACTTTCCTAAGTTTCTTTCACCGAACCAGCATCTTTGTAGGCTGCTATCACAGTGCAAGCTTGACCTCCTAGAATGAAAATTTGAGAAAAGTTAGATCTAACTAAAATGAACCAATTCCTAGAAGGAACTTACCTCTAATTCGACCTCTTTACCTTAGTTCCACGCGAGCCAAAAGTAAGGGTCGTGTAGGTAGGTCTTGGGGTCTTTTTATTGGGTTTAGCTAGGGTTTTAGGGATTTGCACGAACTTAGAGTCCTAATTAGGTGCAAGATCGATCTTCAAGAGTTCTAACCATGATTATATGTCACGCCCTGACGCAGAATATCAGAACACGATAGTTATATACATTCATGATAAACAGAGCAATAACGGTATTTAAAGAACATAAATGCAATAGAAAGGAATTAACCCAAAAGAAACCAACTTCTTTAAAAATAGGAGAAATAACAATGTTTCCACATCTACACTTTCTTAGGTCACGACTCAATAAAGAGAAAATTACAACTCGAATCGACTGGTTGAATTGACAACATAACTATACGACCACATAAACTAACACTACTCAGGTCCACGCCTGCCAGGGTTCACTCCGGTCTTTACTCTTGCCCATCCCCATCCGTTTGCGTTTCATCACCAGAACTACTGAAAGGGGGAAAACTGGGTGAGCGAATGCTCAATAGGCAATAGCAGATAAGTTTAAGTAGTTAACCAAGTCAAATAACTGTCATGCATGTGAACTAAGAACGATAAACAAGTTAACATAAGAACTGATGGAAACGAACTTACTAGAATGAATTGAATTGAAATATATCAATTTCCAAAAAATTGGCCTATCAAACACGCAAGCAAGTCATATCGAGATAAATTCGATGTAGGAATCTAATAAAATGTATAGACTAAAGAGATGAATGTCATAGACACACGCTAGTCATGCACTCGGTGTAATGCCTCACCATGTCATTACAACTCCCCGAGGCACTAGTACTTTTCAGGCACTTTTCCCAGGACCAGACCGGGCCCTTATGATGCGTTGTCATTGATTTGGTGGATCCAAGATCCCAAGTAATATCTAGACATTCATTGGAATCGGCCAAGAATTCCAAGGTCAAGCTATGTAACTTAATCTCTAAGATTAAGTAAGTTTTCAATAATAGAATGGAAATCGACAAGATTCGTGGCTTGTCGGGGACAAGAACTAGATCAGGATTTATTATAACTTAAGCCCATCTTGGCTCAGCTTACCAGAACGCACAAGAAACATGTAAAACAAGCTTCATGCTGAGTTGTGGTCGTACCTGTGCCGCAAGAGGACAAAAATGGTCTAACATGGACTGCTACAAGTGATACTGAGCCATAAGAACAAAGCCCAGAGTTAAGAATAAAACGGTCCTACATGGGGCTTTTACCAATTGAAAACGGTCCACAGGGGGCCGCCAAGCATGAAGATGTCCCTGGGCCACAGCAAAGGTAAACGGTCACTCACTGGGCCGCCCCATCCTGAAATGGTCCACAGGGGGCCGCCAAGCATGAGGAGGATGAAAACGGTCCAATGACAACCGCAACAATCTGGGCCCAGCAAGATTGAATCAGTCGACCTAATGGGCTCCCAACCAGCCCAAGACATGATGGAACTGAACCAAAGTCCAGCCCGCACCTCTCAGGTCGAGCCAGAGGTGATTTGATCAATTTAGACATTGCTAGGTCGATGGAAACAAGGAAGATGACCAGCAGAACCTGGCTCATGGCCAGCAAGAAAATGGCCATGACTAGATTGCTTAAAGCACCACACAGTCTAGCCCAGGGCCGCCTTTAAGCCAAGATAGACCCGAATGTCGGGCTGTAAAACGGACAATTCGATCGAGTAATTGGTGCAGGTCTTGAAGGTACAACCCGCCCGGCGTCCTAGTGGGAATCCCAGGCTCGCGGGGTCTTACGGAGGTCTCATAATAGAGGTCCTAGTCTGACGGAAGGAATATCTGGTGGAGAGTCCCAGCCATTACAAGATTAAAGGTTTAATAAAATATTGGAAAATGGTCGATGATCGGTCAGTCAGTACCACCGGAGTGGAGTGACTGTCAAACAATCCTAGATAATTTTTTCACATTTATTTCACCATAAATATTGTGACATGCTGACAAAATTTCAATTTTTCACCAAGATCACGTTGGGAGTGGAACGGAAGAGAGATATTAATCATGCACATTAAATCAGTTTATATGTATTCCATAATTTACCAATTCTTGTGTGGGTTTCCATCCTACACATGCAATCTAGCCGAGGTAATCAACATAGTCAAAACATACAACAAATGAAATCAACGACACGAAATGGCTAGGGAGGATTGCTAATAGCGGCTAGCGGTCTATCGGGCAACTGCTTTGGGTGACGATTCACAGAAACTAGCATATGGGGAAAAAGGTCCATCGATTGACCGCTGGATGTCTTAAACGGTCATTTGATAGGCCGCATAGTCCAGAAAAGTAACAGGGGAAATAGTCTATCTTTCAACCGTTAGGGACCCAAGCGGTTCCTGTTACGACCGCAACCAGGTCGATAGTCGACTCTCTGGCGATCTTTGATAGAGACTACTTATGACGCCAAATCCGAACAATACACTAAACGATAATTGGGCAAAATGGAAGCAATAGAAAGAGCATAAAAATCTACACAAGTAGGCATGAGTAATTTGTCTTTAGCCTACTCTGCAACCTAAATTTAAATAATGAATGGAAGCTATCGGGGACGGAACCCTAATTCGACATGCTTCTACTAAAATCAGGAATACGACCTCTACACAGAATGAAATTTAAGGCTATTAGTATAGATCGAAAGAGGACTTGTAGACGCTTCCAATTGTATATTTTATTTTGGGTTTGGACTACGATTACCTACCTTAATCGAAGGAAGAAGATGACATAAGCACCCGAACTACACGAAGAGAACCTCGCTCGCATCACCAAATACGCCCACGACCTTGCTCCTCGCCGGCAGCCGCAGCAAACGTCGACACTAGGTCGGTCTAGGGTTAGTTTTATAGGATTGATTGAACCCTAGTGGCGTCGATAAGGTTGGAAGAGTCCACGAACTCCGGTCGTGCGATATTCGTGCATTGACCCAGTCACGCCGCCATCCTCCTCAAATTCAAATTCTAGGGTTAGGGTTTCGACGAGAAAAGAGAGGGTTATTGAGCTATCAGTCAAGACGGAGCTAATGGGCTTGATTTGGGCTCAAAAGATCGCGATTTGGGCTATAATTTGGCAATTTAAGGTCTGGATACTCTAAGGTCCGATTTTTAGCCTTAAAACCTTAATTCGGCTTGGTTAAAAATTAAATTAGGGTTTACCCCAGAAGACAATTAGTCTAAATGTTTTGTTCTCTACTTGATTATAATTTTTCCAGATTTTTATGAATTAGTTGAATTTTAGCCAAAAGAGATTCCCAATTTAATAAATCAGAAATTTTTGAAATGAATAGAAATTTTGTTTAAATAAATTCTCGGGGTGCTACACCCTCCCCCACTTTGAGTAATTTGGTCCTCCAAATTCACTGCACTTCTTGAAATGGGGATAGTAAGATAATTGACCTTAGAATAAATCCGGGTATTACTTTTGGATAGCTTCAGACACTCAAGTAGCTTCTTCGATCCCTCGTCGGCTCCATTGAACTTTGACCATATGTATGGAACGATTCCTGAGTTGTTGCTCCTTCCGATCCAAAATCTTTATGGGCTTTTCCTCATAAGTCAAATCTTCCTTCAATTCCAGATCCGCATGTTGAATGATGTGAGTTGGGCCATAAACAAATTTCCGCAACATAGATACGTGAAAAACATTATGTACTCCAGATAACTGAGGTGGTAAAGCTAATCTGTAAGCAACTTCTCCAATTCTCTCTAAAATTTCAAATGGGCCAACGTATCTCGGACTTAGCTTGCCACGAATGCCAAACCTTAGAATTCCTCTCATAGGCGAAACCTTCAAAAATACATGCTCGCCTACTTGAAACTCCAGGGCTCTTCTTCTGCTATCAACATAACTATTCTATCTCGATTGTGCCACTTGTAGACGATCTCGGATAATACGGATGTTCTTTGTTGATTCTAAAATGAGATCCGGTCCCAGCCATTGCTTCTCTCCTCTCTCATCCCAACATAATTGTGATCGACAACTTCTCCCATAAAGGGCCTCGAACGGAGCCATCTGGATACTAGACTGGTAACTGCTATTGTAGGCGAACTCAATCAAAGCCAAGTGCTCATGCCAACTGCCTCTAAAATCAATCGTGCAACCCCTTAACATATCTCCAACGATCTGGTTAGTTCTTTCAGTCTGCATGTCTGTCTGAGGATGAAAGGCAGTGCTGAAATTCAGACGGGTTGCCAAGGACTCTTGCATCCCTCTCCAAAAATGCGAAGTAAACTGGGGGTCTCTATCTGACACAATGCTTACTGGTACTCCATGCAGTCTTACAACTTCCTTCATATACAGGGCAGCCAAAACATCAACTGTCCATTTTGACTTAATGGAAAAGAAATGAGCAGACTTAGTTAGTCTATCAACAATGACCCATATTGCATCAAATCTACCATGAGTTCTAGGGAGACCCATGATAAAATCCATGCCGACACTTTCCCACTTCCATTGTGGTATATCGAGCAGCTTTAACTTCCCTGCGGGTTTGAAATGTTCAGCCTTTACTTGCTGACATACCAAGCATCTATTCACGAATTCTGCCACTTCCTTTTTTATGCTCGGCCACCAAAAGGTCCTTTTTAAATCCCGGTACATCTTAGTACCTCTAGGGTGAATAGTATACTTGGACCCATGGGCTTCTTCTAAGATCTTGCCTTTTATTTCGGCCACATCAGGAACACACGTTCTTCCTTGAAACAATAACCTGCCATCATCGGCTAACATAAAATATGGTCTATTTCTTAGACTTTCCTTGATTTCTACCAACATCAGATCATTTCCTTGCAGGGACTTGATTTCCATCAATAATTCTGGATGAAGCTGAAACTGAGCGATCATGACCCGATCCTTGCTAATATTGAGATCTAAACTAGCCAACTATTCCAGCAGTCTCCATTCTTGCAACATGAGACTTGATAATCTTGCAATCTACTTGCGGCTTAAAGCGTCAGCCACCACATTACCCTTTCCAGGATGGTACTCGATGGAGAAATCAAAATCCTTTAAATACTCGAGCCACCTTCTCTGCCTCATGTTAAGTTCCTTTTGAGAAACAAGTATTTAAGGCTCTTATGGTCTGAGAATACGGTAAAAGCCTCTCCGTATAAATAGTGGCTCCAAATTTTCAGGGCAAACACTACTGCAGCAAGTTCCAAGTCATGGACGGGATAATTCTCTTCATGCTTCCCCAATTGCCTCGAGGAATACGCTGTTACCCTCCCAATCTGCATAAGCACACAAACCAAGCCAATGCCCGAAGCGTCCGTGTAGACCTTGAATCTTCCTTCTCCAGAAGGCAAAGCCAAAACATGGGCAGTTGTCAAATAGTCCTTTAGAGTTTGGAAACTCCGCTCGCAATCTTTCGACTACTCAAACCGATTCTCCTTGCGGGTCAATCTGGTCAGGAGTACCACAATCTTGGAGGAATCTTTAATGAATCTCCGATAGTAACCTGCTAGGCCTAGAAAACTTCTTACTTCAGTGACATTCGTAGGCCTATCCCAATCTCTTACTGCCTCCACCTTCGAGGGGTCAACAGAAATTCCTTCCTTAGTGATAATGTGCCCTAGAAAAGACACTTCTTGCATCCAGAAGTCACACTTACTAAGCTTGGCGTACAACTAGTGATCTTTCAATAATTGCAATGCCATCCTTAAGTGCTCAGCATGTTACTCCTCACTCTTAGAGTATATCAAAATATCATCTATAAACACCACGTCCCACTGATCTAGGTAGGGCCGAAACACACTATTCATCAACTACATGAAAGCTGCAGGAGCATTCGTCAGTCCAAAAGGCATTACTACAAATTCAAAATGCCCGTACCTACTACGGAAGGCTATTTTAACGATATCATCATCCTTGATCCGTAGCTGGTGGTACCCCGATCGAAGATCAATTTTAGAGAAATATGATGCTCTCGCTATCTAATCGAACAGTTCATCTATCCTCGACAATGGATACTTATTCTTGACAGTAAGCTGGTTCAATTACCGGTAGTCAATGCACAGTCTCAATGAACCATCCTTCTTTTGTACGAACAACACAAAGGCTCCCCACGAGGATGTACTCGGACGAATAAACCCCTTTTTGAGCAACTCCACTAATTGCCTCTTTAATTCTCTCAACTCCGCAGGAGACATACGATACGGAGCCTTAGAAACAGGAGACGTGCTAGGAATTAGATCAATAGAAAAGACTATCTCTTTCTCAAGCGGAAGTCCTAGCAAATCCTCAAGAAAGACATCAGGAAAATCTTAGACAATAGGGATATCCTTAATCTCAAATTCCTTCTTATTGGTTAAAGAAACCAAGGCTTGAAAAGCTTGACATCCTTTCTTGATCAACTTCTCAGCTCGAAGAGCCAGAATGAGTGGCACGGATCTGGAGTGCCTAACCCCAACAAAAGAAAGCTCAAGGTGTCCAAAAAAAGACACGGAGCTTGTTCTACAATGAACACTGGCCTCATTTCTAGCCAACCAATCAGCTCCTAGAATTACATCATAATCCTTCATTGCCATACAAACCAAATCAGCTGGCATATTCTGCCCACTAATCAGGATCTTACTAGAAGGGTAGTAATATTTGATTGCTGAACCCGAACCAATAGGAGTTGAAATTTCCAATAGAGAATTCATTAATACCGATTTCACAGTTAAGGATTTAGCAAAACTCTGAGAAATAAATGAATGCGTTGCTCCGGTATCGAATAGAACAAATGCTGGCTTATCAGAGACAATAAGTATACCTTCAACCAATCCACCCTCCTCGGTGGCTTCTGCCTCGATTTCCTATAAGGCTTGGAGCTTACCCTTCCGCTTCTGGTCTCCTTGCGGCTTGTTCGGAGTAGCTTGGTCTGACAAGAGGGGACACTCAGGTATACGGTGGTCCCGACTTCTGCAGCGTAAACAGGCGCCTAGCTTACGCCAACACTCCTCCATCTTGTGACCTGGCCGGTCACAAAACTTGCAAATAGTCTTAGACGGGGCAGCTGAACCTGCCTTCTTATCTCCATTCCTCGACTTCTTATCCTGTGAAAAACTTGACCCACCAGTGGGCCTCTTCTTGCAATTGTTGTGTTTGAAGTTCCCAGAACTGGTGGTCTACTCTTTCTTAGGGTTCTTTCCTCGGATCCTCTCAGTCATCTCTAATGTATCTTCAAGAACTTGAGCCTTCCTGACAATCTCGGCATAGGTAGAGATCTCCATCGGTGCCAACTGGTTAATATACTGAAGCTTCAACCCGTTCATAAATCGCTTGGCCTTCATCTTCTCGCTGGATACCAAGTGCGTTGCATAGCGGGATAGTCTGACAAACTGAGCTTCCTATTCTGCAACTGATAGGTTCCTCTATTTCAGAGCAGTGAACTATGTCACCTTCTTCTCTTGCACTCGATCTGAGAAGTATTTGCTATTAAAATGTTCCTTGAATTCGTCCCACGTTGCACGCCTATTTTCGAGCGTAGCTTCTACAGCCTCCCACCAAGCGCGTGCATCGCGTTCAAGCTGGAAAGTTGCCAAAAGAACTCGATCCTGGTCATTACACTACATTACTCTAAAAACTCGCTCCATCTCCTTCAGCCAATTCTCAGCTTCATCGAGATCCGCCGATCCACCAAAATGTGGGGGATTCAAGCCTCAGAAGTTCCGGTGGTGATCACCAGCTCCATAATGTGCTGCTACTCCTTGGGTTACTTGCTGGAGGGCTTGAGTCAAGCCTTGCATACTACGCTGCATATCCCTTCATTGCGCACGTTCTGTCGCCATCGAAATATTCTCCTACATATGTGCAAGAAAAATTTAATTAAAAATAGTCTAGCAAGAATCTTTTAGAGTTTATTAGTTAACTCAACCACAAGTCTCTACTCAATCTCACCGGGTTAGATCCTTAGACTTTAACAAGGTTACAAGTTCTACAACATCACTGATAAACCTAAGAACTTAGAAACCTGGGCTCTGATACCACAAAACTATCACGCCCTGACGCGGAATATCGGAACGCGACTATTATAAACATTCATGATAAACAGAGCAAATACGGTATTTAAAGAACATAAATGCAATAGAAATAAATTAACCCAAAAGAAACCAACTTCTTAAAAAATAGTAGAAATAACAATGTTTCCACATCTACACTTTCTTAGGTCACGACTCAATAAAGAGAAAATTATAACTCGAATCGACTGGTTGAATTGACAACATAACTATATGACCACATAAACTAACACTACTCAGGTCCATGCCTGCCAGGGTTCACTCCAGTCTTTACTCTTGCCCATCCCCATCCGTTTATGTTTAATCACCAGAATTACCTGAAAGGGGGACAACTGGGTGAGCGAATGCTCAGTAGGCAATAGCAGGCAAGTTTAAGTAGTTAACCAAGTTAAATAGCTATCATGCATGCGAACTAAGAATGATAAACAAGTTGACATAAGAACTGATGGAAACGAACTTAATATAATGAATTGAATCGAGATATATCAATTTCGAGAAAATTGACCGATCAAACATGCAAGCAAGTCATATCGAGATAAATTCCATGTAGGAATCTAATAAAATGTATAGAGAAAAGAGATGAATGTCATAGACACACGCTAGTCATGCACTCGGTGTAATGCCTCACCATGTCATTACAACTCCTTGGGGCACTAGTACTTTTTGGGGGCTATTCCTAAGACCAGACCGGGCCCTTATGATGCGTTGGCATTGATTTGGTGGATCCAAGATCCCAAGTAATATCTAGACATTCATTGGAATTGGTCAAGAATTCCAAGGTCAAACTATGTAACTTAATCTCAAAGATTAAGTAAGTTTTCAGTAATAGAATGGAAATCCACAACATTCGTGGCTTGTCGGGGAAAAGAACCAAATCAGTATTTATTATAACTTAAGCCCATCTTGGCTCAGCTTACCAGAACACACAAGAAATACGTAAAAGAAGGTTTAGGCTGAGTTGCGATCGTACCTGGGCCGCAAGAGGACAAAAATGGTCTAACATGGACCGCTACAAGCGATACTGAGCCATAAGAACAAAGCCCAGAGTTAAGAATAAAACGGTCCTAGATGGGCCGTTTACCAAGTGAAAATGGTCCACAGGGGGCCGCCAAGCATGAGGAGGTCCCTGGGCCACAGCAAAGGTAAACGGTCACTCACTGGGATGCCCCATCCTGAAACGGTCCACAGGGGGCCGCCAAGCATGAGGAGGATGAAAACGGTCCAATGACAACCGCAACAATCTGGGCCCAGCAAGATTGAATCTATCGACCTAAAGGGCTCCCAACCCGCCCAAGACATGATGGAAATGAATCAATGTCCAGCCCACACCTCTCAGGTCAAGCCAGAGACAATTTGGTCAATTTAGACATTGCTAGGTCGATGGAAATAAGGAAGACGACCAGCAGAACCTGGCTCATGGCCAGCAAGAAAATGGTCATGACTACACTGCTTAAAGCACCACATGGTCTAGCCCAGGGCAGCCTTTAAGCAAAGATAGACCAGAATCTCAGGCTGTAAAACAGACAATTCGATCGAGTAATTTGTGCAGGTCTTGAAGGTACAACCCGCCCGGCGTCCTAGTGGGAATCCCAGGCTCGCGGGGTCTTACGGAGGTCTCATAATGGAGGTCCTAGTCCGACGGAAGGAATATCCGGCGGAGAGTCCCAGCCATTACAAGATTAAAGGTTTAATGAAACATTGGAAAACGGTAGATGATCGGTCAGTCAGTACCACCGGAGTGGAGTGACTGTCAAACAATCCTAGATAATTTTTTCACATTTATTTCACCATAAATATTATGACATGCTGACAAAATTTCAATTTTTCACCAAGATCACGTTGGGAGTGGAACGGAAGAGAGATATTAATCATGCACATTAAATCAGTTTATATGTATTCCATAATTTACCAATTCTTGTGTGGGTTTCCATCCTACACATGTAATCTAGCCGAGGTAATCAACATAGTCAAAACATACAACAAATGAAATCAACGACATAAAACAGTCTAGGGAGGACCGCTAACAGAGGCTAGTGATCTATCGGGTGACCGCTTAGGGTGACGATTCACAAAAACTGGCATATGGGGAAAAACGGTCCATCGATTGACCGCTGGATGTCTTAAATGGTCATTCGATAGGCCGCATAGTCCAGAACAGTAACAGGGGAAACGGTCTATCATTCGACCGCTAGGGACCCAAGCGGTTCCTATTACGACCGCAACCAGGTCGACAGCCCGCTCTCCGGCGATCTTTGATAGACACTACTTACGACGCCCAATCCGAATAATACACTGAACGATAATTAGGCAAAATTGAAGCAATAGAAAGAGCGTGAAAATCTACACAAGCAGGCATGATTAATTTGTCTTTAGCCTGCTATACAACCTAAATTTAAACAATGAATGGAAGCTACTGGGGACGGAACCCTAATTCGACATGCTTCTACTAAAATCAGGAATACGACCTCTACACAGAATGAAATTTAGGGCTTTTAGTATAGATCGAAAGAGGACTTGTAGACGCTTCTAATGGTATATTTTATTTTGGGTTTGGACTACAATTGCCTACCTTAATTGAAGGAACAAGACGACGCCAGCACCCAAATCGCACGAAGAGAACCTCGCTCGCGTCGCCAAATACGCCCACGACCTTGCTCCTCGCTAGCAACCACTGCAAACGTCAACACTACGTTGGGATAGGGTCAGTTTTATAGGATTGATTGAACCCTAGAGGCGTCGATAAGGTTGGAAGAGTCCACGAACTCCGGTCGTGCGATATTCGCGCATTGACCCGGTCACGCCGCCATCCTCCTCAAATTCGAATTCTAGGGTTAGGGTTTCGACGAGAAAAGAGAGGGTTATTGGCCTATCAGTCAAGATGGAGCTAATGGGCTTGATTTGGGCTCAAAAGATCACGATTTGGGCTCTAATTTGGTAATTTAAGGTCTGGATACTCTAAGGTCCAATTTTTAGCCTTAAAACCTTAATTCGTCTTGGTTAAAAATTAAATTAGGGTTTACCCCAGAAGATAATTAGTCTAAATGTTTCGTCCTCTACATGATTATAATTTTTTCCAGATTTTTATGAATTAGTTGAATTTTAACCAAAAGAGATTCCCAATTTAATAAATCAGAAATTTTTGAAATGAATAGAAATTTTGTTTAAATAAATTCTCGGGGTGCTACATGATACTTCTATCCACTTTGATTTCTGAGAGTTTGGACGCTAAAAATCCAACCTTTTACACTTTCTTCTATTCACGGAATCTGCAGAGCTTAGCGGTCATTTGGGAGACCATTTTCCAGTGGCTTACGGTCTTGCGATAGACCGTTTTCGATTTTGGGCACCGAATTTGAAACCAGTTCAAACTCTTGTATTATTATCCATCTTTTTATTTTAAAATATTCCTACTTATCTCCTTAATTTCATAAATACATCAAATCCCAAGCTTCTAGAACATGGGCCAAAGTTTAAAATTATAATTTGGGCCAATTAGATTTGTCAAAATGGGCCTAATCTTCTTGGTTTAGTATAGGTCCTAAATAATTAGTTTTAATTAACCATAATTCAATCAATAGCCCATTTAAATGCTTAATAATTATATTTTTAATTCTAAAAAATTCTTAGAAAATCCTCGGGCGTTACATCAGACATACAGATTTAAACATACACAAGTTCAATGAAACTATGAGCAAAGTTACAAGAACAATCATAGATGAGTTCAGGTCATGATGGATTGCATCAAGAACAGTGAGCAGAATCTGATATTGAATTGAATGTGTAGATGACATGAGCATTCTGAGGAATGAATTTCAGCAGAAAATGGAAACTGAGCACAAGGATTCCAAATGAGCTTCAAACCAAAATTGGGTAATTCAAAAAGGTTTTCAATGAGATACCAATTTCATAAATCTAAGAATAGAAATGTTTTAAAGTCTTCCATTATAATGGCTTATGAATCTTTATTGAACATCATGGTTTAAATATGATGTATACACAGTTTGTCAATAAAGTTTTGTACTCATATCTGAAGTCAAGGTTTAATAAGAGTGAACCAAGCCCTCATATTTACATCTTGATTAACCTCCCTTCATCTTACTCAAATAATTTCAATGACTTCTTTAAGAATTACATTCACTAGTATTGAGGTTAAACAACCATGAAAAATTTCAGATTGGGTTCTTGAGGATCAGTAGTTTCAGATTTTTCTTTTGTTTAAAAATACTTTAATATCAAATTTTTCAGGTGCAATTAAGTTCAGCACACATCTTGTAACTAGAGGATACACGTTGATTAGACGCAAGTATCCCTAAGCACTTGGTATGACTAATTGTCATGCTTCATAAGAATAGAGATAGCATTGACACTTCATGACATACCTCAACCTATTTCATTGATAAGTGAGATATATTTCTCAGTATTCAAGCCATTGCTCTACGTAGATTTTCAATGAATTTTTCAGCAGAGATAATTATGGCACTTCATGACACAGTCCTCTTGACTTCATGGACATGGTTTCTCGGTGACCAAAATCATTGCTCTGACTATATTATTCTTAGGAACTTTTCAGATTATTCAGATGTTTAAAAATAATAGTGATTTCATGTATTTCAACCAAATAAAGTCATGATTTCAACATTTTCAGATTTCAAAAGATTTTACAAGACTCAACATGAAACAGTTGGTTAAAGTTTATTAAAGTTGACTCAAATATTTTCAAGACATTCATAACCAAACTTAATGAATACATTAAACTTAAACCAATCTGATCTTTTCAGACATTCATAATCATGTATAATAGAAGATTCTAAGAAAGAATATTTTTCAGATTTATGATCAAGGTACACGGATTGAAATCTTCCCAAATTACAGATAGATCAAGATAGTTTCATGAGCAGCCAGATTATCAATGGAAACCAGCAATAGGAACAATCATCAGGTGTGAGTAAAGTTTTCAGATATGCAACAGAGATGGCCAAGAGTGCTTTAGTCAGATATGAATTCAAGGGATATAATAATTGAATCCTAATCAGGTAGTAGATAGATCAATGATATAGCACTGAAAATCAAGCATGTAAAGATGGAAATCTCTCCCTCAGCAAATATAGGAGCAGCAGACAGTAGATTCCATAACATATAAGCATGAAAATCAGATAAAGCTTGAATAAAGAATCAATCAAGAATAAAGTGAATTTTACTTCACTTGCTTTAAGAAACATCAAGGTTTAAAGAGCAATCAAGAGAGATTCAGACTAAAGAAGGAACAGCTTGATTCCAAAGATGAGAATAGCGGTTGACCGAATTGAGTAGTTTGGTCGACTGAAATAGCTAGTAATAAAATAAGAGACAGATCAAATAATTCAGATCAAGACATGAGCTCCCCCTAAAAGTATGCATGACAATTAATCTTTTTGGTATTTTCAATATGAATGATATGCAATCAACAAATGTATGCATATGCAATGACTCCCTTTAACTAAATGCATTGAACCATCATATGTGACATGAAAACCATGCTGGGGGATTAATCTAACCAAATATGCATGAAGCACAAGAATTATTTTGACAGACTCCTCCTGACTTTATGCATTGAATGTCTGAATTCTGAGTGCAACACATGTAATGAAAATTTAAGCAGGGAGTTTGATGAAATATGCTCATGAACACCTAAACTGTTCTATATGAGAGCTTGACCCTTGGTACCTGGTAGAGAACTGAGGTCCTAAGACCACCTCATGCATGATGTGGGTTTCCAGACAGAAGAGATCTGCCCTTCTCCCAGCTTACCATTTTATATACCAAGAAGGTCATGCAAGACAATGTACTGCAAAACTACAAATGCAATCCTATGTGCATCTCTATTTTTGATGACAGTCTATCAAAAATGTATGCATATGAAAAGTGTATGCAACAGATCTTCAGTGAGTGCATAAGATGTGCATCATGACATATACAAATGTCAAACAAATACAGCTGACACATGAAAGAATCACACATATGCAGTCAGATTTTCATAATATGACATTTAATTCATTCACAGCCTAATATACGCATGAGACACAGCAATCCAACTATCAAATGCAAGTGTAGACATATATGCATGAGAATTTTAACTAACAGATCAGGAATGGTATTCAACTATCTAAAACAGATTATTGAAAACTCACATAATCACAATAGTAAAAGTAGAAACGGAGTTTTACCATACTCAGGTGCCTTGGTTTATTGAACTCCTTTTATTCCTTAGCCCCAAGGCACTCCTGCAAACATACAACCTCATTTTTCATATTAAGATACCCAAGAGTTCTTTGGTCCTCCATAGTTAGTAACTTCTTTGTCAAAAGTTCTCCAAGATTTCAGAGCATTAAAATCATCAAATTTCAACATAAAGCAATTTAACATGTTATGCCCAAATTGACCACAGTAATAACATGAGCCTGACTTTTTCACAGGTTTCAGATAAACATGATTTTTCAATTTTGTGAATATCCAATGTTGTTATAATGAGAGTTTTTCTTTTCTTTTACATGTCAACAATTCTTGATTGTATGGCCATACTTTCCATAGTGAAAATATGAAAGAGAAATTCTTCTTCCAGCATTCAGCCAGCATTCATTTACCCTGTGGCCTGGTGTTCCACAACTAAAGCACACAATATGCGGGCCATTTGAAACAGATTTATTTTTAGTAAAAACATGATGATTTACAGGGAATTTGACATATTTATCATGACAATTATGTGCATGAACATGAGTGTTTCTGGTTCTCATCTGAAACTCTTATCTTTTATGACTAGCCAGCCAACAATTTATAGCTCTGTGGCCTGGCTTCCCACACTCAAAGTATGCAAGTGATTTTTCTTTAAAACCAAATTTATTTCTGCCAAAAGTACTTTGATTTGCAGGGAAATTTACAGATTTTGAATTAAATTATCTTCCCTGGGCATGCCAACAGTGAGCAATAAGGTGGCCTAATCTACCACAACAAAAACATTCCAATTTCTTTTTCTATTCAGAGGGGAATTTCCTATTTTGAAAATTTCTTGTATGCAAATTCCTAGCATAAGAAGTTTTAGCATTCTTCCTATCAACATGTTGTTCATCCTTTTTCATTACAAAACAATTAGACATCAGGTGACCATGCTTGCCACAATAGAAACTTGAAGCACTAGTTTGTCTTAAAGCATGGGATTTCACATCAGTCATCTTGGTATTCACATTGTTGTTTGTTTTCTGATTTGTGGGCTATTTAACATTTGAGTAAGTGTCTACATTAGAAACTATGACACAAGATATTTTTAGTTTATTTTCAAAAGATTTCTTATTAATCGACTTGTAGCTTAGCCCTTCTTTTCTGAAGTTAACCTTGACTCCTACTAACTTGTCCAAATTTTCTTGCCCATCAACAAATTTAGAAAAAGAATTTTTTAAATCCTGAATCTCATTTTATAGAGATGCAATGTGTATCTCATAACTAGCAATCTCTTGTTCACTGTAATTAACGCATTCATTCAACACTTTGTTTGTAGTTTTATAATCTTCAATTTCTTGTTCCAGATTGCACAATTTTTTAGACTCATCTATGCTAACAGATTTACCTTTTTCCAATACAGCAATCCTTTCTTTCATGGATTCATTTTTATTTTTGATATTTTTAGTTTATTTCTCAAGAGTGAGCAGATTATCAACATTGTCAGAATAACACATTTTTCTTTCTCAAGAGATATTAATCTTTCATATATGACAATATTCAATACCATCAGCATTTTATTTTGTTCCTTCAAATTTTCATTTTCTTTCATCATCTTTTCATTCTGAACAAGATCATTGATTAAGATTTGATCATCACCCCATGACTTCAGTTTGTCTTCCAGTTCAGAAATTTTATTTGCAAATTCTTGATTTTCATTTTTCAATAAGCAAATTTGTTTCTTATGCATATGAACATCAGACAAGCAGATATCATGAGATTGCTTCAGTTTTAAACAGTTTTAGCAAGAAGAATTTGAATTGTTCTGATCGATTTTCTTTTTCAATTTTTTATTTTCAGATTTCATTTTCCTTTGTCTATTATAGAGCACTTCATACATTTTCATCAATTCATCAACAGAAAGTTCTTCAGATCTGGACCTTACTTGAGATGATGTTTCATTCATTTGATCACTGTTGTGATCACTTCGGTTGGCCATCAAGCATTGTTCCTCTTGCTTCCCATGGATGGCAATGACTCTATCCAAGATTTCCTTTCCAGACGTACATCTGTAGACAGAAGGATATATGTCAATATCAACTACAGCCTTCAAGATATTAAGAACCATAGCATTTTCGTGATCCTTCAATCTCTCCTCATTAGACCACTTGATCTGATCATGAGGCAGTTTATATGGGCCGTTAGAGACAAGATTCCATAGTTTAGGATCAATGAAATTCATATAAACACATAGGCTGCCTAGCCATTCATTGAAATTTGAACCATCAAATATAGAAGGATGAGCCATTGAGACAATCAAAACCAATTCAAAGTAGTAGACTGAACAAAGACAAAAATGCACCTAAAATCAGCAGGATCCTCTGCAGATCGTTGGATCTGATGAATAAGAGACCTGCTCTGATACCAATTGTTGGAATATTTGGGTGTAATACCGAGATTCAGAGGGTGTGGTGAATGAATCCCCTTTAAAAAATTACTTCTATTAAAACTTTCTCTGAAGGATTCGTGCAGAAATAAAGCCAGATGGCTCAACCTAAATAGATGTTTTATTGTAGCTCACCCTCGAACACTTAGCCAGCACCAAGCACTATGTGAAATTTAAGTGCAACAAGGTGAAAACCAGTATTAAAGTCTACATCTATATAACCCACTGATTCTATTGTAAGTACTCAATAATCAGAAACGCCTTAGCAGTAGGAGCAGATTAAACAGATATAATCAAGAGCACATTATGCTTCACTACACAATCAATATGCATTGTGAAGAAGATAGAAGATATGGAATTGCATACACTCGCAATCACAAACCACGGCACATAGAATTTTTAGATGATTCGGTCTGCTACCACAGACCTACGTCCATCCCCCACTCAAACCTAAGTGAGGCTTCTACTGACTCACAGAACCACTGAGCATCACAGCTTGCTTACACCACTGAGCAACATAGCTTGCTATCAGCTGAGCAATCACAGCTTGTTATCCACTGAGCAATCATAGCTTGTTGTCCGAGGATCACACCTCGCCCGCTGAACAACACAGCTTGCTTGAAATGGTAAGGAAAACAAAGAATGAAACTGAAAAGAAAAACACGAAAAGATATAGCTCACGAAGGAGCAAAATAGTTCTGGATCTGATCCAAGAACATATGAAGACGTACATTCTTGAACTCAGTCTTCCTCTCTATTCTCTCTTGCTCACTCTGTTTCTCTTTTCTTCTTCTGTCTCTCTCTCTCTCTCTCTCTCTCAGACTCTCTATTCTCGAGCTCCTCTATCTTCTCTATCATCTCTTCTATTCTTCGTAGCGGCAACTTCTTTCTTGGCAGCCTCCTTGTCTCCCTCTCTCTCTTTTTCTTTTGATCTCACACTCACTCACTGGCTCGCCTTTCTTCTCTGGTGACCTCTCTCTCTCTCAGATGGCTTCTTTCCTTGACAGCACTAATTCAACATTACTCACAGCTTTACTACTTTTGGAAGAAGATGTTCCCTATTTATAGAACAGGGGTGCCATAATCTTCTTCTCAAGATGGCCTGATAAATGTGGTCCCCACATCTTTCTTCGAGGGCATGTGGAGGGAACACTCCCGTCAAGAAATTCTAGAAGAGACTTTCCACGTGGCAGATTCTTCTATTGAGCTTTCGACCTTGGATCATGTGCCAAATAAGTTACCCCTTGAGCCATGTGACCAATTTGTCTTCGAAAGTTTTATACTTCAGATATTTGAATAAATGATAGAGTCATTTTAGATATTCCTTTCTTTGAAGTTCCTATCAAGACAAGTATAAAAATTCAGTTATCATTGCAACTGATTAGACAGACTCAAGCATTGTTTTGAAGATAGGTTAATTAGTGAATGTAGTTAAGATATTAATATAGGTGTTTACCATTATCGCACACAGGTTGACCTGTTGTTGTAATGCATACATGAATATGTATATATGCATCGACCCTCATGGACATGTGCATCAACCTCAAAGATAGAATGCTTGATGTGCATCGACCTTACTTAATACAAGATCCTCTAGTGCACCGACCTGAATGACTGAAGAAGTACATATGCATCAACCCAACAAACTACATGCACAATGTGCACCGACCTGAAGGTACATGACTTCAACAGCTGCATCGACCTTCTAGACTAGAATGCATATGTGCATCGACATGTTTGTTCATTGTAGCGGGAGATGCATCGGTCTTCTAGACTAGAATGCATTGACCTATGCAGCAGTCGCTAGCTCACTAGCATCGCCCTTACTAAGACATGCATTAACTTATGCAACAGTCGCTAGCTCACTAGCATCGACCTTACAATGCAAGACATCTATTGCTACATCGACCTGATAGACCAGTCAGCTTATATGCATCGACCTGATGGAACATGTTGCAATACGTGCATCGACCTGATAATGTAGGACTTCTACATATGCATTGACTTGAAATGCCATAGTGCAAATGTGCATCGACCTTCATATGCAATGGTCTGAATATGCATCAACCTTGATATGCATCAGACTGAAATGTGCATCGACCCTACCAGATAAAGAGAATGTATATGCACCGACCTATATGCTTCAGACTGAAATGTGCATCGACCTTACCTAACAAAGAGAAGGTATATGCACCGACCTTTCAATGCAATTGCTGACTCACAGTTGAACAGTAGTGCTGACCTGTTGTCACTTCGTGAACAGTAGCGTTGACCTGTTGTCACTTTAGCTTAATAGTAGTGACTGTCTTTTCATGACTTTTTGAGTCATCTTCAGAACCTGTTCTGACAGAATTTATACTTCTATATATATGATGAGATCATTAGTAAATACATCAAGGTTATATCATCGAGGTTATATATATAATGAGGCATAATAGTTGACATCATCAAAATCACAGGGACACAACAACAATAAGAGGTTCAAGCACCACTCCCACCTCCAGCTCAGCCCGAGGAGTAGCCACCTTCTCCTCCACATGTAGATCTGGATTTGCCGCTGCCTCCACAGTTTCACCATGGGGAGTCCTCTTGGGCAGACTATGAGATTTTTGATAGGCATCTTTTAGGCTTAGAAACTAGTATGAAAACCTTTGGGTGGTAGATTTCTGACCTTGGGAGTCATTTTGACACATCCTTTGGCGGGCTAGACTCATCTTTTGGCCGGCTAGACACTTTCATGGACACAATGACTGGTCGGATGGATACCTTCTCCCATGCCTTGGACATCCTCTCTACCTACATGGCCACTCTCACCTCCGGCTACGAGGATACCCACCAGGCCTTCCGGATCACCAACCAGACGCTTCTCCACATTGATCGTCAATTGGAGCATCAGGATTCTCTTCTGCACTCTTTTAGAGCCGTCTTTGTAGCATCCCGGATAAAAATAATAGAGAAAACGAACATTGTCCTAAATAAATAACCTTATATGAAGGCCAAATAAAAAGATATAGCATGGCCCGATACTTTATGAGGGCCACAAACTAACTAACTAACTAACTAACTAACTAACTAACTAACTATATATATATATATATATATATCTCTTAAAGACCAACACGTGAAGGGATTCAGCCTTTTCCAAAACAATAGGAATGGGCGCCCTCATGCAAGGGTGCCAATTCTGCTGGCATGGCCACCCAGTTAATGGGCGCCCCTATGCTAGGGCTCCAATTCCAACAGTGATAAAAAGGGGATGTTCTTCTAGAAGGGTTTGAAACACGAACAACGTGTTTTAGCTTGCAATGTACCCTTCGTTGGCAATGGACCCTTAGCATTTGCTTTCCCCTATAATTATTTCCCTCCATCTAACGAACAATAAGTTACTGCCGATATCTTCCTGTTGTTCGTGTCTCCACATGCAGAAGAGAATGACCTTCCATCTTCTTTTCTTCTGGAGGAGAATACGTGAACGTGAAAGGCATCTTCTTCCTGCGTTCTCCATCCTGCTGCTGAGGCTTTGCTGTAGAGAACGTGGAAGGCTTTGTTGTGACTCCTCTGTGTTGATGATGTTGACATATGCCTTATTTCATTGGCAACACCTTGTTTTGATTGATTGGCAACAATCTATGTTTTGATGAAAATCAGATTGTCTGTGACTGTCTATGGTTTGATGAATGTGTGTTATCAGATTGCCTGTGTGTTCTTTGCATTTCACATGTCTACACACTGCACACACTCAAAGTCTACACATTGCACGTAGATTCAATACACTACTTTGTGTTGTGTTTGTGCATCGTTTAGAACATGTCTATATATTCATGTATCATGGGTCGACCCCCTCCTTTGATGGGTCGACTCCCTCAGAACACATGTCTATGAACACAAGTCTATACACTCGTCTCATGCATTGTTTAAAGTCCATACACTGCAGCTCTCACATAGCATGTCTATACATTGCATCATGGCGTTTGTGCTCCAAGTCTATACACTGCTTGCATTCTTTTCAAGTCTGTACATTGGTCATGGCATATGCATTCATAAAGTCTATACACTCTTCGGTTGGCTTCAACTGAAGTCTGTACATCGGCATGCATTACTTCAAGTGTGTACAGAGCCGTTTGCATCATTCATAAAGTCCATACATTCACTGTAGCTCGCTTAGCTGAAGTGTGTACATCCATCGTCTCATGAAGTGTGTACATTGCATTACATTGTTAAAGTCTGTACAACGGACTATTTCAAGTGAAGTCTGTACATCCGATTGGTCATGCATCACTCTTCATAAGTCCATACATTGGACTGTAGCACGCATCGTTGAAGTCTATACATTGGCCTTAGCTTTCCAGAGTCTATACACTACATGAGCATAGTCATGAAGTCTGTACATTGCACTGTGCATCATTCTTCCAAGTCTATACATCGAGGTGAAGTCTGTACATCCATCAGTGATCTTCCAAGTCTGTACATCCAACTGTTCAACTTCGAAGTCTGTACATTGGAAGTTTTACCTACGTTTCCCTTCAAGTCTATACATCGGTAGTTTTACCGTCGTTTCCCTTGAAGTCTATACACTGATAGCTTTACCGTCGTTTCCCTTGGAAGTCTATACATTCGCTGCCTTGCTTTGTTCAAGTATGTACAGCCTTTCCTTTGGAAAGTCTATACATCGTGAAGTCTTCACATTGGATGTTGAATGATGTTCAAGTCTGTACATCATGCATCTTTTAGATGAAGTCTGTATAGCCTTTTGCTTCACCAAAGTATGTACATTGATCTGCATTGCATTGCATGAAGTCTATACATTCATCTTCATTGCATTGCATGAAGTCCATACACTACACGAGCTGAAGCCTGTTGAAGTCTATACATTGGTCATCACTTCAAAGTTTGCACACTGGTAAAGTCAATACAGACTTTGCTTGCCCAAGTATATACATCGTTCATTCGTCTTGGCAAGTCTGCACATTGTTAAGTCCATACATTGTCCAGTGCATTGCATTCATCAGTTGTGAAGTCTATACATCGAGTCGAAGTCTGCACATTGCTGAACCGTCATCAAGTCCATACACTAGCAAGCCCTTACATTGCCTAAGTCTATACGTTGGATGCTGAATGCTCTTCAAAGTATGTACATTGTGCATGTTTAAGTTGAAGTTCATACATCGTCTGTTGTCTGTCCAAGTCGTTACATTGCCTAAGTCCATACATTGGCTGCTGTTCTTCAGAGTCTGTACATTGCAATCCCATTCATGAAGTCTATACATTGCATTCGCCTTCACAAGTCTGTACAGCGAAGTCTATACACTGCAATGTAAATACTTAACCTGATAATCCGATACTCTGTCTGACAGGGATTCTTTACTTGGACTGATGACTTGGCTCGTGATCCAAGGAGGACGAGGAACTATGATGGTGATACGTGGAAGAAGCCCTTCAGGATGCTACCATGTGGATGGAATTGCCTCGGTTCTGGCGAATTCACTGGGCAGGAAATGTGGAAGCCACATGCCCCTTATCCACCTGCTGCTGCTATATATTGAAGCCTTCGTCTTCAGATGAAGACTGATCGACTGGAGAGAGGCAAAGTCCATACAGCCAGTCTGAAAGCAGCAGAGTGCCATCGATCCACAGTGAGAAGAAAAATAGAGAATAAGAAAAAGAGAGAAGAGATATGTTGAGAGAGTGAAATTGAGAGAGTTTAGTTTGAGGGATTTTCTGATTGTAACTCAGTCTCTTGGTTCAGAAACCAGAGCTGAGGCTTGCTCATTCCGTGCTACATTCCCATTTAGGTTTTCATTTTCATTTGCTTCTGTCTTTTATTTCCGAACTCTTGTTTCTTCAAGCTGTGAGGCAGCATTGCAGTGGAGGTCTCCACTGGACAGGTGAAGCTGTAATCCTCAGCAGGCGAGACTTGGTCTCGGACGGCTAAGCTGTATTGCCCAGCTGTTGCAGAGGATTTGTTCCTCTGGTCGGCAAGCTGTAAAGCCCAGCGAAGCTGTGTATCAGCGGTTTGTAGGCCAAGCTGTAGTGCCCAGCAGACGTAAGCTGTACTACGCAGCAGTAAGCCATACTCAGTTGAGTGTGGGGTGGACGTAGGTCTTTGACCGAACCACCTAAAAATCTTGGGTGCCTTGTGTTTGTGAGTTTGTCTATGAATTGTGTGTGATTGTTTTCCTCATTCATCTTCATAGCTTAAATTACTCCTGTTCATATCTAGCACTCGAGATAGTGTTCTTCTGTGTGGCTGCATGGGTCGACCCTTTACATAGTGTTTCTTCATTTGGCTTACCTGCTGTTTGTTTATATTTCGCATTAGAGCTTATACTAGTTTTTAATTAGGCATTAGATCTATTCATCCCCCTCTAGATCCACACTTAGTGGAGATAGACTGCGTCCATCTAACATAACACTTGGTATCAGAGCCATACTCTTCTACAGGGACTCATCACCCGAAGAGGAAAGGCAGAGATGGATGCTCGAGGGATGATAGCTGAAGGACACTCAACTACAAAGCCCCCATTCTTCGATGGATCTAACTACGCATACTGGAAGAATCGTATGCAGGTATTTTTGAGGGCTAAAGATTACGAGATCTGGAAGGTTGTCAGCAAGGGACCTTATGAGCTGTCCCCTAATGAGGAGGTCTGGACCAAGGATGAGATCAGGAGGTCCACACTAAATTAGAGTGGCATAAACGCCATTCAGTGCTCTCTGCACCCTATAGAATTCTCCCGCGTATCGACCTGCAAATCAGCTAAGGAGATGTGGGATGCACTAGAAGTAATTCATGAAGGGACCTCTCAGGTTAGAGAGCAGAAGGCTAATCTCCTTGTGTCAGAATACGAAGCCTTCAAGATGAAGCAGAACGAGACCATCAGTGAAATGTATGCTCGGTTGACTATTATTACCAATGGTCTCAGAGGTCTCGGGAAATCTCAGACAGAATATGATGTGGTGAGGAAGATACTGCGCTCCCTGACTCATGCCTGGCATACTAAAGCTACAGTGATGGAGGAGTCAAGGGACTTGCGAAATACAAGAGCTGATGAGCTAATTGGTTCGCTGATGGCATATGAGATTAATATGCCAAAGATGGAAGAAGCTGAGAGGAAGAAGAAGCCGATAGCGCTGAAGGCTGGTTCCAGCAAATCCAGCTCCAGCAGTTCATCATCAGAGGAGAGCCCGAATGAAGAAGATATGACTTGTTATGAGATGGCCATGATGGCTAGAGAGTTCAGGCGATTTCTCAGGAAAAGAGCAGGACGATACAACCAGAAGAAATACAGTGGCGGCTGAAGGGATAAAAGGTATAAACATAACCCTGCTAAGAAAACTGAAACTAACACTTGTTATCAATGTAGGAAATCGGGCCATCTGAAAGCTGATTGTCCAGACAATCAGAAATACAAGGACAAGTCAAAGAAGAAAAATAAGAAAGGGAGAGCTATGATTAGCACCTGGAGTGATGAAGATGAAGGCTCCTTCAGTAGCAGCTCAGATAGTGAAGTCGAATCTGAACAGCCCATTTTCCTTATGGCAACAAGCTCCGAAGACAGAGAGGAGGACTCAGATGAGGTAATCACTAGATTTGAAAATTTCACAATTGCTGATTGGGTAGATGCTTACCATGACATAGCTGATAGAGCTGATGATGTTAGAAAAGAGAACAGGCATCTAAGAAGAAAGATCAATTCCATGCAAAATGATAAAACTCTAACTGATAAAATTGCATGTTTAGAATCTGAGAATGGAAAATTGAAACTCACAAGTTCTGAATTAGATGAAATCAAAAATGAGTTAAAAGCTTCTAGGGAAGAGAATGTGAGGTTTGAAAATGAAATTGATGAATGGAAGCTGAAAATTCAGAAATGTGAAAGTGAGATAAAAATTGTTTCTGAAAAATATGAAGCTGTCCTCAATGTAAATAATGAATTGAAAAAGTCTATTGGTGAAATTCAGAAAGACAATGAGGATAAGTTGAGAACCATTGAGAAAATGACCCAAGGATCTGAAAACTTAAATGCTTCATTGGGGACGAAGGTTAATTTCAGAAAAGATGGCCTAGGATTTAATTCAAGTGCAACGAAAACCTTTGGAATGAAAACTATTTCATTTGTTGCACAAAAAGAAAAAGGACCTCTAATTAGCATGAATTCAAACAATTTAATAAACAAAAATGCTAATATGAAAAAGACCAGTGCTGAGGAGAAGGGCAAACAAAAAGTGAGTGAGCCTAGTAGAGCTAGCACATCCAAGCAAAATCCTAAGGCTCAGTCCCAGGTTAGGGGTCAACCTAAGCAGTCTTACAAACCCCATGTTAAGGTCACCAAGTCTCCACCATCACCATCACCTCAGAAGAAGACCCAATATATACCTATGAATAGGTCATCAGGGTCCAAGGTGCAGGGGAGACATAATGCTGTTAGGAGTCAACCCAAACATTTCTACCAACCCAGAGTTCAGACCCACTACAATGCACAGTCAACCTATTTCAATTGGTCAAGTTGGACTAGAACTCCGGGGAGGTATACAGGTCTTGCATATCAGGCTGCACAATATCAAAGACCTTACACTAGAAATTGGGTTGATGGGTATGGAAATTGGACACATAGGAATCTGAATTTCTTTAGCCAGCCCAGGAACTACTATGGCCAGAATTTCATGAATACACCCCGGCCAAGGCACTGGCAAAGAAACAACACTATCAATAATCATGCTGGTGCAAACAATGAGAAGACAAACAACAAGAAGAAGAGGAACAACTACAGAAGGAAATCTTTAGAATCCACTGAATAAAATTCATTTAAACAAATGTGGATTTTGAAAAGTCTGCTTTCTTGCTTTGCTTCTACTTCATCTGTTATGGAGCCTAATTAGTCTTGGGTTCCAAACCTCTCTACCTAATTGTGTATGCAGGTATGCCTGGCAGCCAAGAACAACTTGTGGTACTTGGATAGCGGCTGCTCTAGGCATATGACAGGAGATAAGGCCAAGTTATGCATGCTGACTGAGAAACTAGGAGGCCTTGTCACCTTTGGAAGCAACACAAAGGGTAGGATTATTGGATCAGGTAAGGTAGGTAAGTGTTCTACCTGCTGCATTGATGATGTTATGCTGGTTGAAGGGTTAGCTTATAATTTACTTAGTATCAGCCAGTTGTGTGATAAAGGATATAAAGTTTTATTTGATTCTCAATGCTGTAAGGTTTTTGAACCTGATTTTGAAATTGTCAAATTTTATGGAAAAAGAATAAATAATACATACATGATAGACTTAGACGATATTCAACATTCTAACCTATGCCTTACTGCTAATAGAGAAGACTTAGCATTTTTATGGCATCATAGGTTAGGTCATGCTAGTTATACTATTTTGCATAAACTGAATAAGCATGGCATGGTTAGAGGACTTCCTGAAGTTTCCTTCAAGAAAGAAAATAAAATCTATGATGCATGCACTCAATCAAAGATAAGTAGAAAGTCATTTAAGTCTAGAACTGAAAATCTATCTTCTAAACCCTATGAGCTGATACACATGGACATTTTTGGCCAACCAGATCTGTCAGCTTATCAGGGATGAAGTATGGGTTTGTCATGGTAGATGACTTTTCTAGGTATACTTGGGTTTATTTCTTATCTCATAAGAGTGATGCTTTCTCAGAATTTCAGGAGTTCTATGTTAGAATAAATCAGAAAATTGAAAATATTTTGACTGACCATGGAGGTGATTTTGAAAACTCACAGTTTGATGAATTCTGCAGGTCAAATAGAATTAACCATAGGTATTCTTCACTAAGGACACCTGAGCAGAATGGAGTTGTGGAGAGAAGGAACAGAACCCTAGTGGAGATGGGTCGTACACTCCTGGTTGAAGGTGGTCTACCAAGGAAGTTTTGGGCTGAAGCAGTGAACACTGCCTGTTATGTAATTAACAGAGCCATGGTAAGACCTTCTACTCAGAAAACACCTTATGAGATCTTAAAGGGTAAGAAACCTGCTATTACTCATTTCAAGGTTTTTGGTTGTAAATGTTTCATTCATATAAATGATAAAAGAGACCTTGACAAATTTGAACGTAAAGGTGAACCATGAATTTTTCTTGGCTATTCTGAAAATACCCGAGCATATAGAGTGTATAATCTGAATTCCAAAACTGTTGAAGAATCTCCACATATAGTCTTTGATGAATCCTTGGTAGATTCTAATGTTGGTCAATGCAGGAATGAAGAAAATTGTGATATTCTGAAGGAAGGAAATCCTGCAGACCAATCCGAAAATGATGAAGGAAATGAAGAGCCTAATGAAGAAGAGCCTACAGCTCAAGCGGAGGTAAATGAAACTCATGGTGATGAAATTGTTAACATTAGATATCTTAAAGATCATCCAGTAGATAATGTGATTGGAAATCTACATGATCCCCCTAGGACTAGAGGCCACTTAAGAATTCAAAATGAATTGAATGCTTTTGCTTTTATTTCACAAGTAGAACCCAAGTCCATTGACTGTGCTCTCAAAGATGTGCATTGGATTAATGCTATGCATGAGGAGCTCAATCAATTTGACAGGAATAAGGTGTGGCATTTGGTTCCACCTCCTGATCATGAAACAGTCATAGGGACTAAATGGGTGTTCAGAAATAAAACTGATGAATCAGGGAATGTCATTAAAAATAAAGCTAGACTTGTAGCTCAGGGGTATAATCAAGAATTTAGAATGGACTTTGAAGAGTCATTTGCCCCTGTAGCTAGGTTAGAAGCAATCAGAATATTGTTGGCTTATGCATGTTCCCTAGGAATTAATCTTCAGCAGATGGATGTGAAATCTACTTTTCTAAATGGGAAAATTAGTGAGGATGTCTATGTGATACAGCCTCCTGGGTTTGAATGTTTAGATTTCCCTAATCATGTTTACAAACTCAATAAAGCTCTCTATGGTTTAAAGTAAGCTCCTAGAGCTTGGTATGACAGGTTGAGCAAATTCCTCACCGACAAGAATTTCACAAGAGGTATAGTTGATCAAACATTGTTTACCAAGGTGAGTCATTCAGATATTCTTATTATTCAGATTTATGTGGATGACATTGTGTTTGGGTCAACTAACCCCAAATTGTGTGAGGAATTCTCTCAGATAATGACTAATGAGTTTGAAATGAGCTCAATGGGCAAGCTCAAATTGTTTCTTGGACTGCAGGTTATACAAACAAAGGATGGAACTTTCATCTCTCAGTCCAAGTACGTAAAGAATTTATTGAAGAAGTACCAGATGGACAACCTCAAGGAAATAGCTGCTCCAATGGGTACCTCAACTAGTTTGGATGAAGATCCTAAAGGTAAACCAGTGAACCAAAGGCTATATAGAGGTATGATCGGATCTCTTCTTTATCTTATAGCATCTAGGCCTGATATTTAATTTGCAGTGTGTTTATGCTCTAGATTTCAGGCTAGTCCTAAAGAAACTCATCTTAAGGCTGTGAAAAGGATTTTTAGGTATTTACTAGGCACCCAACAGCTAGGTATATGGTATCCTGCTAGGTGTGAGTTGGAGCTTCTAGCCTACACTGATGCAGACTATGCTGGGTGTCGAGTAGATAGAAAAAGCACTAGTGGCTATTGCCAATTCCTTGGTGGCTGTCTAGTATCTTAGGCATCTAAGAAGCAACACACTGTAGCCTTGTCTACAGCTGAAGCTGAATATGTTGCTGCAGGTAATTGTGCTGCCCAAGTACTATGGATCAAGCACCAACTAGATGATTATCAGATAAAATTGGAATGTATTCCAATCTTGTGTGATAATACTAGTGCTATATGCCTTGCTAAAAATCCTGTTCATCATTCTAGGACTAAGCATATAGAGATAAAACACCATTTTCTCAGAGATGTTGTAAATAAAAAGGAGATTGAAATGAACTTCATTGAAACTGAAAAACAAATTACTGATATTTTTACTAAGCCTCTTGGGAATGAAAGATTTAAATTTCTTAGAAGAGAATTTGGCTTATATAAATTTCAGCATGATGAATAATTTGTTCAGCTACTTTGAATAAACTTTCTGATTTGGACTTGCATCTGATAGCTTGAATAAATCTTGTGGATGTTGAATGTTGCAACAGACTCATGAACATGCATGACATATTTTTTTTTGACATATTATTCATTGCATATCATTTTGTTATGATTGTGTTTAAGCTTTCTCTCATCTAACATAACACTTGGTATCCAATTCTTGCCATTCATTTGCAAAACTGTATGCATATAGACAGGGGGAGTATTATTAGAAATTCAGAGTGGTCATCAACTTTCTTGATTTCATTCATTCTTTGGCCCTGAATGAGTTGAACCTGACATATGGCAATCTGTTAGTCAGTTCTGATTCTTAAGTAATAGAAAACGGACTTCTTCAGTTATAAGAATTTCAATTGCTTAAAGACTGACTTAATGGTTTAACTTTTATAATTTTTGGAGTTTAAAGATTGCAATCAGTAAATAGGAAAGCTGAAAATTGATAAAACTCTCAGCCCTTTTCTTATTTCATGTCAGATAAAGCTAATCATATCTGAAATCTGAAAACTCATCTGAAATCATGTTAGTGAAGCTAAGTATGTGTATTGTTCTTAAACAAGTCATTCTGAACCAAATAAAGGGCAGCTAAGAAAATTATTGAAAATCATTGAAAATCAATTGAAAAATAACATTGCCAGAGCAATGACAGGTAAATCACTGAGAAACTGAGTGATCCATCAAAGAAGTGGACAACACTCATGTCATGAGGTGTATTAGCTATCTCTGTATAAAATGATCAAAATAGTAGGTTGGTTTCACTGAGTACCTGAGGGTAACTGGCGTCTGATAAACGTGTACTCTCACACAAAAAAGTGTAAATCAGTTTTATTGTGGTTGATCATAGGCAGAATGGTCCATGATGTTGAGTATCTAGGGGTATTGGCGTCTGATAAACGTATACCCTTACGCAAAAAGATAAATGGCACCTGAATGCCCTTAATGAACTAGTATTGAAAATGCTGCTCCTTCAAAAGTAATTTCATGGATGTCAAACTGTTTAATTTCAATACATGACATGATATCTCTTAACCAGTTTTACTGAGTCTATGAAAGTAAGATATTTTGAAACTGAATCTCTCATGCAAATGTGTTTCTGGTTTATTGTTTTATCATGCACAGAACTCTTATCCAATGATTGTAGTGCATGAACTCAAAATTTTATAGTCTTTAAACCAGAATTCTATCTGAAAGTAGTTTATAACTTCATATGACTGAAGAATCTATGCTTTAGCATGCTTATTCCTGAACTACTTGTTCAGAATGCCAGTCAGATGATATCTCTTGATCTTTCCCTTGTATTCACTTTCCCTCCTCTTTGTTGATGGCAAAGGGGGAGAATATTGTATGATTTCTGAATTCATTCCAGGGGAAGTGTATGCATTATGTTATGGCAAAGGGGGAGAATATTGTATGATTTCTGAATTCATTCCAGGGGAAGTGTATGCATTATGTTATGGCAAAGGGGGAGATTTTTGTGTGCAGGGCGCTGCTTACATTTCGTAGTATGCATTCATAGCATCTGCATGTCAATCTGAATATCAAATCATGTCTTTCATCATCTGTATGACAGGTAATTACTATTCTATTTGATAGGGGGTTGCCATCATCAAAAAGGGGGAGATTGTTGTGACTCCTCTGTGTTGATGATGTTGACATATATCTTATTTCATTGGCAACACCTTGTTTTGATTGATTGGCAACTGTCTATGTTTTGATGAAAATCAGACTGTCTGTGACTGTCTATGGTTTGATGAATGTGTGTTATTAGATTGCCTGTGTGTTCTTTGCATTTCACATGTCTACACACTGCACACACTCAAAGTCTACACATTGCACATAGATTCAATACACTACTTTGTGTTGTGTTTGTGCATCGTTTAGAACATGTCTATATATTCATGTATCATGGGTCGACCCCCTCCTTTGATGGGTCGACTCCCTCAGAACACATGTCTATGAACACAAGTCTATACACTCGTCTCATGCATTGTTTAAAGTCCATACACTGCAGCTCTCACATAGCATGTCTATACATTGCATCATGGCGTTTGTGCTCCAAGTCTATACACTGCTTGCATTCTTTTCAAGTCTGTACATTGGTCATGGCATATGCATTCATAAAGTCTATACACTCTTCGGTTGGCTTCAACTGAAGTCTGTACATCGACATGCATTACTTCAAGTGTGTACAGAGCCGTTTGCATCATTCATAAAGTCCATACATTCACTGTAGCTCGCTTAACTGAAGTGTGTACATCCATCGTCTCATGAAGTGTGTACATTGCATTACATTGTTAAAGTCTGTACAACGGACTATTTCAAGTGAAGTCTGTACATCCGATTGGTCATGCATCACTCTTCATAAGTCCATACATTGGACTGTAGCACGCATCGTTGAAGTCTATACATTGGCCTTAGCTTTCCAGAGTCTATACACTACATGAGCATAGTCATGAAGTCTGTACATTGCACTGTGCATCATTCTTCCAAGTCTATACATCGAGGTGAAGTCTGTACATCCATCAGTGATCTTCCAAGTCTGTACATCCAACTGTTCAACTTTGAAGTCTGTACATTGGAAGTTTTACCTACGTTTCCCTTCAAGTCTATACATCGGTAGTTTTACCGTCGTTTCCCTTGAAGTCTATACACTGATAGCTTTACCGTCGTTTCCCTTGGAAGTCTATACATTCGCTGCCTTGCTTTGTTCAAGTCTGTACAGCCTTTCCTTTGGAAAGTCTATACATCGTGAAGTCTTCACATTGGATGTTGAATGATGTTCAAGTCTGTACATCGTGCATCTTTTAGATGAAGTCTGTATAGCCTTTTGCTTCACCAAAGTATGTACATTGATCTGCATTGCATTGCATGAAGTCTATACATTCATCTGCATTGCATTGCATGAAGTCCATACACTACACGAGCTGAAGCCTGTTGAAGTCTATACATTGGTCATCACTTCAAAGTTTGCACACTGGTAAAGTCAATACAGACTTTGCTTGCCCAAGTATATACATCGTTCATTCGTCTTGGCAAGGCTGCACATTGTTAAGTCCATACATTGTCCAGTGCATTGCATTCATAAGTTGTGAAGTCTATACATCGAGTCGAAGTCTGCACATTGCTGAACCGTCATCAAGTCCATACACTAGCAAGCCCTTACATTGCCTAAGTCTATACGTTGGATGCTGAATGCTCTTCAAAGTATGTACATTGTGCATGTTTAAGTTGAAGTTCATACATCGTCTGTTGTCTATCCAAGTCGTTACATTGCCTAAGTCCATACATTGGCTGCTGTTCTTCAGAGTCTGTACATTGCAATCCCATTCATGAAGTCTATACATTGCATTCGCCTTCACAAGTCTGTACAGCGAAGTCTATACACTGCAATGTAAATACTTAACCTGATAATCCGATACTCTGTCTGACAGGGATTCTTTACTTGGACTGATGACTTGGCTCGTGATCCAAGGAGGACGAGGAACTATGATGGTGATACGTGGAAGAAGCCCTTCCAGGATGCTACCATGTGGATGGAATTCCCTCGGTTCTGGCGAATTCACTGGGCGGGAAATGTGGAAGCCACATGCCCCTTATCCACCTACTGCTGCTATATATTGAAGCCTCCGTCTTCAGATGAAGACTGATCGACTGGAGAGAGGCAAAGTCCATACAGCCAGTCTGAAAGCAGCAGAGTGCCATCGATCCACAGTGAGAAGAAAAATAGAGAATAAGAAAAAGAGAGAAGAGATGTGTTGAGAGAGTGAAATTGAGAGAGTTTAGTTTGAGGGCTTTTCTGATTGTAACTCAGTCTCTTGGTTCAGAAACCAGAGCTGAGGCTTGCTCATTCCGTGCTACATTCCCATTTAGGTTTTCATTTTCATTTGCTTCTGTCTTTTATTTCCGAACTCTTGTTTCTTCAAGCTGTGAGGCAGCATTGCAGTGGAGGTCTCCACTGGACAGGTGAAGCTGTAATCCTCAGCAGGCGAGACTTGGTCTCGGACGGCTAAGCTGTATTGCCCAGCTGTTGCAGTGGATTTGTTCCTCTGGTCGGCAAGCTGTAAAGCCCAGCGAAGCTGTGTATCAGCGGTTTGTAGGCCAAGCTGTAGTGCCCAGCAGACGTAAGCTGTACTACGCAGCAGTAAGCCATACTCAGTTGAGTGTGGGGTGGACGTAGGTCTTTGACCGAACCACCTAAAAATCTTGGGTGCCTTGTGTTTGTGAGTTTGTCTATGAATTGTGTGTGATTGTTTTCCTCATTCATCTTCATAGCTTAAATTACTCCTGTTCATATCTTGCACTCGAGATAGTGTTCTTCTGTGTGGCTGCATGGGTCGACCCTTTACATAGTGTTTCTTCATTTGGCTTACCTGCTGTTTGTTTATATTTCGCATTAGAGCTTATACTAGTTTTTAATTAGGCATTAGATCTATTCATCCCCCTCTAGATCCACACTTAGTGGAGATAGACTGCGTCCATCTAACATAACACTTGGTATCAGAGCCATACTCTTCTACAGGGACTCATCACCCGAAGAGGAAAGGCAGAGATGGATGCTCGAGGGATGATAGCTGAAGGACACTCAACTACAAAGCCCCCATTCTTCGATGGATCTAACTACGCATACTGGAAGAATCGTATGCAGGTATTTTTGAGGGCTAAAGATTACGAGATCTGGAAGGTTGTCAGCAAGGGACCTTATGAGCTGTCCCCTAATGAGGAGGTCTGGACCAAGGATGAGATCAGGAGGTCCACACTAAATTAGAGTGGCATAAACGCCATTCAGTGCTCTCTGCACCCTATAGAATTCTCCCGCGTATTGACTTGCAAATCAGCTAAGGAGATGTGGGATGCACTAGAAGTAATTCATGAAGGGACCTCTCAGGTTAGAGAGCAGAAGGCTAATCTCCTTGTGTTAGAATACGAAGCCTTCAAGATGAAGCAGAACGAGACCATCAGTGAAATGTATGCTCGGTTGACTATTATTACCAATGGTCTCAGAGGTCTCGGGAAATCTCAGACAGAATATGATGTGGTGAGGAAGATACTGCGCTCCCTGACTCATGCCTGGCATACTAAAGCTACAGTGATGGAGGAGTCAAGGGACTTGCGAAATACAAGAGCTGATGAGCTAATTGGTTCGCTGATGGCATATGAGATTAATATGCCAAAGATGGAAGAAGCTGAGAGGAAGAAGAAGCCGATAGCGCTGAAGGCTGGTTCCAGCAAATCCAGCTCCAGCAGTTCATCATCAGAGGAGAGCCCGAATGAAGAAGATATGACTTGTTATGAGATGGCCATGATGGCTAGAGAGTTCAGGCGATTTCTCAGGAAAAGAGCAGGACGATACAACCAGAAGAAATACAGTGGCGGCTGAAGGGATAAAAGGTATAAACATAACCCTGCTAAGAAAACTGAAACTAACACTTGTTATCAATGTAGGAAATCGGGCCATCTGAAAGCTGATTGTCCAGACAATCAGAAATACAAGGACAAGTCAAAGAAGAAAAATAAGAAAGGGAGAGCTATGATTAGCACCTGGAGTGATGAAGATGAAGGCTCCTTCAGTAGCAGCTCAGATAGTGAAGTCGAATCTGAACAGCCCATTTTCCTTATGGCAACAAGCTCCGAAGACAGAGAGGAGGACTCAGATGAGGTAATCACTAGATTTGAAAATTTCACAATTGCTGATTGGGTAGATGCTTACCATGACATAGCTGATAGAGCTGATGATGTTAGAAAAGAGAACAGGCATCTAAGAAGAAAGATCAATTCCATGCAAAATGATAAAACTCTAACTGATAAAATTGCATGTTTAGAATCTGAGAATGGAAAATTGAAACTCACAAGTTCTGAATTAGATGAAATCAAAAATGAGTTAAAAGCTTCTAGGGAAGAGAATGTGAGGTTTGAAAATGAAATTGATGAATGGAAGCTGAAAATTCAGAAATGTGAAAGTGAGATAAAAATTGTTTCTGAAAAATATGAAGCTGTCCTCAATGTAAATAATGAATTGAAAAAGTCTATTGGTGAAATTCAGAAAGACAATGAGGATAAGTTGAGAACCATTGAGAAAATGACCCAAGGATCTGAAAACTTAAATGCTTCATTGGGGACGAAGGTTAATTTCAGAAAAGATGGCCTAGGATTTAATTCAAGTGCAACGAAAACCTTTGGAATGAAAACTATTTCATTTGTTGCACAAAAAGAAAAAGGACCTCTAATTAGCATGAATTCAAACAATTTAATAAACAAAAATGCTAATATGAAAAAGACCAGTGCTGAGGAGAAGGGCAAACAAAAAGTGAGTGAGCCTAGTAGAGCTAGCACATCCAGTTGAAGTCTATACACTGCATGAGCATAGTCATGAAGTCTGTACATTGCATTGTGCATCATTCTTCCAAGTCTATACATCGAGGTGAAGTCTGTACATCCATCAGTGATCTTCCAAGTCTGTACATCCAACTGTTCAACTTCGAAGTCTGTACATTGGAAGTTTTACCTACGTTTCCCTTCAAGTCTATACATCGGTAGTTTTACCGTCGTTTCCCTTGAAGTCTATACACTGATAGCTTTACCGTCGTTTCCCTTGGAAGTCTATACATTCGCTGCCTTGCTTTGTTCAAGTATGTACAGCCTTTCCTTTGGAAAGTCTATACATCGTGAAGTCTTCACATTGACTGTTGAATGATGTTCAAGTCTGTACATCGTGCATCTTTTAGTTGAAGTCTGTACAGCCTTTTACTTCACCAAAGTCTGTACATTGATCTGCATTGCATTGCATGAAGTCTATACATTCATCTGGATTGCATTGCATGAAGTCCATACACTGCACGAGCTGAAGCCTGTTGAAGTCTATACATTGGTTTTCACTTCAAAGTCTGCACACTGGTAAAGTCTATACAGACTTTGCTTGCCCAAGTATATACATCGTTCATTCGTCTTGGCAAGTCTGCACATCGTTAAGTCCATACATTGTCCAGTGCATTGCATTCATCAGTTGTGAAGTCTATACATCGAGTCGAAGTCTGCACATTACTAAACCCTCATCAAGTCCATACACTAGCAAGCCCTTACATTGCCTAAGTCTATACGTTGGATGCTGAATGCTCTTCAAAGTATGTACATTGTGCATGTTTGAGTTGAAGTTCATACATCGTCTATTGTCTGTCCAAGTCGTTACATTGCCTAAGTCCATACATTGGCTGCTGTTCTTCAGAGTCTGTACATTGCAATCCCATTCATGAAGTCTATACATTGCATTCGCCCTAACAAGTCTATACAGCGAAGTCTATACACTGCAATGCAAATACTTAACCTTATAATCCGATACTCTGTCTGACAGGGATTCTTTACTTGGACTGATGACTTGGCTCGTGATCTAAGGAGGACGAGGAACTATGATGGTGGCACGTGGAAGAAGCCCTTCCAGGATGCTGCCATGTGGATGGAATTGCCTCGGTTCTAGCGAATTCACTGGGCGGGAAATGTGGAAGCCACACACCCCTTATCCACCTGCTGCTGCTATATATTGAAGCCTTCATCTTCAGATGAAGGCTGATCGACTGAAGAGAGGCAAAGTCCATACAGCCAGTCTGAAAGCAGCAGAGAGCCATCGATCCACAGTGAGAAGAAAAACAGAGAAGAAGAAAAAGAGAGAAGAGAAGAGAGAAGAGATGTGTTGAGAGAGTGAAATTGAGAGAGTTTAGTTTGAGAGCTTTTCTGATTGTAACTCAGTCTCTTGGTTCAGAAACCAGAGCTGAGGCTTGCTCATTCCGAGCTACATTCCCATTTAGGTTTTCATTTTCATTTGCTTCTGTCTTTTATTTTCGAACTCATGTTTCTTCAAGCTGTGAGGCAGCATTGCAGTGGAGGTCTCCACTGGACAGGTGAAGCTGTAATCTTCAGCAGGCGAGACTTGGTCTCGGACGGCTAAGCTGTATTGCCCAACTGTTGCAGAGGATTTGTTCCTCTGGTCGACAAGCTGTAAAGCCCAGCGAAGCTGTGTATCAGTGGTTTGTAGGCCAAGCTGTAGTGCCCAGCAGACACAAGCTGTACTGCGTAGCAGTAAGCCATACACAGTTGAGTGTGGGGTGGACGTAGGTCTTTGACCGAACCACCTAAAAATCTTGGGTGCCTTGTGTTTGTGAGTTTGTCTATGAATTGTGTGTGATTGTTTTCCTCATTCATCTTCATAGCTTAAATCGCTCCTGTTCATATCTAGCACTCGAGATAGTGTTCTTCTGTGTGGCTGCATGGGTCGACCCTTTACATAGTGTTTCTTCATTTGGCTTACCTGCTGTTTGCCTATATTCCGCATTAGAGATTATACTAGTTTTTAATTAGGCATTAGATCTATTCACCCCCCTCTAGATCCACACTTAGTGGAGATAGACTGCGTCCATATAACATAACAAGCTTGGTTTTCTTTACTATTTCTTCTACTATACCTCATTAATTGCACTAAAAAGATAGTTGTTATCAAGATTTAACTAAACTCGCAGTTAATATAGGGTAACAAGCATGAATAGCACTAGCTTAGCTTCCATCTTCCATATTCTATAGCCCCTGATATCCCGGTTTTTCAAAAATGTTGCATGTGTAAATGGCGCCCTGCCTACTGCCATCATTTAATGGGCGCCCAGGTCTTGGGCGCCATTTTGTTGAATAAGCGCACAAAGGGCAGGCACCTATTAATAGATGACACCATGCACAGGTGCCAAATCTTTTTTCATATTTAATAATCACTCATGCTTAGAAATTTTATATCTATGAAACTAAACCCTAATATTCTTGCATGAGCATGATTCTGAGATCCCTATATTTTCTTGTGTCTACCTCTATTTTTATTTTCTGATTTTGTGAAACTGTAAAATATAAACAGTGTTTTGTGTCTGAAAACGTAGATGCCCGATGCGTAGCATCACATAAGAATGGGCACCCCTGTCTAGGGTGCCAATTACATGAATAATGACCCTCTGCAGAGTCTCCAATTAAATGGTGACACTGCAAGGGGGCGCCATTTCTTTAGGGCAAACAAAAAGAAAAAAATTGAAAACTTGAATGGGCGCCCCTTAGAACAGGCGCCCATTACCTAAATAATGGCACCCACCTAGGTGCCATTTACTGAAATAAAGGCACCTTACAAGGCGCCATTTATTCAATAAATGGCACCTATCTGGGCGCCATTTACACTGCCCTACCAGGGCTTATAAAAATATGGGAATCTTTAAGAATGGGCGCCTGTGCTGGCACCAATTCTGTAAACAATGGCACCTAACAGGGCGCCATTTAGTCAATAAATGGCACCTGTCTGGGCGCCAATTCCCTCAGTGCTAATTTCTAGAGTTTCAGTGTTGAGGTGGTGTTATCTCAACCGAGAGTCGCCAATTCCATCGAGATTCCCGACTGGTTTCGTGGTTCGTGCCGATATGACCATGTTTGAGATGGGATTCTTCCCGTTCTACTCCGGTCTTCTTTCTTTGTTTGTTTATGATTATCATTTGGGTTTATTTGGTTTATTTCACGTGTCGATCAATCAATTAACTGACTGGCAATTAACTGACTGATTGACTGCGCGAGCGTGCCAGTCACGTGAGTGACAATTTTATTATGCACTCATTCTGACCCGTGTCGGGCGAAAGTGAGATTCGGTCGGGACCAGCAGTCCACCACCCCATAAAGGCTATGGTGTTAATTACATCCCCCGCGAGGAGGAAAAACCTTTGATTAATTGCCGAGATAGTGGGCTGTCGAGGCCGGAATAAAGATGCGATGTTATGAATATGACAAGATCATATGAGATGCGTCTATTTATCATGCAGGAGAGGCATGGTTCATTAAATTGGAGACCCTTGGTACGTGGCGGAGGATGTAGGTCCGAAGACCACCATCGCGCATAGCGGAGACTTCCGATCGGGCGTAACCCGGCCTTCTATCCATGCCATTTGATATACCCGAGGGTCTATGCAAGCATGCATGCATGATGCTCATGACTATGCTAAGCATGGCAATAGAGTTATGGAAACAAGCAGTGCTCAATCACATTTATTAATCCCCGCCAAGGGGAGAGAATGGTAACACAAGCATGATAATGAGAGCAAAGTGCTGACGGACATGGTAGTGAAAGCATGATAACAAGATGACTCGGACTCGAACAGTCCTTCTCTTATTCAGTTTATTACTAACTAGGGTTTATTAACTCCGACCACGGGAGATGAGGATCACTCCGGAGGCGAGTGAGCGACTAAAACAGCAAAAGGGTTCAAAGCCGGTGCGGCCACGAGTAGGGGTAGGTTTCCCCGGCGCGGCCAAACGTAGGTGAAGGGTCTTAATACGGCGCGGTTATGACAAATGGTTAATACGACGCGACGGGCACGGGGCGCGCTGGGAACGGGCCAAATAAAATCAGGAAATCATGAGTCTAGTGTTAATCCGGCGCGGGTGGGTACCGCGCCGTATTAGGGCGCGCCGGATTAGGGCCGCGCCGTTTTAGCTTATTTATTTTTGATGAATTTTGAAACCATTTAAGTTCATTAAGATTCTGTTGAGAGTTTTTAAGTTATTTGGGCCAATTGCTCATTTAATTAAAGTCCAGGATCCTTCCAGAATGAAGTAATGGGCCAGTGCGAGGTCTATACTCGAGCACTAGAGTCCCTGATTCAGAATGAATATTTATTACGACCGATCCGTAGAGACGACTTGTGAGTCCAAAACCTGTCGAAAATCGGGCAACATCTTCCCTGAACCTGAAAGGTTACAGGAGAGGAACGGGGTCATGCTCACTTGTGGAGCAAGCCCCTTAAACTACCGGTCTGCATGGTGACAGCCAGCAAATTCCCAACGGATAGGATACCCCGAGGACTAGCCTACGAGGGGCACCAAAACTCCGCGGGTGAAAGCAGAGGATAAGGTAGCTAATGATAGAAGCGACACCCCGAGGATGAGCCTACAAAGGGGCGGGCGACCTACAGCATACACTGCACCAGCTAGAGAGAGAGACCCTCAGGGAAAGAGGTTCCGAGGGCTAGCCTGCTTGGAACATTTACCCCTTTGGTCACCACAGGGTCCCGACGGGCTCTGGGTTTGAGATTGTCGGGCCGGAGCCCCTGTTGTTGTTGTTGGCTTCATGACTCATGAGAACATCCATCACTCGAGAGCGGAGTTCCCTTGGACAATTGGCATCTCTGTGAAACGGCGGAAGATATCCCCCTCCCTGGGTGGAGGGCCAAGATGTTGATGCTCACGGGACCGGGTTACCATTCACAGAATAGAATGGAATAGCAGTCACGGAAAGGGGCGATCGATATGCAACTAGAAAAGTTTCTCTACACATGCATACCCACAAATGACTGGAATGCAGTAGTCATGAAGCGGACTTCACTGTCCCAAAACATCGCCTGCCCCCTCTGAACAACGGAGAGATTCAAAGAGGAGGGGAGGCGAAGATCAGATTTCGTATCAAAACAGAGAGCGACATATGCACAGGCACAGGCGCGGAGGACCCAGGGAGGGGTTTGTCCATGTAGCCCATGGCATCCAGGGCGCGTTCGGAGTCTGGAGAAACTAGGATTTTGGAGCCGTATACGGGAAGACCCCAATAGATATATACATTTATCGAATGAGATAGGAATGGAAGAGGAAGATGAGACGCCAAACATTCAACCCATTGATGCATTCATATACGCACGATATCATTCCATTGACGGGGGAAATCACATACATGTCGTGAGTTTGGGTGCCGGCATCGCGGCACGGCCACCATCCTACTCGCAGGAGGATTCACAGAAGAACAATCGATAAATGAAAGAAGACGCAGAGAAGGGGGGAGGGTTTGGCTCATATCATCACCATCCCTCACCCCTCTCGCTTACATTCGTCGGAAAGAAAGCAAAAGCGGATCAGAAGATAGACGACTCGGACACCCACCTGTTCTAGAAACAGAGTGTCGGAACGCCTTCTTCCTCTCTTACTCCGAAGGGCTTCAGATGAGGACGGGAGACGGCGACTGGGGAACGCTCTGAGAGACTCTGCTTCTTTCACAAGAAAGAAAATCCTTCCTCCCTCGAAGACGACTGGCCCTCCTCCCTTTTTTTTTCTTTCTCAATTGCCCTCCTCTTCTTATCTTTTTCTTTTTTTTCTTTTGGTCAAGCAGCCACCTATATATAGAATCAAACTCTAAGCCTCATCCGGCGTGAAGAATGGTGTGTCGGGGAAGGCTCCATTGCCTTTTGCGCGCCGGAATAGCAGGGCGCCGGGTGGGGGCGCGCCGGTTTAGGGCGCGCTGTATTAGCGCCCTTTGCATGTTGTGAGTTAGCCGATGAGTCCGGGGATGGTTCCGGGGGTCACCATGAACATTTATCTCGCCACTGCTCTTTGAAATCTCGACGAGATGTCTTGTTGAAGCTCCCAGGTCGACGTACGGATATTCCCGGAACTTCAGATGACTTTGGTTTACACATGTGGGTTTTCCGCCGACACGGCCCTCGGCGCTATGATAAGTGCCGCTGGCTCGGTCTGACTTGTGCTCAAAACTTCTCGGAGGGTGGGATAGCACCCGGGATAGTTCCGCCCACTTCGAGCGATCATTCGGCCGTTAACGGGCCCTATTTGGCGAGAAGTCGTACCCGTGTCGGGTAGCCAGGATCTTCTGCCGACAAAGCCTCTGGTCCACCATTCTGGAGAGCCAAGGGGACTCTTTTATCTCAGGAGAGCCTTTCATGAGGTGGGTAGCCACTAGGTAGACCGTCATCCTTGTTTGGACAACGGGTGTAGTGTATGCGCCACGACGGAGTCGATGCCGGTTCATTGGGCAGACTTGGTCGCACTGTCAGTTGGTTGTGAGTTCATCTCAGTTCTCCGGAGGTGAAGTCCCTGACGTTCATACGGGGTGACTTGAGGCTCTGGCAGCTCGAGAAGTCTTCAATATGTTGATCTTTATCAGCTTCTGTGCTTCAGCAGGCCGCATCATTCGTCTTTATGGCTTGATCATCGACGATCACATTTTGGGTGCCAACAAATGCCCCCCAGACGTGGGTGTTGCAAGCGAGGCATGAGTGTCGCAAGGCTGACGGATGAGCTTCACCTGGAATGACCTCCTCTTTAGTTGACAAGAGCTTGGGATGGCCCCTGATCCGGCACAGATGTTAATCCGGCGCCGTTTGAATGTTAATACGGTGCGGGTTAATCCGGCGCGCCCCTGGCCCTTTGCGTTTTTAATACGGCGCGGCCCTGGCCATTTGACCGTTAACCCGGCGCGGCCGATTTCGGCGCGCCTTTTTGTTGAGGGATGTTAATTCGGCACGCAAAATAGCGCCGGATTAACCATAAGGAGGCACCCCCTATATATTATTTTCACTTCGGTTTTTTTCTTCATCACTTCTCATTTTCGCAGTTTCTTTCTCTCTCCTCCCTTCCTTCTCTTCCTGTGGCGCCGAGTGAGGTGAAGGCGAGAGCGGCAGCGGCTCCTCCTTCGGGGTGAGCAGAGTGTTGCTCTTTTTGGGTTTCAAACCCATTCTTTGGGCCCCGGGAGGCTTCTTGTAGGGCTTGCCCTTGGAGCTATTTCCCCGGGTGTTCCTTTTGGCCTCGGTGTAATGCCGATGGCTGCTTTTAGGGGCCGTTCCTTTAGTGAACGTGTTCTCACTTTTCTTTGGCAATCTCCCGTGCCGGGGAGACTCTGCTGAAATTTTGTCAGAAATCTACCTTTGATCAGCTATTTTCTGACTTTGCTTATTGTTTGATGCGCTTTCTTTGCAGCTATCATGGCATCCGGTTCTTCTTCTTCCGCATCCCGTGCCGTGGTGACGTGGGAAAATGTTCATTCCCTTGACCGGGGGCACGACCAGCTTGCTATAGTTGTAGAATCCTTGGACTCGGAGACCGATACTGTGGACACTGGCCGTCTCCTCATCCTCGGAGGTGATTCTTTTCATTATGACCAAGAAGGCGCCGTCAAGCGAGACCACCCCAAGGACAAGCATCTGATGTCCTTCCTTCGGCGTTTCAATCTTTAGGGGAAGAGAGATATGTTCCTCGTCCGTAAAGCCGAGCAGGCCTTGTTAGTAGAGAGAGATAGCCTGTCAGAATGTGTGGTGCGGGGAAGGCCAATTTATCTTCCCGGAGAGGTCAGGAAATGGAGCGCCGTGCTGGGACTGCAAGATCTGGCTCCAGAAGATGGGATGCTGACCAGGGCCCCTGAATTTGTACCCACTCGGTGGACTGATTCCGCAGGCAGGGTGGACCGGGAGAAGCCGATCTTTGGCTTGTTTCTTGCCCCGTTGAAATGGGGATACAAAGATGAATCATTTCTGCTGGACTGCCTGGCGATCCGCTTCAAGCACCAGATATCTATGGGGTGGTTTGCCGAGCTAAGGGCCACCGACGCTCACGCATTTAGACCTGGAGCGGTGGAGTTCACAGATTATGTGCTGCATTATTACGCTCCCATCCTGACCAGGGCCGGCGTCTACCACAGCGTATATGCTTCGAGATATCGCTACCCCATCTCCCGAGGCTTATGTTGCGGCATGATCGAAGTGTTTTGCCCTGAGTACAACACTTTCTATACCTCGGAAGGAGAGACCTCTCTGGATTTATGGAGCCTCTCACAGCTTAGCGCCCTACCCATTGATGGAGAGCGGTATGAGGAGGTCTGCTGGCCTGACTGGCTGAAGGATCAGACCGAATGTGAGGGTCGATATCTGGCGGGTCACGCTTATTGATATCTGATGAAGGCGTACCGCACCCTCTATCATTCGTCGCATGACACGAGGGAAGCTCGGAATTCGCGCAAGAAGCGGAGGGTGCGGATGGGCGCCTGGCTCCAATATTTCTTTGGTGGGAAGAAGAAGTATGAAGATTTTCCCCCGATAGCACCAGTGGCTCAGAAGTAGAAGAAGAGAGTTCGACGCCAGGCCGCCTCATCATCCACTTCAAGGGGAGGGCAGATGGAAGACCCAAACCCTACTGGTGTCGACGCAGTCTGATAGGATCGGTGCGATGGATTCAGAGGGGGGTGAATGAATCCCACCCTTCAAAAAACTTTTCGCTCAATAAAAGACTAGAACATTATCAAGGCAAATAGACAATCTGAAGAACAAGTTAAATTCTCTTTTAAACCACTGAGCAAATATATAAGGCGCGCCTAAACAAGCAACTAGCGGAAGCAGAAGAATGCAATCAACTTACAGCACGGATAGAAACAAGAATGCTCAAAGCAACCTGTGAAGGAGGTTGACGATAAGGAACAAGCGCACAAGCCCAACCACACTGCACAGAAGATTTTTAGGTGGTTCGGTCACCAAGACCTATGTCTACCCCTCACTCCAAACCGGAGTGAGGCTTCACTAGCTAATACTAGAACCAGCAGACTCAGTCTGCGAACACTTGCTGCCAAACAGCTTGACCAAGGGAACAGCCTCCCCTCTTCCTCCAAATCGGAGGGCAACCCTAGTGACACCCAGTCACTAGAAACCAGAGACCGAGGTCTCTCTTCCTCCACCCAGGAGGGAACCCACCAGTGACACCCAGTCACTGGCAACCAGAGACACAAGTCTCTCTTCCTCCAAACTGGAGGGAACACCTGGACTTGCAACCCACAAGACCAAAATCGGAGATGAATCTCCCTTCCTCCAAACAGGAGGGGAACCCACAAGTGACAACCTGTCACTTGCAAACCGGAGACAAGTCTCCCTTCTGTTGAGACCATAAGAGGAAAACCGATCTCTAACCAGATAATCGGAAGGCACAGTGATCAAATAAAAGGAAAATAAGAAATGAAAATACAGCACTCGGAAAGTTGAAAATGCAATGTAACATGTAGCTCTCGCAGGAGTAAACTGGATTAGATCTGATCCAAGTCCAGGAGACAGATCTTCAATAAAATCTTCTTTCTTCTTCTCCATGAACTCTCTCTCTTACTCTTCTTCTTCTTCTGCTTTCACACTCTGCCTCTCTGCTCTTTTTCTTCTTCTTCTTCTTCTTCTTTCACACTCTGCCTCTCCGCTCTTTTTCTTCTTCTTCTGCTTACTGCCTCTCTACTGCTCTCACTTTCTTCTATCACGCTCTCGATCAGCCCTCTTCGACCAGTCTTCTGCGGATGAAGAACCCTCATATATATATCAGCAGTAACTAGGGCGTGTGCCCCCTTTATCTAGAGGACACCTCAGATCACGTGCCAGGTGCCAACCTCAGATCACGTGCCCATTCATCAGCCTGTACAATGACAGAGTTACTTCAGTCGATCAACAATGAGTGTATAGACTTAATGAAATAATGCATGAGCGTGTACAGACTTTAGATGCAGCATTTATGCAAGTATGTACAATGTGAGAATGTGTAGACTTAGAATGCAGCGATGTGTAGACTTGGTATGAAAGATGCATGTGCAATAGAAGAGAAAGTGTGTACAATGAGAATGAATGTACAGACATTATATTCACGAGTGTACAGACTTTTGATGAATGCATGTAATGCACTAAGCGATGTACAGACTTCATTTGTGCGTGCAGGTATGATAACAACCGGATGTGTAGACATGAAACAGAGGAGTGTATAGACTTGATGTTTACATGCATGAGAACTCAATGTACAGACTTGCTGTCCCTGCAGCAGACGACACCAATGTATAGACTTGCTAAGCTTTCGCTAAGTCTTTATAGACTTGATCATGCAGTGTCAACACCGGTGTACAGACTTGAATGAAAGCAATGCATGCATAATGATGCAATGTTCAGACTTTGCTGAAGGCTGCCAGTCAATGTATGGACTTGGCTGAAGGCAACGTTGAAGCAATGTTCCGACTTCATGTATGCAATGCAGTGGCGTGTACACACTTTGTGAATGCGAAGTTATAGCATGTATAGACTTCACATATGCAATGCAGAGGCATGTACATGCTTTGATTTCGTTCATGAGAAAGTAATGTTCAGACTTGCTACAATGCATGCATGTATAGACTTTGCCTTAGAGACACTGCATGAAACGGTGGATGAACAGTCTTGGGCTGTACAGACTTGTAGTGTGCAATGCATGCGATGTATAGACTTGATAAAGCTTCAAAGCACAAGACACTTGGCCAATGTACATACTTGGAATGCTTGAGCCAATGTGCAGACTTGAAACAAGTGAACACGGTGATGTGTAGACTTGGCCAATGTACAGACTTGAAGTGAAGACCAATGTGTAGACTTCAAAGCAGATGCCAAGGCCATGTATAGACTTGAAGTGAAAACCAATGTATAGACTTCAAAGCAGATGCCAAGGCCATGTACAGACTTGAAGTGAAAAACCAATGCATAGACTTCAAAGCAGATGCCAAGGCCATGTACATACTTGAAGTGAAAACCAATGTATAGACTTCAAAGCAGATGCCAAGGCCACGTAAAGACTTGAAGTGAAAACCAATGTATGGACTTTATGAAAGCATAGGCCAAGGCTGTACAAACTTGAAGAGACGCAAGGTGAGACAGAGCTGGCTGTACAGACTTTGGATGACGATGCACTGTACGCAAACGCTGTACAGACTTGATAGCGTGAGACGCTGGAAGAGACGATCGGATGTACAGACTTTGAAGATGTAGGCGAGACAATGTATAGACATGGTGCAGCTTCAAAGCACAATGTGCAGACTTTACCAGTGTATAGACTTGGGGTTCTGAATGTAGGTAAAGACTGGGAATGTATAGACTTGTCGAATGGCTTGAAACATAGACACGCTGCCAATGTATGGACTTAGATGCCCAAAGGCAAGGTATAGACTTGCAAGTGTGAGACGTAGGTAAAGATGACAATGTATAGACTTTACTTCGTGCAAGCTACAGGACAGTGTATAGACTTGATGCAGCTTCAAAGCAGCTATAGGACAGTGTATAGACTTGATGCAGCTTCAAAGCAGCTACAGGACACTGTATAGACTTGAATGTATGTGTAATGCAAAGGCAATGCGTAGACTTAGCGTGTGCAGTGAACAATGTATAGACTTGGTCATGCGTGCACAATGTATAGACTTGCGTTATGCAGCCAAACTATGTACAGACTTGATGAGGCGCTAAGTGAAACAGAGCTGGCTGTACAGACTTCAATATGAAGGCTTTGGCTGCATAGACTTTGAGAGAGATGATGCATGAGACGATGCATGCACAAGGTTGTACAGACATGGTCTTACAATGCAACAAGACTCTGGACGATGTATAGACTTTATGACCAAGATGCAACATAGTGTATAGACTTGAACAAAGCGTGAAGCACAGACAATGTATAGACTCTACGAGCAAGAGGCAATGTTGACTGATGTATAGACTTGCTAAGTGATGCACATGTGACGATGAACAAACGATGTATAGACTTGTGAATTCATGAACAAGCTATCAAACCAGTGTGCAGTGTAGACTCTGCATGCAGTGTACTGACTGTATGCTCAATGTAATCGTGCTGACTCAGTTACATGAATACATCAACCAGATGTCTGACAGATATAATGTGTGCACACAGTGTATATAATGGAATGTCATTCACAAGCACACATTCACAAATACATGAACATATATGAATGCACTTAAATGAATCAATAAGGTCTTTCATGCACACATGCATATGGTGACTTATGGTGTTTGCTATCATCAAAACCACAGGGACACAACAATCTCCCCCTTTTTGATGATGGCAACACTATGAGTCACACTGACTCAAGTCAAAAACATTCTCCCCCTTTCACTTCAGTAAAAAGACATGCGTAAGAGAGAGGAAAATTAAGCAGATATGAAACGATTGATATAACATTTCTCCCTTTAACTACATGAAAGCCCATTCTTCCCAAAAGAGCAATATGACTCATACCACTTTCTCCCCCTTTGTTAAAAAAAATCATGGAAGATGTATGAATGCAGAGATGCAGATGCAACAACAAGTGCAAGAACTCCCCCTAAATATATGAATGCAAGACAAATCTCCCCCTTTAAGAATTCTCAAGAAAGCTCCCCCTCAATAAATGGAACCTTATGAAATGAATGAGAAGGAGACCACTGGGGCAATCAAGGACAAGTTCAGGTCATGATGAATCAAGGACAGTGAGTAAAGAATTTCCAATAGGCTCCAATCATAAGAAATTCAACAAGATTTTCAGAGAGATATCAATCTCATAAATCCAAAACATAAGTTTTCAAAGTCTTCCATTATAAGGGCTTATGAATGAATTTTATTGATCAGCAGGGTTTAAACATGATGTATGCTAAGTTTGTCAATAAAATTCTGTATTTATATCTAAAGTCATGGTTTAATAAAAATGAACCAAGCCCTCATATATATATATATCTTGATTAATCTCCCTTTCTCTTACACAATCAAAATTATTGACTTCTTTCGGAATTACATGCACTAGTATTGAGATCAAGCAATTATGAAGTCATATGATTTTTTCTAGGGTTGTAGCAATTTGATTTTTACATCAATATTCAAATATAGCAATTTGTTCAACAAATTTTCATGCTACAAATTTTACGAGCACTCTAGTTCAGTGTACACCTTGTAACTAGAGGATATGCGTTGATTAGACGCCAATATCCCTAAGCACTTAGTGTAACTAACAGTCATGTTTTATATTAACAGAGGTAACATTTACACTTTATGACATATCTCAACTCATTTCTTGATGAGTGAGATGTATTTCTCAGTGTGCATGCCAGTGCTCTGCCTGATTAACACTCATTCTTAAGCAGAGTTAACTATGGCACCTCATGACACAGTCCTTTGGACATGTGTTTCTCAGTGACCAAAGTCATTGCTCTGACAGAATTTACCCTTTAGACATTTCAGAAAAACTCATTTGCTTCAAATCAATAATAATTTCATGTACTTAACCAAATAAAGCCATGTATTCAATAATGCATATTTCAAAAGATTTTACAAGACATAGTATGAAACAGATGGTTAAAGTTTATTAAATATGATTCAGATATTTTTTAGAGATTTTAAAGTCAAACTCAATGAATACATTAAACTTAAACCACCTGAGTTATTTCAGACATTCATAACAACGTATAATAGAAGATTCCTAGTTCAAGTGTTTTTCATATTTATGATCGAGATAGCCCCATTGAAATCTTCATGAAAGACTGATAGAATTCTGATACCAAATGGTAGAAGAGATTTTGAAGCCCAGTGTTTTCAAAATATGATCAAGGTTTGTCAACAAATGCAATGAATTCTGACAAGTGTATGCATTTGACAACGTGCATGCAATGCATTGACTCCCCCTGACAATATGCATTCAGTCAATCTTTTTGGTAATTTTAATGTAATGAAATGCACTTAACTATATGTATGCAAAGTCAAGCAAAGACTCAACATTGAATGCTATGCAAAGACAAGCAATTAACTACCCCTGAAAACATGCAATGTTTGCCATGAGAACAGAACATATGTCTTTGAGACTCATGCACATTCAGACTGCCCTATCAAGCAATAAGACCCATGGTACTAGGCGGAGAACCTGGTCTAAAAGATCATCTCACACACAGTAAGAACCTCCAGACAGATTTCCCTACCTTTTAGTAGCTTACTATTTGATATACCATAGTGGTCAATCATGATAATTCAACATGCAGTCCTATAAGCAATCCAGATTTTCAGTGAGCTATGCAACAGAAAAATTTCAAACAACATTCATATGTAGTTCGGATTTTCAGAAATTACAAGTTTATTCTCATTTCAATATCTAAACAGCCAATTCATATGAGCATTGAGAGACATGAATACTCATAGTGTGCAAAAGATGACAAATATGCATGAACACATCAAACAAGATATGCAATGAATTTTAAAACAGGAAATGCAGGGAGTTTACCTAAAAAGTTCAGAAAGGGGTTTTCTTTTGAGTGCCTTGGCTTATTTACCCCTCTTTTTTTCTCAGTCCCAAGGCACACCTGCAAAACAAAATTTATTTTGAACAAACAGGTACCCAAGAGGTCTTGGGTCCTGAATTAACAGTAACATTTCTAGCAGGTTTTCTCAACAATTTTTGTGCATGAAGGTCATCAGATTTCATCAAATAGTAATTATACATTGAATGACCTATTTGACCACAATAATGAAATGATGCAGCAGATTTCAAATTCTTTTTATGCAAATTACTGTTGTCATGGAATTTATTGGCAGAGAGAAAATTCTGTTTACTATTATTATAGCAAGATGCAACAGATTTCAGATTTGATTTATGCACATTCTTATTGGCATGAATTCTATGTGCATATGCATGAAAATTTTTGTTGACAGATTTGAAATTCTATTTACCAGAATAAGCCAGCCAATAGTCAGCAGCTTTATGGCCTGGCTTCCCACATTCAAAACATGCAAGAGTTTTCCTTTCAAAAATAAATCCATTTCTACCAGAAGTGTTTCTATTGACAGGGAATTTACCAGATTTATAGTTAGACTCCCTTCCCTGAGCATGCCAATATTGGGCTGCAATGTGGCCCATCTTGCCACAGTGAAAACATGAATTAGAATTTCTTCTACCAGCTTTCGGCCAACATTCAAATGCCTTATGACCCAATTTGCCACAGTGAAAGCATTCAGTTTTCTTTTTATGAGGTGAAGGATTTTTATCATGAAATTTTCTTGCATTCATATCATCCTTCTCCATCAACTTACATTCATGCATCAGATGTCCAAATCTATGACAGTAATGACAGATCATTTTCTTTTTAGATGCATGTAAGTGTGTGTGAGGACTGTGATCAACATGCACTGATGAACCTTTTTTATTTATTTTCTATTTTCCAGTCCTTTTCTGATTTTTATCCTGTTTTTCTGTTTTCTTAGCCTTGTACTGAGGTGTAGATGAGGTAGAAAGCTTTTCCTATTCAGAAGATTTAACAAAAATAGTTTTCAGGTTGGTTCCATCAACCTTCCTCATGACTGGATTGTAACTCAGTCCCTCTTTCTTACAATTAACCTTTGTTCCCAGCATTTTCTGAACAATGGGCTGTTTATCTTTTGATGTTGAGGCTACAGTTGAAGCATTTACAAATGATGTCATTACTTTGTTCTGAAAAGCCTTTTTATTTAGATTATTGTAGCCCAACCCTTCCTTCTGAAAATTGACTTTTGTTCTCAGCAATTTGTTCAGATTATCTTGCCCACTAACAAATTTAGACAAAGATGTTTTCAAATCCTGAATTTCATTTTCAAGAGATGCAACGTTTATTTCATAACTTGCCATCTCCTGTTCACTACAATTGACAGCTTCATTCAAAACTTTCTTAGCTGTTTTGTATTTTTCAATTTCCTTTCTCAGCTCATCTACTTCTTCAGTTTCATTTATACAGATGACTTTCCCTTTCTCCAAAGTAAGAAGTCTTCCAGATATGGAAGAGTTCAGCAGTTTTAACTTCTCATTTTCTTCCTTAAGCTTATCATTTTGAATTAACTCATTTATTAGAGTCTGATCTTCTGAGTTAACGTTGCTTTCTCTCCCAGCTTCAAACTCCTTCAATTCTTTTTGTTGTTTTTCAAAATCTTTCCGTAATTCCATATTTACAGATTTGATGGCATCAAATTTTTCAATCAGCAAATCATTCTCTCGTTTAAGTTTCTCTAATTTTTCTTAATTTTCTTTAACAGATTTTCTAAGAGAGTCATTCTCAAATTTTAGCTTGTTTAAATCAGAACTAACACATTCAAAAATTTTCAGCAAATCCTTACTCTGAAGAGAATCATAACAAGTTAGGCTAAGCTTCTTCTCAAGTTCAGAGATTTCTTTTACATGATCTTGATTCTCAATCTTCAGCAACGAAATTTGTTTTTTCAACATATGAATATCAGACATAAAAGCATCATGAGATTGTTTCAACTCTAGACATTTTTCACAAGAGGAGCTTGAACTTTCTAACCCAGTACCCTTTTTCAATTTTTTATACTATTTTCTTAACCTCTCATGTGACTCTAATAAGTCAGCATATGAATTCTCCCAATCATCTAAAGTATAGTTCTCAAAAGGGTTTACCTCCTCATCATTATTGTCTTCATTCTGATTGCTGCCTTGATCGCTACCACTTTGATTACTTCTGTTAGCCATCATGCAGCTCGTTTGATTTTCCTTCCGAACTCCCTTTATCATCTCCAATATATCCCTTGCAGATCTGCAACCAAGGAAACATGAATGAAGAGCTCGATTAGTCACGGCCTTCATTAACTCCAGTGCTTTCTGATTTTCTACACACATAGATCAATGCTTGTTAGTCCATTTGGATTGATCTTTTGGTAGTCTATGTGGACCATGTGAAATCACTTTCCATAGGTCTGGATCAACATATTTAACATGAGCACGGAAAGCATTGTGCCACTGGTTGAAATCAGAACCACTAAAGACGAGTCGATGAGCCATTGAAGCAGATCAAAACTAATTCAAAGTAGTGGATTCAAACTGATAAACCAACTCTAACAAAAATGCACTGAAGATTGCAAGATCGGATCTGCAGGTCGCTGGACCTTCTATGCAGACACTGCTCTGATACCAATTGATAGGATCGGTGCAATGGATTCAGAGGGGGGGTGAATGAATCCCACCCTTCAAAAAACTTTTCGCTCAATAAAAGACTAGAACACTATCAAGGTAAATAGACAATCTAAAGAACAAGTTAAATTCTCTTTTAAACCACTGAGCAAATATATAAGGCGTGCCAAAACAAGCAACTAGCGGAAGTAGAAGAATGCAATCAACTTACAGCACGGATAGAAACAAGAATGCTCAAAGCAACCTGTGAAGGAGGTAGACGATAAGGAACAAGCGCAGAAGCCCAACCACACTGCATAGAAGATTTTTAGGTGGTTCGGTCACCAAGACCTACGTCCACACCTCACTCCAAACCGGAGTGAGGCTTCACTAGCTAACGCTAGAACCAGCAGACTCAGTCTGCGAACACTTGCTGCCAAACAGCTTGACCAGGGGAACATCCTCCCCTCTTCCTCCAAACCGGAGGGCAACCCTAGTGACACCCAGTCACTAGAAACCAGAGACCGAGGTCTCTCTTCCTCCACCTAGGAGGGAACCCACCAGTGACACCCAGTCACTGACAACCAGAGACACAAGTCTCTCTTCCTCCAAACCGGAGGGAACACCTGGACTTGCAACCCACAAGACTAGAACCGGAGACGAATCTCCCTTCCTCCAAACCGAAGGAGAACCCACAAGTGACAACCTGTCACTTGCAAATCGGAGACAAGACTCCCTTCTGTTGAGACCACAAGAGGAAAATCGATCTCTAACCAGAAAATCGGGAGGCACAGTGATCAAATAAAAGGAAAATAAGAAATGAAAATACAGCACTCGGAAAGCTGAAAACGCAATGTAACATGTAGCTCTCGCAGGAGCAAATTGGATTGGATCTGATCCAAGTCCAGTAGACCGATCTTCAATAAAATCTTCTTTCTTCTTCTCCACAAACTCTCTCTCTTTCTCTTCTTCTTCTTCTACTTTCACACTCTGCCTCTCTGCTCTTTTTCTTCTTTCACACTCTGCCTCTCTGCTCTTTTTCTTCTTCTTCTTCTTCTTCTTCTTCTTCTTCTTCTTCTTCTGCTCACTGCCTCTCTACTGCTCTCACTTTCTTTTATCACTCTCTCGATCAGCCCTCTCCGATCAGTCTTCTGCAGATGAAGAACCCTCATACATATATCAGCAGCAACTAGGGCATGTGCCCCCTTTATCCATAGGACACCTCAAATCACGTGCCAAGTGCCAACCTCGGATCACGTGCCCATTCATCAGCCTGTACAATGACAGAGTTACTTCAGTCGATCAACAATGAGTGTATAGACTTAATGAAATAATGCATGAGCGTGTACAGACTTTAGATGCAGCATTTATGCAAGTATGTATAATGTGAGAATGTGTAGACTTAGAATGCAGCGATGTGCAGACTTGGTATGAAAGATGCATGTGCAATAGAAGAGAAAGTGTGTACAATGAGAATGAATGTACAGACATTACATTCACGAGTGTACAGACTTTTGATGAATGCATGTAATGCACTAAGCGATGTATAGACTTCATTCATGCGTGTAGGTATGATAACAACCGGATGTGTAGACATGAAACAGAGGAGTGTATAGACTTGATGTTTACATGCATGAGAACTTAATGTACAGACTTGTTGTCCCTGCAGCAGACGACACCAGTGTATAGACTTGCTAAGCTTTCGCTAAGTCTGTATAGACTTGATCATGCAGTGTCAACACCAGTGTACAGACTTGAATGAAAGCAATGCATGCACAATGATGCAATGTTCAGACTTTGTTGAAGGCTGTCAGTCAATGTATGGACTTGGCTGAAGGCAACGCTGAAGTAATGTACAGACTTCATGTATGCAATGCAGTGGCGTGTACACACTTTGTGACTGCGAAGCTATAGCATGTATAGACTTCACATATGCAATGCAGAGGCATGTACATGCTTTGATTTTGATCATGAAAAAGCAATGTTCAGACTTGCTACAATGCATGCATGTATAGACTTTGCCTTAGAGACGCTGCATGAAACGGTGGATGAACAGTCTTGGGCTGTACAGACTTGTAGTGTGCAATGCATGCGATGTATAGACTTGATAAAACTTCAAAGCACAAGACACTTGGCCAATGTACAGACTTGGAAAGCTTGAGCCAATGTGCAAACTTGAAACAAGTGAACACGGCGATGTGTAGACTTGGCCAATGTACAGACTTGAAGCGAAGATCAATGTGTAGACTTCAAAGCAGATGCCAAGGCCATGTACAGACTTGAAGTGAAAACCAATGTATAGACTTCAAAGCAGATGCCAAGGCCATGTACAGACTTGAAGTGAAAAACCAATGTATAGACTTCAAAGCAGATGCCAAGGCCATGTACAGACTTGAAGTGAAAACCAATGTATAGACTTCAAAGCAGATGCCAAGGCCATGTACAAACTTGAAGTGAAAACCAATGTATGGACTTTATGAAAGCATACGCCAAGGCTGTACATACTTGAAGAGACGCAAGGTGAGACAGAGCTGGTTGTACAGAATTTGGATGACGATGCACTGTAAGCAAACGCTGTGCAGACTTGATAGCGTGAGACGCTGGAAGAGACGATAGGATGTACAGACTTTGAAGATGTGGGCGAGACAATGTATAGACATGGTGCAGCTTCAAAGCACAATGTGTAGACTTTACCAGTGTATAGACTTTGGGTTCTGAATGTAGGTAAAGATTGGGAATGTATAGACTTGTCGAATGGCTTGAAACACAGACACGCTGCCAATGTATGGACTTAGATGCCCAAAGGCAATGTATAGACTTGCAAGTGTGAGACGTAGGTAAAGATGACAATGTATAGACTTTACTTCGTGCAAGCTACAAGATAGTGTATAGACTTGATGCAGCTTCAAAGCAGCTATAGGACACTGTATAGACTTGAATGTATGTGCAATGCAAAGGCAATGTGTGGACTTAGCGTGTGCAGTGAACAATGTATAGACTTGGTCATGCGTGAACAATGTATAGACCTGCGTTATGCAGCCAAACTATGTACAGACTTGATGAGGTGCTAAGTGAAACAGAGCTGGCTGTACAGACTTCAATATGAAGGCTTTCGCTGTATAGACTTTGAGAGAGATGATGCTTGAGACGATGCATGCACAAGGTTGTACAGACTTGGTCTTACAATGCAACAAGACTCTGGATGATGTATAGACTTTACGACCAAGATGCAACATAGTGTATAGACTTGAACAAAGCGTGAAGCACAGATAATGTATAGACTCTACGAGCAAGAGGCAATGCTGACTGATGTATAGACTTGCTCAGTGATGCACATGTGACGATGAACAGACGGTGTATAGACTTGTGAATTCACGAACAAGCTATCAAACCAGTGTGTAGTGCAGACTCTGCATGCAGTGTACTGACTGTATGCTCAATGCAATCGTGCTGACTCTGTTACATGAATGCATCAACCAGATGTCAGACAGATATAATGTGTGCACACAGTGTATATAATGGAATGTCATTCATAAGCACACATTCACAAATACATGAACACATATGAATGCACTTAAATGAATCAACAAGGTCTTTCATGCACACATGCATATGGTGACTTATAGTGTTTGCTATCATCAAAACCACAGGGGCACAACAATCTCCCCCTTTTTGATGATGGCAACACTATGAGTCACACTGACTCAAGTCAAAAACATTCTCCCCCTTTGACTTCAGCAAAAAGACATGAGTTAGAGAGAGGAAAATTAAGCAGATATGAAACAATTGATATAACATTTCTCCCTTTAACTACATGAAAGCACATTCTTCCCCAAAGAGCAATATGACTCATACCACTTTCTCCCCCTTTGTTAAAAAAAATCATGAAAGAGGTATGAATGCAGAGATGCAGATGCAACAACAAGTGCAAGAACTCCCCCTAAATGTATGAATTTAAGACAAATCTCCCCCTTTAAGAACTCTCAAGAAAGCTCCCCCTCAATAAATGGAACCTTATGAAATGAATGAGAAGGAGACCATAGGGGCAATCAAGGACAAGTTCAGGTCATGATGAATCAAGGACAGTGAGTAAAGAATTTCCAATAGGCTCCAATCATAAGAAATTCAATAAGATTTTCAGAGAGATATCAATCTCATAAATCCAAAACATAAGTTTTCAAAGTCTTCCATTATAAGGGCTTATGAATGCATTTTATTGATCAACAGGGTTTAAACATGATGTATGCTAAGTTTGTCAATAAAATTCTATATTTATATCTAAAGTCATGGTTTAATAAAAATGAACCAAGCCCTCATATATATATCTTGATTAATCTCCCTTTCTCTTACACAATCAAAATTATTGACTTCTTTCAGAATTACATGCACTAGTATTGAGATCAAGCAATTATGAAGTCATATGACTTTGTCTAGGGTTGTAGCAATTTGATTTTTGCATCAATATTCAAATATAGTAATTTGTTCAACAAATTTTCATGCTACAAATTTTACGAGCACTCTAGTTCAGTGTACACCTTGTAACTAGAGGATATACGTTGATCAGACGCCAATATCCCTAAGCACTTAGTGTAACTAACAGTCATGCTTTATATTAACAGTGGTAACATTTACACTTCATTACATATCTCAACTCATTTCTTGATGAGTGAGATGTGTTTCTCAGTGTGCATGCCAGTGCTCTGCCTGATTAACACTCATTCTTAAGCAGAGTTAACTATGGCGTGACCAAAGTCATTGCTCTGACAGAATTTACCCTTTAGACATTTCAGAAAAACTCATTTGCTTCAAATCAATAATAATTTCATGTACTTAACCAAATAAAGCCATGTATTCAATAATGCAGATTTCAGAAGATTTTACAAGCCATAGTATGAAACAGATGGTTAAAGTTTATTAAATATGATTAAGATATTTTTAAGAGATTTTAAAGTCAAACTCAATGAATACATTAAACTTAAACCACCTGAGTTATTTCAGACATTCATAACAACGTATAATAGAAGATTCCTAGTTCAAGTGTTTTTCAGATTTATGATCGAGATAGCCCCATTGAAAACTTCATGAAAGACTGATAGAATTCTGATACCAAATGGTAGAAGAGATTTTGAAGCCCAGTGTTTTCAAAATATGATCAAGGTTTGTCAACAATTGCAATGAATTCTGACAAGTGTATGCATTTGACAAGCTGCATGCAATGCATTGACTCCCCCTGACAATATGCATTCAGTCAATCTTCTTGGCAATTTCAATGTAATGAAATGCACTTAACTATATGTATGCAAAGTCATGCAAAGACTCAACATTGAATGCTATGTAAAGACATGCAATTAACTACCCTTGAAAACATGCAATGTTTGCCATGAGAACAGAACATATGTCTATGAGACTCATGCACATTCAGAATGCCCTATCAAGCAATAAGACCCATGGTACTAGGCGGAGAACCTGGTCTAAAAGATCATCTCACACACAGTAAGAATCTCCAGACAGATTTCCCTGCCTTTTAGTAGCTTATTATTTGATATACCATAGTGGTCAATTATGATAATTCAACATGCAGTCCTATAAGCAATCCAGATTTTCAGTGAGCTATGCAACAGACAGATTTCAAACAACATTCATATGTAGTTCAGATTTTCAGAAATTGCAAGTTTATTCTCATTTCAATATCTAAACAGCCAATTCATATGAGCATTGAGAGACATGAATACTCATAGTGTGCACAAGATGACAAATATGCATGAACACATCAAACAAGATATGCAATAAATTTTAAAACAGGAAATGCAGAGAGTTTACCTGAAAAGTTCATAAAGGGGTTTTCTTTAGAGTGCCTTGGCTTATTTACCCCTCTTGTTTTCTCAGTCCCAAGGCACACCTGCAAAACAAAATTTATTTTGCACAAATAGGTACCCAAGAGGTCTTGGGTCCTGAATTAACAGTAACATTTCTAGCAGGTTTTCTCAACAATTTTCGTGCATGAAGGTCATCAGATTTCATCAAATAGTAATTATACATTGAATGACCTATTTGACCACAATAATGACATGATGCAGTAGATTTCAAATTCTTTTTATGCAAATTACTGTTGTCATGGAATTTATTGGCAGAGAGAAAATTCTGTTTACTATTATGATAGCAAGATGCAGCAGATTTCAGATTGGATTTATGCACATTCTTATTAGCTTGAATTCTATGTGCATATGCATGAAAATTTTTGTTAACAGATTTGAAATTCTGTTTACCAGAATAAGCCAGCCAACAGTCAGCAGCTTTATGGCCTGGCTTCCCACATTCAAAACATGCAAGAGTTTTCCTTTCAAAAACAAATCCATTTCTACCAGAAGTGTTTCTATTGACAGGGAATTTACCAGATTTATAGTTAGACTCCCTTCCCTGAGCATGCCAACATTAGGCTGCAATGTGGCCCATCTTGCCATAGTGAAAACATGAATTAGAATTTCTTCTACCAGCTTTCAGCCAACATTCAAAGGCCTTATGACCCAATTTGCCACAGTGAAAGCATTCAGTTTTCTTTTTATGAGGTGAAGGATTTTTATCATGAAATTTTCTTGCATTCATATCATCATTCTCCATCAACTTACATTCATGCATCAGATGTCCAAATCTATGGCAGTAATGACAGATCATTTTCTTTTTAGATACATGTAAGTGTGTGTGAGGACTGTGATCAACATGCACTGATGAACCTTTTTTATTTATTTTCTATTTTCCAGTCCTTTTTTAATTTTTATCCTATTTTTCTATTTTCTTAGCCTTGTACTGAGGTGTAGATGAGGTAGAAAGCTTTTCCTGTTCAGAAGATTTAACAAAAATAGTTTTCAGGTTGGTTCCATCAACCTTCCTCATGACTGGATTGTAACCCAGTCCATCTTTCTTACAATTAACCTTTGTTCCCAGCATTTTCTGAACAATGGGCTATTTATCTTTTGATGTTGAGGCTACATTTGAAGCATTTACAAATGATGTCATTACTTTGTTCTGAAAAGCTTTTTTATTTAGATTATTGTAGCCCAACCCTTCCTTCTGAAAATTGACTTTTGTTCCCAGCAATTTGTTCAGATTATCTTGCCCACTAACAAATTTAGACAAAGAGGTTTTCAAATCCTGAATTTCATTTTCGAGAGATGCAACGTTTATTTCATAACTTGTAATATCCTGTTCACTGCAATTGACAGCTTCATTCAAAACTTTGTTAGCTGTTTTGTATTTTTCAATTTCCTTTCTCAGCTCATCTACTTCTTCAGTTTCGTTTATACAGATGACTTTCCCTTTCTCCAAAGTAAGAGGTCTTTCAGATATGGAAGAGTTCAGTAGTTTTAACTTCTTATTTTCTTCCTTAAGCTTATCATTTTGAATTAACTCATTTATTAGAGTCTGATCTTCTGAGTTAACCTTACTTTCTCTCCCAGCTTCAAACTCCTTCAATTCTTTTTGTTGTTTTTCAAAATCTTTCTGCAATTCCATATTTACAGATTTGATGGCATCAAAATTTTCAATCAGCAAATCATTCTCTCGTTTAAGTTTCTCTAATTTTTTTTCATTTTCTTTAACAGATTTTCTAAGAGAGTCATTCTCAGATTTTAGCTTGTTTAAATCAGAACTAACACATTCAAAAATTTTCAGCAAATCCTTACTCTGAACAGAATCATAACAAGTTAGGCTAAGCTTCTTCTCAAGTTCAGAGATTTCTTTTACATGATCTTGATTCTCAATCTTCAGCAACGAAATTTGTTTTTTCAACAAATGAATATCAGACATAAAAGCTGTTGGAGTTAGATGGAAGGCTCTTTCACCACAGAATGTGGATCTAGAGGGGGGGTGAATAGATCAACAGGCTAATTAAAAATTATGCCTAGATTCAAATGCGGAATTAAAAGAACACTGGACAACCACAGTCAAAGCACCGAAACAAGATCTGCTAAACAGACAAGAAAACACACGAAAGGCACAAAGACTTTTAGGTGGTTCGGTCAGTCCGACCTACGTCCACCCCACATTCAACTCGAATGTGGATTACTGCTGATACACAGCTTCAATCTGCTGGGCACTACAGCTTGCCAACAACGGCTGGGGCATACAGCTTATCCCGACCAGAGGAACACCCTCTGCAACAGCTGGGCAATACAGCTTAGCCATCCGAGACCAAGTCTCGCCTGCTGAGGATTACAGCTTCACATGTCTAGTGGAGACCTCCACGGCAATGCTACCTCACAGCTTGAAGAAACAAGAGTTCAAAAATAAAAATGCAGAAGCAAACTGAAAAAGAAAACCAAAATGGGAATGTAGCTCGGAATGAGCAAGCCTCAGCTCTGGTTTCTGAACCAAGAGACTGAGTTACAATAAGAGCAGCTCTCAATCTAAACTCTCTCAATTTCACTCTCTCAACACATCTCTTCTCTCTTCTCTTCTCTCTTTTTCTACTTCTCTGTTTTCTTTCTTCTCACTGTGGATCGATGGCTCTCTGCTGTATAGACTTTTCTTCTCTTCTGTCGATCTTCCTCCATCTGAAGATGAAGGCTTCATTATATACTATCAGCAGGTGGATGAGGGCGCGCGTCTTCCACATTTCTCGCCCAGAGAATTTGCCAGAACCGAGGCAATTCCATCCACGTGGCAGCACCTGATCACCTCATCCTCCTGGGATCACGAGCCATGTCAGCAATCACAGTAGCAGATCCCTGTCAGACAAATTATAGGATTATCAGATTAAGTGAAGAACTCTGTACAGACTTATAAGATGAACTGCATCGTATAGACTGCATTGTATGGACTTGTGAATTCGAATGCAGTGTATAGACTCTGCTCAATGTATAGACTTCATCTATGTGAAGCATCTGCTGTACAGACTTCATATGTGAAGCAACCGTTGTACAGACTTAAGCAATATGAATACTTGACAGTTAACTAACGATGTATGGACTTCAAGTGTGAAGACGTTGTGAATGCAGATGTACATACTTCATATGTGAAACAGCCGCTGTACAGACTTCACCAGACTTCACTCGTTGTACAGACTTCACGAACGATGCATGCAATGCATTGAAGGATGTACAGACTTCCTGAAGTGTGAAGGACTTGAGTGTATAGACATCATCATGTGAAGACTTGAACAAGGCATGTATAGACTTCACATCGTGAAGCAATGTATATACTTAGCTGAAGAAACTCTGTACAGGCTTGACCAAGGCAAGACAATTGAGTGTATAGACATCCACAATGTACAGACTTGCCAAGCGAAGGCGTTGTACAGACTTAAGCAATATGAAGACTTGACAGTCAACTGACGATGTATGGACTTCAAGTGTGAAGATGTTATGAATGCAGATGTACAGACTTCATATGTGAAACAGCCGCTATACAGACTTCACCAGACTTCACTCGTTGTACAGACTTCACGAACGATGCATGTAATACATTGAAGGATGTACAGACTTCTTGAAGTGTGAAGGAGTTGAGTGTATAGACATCATCATGTGAAGACTTGAACAAGGCATGTATAGACTTCACATCATGAAGCAATGTATATACTTAGCTGAAGAAACTCTGTATAGGCTTGACCAAGGCAAGACAATCGAGTGTATAGACATCCACAATGTACAGACTTGCCAAGCGAAGGGGTTGTACAGACTTAATGAATGATGCAAGGCAAACGAATGTATAGACATTCAATGTATGGACTTTCCAAACGAAACTCTGTACAGACTTGATCAGATCAAGACAACTGAATGTGTGGACTTCCAGTGTGTAGGCTTGACGATGAACAGACTTGATCGATGCAACGTCTGTATAGACTTGCTCAACCAGTCCGATGTACAGACTTGGAAAATTAATGCCAATGTACAGACTTTGGCAAAGCATCGATGTACAGACTTTTACCGTTCCAGCTAGAGGATGTATAGACTTTACCCAGTGCAAGCTACAGTGAATGAATGTATAGACTTAACAGTCTCCCTGGCTGTACAGACTTAGTCACAGGCTGAACAGTCGAATGTATAGACATGCTTCCACCGACCAGTGTATAGACTTTGCAAACGTGAGACGTTGAATGAGACGGTGGCTGAGACAATGCACAGACTTCAGGTGAAACAATGCAGCTACAGTGCAATGTACAGACATGCCTAAGACGCAGCATGAGACGCTGGCTGAGACGAACGCTGTACATACTTTGAATGCAATGTGTGGACTTTTCATAGACGATGCATGAGACACAGACTAATGTACAGACTTCACAAACAATGCATGAACGAGACGTTGAAGTCTGTATAGACTTTAACAATGAATACATGTTGCGATGTACAGACTTTGTCCATGAACTATGCATATGCATGAATGATGTATAGACTCTGAAATGCAAGCAATGCGGCAGTGTCTAGACTTGGCCAATGCAGCGTTATATAGACTTGAAGTCAGAATGCACAATGTGTAGACTTGGGGGCGTCGACCCATCAGAAGGGAGTGTCGACCCATCAGAACTGTCCAGACTACACAATGAAATGTATGGACTCTATGTTCATGCTGCAATGCAATGTAGACCTGTGGGTGTGTGCACGACAGTATAGACTCTGACTGCATTAGGTACACAGACAAACTGATAAAAATAATTTCATCAAAATAAGAACAGTTACCAATCAATCAAAACAAGCTGTTGCCAATAAAATAAAACTTATTGTCAACATCATCAACACAGAGGGGTCACAACAATCTCCCCCTTTTTGATGATGGCAACACCCTATTATATAGAATAGCAACATCATGTCAAACAGATGTATTTTTGATGAAAGACATGATTCGTTATTCAGATTGTCATGCAGATGCTATGAATGACATGCTGAGACATGAACACAACTTTCTGCTCACAAAATCTCCCCCTTTGCCATAGACATGATGCAAACACTTCCCTGGAGTGAACTCATCAAGAAGACAATATATTCTCCCCCTTTGCCATCAACACAGAGGAGGGAAAATAAGATGCAATGGAAGGAACTAGAAGAATCAGCTGACTGGCATTCTTAGCACGTAGTTCATAAATTAAGCAGCCAAAGCACAGAACCTTCAGTCATATGAATTGATAAACTGCTTAGAAAGTGAGGTTCTGGTTTAAAGGTTATAAAAGTAAGAGTTCATGCACTACATTCATTGGATGGGGTAGCTATGCATGATAAAATAATAAACTAGAATCACATTTGCATGAGAGAGTCAGTTTCATAAATATCTTACTGTCATATACTCAACAAAACTAATTGAGAGATACCAAGTCATGTATTGAAACTAAACAAATTGACATTCATAAGATTACTTTTGAAGGAACAGCATTTATCAATATGAGATCATTTTGGGCAGTCAGGTACGATTTGTCTTTTTGCTTAAGGGTATACGTTTATCAGATGCCAATACCCCTAGATACTCAACATGATGGACCATTCTGCTATGATCAAACTCAATATAAGTGATTTACATCTTTTTGCTTGAGGGTACACGTTTATCAGACGCCAGTTACCCCCAGATACTCAATGAAACCACCCTACTGTTTTGATCATTGTATACAGAGATAGCTCATACACCTCATGACATGAGTGTTTTCCACTTCTTTGATGGATCACTCAGTTTCTCAGTGATTTACCAGTCATTGCTCTGCCAATGCTATATTTTAATTTATTTTCAAGGTTTTTCAATATCTTTCTTAGCTGTCCTTTATTTGTTTCAGAATGACTTATTTAAGGACAATACACATACTTAGTTTCTCTAACATGATTTCAAATGAGTTTTCAGATTTCAGATATAATTAACTTTGTCTGACATGAAATAAGATGAGGGTTGAGTGCTTTATCAATTTTCAGCATCCTTATTTACTGATTGTAGGCTTTCAACTCTAAAGATTATAAAATTTAAACCATTAAAACAGTCTTTAAGCAATTAAAGTTCTTATGAGGGAAGAGGTCTATTTTCTATAGCTTAATTTTAGAACTGATTAAAATATTGCCATATTGTCAGACTCAATCATTCAGAGTCAAGGATTAAATAGACAGCATCGACGCTGGGAGTTCAAGACGTCTACGTATCAGTTGAAGAGGCAACAGTATAAGACACTGAGATAGTGTCAGTGCGTCGACTCCACGCTATTACAGCGTCAACTCATCAGAATAATGAAACAGAGACATTCACAGATCTAGCTCACTGCGTCAACGCCACAGTATAGCAGCGTCGATGCAGCAGTTCACCTTGAAATTCTAACAAGACTCCCCCTGTCTATATGCATGCAATTTTTGCAAAAGATGACTGATCAGATGATTTTTGAAGTTCATGCTTATTCATACTATACTATCATGCAATGTGACCACCAGGGTTATGCAGAGAAATGTAGTGAAAAACAGTTCTATATGCATGTTATTTTAGACACATTACTGACTAAATGATATGCAGTGATGATCATGAGAAAACAATATGAGTGTCATGCGTGATCATGAGTCTGTTGCACCAATCAACCTTCACAAAGTTTTAGACAGTCTATCAGATGTAGGTCCGAATCAGAGATTGTATTCAAAATAGCTGAAAATTTTATTCATCATGCTGAAACTTACACAAGCCATGTTCTCTTCTAATAAATTTATACTTTTCATTTCCAATTGGCTTAGTAAAGATATCAGCAATTTGTTTGTCTGTTTCAATGAAATTCAGTTCGATTTCCTTTTTATTCACAGCATCTCTCAAGAAATGATGTTTTATCTCTATATGCTTAGTCCTTGAATGGTGAACAGGATTTTTAGCAAGGCATATGGCACTAGTATTATCATATAAAATTAGAATGCATTCCAATTTTATCTGATAATCATCTAGTTGGTGCTTGATCCATAGTACTTGGGCAGCACAATTACCTGCAGCAACATATTCAGCCTCAGCTGTAGACAAGGCTACAGTGTGTTACTTTTTAGATGCCCAAGATACTAGACAGCCACCAAGGAATTGGCAATAGCCACTAGTGCTCTTTCTATCTACTCGACACCCAGCATAGTCTGCATCAGTGTAGGCTAGAAGATCTAACTCACACTTAGCAGGATACCAAAGACCTAGCTGTTGGGTGCCTAGTAAATATCTAAAAATCATCTTCACAGCCTTAAGATGAGATTCTTTAGGACTAGCTTGAAACCTAGAGCATAAACACACTACAAATTGAATATCAGGCCTAGATGCTGTAAGGTAAAGAAGGGATCCGATCATACCTCTATATAGCCTTTGGTCCACTGGTTTACCTTTAAGATCTTCATCCAAACTGGTTGAGGTACCCATTGGAGCAGCTATTTCCTTGAGGTTGTCCATTTTGTACTTCTTCAATAAATTCTTTACGTACTTGGACTGAGAGATGAAAGTGCCATCCTCTGATTGTGTAACATGCAGTCCAAGAAATAGTTTGAGCTCGCCCATTGAGCTCATTTCAAACTCATTAGTCATTATCTGAGAGAATTCCTCACATAATTTGGGGTTAGTTGACCCAAACACAATGTCATCCACATAAATCTGAATAATAAGAATATATGAATGACTCACTTTAGTAAACAATGTTTGATCAACAATACCTCTTGTGAAATTCTTATCGGTGAGGAACTTACTCAACCTGTCATACCAAGCTCTAGGAGCTTGCTTTAAACTATAAAGAGCTTTATTGAGTTTGTAAACATGATTAGGGAAATCTAAACATTCAAACCTAGGAGGTTGTCTCACATAGACATCCTCACTAATTTCCCCATTTAGGAAAGCAGATTTCACATCCATCTGCTGAAGATTTATACCTAGGGAGCATGCATAAGCCAATAATATTCTGATTGCTTCTAACCTAGCTATAGGGGTAAAAGACTCTTCAAACTATATTCCAAATTCCTGATTGTACCCCTGAGCTACAAGTCAGGCTTTATTTTTAATGACATTCCCTGATTCATCAGTTTTATTTCTAAACACCCATTTAGTCCCTATGACTGTTTCATGATCAGGAGGTGGAACCAATTGCCACACCTTATTCCTGTCAAATTGATTAAGCTCCTCATGCATGGCATTAATCCAATGCATATCTTGGAGAGCACAGTCAATGGACTTGGGTTCTATATTTGAAACAAAAGCATAAGCATTCAATTCATGTTGAATTCTTAAGTGGCCTCTAGTCCTAGGGTGGTCATGTAGATTTCCAATTACATTATCTACAGGATGATCCTTAAGATATCTTATGTTTACAATTGAATTATCATGAGTTTGATTTACCTCCCCCTGAACTGTAGGCTCTTCTTCATCAAGCTCTCTATGTCCTTCTTCATCCTCGGATTTATCTTCAGGATCTCCTTCCTTCAGAATATCACCACCTTCTTCATTCCTGCATTCACCAACATTAGTATTTATCAAGGATTCATCAAAAATTATGTGTGGAGATTCTTCAATATTTTTAGAATTCAGATTGTACACCCTATATGCTCAGGTGTTTTCAGAATAACCAAGAAAAATTCCTTGTTCACCTTTAGGTTCAATTTTATCAAGGTCTCTTTTATCATTAATATGAATGAAACATTTACATCCAAAAACCTTGAAGTGGACAATAGAAGGTTTCTTACCCTTTAAGATCTCATATGGTGTTTGCTGGGTAGAAGGTCTTACCATGGCTCTGTTAATTACATAACAAGCAGTGTTCACTGCTTCAGCCCAGAATTTCCTAGGTAGACCACCTTCTACAAGGAGTGTACGACCCATCTCCACTAGGGTTTTGTTCCTTCTCTCCACAACTCCATTCTGCTCAGGTGTCCTTGGTGAGGAGTACCTATGGTTGATACCATTTGACGTGCAGAATTCATGAAACTGTGAGTTTTCAAACTCACCTCCATGATCAGTCAAAATGTTTTCAATTTTCTGATTTATTCTAACATAGAACTCCTGAAATTCTGAAAATGCATCACTCTTATGAGTTAAGAAATAGACCCAAGTATACCTAGAAAAGTCATCTACCAGGACAAACCCATACTTCCTCCCTGATAAGCTAACAGATCTGGTTGGCCCAAAAAGGTCAATGTGTATCAGCTCATAGAGTTTAGAAGACAGATTTTCAGTTCTAGACTTAAATGACTTTCTAGTTATCTTTGATTGAGTGCATGCATCACAGATTTTATTTTCCTTTTTGAAGGAAACATCAGGAAGTCCTCTAACCATGCCATGCTTATTCAGTTTATGCAAAACAGTGTAACTAGCATGACCTAACCTGCGATGCCATAAAAATGCTAAGTCTTCTCTACTGACAGTAAGGCAAACGTTAGTATGTTGAATGTCATCTAAAACTACCATGTATGTATTATTTATTCTTTTTCCATAAAATTTGACAATTTCAGAATCAGGTTCAAAAACCTTGCAACATTGAGAATCAAATAAAACATTATATCCTTTATCACACAACTGGCTGATACTAAGTAAATTATAGGCTAACCCTTCAACCAGCATAGCATCATCAATGCAGCAGGTAGAACACTTACCTACCTTACCTGATCCAATAATCCTACCCTTTGTATTGCTTCCAAAGGTGACAAGGCCTCCTAGCTTCTCGGTCAGCATGCAGAACTTGGCCTTATCTCCTGTCATATGCCTGGAGCAGCCACTATCCAAGTACCAAAAGTTGCTCTTGGCTGCCAGGCATACCTTCATACACAATTAGGTAGAGAGGTTTGGAACCCAAGACTGATTGGGCTCCATAACAGAAGAGGTAGAAGCAAAGCAAGAAAGCAGGCTTTTAGGAATCCACATTTGTTTAAATGTATTTTGTTCAGTGGATCCTACAGGTTTTCTTCTGTTGTTGTTCCTCTTCTTTTTGTTATTTTTCTTCTTATTTGCACCAACATGATTATTGACATTGTTGTTTCTTTGCCAGTGCCTTGGCCAGGTTGCATTCATGGAATTGTGGCCATAATAGTTCTGGCTGGCTGTGGAAATGTTGGTTCCTAGGTGTCCAATAACCATACCCATTAACCCAATTTCTAGTGTAAGGTCTTTGATATTGAGCAGCCTGATATGCAAGACCTGTATGCCTCCCCGGAGTTCTAGTCCAACCTGACCTATTGAAATAGGTTGACTGTGCATTGTAATGGGTCTGAACTCTGGGTTGGTAGAAATGATTGGGTTGACTCTTAGCAGCATTCTATCTCCCCTGCACCTTGGACCCTGCTGACTTATTCATAGGTTTGTTTTGGGTCTTCTTCAGAGGTGGAGGTGATGGTGGAGACTTGGTTACGTTGTCCTGGTGTTTATAAGACTGGGTAGCTTGACCCCTAACCTGAGATTGACCCTTTGGATTTTGCTTGGATGTGCTAGCTCTACTAGGCTCACTGACTTTTTGTTTGCCCTTCTCCTCAGCACTGGTCTTTTTCAGATTAGCATTTTTGTTCATTGAATTGTTTGGATTCATGCTAATTAGAGGTCCTTTTTCTTTTTGTGCAACAAATGAAATAGTTTTCATTCCAAAGGTTTTCGTTGCACTTGAATTAAATCCTAGGCCCTCTTTTCTGAAATTTACCTTTGACCCTAACAAAGCATTTAAGTTATCTGTTCCTTGGGTCATTTTCTCAATGGTTCTCAGTTTATCCTCATTGTCTTTCTGAATTTCATCAATAGACTTTTTCAGTTCATTATTTACATTGAGGACAGCTTCATATTTTTCAGAAACAATTTTTACTTCACTCTCACATTTCTGAATTTTCAGCTTCCATTCATCAATTTCATTTTCAAGCCTCACATTCTCTTCCCTAGAAGCTTTTAACTCATTTTTGATTTCATCTACTTCAGAACATGTGAGTTTCAGATTTTTATTCTCAGATTCTAAACATGCAATTTTATCAGTTAGAGTTTTATCATTTTGCATGGAATTGATCTTTCTTCTCAGATGCCTGTTTTCTTTTCTAATATCATCAGCTCTATCAGCTATATCATGGTAGGCATCTACCCAATCAGCGATAGTAAAATTTTCAAATCTAGTGATTACCTCATCTGAGTCCTCTTCTCTATCTTCTGAGCTTGTTGCCATAAGGCAAATGGGCTTCTCAGATTCGGCTTCACTGTCTGAAGTGTTGCTCAGGGAGCCTTCATCTTCATCACTCCAGGTACTCACCATTGCTTTCCCTTTCGTGTTCCTTCTCTTTGACTTGTCCTTATATTTTTGATTATCTGGACAGTCAGCTTTCAGATGGCCTGGTTTCCTGCATTGATAACAAGTGTTAGTTTTTGTCCCTTCGGCCGCCACTGTATTTCTTTTGGCCGAATCGTCCTACTCCTTTTTTGAGAAATTGCCTGAACTCTCTGGTCATCATGGCCATCTCAGAACGAGTCATATCTTCTTCTTCATTCGGGCTCTCCTCTGATGATGAAGAACTACTGGAGCTGGATTTGTTGGATTTGCTGGAACCAGCCTTCAGCGCTATCGGCTTCTTCTTCCTTTCAGCTTCTTCTATCCTTGGCATATTAATTTCATATGCCATCAGCGAGCCAATTAGCTCATCAGCTCTTGTATTGCGCAAGTCCCTTGACTCCTCCATCACAGTAGCTTTCGTATGCCAGGCATGAGTCAAGGACCGAAGTATCTTCCTTACTAAATCATATTCTGTCAGAGGTTTCCCGAGACCTCTTAGACCATTGGTGATGATCGTCAGTCGAGCATACATTTCTTTGATGGTCTCGTTTGGCTTCATCTTGAAGGCTTCATACTCAGACACTAGGAAATTAGCCTTCGTCTCCCTGACTTGAGAAGTCCCTTCATGGATAACTTCCAGTGCATCCCACATCTCCTTGGCTGAAGTGTACGCTGACACGCGGGAGAATTCAGTAGGGTGCAGAGAGCACTGGATGGCGTTTATGGCACTCCAATTCAGCGTGGACCTTCTGATCTCCTCCTTGGTCCAGACATCTTCATTCGGGGACAGCTCATAAGGTCCCTTGCTAACAACCTTCCAGATCTCGTAATCTTTAGCCCTTAGAAACACTTGCATATGATTCTTCCAGTATGCGTAGTTAGATCCATCAAAGAATGGGGGCTTGGTGGTTGAGTGACCTTCAGCTATCATCCTCGAGCATCCATCTCTGCCTATCCTCTTCGGGCGATGAGTCCCTGTAGAAGAGTATGGCTCTGATACCAATTGTTGGAGTTAGATGGAAGGCTCTTTCACCACAGAATGTGGATCTAGAGGGGGGGTGAATAGATCAACAGGCTAATTAAAAATTATGCCTAGATTCAAATGTGGAATTAAAATAACACTGGACAACCACAGTCAAAGCACCGAAACAAGATCTACTAAACAGACAAGCAAACACACGAAAGGCACAAAGACTTTTAGGTGGTTCGGTCAATCCGACCTACGTCCATCCCACATTCAACTCGAATGTGGATTACTGCTGATACACAGCTTCAATCTGCTGGGCACTACAGCTTGCCAACAACGGCTGGGGCTTACAGCTTATCCCGACCAGAGGAACACCCTCTGCAACAGCTGGGCAATACAGCTTAGCCGTCCGAGACCAAGTCTCGCCTGTTGAGGATTACAGCTTTACCTGTCCAGTGGAGACCTCCACTGCAATGCTGCCTCACAGCTTGAAGAAACAAGAGTTCGGGAATAAAAATGCAGAAGCAAACTGAAAAAGAAAACCAAAATGGGAATGTAGCTCGGAATGAGCAAGCCTCAGCTCTGGTTTCTGAACCAAGAGACTGAGTTACAATAAGAGCAGCTCTCAATCTAAACTCTCTCAATTTCACTCTCTCAACACATCTCTTCTCTCTTCTCTTCTCTCTTTTTCTTCTTCTCTGTTTTCTTTCTTCTCACTGTGGATCGATGGCTCTCTGCTGTATAGACTTTTCTACTCTTCTATCAATCTTCCTCCATCTGAAGATGAAGGCTTCATTATATAATATCAGCAGGTGGATGAGGGCGCGTGTCTTCCACATTCCCCACCCAGAGAATTTGCCAGAACCGAGGCAATTCCATCCACGTGGCAGCACCTGATCACCTCGTCCTCCTGGGATCACGAGCCATGTCAGCAATCTCAGTAGCAGATCCATGTTAGACAAATTATAGGATTATCAGATTAAGTGAAGAACTCTGTACAGACTTATAAGATGAACTGCATTGTATGGACTTGTGAATTCGAATGCAGTGTACAGACTCTGCTCAATGTATAGACATCATCTATGTGAAGCATCCGCTGTACATACTTCATATGTGAAGCACCCATTGTACAGACTTAAGTAATATGAAGACTTGACAGTCAACTGACGATGTATGGACTTCAAGTGTGAAGATGTTGTGAATGCAGATGTACAGACTTCATATGTGAAACAGCCGCTGTACAGACTTCACCAGACTTCACTCGTTGTACAGACTTCACGAACGATGCATGCAATGCATTGAAGGATGTATAGACTTCCTGAAGTGTGAAGGAGTTGAGTGTATAGACATCATCATGTGAAGACTTGAACAAGGCATGTATAGACTTCACATCATGAAGCAATGTATATACTTAGCTGAAGAAACTCTGTACAGGCTTGACCAAGGCAAGACAATCGAGTGTATAGACATCCACAATGTACAGACTTGCCAAGCGAAGGGGTTGTACAGACTTAATGAATGATGCAAGGCAAACGAATATATAGACATTCAATGTATGGACTTTCCAAACGAAACTCTGTACAGACTTGATCAGATCAAGACAACTGAATGTGTGGACTTCCAGTGTGTAGGCTTGACGATGAACAGACTTGATCGATGCAACGTCTGTACAGACTTGCTCAACCAGTCCGATGTACAGACTTGGAAAATCAATGCCAATGTACAGACTTTGGCAAAGCATCGATGTACAGACTTTCACCGTTCCAGCTACAGGATGTATAGACTTTACCCAGTGCAAGCTACAATGAATGACCCTAGCTGTACAGACTTAGTCACAGGCTGAACAGTCGAATGTATAGACATGCTTCAACCGACCAGTGCATAGACTTTGCAAACGTGAGAGGTTGAATGAGACGGTGGCTGAGACAATGCACAGACTTCAGGTGAAACAATGCAGCTACAGTGCAATGTACAGACATGTCTAAGACGCAGCATGAGACACTGGCTGAGACGAACGCTGTACATACTTTGAATGCAATGTGTGGACTTTGCATAGACGATGCATGAGACACAGACTAATGTACAGACTTCACAAACAATGCATGAACGGGACGTTGAAGTCTGTACAGACTTTAACAATGAATACATGTTGCGATGTACAGACTTTGTCCACAAACTGTGCATATGCATGAATGATGTATAGACTCTGAAATGCAAGCAATGCAGCAGTGTCTAGACTTGGCCAATGCAGCGTTATATAGACTTGAAGTCAGAATGCACAATGTGTGGACTTGGGGGCGTCGACCCATCAGAAGGGGATGTCGACCCATCAGAACTGTCCAGACTATACAATGAAATGTATGGACTCTATGTTCATGCTGCAATGCAATGTAGACCTGTGGGTGTGTGCACGACAGTATAGACTCTGACTGCATTAGGTACACAGACAAACTGATAAAAATAATTTCATCAAAATAAGAACAGTCGCCAATCAATCAAAACAAGCTGTTGCCAATGAAATAAAACTTATTGTCAACATCATCAACACAGAGGGGTCACAACAATCTCCCCCTTTTTGATGATGGCAACACCCTATTATATAGAATAGCAACATCATGTCAAACAGATGTATTTTTGATGAAAGACATGATTCGTTATTCAGATTGTCATGTAGATGCTATGAATGACATGCTGAGACATGAACATAACTTTCTGCTCACAAAATCTCCCCCTTTGCCATAGACATGATGCAAACACTTCCCTGGAGTGAACTCATCAAGAAGACAATATATTCTCCCCCTTTGCCATCAACACAGAGGAGGGAAAATAAGATGCAATGGAAGGAACCAGAAGAATCAGCTGACTGGCATTCTTAGCACGTAGTTCATAAATTAAGCAGCTAAATCATAGAACCTTCAGTCATATGAATTGATAAACTGCTTAGAAAGTGAGGTTCTGGTTTAAAGGCTATAAAAGTAAGAGTTCATGCACTACATTCATTGGATAGGGTAGCTATGCATGATAAAACAATAAACCAGAATCACATTTGCATGAGAGAGTCAGTTTCATAAATATCTTACTGTCATATACTCAACAAAACTAATTGAGAGATACCAAGTCATGTATTGAAACTAAACAAATTGACATTCATAAGATTACTTTTGAAGGAACAGCATTTATCAATATGAGATCATTTTGGGCAGTTAGGTACCATTTGTGTTTTTACTTAAGGGTTTACGTTTATCATACGCCAATACCCCTAGATACTCAACATGATGGACCATTCTGCTATGATCAAACTCAATATAAGTGATTTACATCTTTTTGCTTGAGGGTACACGTTTATCAGATGCCAGTTACCCCCAGATACTCAATGAAACCACCCTACTGTTTTGATCATTTTATACAGAGATAGCTGATACACCTCATGACATGAGTGTTTTCCACTTCTTTGATGGATCACTCAGTTTCTCAGTCATTTACCAGTCATTTCTCTACCAATGCTATATTTTAATTTATTTTCAACGTTTTTCAATATCTTTCTTAGCTGTCCTTTATTTGTTTCAGAATGACTTGTTTAAGGACAATACACATACTTAGTTTCTCTAACATGATTTCAGATGAGTTTTCAGATTTCAGATATAATTAACTTTGTCTGACATGAAATAAGATGAGGGTTGAGTTCTTTATCAATTTTCAGCATCCTTATTTACTGATTGTACGCTTTCAACTCTAAAGATTATAAAATTTAAACCATTAAATCAGTCTTTAAGCAATTAAAGTTCTTATGAGGGAAGAGGTCTGTTTTCTATAGCTTAATTTTAGAACTGATTAAAAGATTGCCATACTGTCAGACTCAATCATTCAGAGTCAAGGATTGAATAGACAGCGTCGACGCTGGGAGTTCAAGGCGTCTACGCATCAGTTGAAGAGGCAACAGTATAAGACACTGAGATAGTGTCAGTGCGTCGACTCCACGCTATTACAGCGTCAACTCATCAGAATAATGAAACAGAGACATTCACAGATCTAGTTCACTGCGTCAACGCCATAGTATAGCAGCGTCGACGCAGCAGTTCACCTTGAAATTCTGACAAGACTCCCCCTGTCTATATGCATGCAATTTTTGCAAAAGATGACTGATCAGATGATTTTTGAAGTTCATGCTTATTCATACTGTACTATCATGCAATGTGACCACCAGGGTTATGCAGAGAAATGTAGTGAAAAATAGTTCTATATGCATGTTATTTTAGACACATTACTGACTAAATGATATGCAATGATGATCATGAGAAAACAATATGAGTGTCATGCGTGATCATGAGTCTGTTGCACCAATCAACCTTCACAAAGTTTTATACAGCCTATCAGATGTAGGTCTAAATCAGAGATTGTATTCAAAACAGCTAAAAATTTTATTCATCATGCTGAAACTTACACAAGCCAAGTTCTCTTCTAAGAAATTTATACTTTTCATTTCCAAGTGGCTTAGTAAAGATATCAGTAATTTGTTTGTCTGTTTCAATAAAATTCAGTTCGATTTCCTTTTTATTCACAGCATCTCTCAGGAAATGATGTTTTATCTCTATATGCTTAGTCCTTGAATGGTGAACATGATTTTTAGCAAGGCATATGGCACTAGTATTATCACATAAAATTAGAATGCATTCCAATTTTATCTGATAATCATCTAGTTGGTGCTTGATCCATAGTACTTGGGCAGCACAATTACTTGCAGCAACATATTCAGCCTCAGCTGTAGACAAGGCTACAGTGTGTTACTTTTTAGATGCCCAAGATACTAGATAGCCACCAAGGAATTGGCAATAGCCACTAGTGCTTTTTCTATCTACTCGACACCCAGCATAGTCTGCATCAGTGTAGGCTAGAAGATCTAACTCACACTTAGCAGGATACCAAAGACTTAGCTGTTGGGTGCCTAGTAAATATCTAAAAATCCTCTCACAGCCTTAAGATGAGATTCTTTAGGACTAGCTTGAAACCTAGAGCATAAACACACTGCAAATTGTATATCAGGCCTAGATGCTGTAAGGTAAAGAAGGGATCCGATCATACCTCTATATAGCCTTTGGTCCACTGGTTTACCTTTAGGATCTTCATCCAAACTGGTTGAGGTACCCATTGGAGCAGCTATTTCCTTGAGGTTGTCTATTTTGTACTTCTTCAATAAATTCTTTACGTACTTGGACTGAGAGATGAAAGTGCCATCCTCTGATTGTGTAACCTGCAGTCCAAGAAATAGTTTGAGCCCGCCCATTGAGCTCATTTCAAACTCATTAGTCATTATCTGAGAGAATTCCTCACACAATTTGGGGTTAGTTGACCCAAACACAATGTCATCCACATAAATCTGAATAATAAGAATATATCAATGACTCACTTTGGTAAACAATGTTTGATCAACAATACCTCTTGTGAAATTCTTGTCGGTGAGGAACTTACTCAACCTGTCATACCAAGCTCTAGGAGCTTGCTTTAAACCATAAAGAGCTTTATTGAGTTTGTAAACATGATTAGGGAAATCTAAACATTCAAACCCAGGAGGCTGTCTCACATAGACATCCTCACTAATTTCCCCATTTAGAAAGCAGATTTCACATCCATCTGCTGAAGATTTATACCTAGGGAGCATGCATAAGCCAATAATATTTTGATTGCTTCTAACCTAGCTACAGGGGCAAAAGACTCTTCAAAGTCTATTCCAAATTCCTGATTGTACCCCTGAGCTACAAGTCTGGCTTTATTTTTAATGACATTCCCTGATTCATCAGTTTTATTTCTAAACACCCATTTAGTCCCTATGACTGTTTCATGACCAGGAGGTGGAACCAATTGCCACACCTTATTCCTGTCAAATTGATTAAGCTCCTCATGCATGGCATTAATCCAATGCATATCTTGGAGAGCACAGTCAATGGACTTGGGTTCTATATTTGAAACAAAAGCATAAGCATTCAATTCATGTTGAATTCTTAAGTGGCCTCTAGTCCTAGGGGGGTCATGTAGATTTCCAATTACATTATCTACAGGATGATCCTTAAGATATCTTATGTTTACAATTGGATTATCATGAGTTTGATTTACCTCCCCCTGAACTGTAGGCTCTTCTTCATCAAGCTCTCTATGTCCTTCTTCATCCTCGGATTTATCTTCAGGATCTCTTCCTTCAGAATATCACCACCTTCTTCATTCCTGCATTCACCAACATTAGTATTTATCAAGGATTCATCAAAAACTATGTGTGGAGATTCTTCAACATTTTTAGAATTCAGATTGTACACTCTATATGCTCGGGTGTTTTCAGAATAACCAAGAAAAATTCCTTGTTCACATTTAGGTTCAAATTTATCAAGGTCTCTTTTATCATTTATATGAATGAAACATTTACATCCAAAAACCTTGAAGTGGGCAATAGAAGGTTTCTTACCCTTTAAGATCTCATATGGTGTTTGCTGGGTAGAAGGTCTTACCATGGCTCTGTTAATTACATAACAAGCAGTGTTCACTGCTTCAGCCCAGAATTTCCTAGGTAGACCACCTTCTACAAGGAGTGTACGACCCATCTCCACTAGGGTTTTGTTTCTTCTCTCCACAACTCCATTCTGCTCAGGTGTCCTTGGTGAGGAGTACCTATGGTTGATTCCATTTGACCTGCAGAATTCATCAAACTGTGAGTTTTCAAACTCACCTCCATGATCAGTCAAAATGTTTTCAATTTTCTGATTTATTCTAACATAGAACTCCTGAAATTCTGAAAATGCATCACTCTTATGAGATAAGAAATAGACCCAAGTATACCTAGAAAAGTCATCTACCATGACAAACCCATACTTCCTCCCTGATAAGCTAACAGATCTGGTTGGCCCAAAAAGGTCCATGTGTATCAGCTCATAGGGTTTAGAAGAAAGATTTTCAGTTCTAGACTTAAATGACTTTCTAGTTATCTTTGATTGAGTGCATGCATCACAGATTTTATTTTCCTTTTTGAAGGAAACTTCAGGAAGTCCTCTAACCATGCCATGCTTATTCAGTTTATGCAAAACAGTGTAACTAGCATGACCTAACCTACGATGCCATAAAAATGCTAAGTCTTCTCTACTGGCAGTAAGGCAAAGGTTAGTATGTTGAATGTCATCTAAATCTATCATGTATGTATTATTTATTCTTTTTCCAGAAAATTTGACAATTTCAGAATCAGGTTCAAAAACCTTGCAGCATTGAGAATCAAATAAAACCTTATATCCTTTATCACACAACTGGCTGATACTAAGTAAATTATAAGCTAACCCTTCAACCAGCATAACATCATCAATGCAGCAGGTAGAACACTTACCTACCTTACCTGATCCAATAATCCTACCCTTTGTGTTGCTTCCAAAGGTGACAAGGCCTCCTAGCTTCTCAGTCAGCATGCAGAACTTGGCCTTATCTCCTGTCATATGCCTGGAGCAGCCACTATCCAAGTACCAAAAGTTGCTCTTGGCTGCCAGGCATACCTGCATACACAATTAGGTAGAGAGGTTTGGAACCCAAGACTGATTGGGCTCCATAACAGAAGAAGTAGAAGCAAAGCAAGAAAGCAGGCTTTTAGGAATCCACATTTGTTTAAATGAATTTTGTTCAGTGGATCCTACAGGTTTCTTCTGTTGTTGTTCCTCTTCTTTTTGTTATTTTTCTTCTTATTTGCACCAACATGATTATTGACATTGTTGTTTCTTTGCCAGTGCCTTGGCCAGGTTGCATTCATGGAATTGTGGCCATAGTAGTTCCTGGGCTGGCTGTGGAAATGTTGGTTCCTAGGTGTCCAATAACCATACCCATTAACCCAATTTCTAGTGTAAGGTCTTTGATATTGAGCAGCCTGATATGCAAGACCTGTATGCCTCCCCGGAGTTCTAGTCCAACCTGACCTATTGAAATAGGTTGACTGTGCATTGTAATGGGTCTGAACTCTGGGTTGGTAGAAATGATTGGGTTGACTCTTAGCAGCATTCTGTCTCCCCTGCACCTTGGACCCTGCTGACCTATTCATAGGTTTGTTTTGGGTCTTCTTCAGAGGTGGAGGTGATGGTGGAGACTTGGTTACCTTGACCTGGTGTTTATAAGACTGGGTAGGTTGACCCCTAACCTGAGATTGAGCCTTTGGATTTTGCTTGGATGTGCTAGCTCTACTAGGCTCACTGACTTTTTGTTTGCCCTTCTCCTCAGCACTGGTCTTTTTCAGATTAGCATTTTTGTTCATTGAATTGTTTGGATTCATGCTAATTAGAGGTCCTTTTTCTTTTTGTGCAACAAATGAAATAGTTTTCATTCCAAAGTTTTCGTTGCACTTGAATTAAATCCTAGGCCCTCTTTTCTGAAATTGACCTTTGACCCTAACAAAGCATTTAAGTTATCTGTTCCTTGGGTCATTTTCTCAATGGTTCTCAGTTTATCCTCATTGTCTTTCTGAATTTCATCAATAGACTTTTTCAGTTCATTATTTACATTGAGGACAGCTTCATATTTTTCAGAAACAATTTTTACTTCACTCTCACATTTCTGAATTTTCAGCTTCCATTCATCAATTTCATTTTCAAGCCTCACATTCTCTTCCCTAGAAGCTTTTAACTCATTTTTGATTTCATCTACTTCAGAACATGTGAGTTTCAGATTTTTATTCTCAGATTCTAAACATGCAATTTTATCAGTTAGAGTTTTATCATTTTGCATGGAATTGATCTTTCTTCTCAGATGCCTGTTTTCATTTCTAATATCATCAGCTCTATCAGCTATATCATGGTAGGCATCTACCCAATCAGCGATAGTAAAATTTTCAAATCTAGTGATTATCTTATCTGAGTCCTCTTCTCTATATTCTGAGCTTGTTGCCATAAGGCAAATGGGCTTCTCAGATTCGGCTTCACTGTCTGAAGTGTTGCTAAGGGAGCCTTCATCTTCATCACTCCAGGTGCTTACCATTGCTTTCCCTTTCGTGTTCCTTCTCTTTGACTTGTCCTAATATTTTTGATTATCTGGACAGTCAGCTTTCAGATGGCTTGGTTTCCTGCATTGATAACAAGTGTTAGTTTCAGTTTTCTTTGCAGGGTTGTGTTTATACCTTTTGTCCCTTCGGCCGCCACTGTATTTCTTTTGGCCGAATCGTCCTACTCCTTTTTTGAGAAATCGTGTGAACTCTCTGGTCATCATGGCCATCTCAGAACGAGTCATATCTTCTTCTTCATTCGGGCTCTCCTCTGATGATGAAGAACTACTGGAGCTGGATTTGTTGGATTTGCTGGAACCAGCCTTCAGCGCTATCAGCTTCTTCTTCCTTTCAGCTTCTTCTATCCTTGGCATATTAATTTCATATGCCATCAGCGAATGTATAGACATGCTTCCACCGACCAGTGTATATACTTTGCAAACGTGAGACGTTGAATGAGACGGTGGCTGAGACAATGCACAGACTTCAGGTGAAACAATGCAGCTATAGTGCAATGTACAGACATGCCTAAGACGCAGCATGAGACGCTGGCTGAGACGAACACTGTACATACTTTGAATGCAATGTATGGACTTTGCATAGACGATGCATGAGACACAGACTAATGTATAGACTTCACAAACAATGCATGAACGAGACGCTGAAGTCTGTATAGACTTTAACAATGAATACATGCTGCGATGTACAGACTTTATCCACGAACTGTGCATATGCATGAACGATGTATAGACTCTGAAATGCAAGCAATGCGGCAGTGTCTAGACTTGGCCAATGCAGCGTTATATAGACTTGCAGTCAGAATGCACAATGTGTAGACTTGGGGGCGTCGACCCATCATAAGGGAGCGTCGACCCATCAGAATTGTCCAGACTACACAATGAAATGTATGGACTCTATGTTCATGCTGCAATGTAATGTAGACCTGTGGGTGTGTGCACGACAGTATAGACTCTGACTGCATTAGGTACACAGATAAACTAATAAAAACAATTTCATCAAAATAAGAACCGTTGCCAATCAAACAAAACAAGCTGTTGCCAATGAAATAAAACTTATTATCAACATCATCAACACAGAGGGGTCACAACAAAAGCATCATGAGATTATTTCAACTCTAGACATTTTTCACAAGAGGAGCTTGAACTTTCTAACCCAGTACCCTTTTTCAATTTTTTATACTGTTTTCTTAACCTCTCATGTGACTCTAATAAGTCAGCATATGAATTCTCCCAATCATCTAAAGTATAGTTCTCAAAAGGGATTACCTCCTCATCATTATCGTCTTCATTCTGATTGTTGTCTTGATCGCTACCACTTTGATTACTTCTGTTAGCCATCATCAGCTCGTTTGATTTTCCTTCCTGACTCTCTTTATCATCTCCAATATATCCCTTGCAGATCTGCAACCAAGGAAACATGAATGAAGAGCTCGATTAGTCGCGGCCTTCATTAACTCCAGTGCTTTCTGATTTTCTGCACACATAGATCGATGCTTGTTAGTCCATTTGGACTGATCTTTTGGTAGTCTATGTGGACCATGTGAAATCACTTTCCACAGGTCTGGATCAATAGATTTAACATGAGCACGGAAAGCACCGTGCCACTGGTTGAAATCAGAACCACTAAAGACGGGTGGATGAGCCATTGAAGCAGATCAAAACTAATTCAAAGCAGTGGATTTAAACCGATAAACCAACTCTAACAAAAATGCACCGAAGATTGCAAGATCGGATCTGCAGGTCGCTGGACCTTCTATGCAGACACCGCTCTGATACCAATTGATAGGATCGGTGCGATGAATTCAGAGGGGGGGTGAATGAATCCCACCCTTCAAAAAACTTTTCGCTCAATAAAAGACTAGAACACTATCATGGCAAATAGACCATCTGAAGAATAAGTTAAATTCTCTTTTAAACCACTGAGCAAATATATAAGGCGCGCCTAAACAAGCAACTAGCGGAAGCAGAAGAATGCAATCAACTTACATCACGGATAGAAACAAGAATGCTCAAAGCAACCTGTGAAGGAGGTAGACGATAAGGAACAAGGGAACAAGCCCAACCACACTGCACAGAAGATTTTTAGGTGGTTCGGTCACCAAGACCTACGTCCACCCCTCACTTCAAACCGGAGTGAGGCTTCACTAGCTAACGCTAGAACCAGCAGACTCAGTCTGCGAACGCTTGCTGCCAAACAGCTTGAGCAGGGGAACAACCTCCCCTCTTCCACCAAACCGGAGGGCAACCCTAGTGACACCCAGTCACTAGAAACCAGAGACCGAGGTCTCTCTTCCTCCACCCAGGAGGGAACCCACCAGTGACACCCAGTCATTGGCAACTAGAGACACAAGTCTCTCTTCCTCCAAACCGGAGGGAACACCTGGACTTGCAACCTACAACACCAGAACCGGAGACGAATCTCCCTTCCTCCAAACCGGAGGGGAACCCACAAGTGACAACCTGTCACTTGCAAACCGGAGACAAGTCTCCCTTCTCTTGAGACCACAAGAGGAAAACCGATCTCTAACCATAGAATCGGAAGGCACAGTGATCAAATAAAAGGAAAATAAGAAATGAAAATACAGCACTCGGAAAGCTGAAAATGCAATGTAACATGTAGCTCTCGCAGGAGCAAACTGGATTGGATCTGATCCAAGTCCAGTAGACAGATCTTCAATAAAATCTTCTTTCTTCTTCTTCAAGAACTCTCTCTCTTTCTCTTCTTCTTCTTCTGCTTTCACACTCTGCCTCTCTGCTCTTTTTCTTCTTCTTCTTCTTCTTTCACACTCTGCCTCTCTGCTCTTTTTCTTCTTCTTCTTCTTCTGCTCACTGCCTCTCTACTGCTCTCACTTTCTTCTATCACTCTCTTGATCAGCCCTCTTTGATCAGTCTTCTGCGGATGAAGAACCCTCATATATATATCAGCAGCAACTAGGGCGTGTGCCCCCTTTATCCAGAGGACACCTCGGATCACGTGCCAGGTGCCAACCTAGGATCAGGTGCCCATTCATCAGCCTGTACAATGACAGAGTTACTTCAGTCGATCAACAATGAGTGTATAGACTTAATGAAATAATGCATGAGCGTGTACAGACTTTAGATGCAGCATTTATGCAAGTATGTACAATGTGAGAATGTGTAGACTTAGAATGCAGCAATGTGCAGACTTGGTATGAAAGATGCATGTGCAATAGAAGAGAAAGTGTGTACAATGAGAATGAATGTACATGCATTACATTCACGAGTGTACAGACTTTTGATGAATGCATGTAATGCACTAAGCGATGTACAGACTTCATTCATGCGTGCACGTATGATAACAACCGGATGTGTAGACATGAAACAGAGGAGTGTATAGACTTGATGTTTACATGCATGAGAACTCAATGTACAGACTTGCTGTCCCTGCAGCAGACGACACCAGTGTATAGACTTGCTAAGCTTTCGCTAAGTCTGTATAGACTTGATCATGCAGTGTCAACACCAGTGTACAGACTTGAATGAAAGCAATGCATGCACAATGATGCAATGTTCAGACTTTGCTGAAGGCTGCCAATCAATGTATGGACTTGGCTGAAGGCAACGCTGAAGCAATGTTCAGACTTCACGTATGCAATGCAGTGGCGTGTACACACTTTGTGAATGCGAAGCTATAGCATGTATAGACTTCACATATGCAATGCAGAGGCATGTACATGCTTTAATTTTGTTCATGAGAAAGCAATGTTCAGACTTGCTACAATGCATGCATGTATAGACTTTGCCTTAGAGACGCTTCATGAAACGGTGGATGAACAGTCTTGGGCTGTACAGACTTTTAGTGTGCAATGCATGCGATGTATAGACTTGATAAAGCTTCAAAGCACAAGACACTTGGCCAATGTACAGACTTGGAAAGCTTGAGCCAATGTGCATACTTGAAACAAGTGAACACGGCGATGTGTAGACTTGGCTAATGTACAGACTTGAAGCGAAGACCAATGTGTAGACTTCAAAGCAGATGCCAAGGCCATGTGCAGACTTGAAGTGAAAACCAATGTATAGACTTCAAAGTAGATGCCAAGGCCATGTAAAGACTTGAAGTGAAAAACCAATGTACAGACTTCAAAGCAGATGCCAAGGCCATGTATAGACTTGAAGTGAAAACCAATGTATAGACTTCAAAGCAGATGCCAAGGCCATGTACAAACTTGAAGTGAAAACCAATGTATGGACTTTATGAAAGCATACGCCAAGGCTGTACATACTTGAAGAGACGCAAGGTGAGATAGAGCTGGCTGTACAGACTTTGGATGACGATGCACTGTACGCAAACGCTGTACAGACTTGATAGCGTGAGATGCTGGAAGAGACGATCGGATGTACAGACTTTGAAGATGTGGGCGAGACAATGTATAGACATGGTGCAGCTTCAAAGCACAATGTGCAAACTTTACCATTGTATAGACTTGGGGTTCTGAACGTAGGTAAAGACTGGGAATGTATAGACTTGTCGAATGGCTTGAAACACAGACACGATGCCAATGTATGGACTTAGATTCCCAAAGGCAATGTATAGACTTGCAAGTGTGAGACGTAGGTAAAGATGACAATGTATAGACTTTACTTCGTGCAAGCTACAGGATAGTGTATAGACTTGATGTAGCTTCAAAGCAGCTACATGACACTGTATAGACTTGAATGTATGTGCAATGCAAAGGCAATGTGTAGACTTAGCGTGTGCAGTGAACAATGTATAGACTTGGTCATGCGTGCACAATGTATAGACTTGCGTTATGCAGCCAAACTATGTACAGACTTGATGAGGCGCTAAGTGAAACAGAGCTGGCTGTACAGACATCAATATGAAGGCTTTGGCTGTATAGACTTTGAGAGAGATGATGCATGAGACGATGCATGCCCAAGGTTGTACAGACTTGGTCTTACAATGCAACATGACTCTGGACGATGTATAGACTTTATGACCAAGATGCGACTTAGTGTATAGACTTGAACAAAGCGTGAAGCACAGATAATGTATAGACTCTACGAGCAAGAGGCAATGCTGACTGATGTATAGACTTGCTAAGTGATGCACATGTGACGATGAACAGACGATGTATAGACTTGTGAATTCATGAACAAGCTATCAAACCAGTGTGCAGTGTAGACTCTGCATGCAGTGTACTGACTGTATGCTCAATGCAATCATGCTGACTCTGTTACATGAATGCATCAACCAGATGTCAGACAGATATAATGTGTGCACACAGTGTATATAATGGAATGTCATTCACAAGCACACATTCACAAATACATGAACACATATGAATGCACTTAAATGAATCAACAAGGTCTTTCATGCACACATGCATATGGTGCCTTATAGTGTTAGCTATCATCAAAACCACAGGGGCACAACACAGTCACCCACTGTGCTGTGTACCTGGTCTACTGGATCTGTTCTTTCGCTCTCCCGCAAGGTGACGAGAGCGTAATTAGGGTAGAGGCCATTTATCCTGCCTGTGTCATGGCTTGGGGTACCAAGCTATCTCTTTGCCCTGTGGCTCTGTGCCTCATTTACAAGATGTTGGGAGACTTGCACAAGACATGTCTCCCGAGGAATCTTCGGACGGTTGCTCCGTTACACTTCTTTAATGCTTGGGTCTGTACCCTGTTCCCGGAGGCGGCTCCTCGGGCGTTACAGTCGGTTCCTCTTGTTTCGCGAATGATAAAATTCAAGAGTGCTGAGCCATCCACATTGGCGGAGCAGCTCTTCGCCATTCGGGGCAAGTTGGCCCGTATTCCCACAGATTCGCCCGGAGTTCTTCACTTCTGGAGTTTAGCTGCCCATTCCAGCCCGCTGGTGAACAGGATGTGGCAGTGCAAGCTTTTTGAGACTGAGGAGTATATCCATCCGATTTCCGGGGCCAAATGTACCAGGCCCATTCTTGAGCCAGAGTTGGTTGACTGGGCACTGGCCATCATGCCGAGTGTCCTTGTATTCCACAAGAGTGGCATTTTGTGGTTGGAGCCGTACTACCCATTCCATTTCAGCCGGAACTTTGGCTACGACCAACACATTCCACATTCTTCTTCACAGTTTGATGTGACACAACCTCGGACTTAGTCAAACAAGCACATCTAAGCATCCAAATGGGCCTTAATGGGCCACCGCTCTCTTCGTTGCACTCTATTCCCGGGGTGACTATGTGATACCAAGGGTGACTTATGGGAATGGACCCTTGCTGGTAGAGGGCCAGCAAGGCCAAGAATTGATTCCCCAAGGTTGGTTGCCCAATTCGATTGGGGCCGACAAAGTGCACTCGGGCACCGGGTCACACTAACCCACGGCGATCACTCTAAGTCATGGACTTGAGGATCGGGCGCTCCTCACGAATTCAGCGATGCATGAATCAAATATTGAGAGAGCTACACTAGGTGAGCAAGGAAGAGACACTTACTCGACCGGTTTGAAGAAACCGGTCCCGGTCGGAGACGAGGGCGAGCGGGGAGGCGGTGGTTCCCCACACGCCGCGGCGGTGTCGCTTGACCTGCCAAACCACTTACAAAACTACTCCTCTCGCAGGAGGGGGGACCTTGGGGTAGGGGTTAATATGATACATTCAAACACTACCACCACGCAGGGTGGGGCCTTCAGCCGGCCAAGCGGGGAGGGGTTGGTGGACCGAAACGAAGAGAAATGAGAACTAGGGATGTTGCAGCTTCAATCTGGAATTCTGGATAGGGGGTCGCTGTGATGGCTATGCCGGGCTTGTCCGGACTCCAAATTGATCAAAACCAGCTCCTGAAGCTTCCTGACTGGATGAGGTGGACTCCAGAATTTTTGGGGAAGCTCAGACGGTCGGAGGTGGCTGCACCAGCAACAGGAAGTAGCCTCCTCTGTCTGGCCGCAGGTACTGTCTGGACTGTAACAGCAAGTTGTAGAAGTGACTGAGCGCCCTCCCGAGCTCCGATCAGCACGAAACTAGCGGCATCATCTTCGTGGTCGAGGTAGCTTTCAGCAGGAGGTGACGGAGATGCATTCAGAGGTCGAGGATGGCCGGGGCACCCAGAAGAGTGGGTACTGGTCAGAGTAGACAGCAGAAAACAGAACTAGATAGATCGGGGGAGAAAATTCGTAACTTCTTCCTCCGGTGGCCGAACGGGGTTCTGTTTCTTGATCTTGAAAGATGACCAGTAGAGGAAGAACTTTGATGAAGGGGCTTCAGCCTGAATCCACTGGGGTTTGTCGTGGCAGAAGGATCTTCCACGCTCTAGTCCAGGATGAAGACCTCTCTACGCACTGTTGGGAGAATGGCTCTATCTGGCAGCTCCGAGCTCCGATCGTGTTGATTCCACCTCGCCTGCGAAGTATACTGGAAGGCCTTTCCAGAAAGGTAGGCCACGCCTTCTGAAGAACTAGGATGAATCCGTGGTTGACGCTGCAACAAGGGCTGTTCTGCAGATCTGCACAGCTCCAACCTACTAGAAGAAATGAGAGGGAGATGTGGCTTCTTTGGTGGAGGGAAATGGTAGGAATGACCTAAGGGAGAGTGGGGGCTCTTGTGGGGTGGATAAGGGAGCTAATGGTGATGGGGAATGGGGTGAAGAATGGATGGAAGCAAGTGCTAGCAGGTGGAGGAGGAAGAGCTACGAATTTGGGGAAGGTGGGTGAGAGGAGAAGGTGAGGGGGGCACAAGTGAGTGGAGGGAAGGGTGGATTTCAAATTCAAAAGGTCTTGGAAGGTGGGTGATTATGTTGGGAAGTGGAGTGCTTGCATTGGAATGGGGTAGATTTGGTTGGAAGGTGGAGGAAGGTGTTGGAATGGGGAGACTTCTACCTAGGAACTAGGGAGTGGAGTAATGGAGGCCATGGGGAAGTGGAGGGCATTAAAGGAGGTGGTTGGAGGTTGGAAGTGGATGGGAGGAGGGAGGAGAGAGAAGGAAATTCGGATTTGGGGTTGGAGGAGAGAGAAAGAGGGGTGAAATAGAGAGATTAAGAGGGGAATGGGTGGGGAATCTCTCCCCTAGGGTCTCTCACCCAAAAACTAGAGGAATCACTCCAATTTGAACTCAAATGGCAAGTTTAACTCAAAAGGATGTAATCATTCATTAACTTCAAATGAGGGGAGTGGGGTCCTATATATAGGCAACCCACTCTTTACAATAAGTCCCTGACAAAATAAACAACTACAAATAACCAAGGGGGTTGGGAGTGCTAATGGGCCTAGTCCAACGAATGGGGCCCAATAGCTTGGAAGGTGGGTGATTATGTTGGGAAGTGGAGTGCTTGCATTGGAATGGGGTAGATTTGGTTGGAAGGTGGAGGAAGGTGTTGGAATGGGGAGACTTCTACCTAGGAACTAGGGAGTGGAGTAATGGAGGCCATGGGGAAGTGGAGGGCATTAAAGGAGGTGGTTGGAGGTTGGAAGTGGATGGGAGGAGGGAGGAGAGAGAAGGAAATTCGGATTTGGGGTTGGAGGAGAGAGAAAGAGGGGTGAAATAGAGAGATTAAGAGGGGAATGGGTGGGGAATCTCTCCCCTAGGGTCTCTCACCCAAAAACTAGAGGAATCACTCCAATTGGAACTCAAATGGCAAGTTTAACTCAAAAGGATGTAATCATTCATTAACTTCAAATGAGGGGAGTGGGGTCCTATATATAGGCAACCCACTCTTTACAATAAGTCCCTGACAAAATAAACAACTACAAATAACCAAGGGGGTTGGGAGTGCTAATAGGCCTAGTCCAACGAATGGGGCCCAATAGCTTACATTAGACATCATGATGATACCAAACATAGGAAAATAAGTGCTAGACTTAGGGAAATGACTCAAATAAAATGGAAATACATCAAAATGACTCAAAGGAAAATTACAAAATGGATAAGGGGCCTTAATAGAGTGAGGCCCAAACTCAACTAGCTCCCGAATGTGAAGAAGTGGACCCGAGCCAAAGGGAGTCGTGGGTGATGCCTCCGTCAAATCCCCTGGGCCGCAAAGAGCTCGACGGAGTAAGGGTCCATCCGGCTAAGGTACCGCTCGAGGAGATCTGGATCCAATCGCTGTAGGTCCTCCCGACTTACCCATGAGTCTTTCAACGGAGGCCGATCCTTCCACCTGACGAGATAGCGCTCATAGACCTTGCTCCGGGTGGTAGTGACCTGCTCATCCAATATTTGTTCAATGCGATCACGCTGAGCTCTTTTGGCTAGTGGACTCTCCTCTCGGGTGGGTGCTCTCTCAAAGGAGGGAGTGGGCTCGATCTCCTCACTAGGTCTCACCGTGGGGCCCTTGTAAGACACTAAGTCGGCGACATTGAATGTAGGACTTACCCCATAATCCTCGGGGAGATCTAATTCATAAGCATTCGCACCAATACGCCTCAAGACCTAGAAGGGCCCAGTCCCACGTGGTCTCAACTTGGAGTTGGCTCCTGGGGAGAGCCTCTCCGTCCTTACCATCACAAAGTCACCCTCTTGGAACTCTAAGTGACGCCGGTGAGAGTCAGCCAACCTTTTATAAGCCTCATTTTTTATGCTAATGTGCTTGCGGATTTCCTCATGCAATTTTGTGAGTGCTGACCTTCTAGTGGTTATGGGTGGACCTGGACAACCATATATAGACCTTTTATGCCATGATGCCATATGGACCTTGATGAGCCTTGGTGGGCCGGGGCAACCATATGTGGACTTATCATGTAATGTTGTCATGTAGACTTTGGTGGGCTTAGGTGGACCGGGACAACCATATGTGAATCTATCATGCAAAGTGGTGATGCATGTCGGGGGACCCGGACATCCGTAGATGCCTTTGATATGCTTAAGACCCATGATGAATGAAGGTGGACCACTACATCCAAATTTGGACCACTCGTGCTTTCTACTTGACATGTGGGTGATATGAATGAATGGACCCAACATAGTGTTCATGCCAAGGGGTGTGGAAAGCCTAGACACTTGCATACTTTTCCCAAAAGTGACTTCCATGTGTATAGTGGTGGGACAACCTTTGAATTCCCATTGGAACGGATCGAATGGATCTAAGAAGGTGGTCATCATGGGGTGGGGCACAACTTTATTACCTAGGGATATGTGGCCCAAGGTCTTGGCTCCCAAGGTGTAACCCGGGTCATGGATGAGATTGGTTTGGCCCAATATGATGGGTGAGGGTAGGAAAGGGTGGGTGGTGGGTAAGATGGTTGGGTTACATGGGGAACTAGACTCCCATAGGAAGGGATCAAAAGGGTCGTAGAAAGGTCTTCCTAGAGGGAGGCACTCTATGTCTTCAAGGTTCCCAAATTGTGAGTCATCCTCCTCCAAGGTAAGTGGGCCAAGTTTTCTAGTGGGTTGGCCGAACAAAGTGTTTGGGATCTTAATGGGTGGGTATAGGAAGGGATCGAAGGGGTCATGGTAAGGGTCACCTAAGGAGAGGAACCCTAGGTCCTTTTGGTCCTCACAACCCCTTGATGGTGGATTCTCCTCCTCTAGTAAAGTGATCGGGCCAAAGTTTTTGGTGGGATGGTCGGCCATGAATGGAGGACTAGGCTTTCTACCCGAGATAAGAAGCTCTAAATCAAGGAGAAGGTTGGGCTCATCGGGTGTAGGGAGGAATAGAAGGAGGTCACTAGTGTAGCAACCAATGGTGCAAATCGAGGTGATAGACCCTATGCATAGGTGTAGGAGGCCAAGGCTCTTAGGTGGTTTGGCCATAGGGGTCAACATGCTAGTGAACTCAATTTGCCATGCTACGCCCTTAAGAAGATTCTCTAAGGTTTCCACTTGGTAGGATGTTTGGATTATGGTGTGATAGGAGTTAATGGGTGCAATGGGAATGTTTTTCTCCATGGGTGGGTAAACATAGGACACGATGGGGTGAAGTGGTCTCTCCTTTAGCCATCTAGCTAGGGGCCCATCTATGATTATGGTGCTATTTGTGAAGGCTTGTGGCTCTTGGGGGTTCAAGCTAGGGGACATTTGTGATTCTTCCTTATCACGGATATGAACTTGAGTTTCCTCAATGATGGGGATGGGTTCATCTACTCCCATGTGGATGGTTGTGGTCTCCTTTCTCAAGGGAATGGGAAGGTCTATTGGGGGTGGGGTGATGATGGTTGGTGCATGGTGTACCCGGGGTGGTGGGTGATGGGAAACTTTGGCTTGGATAGGGAGGGGAAGTAGTGGAAGCCTAGGACTTTGGACTTTTGGGGTAGGGAGTGGGAGATGGGTTGGTTGGGGTGGCTTGGGTTGATTGGTTTTGGGGGGAATGTCCTTTTTCGGGGACAAGGGAGGGGTGGTGGTGGGGACCAAGGGGTTTTGTGGGGTAGGGGTTTGGTGGGAGCTTCTGGATTGGAGGGTGGTGACAATCATGGGCCTAGGTGGAGGGGTGGACACGGTGTCCACTTGGTTTTGAATGGTGAGGGTTGGTTGAGTGGTGGTCATCATGGAGGGGATTGGGTCGATTAGGGTCTTGGATTGACCGGGTGGGGATGATGGAGTTGAAGTGCTCCTTGGACTTTGGTGATTTGAGTAGGAGGGAGAGGGTTGGAGAGTGTAGGGTTTTCTAAGCTCGGTCTTCATCTCATCCCAAGTGCTAATTGGAGCCTCCCTACGGATCTTTCTCAAACCTTCCACAACTAACCAATGAGTTTTAGCTTGTTTGGAGAGGTGTGCCTTGGCTAGCCTCATTCTCCTTTCTTCGTTCAAGGGGAAACTTTTAAAGAATTGGTCGAGAGAAATCTCCCAATCTAGGTAAAGACTTGGGCTATTGGATCCATCAAAGGGGGGGGGGTTTAATTTTCAAGTGTTCTAAAAATATGGTTTCTAGATTTCCCCAAAGGTCACTCTCATTTACTCTTGGTGCACGGCTATTTCCTTCAAGTCGGTCGAGTCGAGACATGATATCTTCAAGCCGATTAAGGACATTAGGTAGGGCTTCTATGATAGAGGTGTTGCTACCCACTTTGTTGGTAATGGAACTTCCATGAGGATTTGGGCTTCTTGGGAAAGTTGATGGGGATGGATATGACGGGTATGAAGCGGCCATTCTAGTGGACATGGGAGATGCAACTGAGGACTCTAAATGCATAAAAATGGCCTAGGACCAACTTGATAGAGATAAGTTGTGAACTTGCTCTGATACCACTTGATGTGACACAACCTCGGACTTAGTCAAACAAGCACATCTAAGCATCCAAATGGGCCTTAATGGGCCACCGCTCTCTTCGTTGCACTCTATTCCCGGGGTGACTATGTGATACCAAGGGTGACTTATGGGAATGGACCCTTGCTGGTAGAGGGCCAGTAAGGCCAAGAATTGATTCCCCAAGGTTGGTTGCCCAATTCGATTGGGGCCGACAAAGTGCACTCGGGCACCGGGTCACACTAACCCACGGTGATCACTCTAAGTCATGGACTTGAGGATCGGACGCTCCTCACGAATTCAGCGATGCATGAATCAAATATTGAGAGAGCTACACTAGGTGAGCAAGGAAGAGACACTTACTCGACCGGTTTGAAGAAACCGGTCCCAGTCGGAGACGAGGGCGAGCGGGGAGGCGGTGGTTCCCCACACGCCGCGGCGGTGTCGCTTGACCTGCCAAACCACTTACAAAACTACTCCTCTCACAGGAGGGGGGACCTTGGGGTAGGGGTTAATATGATACATTCAAACACTACCACCACGCAGGGTGGGGCCTTCAGCCGGCCAAGCGGGGAGGGGTTGGTGGACCGAAACGAAGAGAAATGAGAACTAGGGAAGTTGCAGCTTCAATCTGGAATTCTGGATAGGGGGTCGCTGTGATGGCTATGCCGGGCTTGTCCGGACTCCAAATTGATCAAAACCAGCTCCTGAAGCTTCCTGACTGGATGAGGTGGACTCCAGAATTTTTGGGGAAGCTCAGACGGTCGGAGGTGGCTGCACCAGCAACAGGAAGTAGCCTCCTCTGTCTGGCCGCAGGTACTGTCTGGACTGTAACAGCAAGTTGCAGAAGTGACTGAGCGCCCTCCCGAGCTCCGATCAGCACGAAACCAGCAGCATCATCTTCGTGGTCAAGGTAGCTTTCAGCAGAAGGTGACGGAGATGCATTCAGAGGTCGAGGATGGCCGGGGCACCCAGAAGAGTGGGTACTGGTCGGAGCAGACAGCAGAAAAAAGAACTAGATAGATCGGGGGAGAAAATTCGTAACTTCTTCCTCCGGTGGCCGAACGGGGTTCTGTTTCTTGATCTTGAAATATGACCGGTAGAGGAAGAACTTTGATGAAGGGGCTTCAGCCTGAATCCACTGGGGTTTGTCGTAGCAGAAGGATCTTCCACGCTCTGGTCCAGGATGAAGACTTCTCTACGCACTGTTGGGATAATGGCTCTATCTGGCAGCTCCGAGCTCCGATCGTGTTGATTCCACCTCGCCTGCGAAGTAGACTGGAAGGCCTTTCCAGAAAGGTAGGCCACGCCTTCTGAAGAACTAGGATGAATCCGTGGTTGATGCTGCAACAAGGGCTGTTCTGCAGATCTGCACAGCTCCAACCTACTAGAAGAAATGAGAGGGAGATGTGGCTTCTTTGGTGGAGGGAAATGGTAGGAATGACCTAAGGGAGAGTGGGGGCTCTTGTGGGGTGGATAACGGAGCTAATGGTGATGGGGAATGGGGTGGAGAATGGATGGAAGCAAGTGCTAGCAGGTGGAGGAGGAAGAGCTACGAATTTGGGGAAGGTGGGTGAGAGGAGAAGGTGAGGGGGGCACAAGTGAGTGGAGGGAAGGGTGGATTTCAAATTCAAAAGGTCTTGGAAGGTGGGTGATTATGTTGGGAAGTGGAGTGCTTGCATTGGAATGGGGTAGATTTGGTTGGAAGGTGGAGGAAGGTGTTGGAATGGGGAGACTTCTACCTAGGAACTAGGGAGTGGAGTAATGGAGGCCATGGGGAAGTGGAGGGCATTAAAGGAGGTGGTTGGAGGTTGGAAGTGGATGGGAGGAGGGAGGAGAGAGAAGAAAATTTGGATTTGGGGTTGGAGGAGAGAGAAAGAGGGGTGAAATAGAGAGATTAAGAGGGGAATGGGTGGGGAATCTCTCCCCTAGGGTCTCTCACCCAAAAACTAGAGGAATCACTCCAATTTGAACTCAAATGGCAAGTTTAACTCAAAAGGATGTAATCATTCATTAACTTCAAATGAGGGGAGTGGGGTCCTATATATAGGCAACCCACTCTTTACAATAAGTCCCTGACAAAATAAACAACTACAAATAACCAAGGGGGTTGGGAGTGCTAATGGGCCTAGTCCAACGAATGGGGCCCAATAGGTTACATTAGACATCATGATGATACCAAACATAGGAAAATAAGTGCTAGACTTAGGGAAATGACTCAAATAAAATGGAAATACATCAAAATGACTCAAAGGAAAACTACAAAATGGATAAGGGGCCTTAATAGAGTGAGGCCCAAACTCAACTAGCTCCCGAATGTGAAGAAGTGGACCCGAGCCAAAGGGAGTCGTGGGTGATGCCTCCATCACAGTTTGCGTTGCCTAACAGGCATAGGGCCGCGCAAGTTTCAAATGATGATGCTCGGATATGGTGGGACTTCTTCCACCGCCGGGAAGATGTTTCTTTCAGGGTGCCAACCCCTGCCCGTTTCCCCCGCGTCACACCTGAGTATATCAAGTGGTGGAATGCGCGGACGGGGTTCTACAGGAGCTCCCAGCGAGAATGTTGGGCCGTAGCAGAGCATAGGTTTCTCGATTCCCAGCCAGAGCCAATCCTTGACATTGAGTCTTATTTTTTGAGCAAGTTGAAATCCTGGACCCATACAGAGGCGAGGGCCTATCTGGAGGCCCAAAAGGTCATTAAAAGTCGTAGGATGAAAGTTGATCCGAAGCTGCCCCCAATCAGCAAGGATGACTATGTTAAAACACTACGGGGCTTATGCCGGGTAAGCAGCGAGAGGGTGGTCCTTCAGCAACTCCCCCTGCCGGTGGAGGAACCCATCTTGACTGTGGCCGACTGGCTTCCCGAGGTTGATAGGTTGTATCCTTGTCGGACCTTCATCCGTAGGGAAGATAGGCGGGCTGCTTTATATGACAACACCCCGTGGCTATTTGCACTCCTTCGCTCACACGGTCTCTCAGTGGGTGGCCCTAGCGAAGCCATTCTGGACCGGCCCCTCCATATCTCATTCAAGTATGCTGACAGATGGGGGCTGGATCACCTGAGCTTATATTATCACTTGTCTTCTCGTGGCCACGAGGATCTGGCACTGCTGGCTGAGCCGAGCGAGAAGATAGGGGACTTATGTTGGCTTATTCGCGAGGCAGCTTCAAGAGACAAAATGCCATCGCTATATTATTGGCCTCTCTTCCCCTTCTACACGGGGCCGGCAAGTATGTTCCATCTCTTCATTTAGGCCCTTTGGCCAGCTTCTTTCCTTCATTACGGTGCATTATTCTCACCTGTGTGCATGTGCAGTCTGACCAACTTCGGAGGAGACCCGTCACTTTAGGGAACTGATAATAAAGGCCCAGAAGCCAGCATACTTCGAGGTTCCCGAGCCGGCCCCGACCACAACGCCACTACCTCCCGGCGATTCGAGAAAGTAGACTCAATCCCAGTTGAGAGAGGCCGTCGGGAAGGCGAAAGCGGCGATGACCCGGGTAACTCGGGCGTGCCGAAAGAAGGCCGCAGAAAGGGGGTCAGCAACCGTTCTTCCTCCGGTTGTATCCTTTGAAGAGTTTGAGGCCTCTCGCCCACAAAGGCCAGAAGCTGAAGGTAGGCTCTTCTTTTCTTTAGGGTTCATTAGCTCACTTTGATTGCCTTGGCTAGCCCATGCTGACGGTTGCTGACACAGCTGCCGCGGTCGTCGGGCTGGAGGCGACGGTAGATGTCGCGACTAGGGAAGGGGCAGAGGAAATCCCTGCTGCTCCCGTAGAGAGAGATCTGCCTTCTCCAACACCCAGATAGGAAATGGAAGGTAATTTATAGTTTAATTGTGACGCCACCACGAATCATCATGTCTTCAGCCGGCTTGACCATTTCTTGCCATAAATTTCAGTTGATATACAACCATCATTGCTTCCGGGCTCGGAGAGTGCAGAAGAAGCGATTATCCAGGGGTAGGGTGGACTTGCCCTTGAGATTCCATCCACTGTTGCTCCTGATGTGGAGTGCACGGGGGAAGCTCCTGCCGCAGGTGATGCTCCTCCTGGCGAGACTCCTGCCCCGATGGTGGAGCGTCCCAAAAGAGCAGAGGAGTCTTCCTCCTCTGAGTAGGTCGATTATGGTGGCGGCTCCAGTGATGAGGAGTTCCCACCTGTTGACACAGAGACTGAGGATGCCGGGGCGTCTTCGGCCTATGAAAGTGATCATCCGACTTTTAGCCCACCCCGATTGTCATGGAGTGGTCCTGGGCCGTCAGGCTTGCTCGTGAGCGGAGAGGCTGGCGCCAGAGAAGTTGCCCTTAGAGATTTGAGCTTAGTACCGGCTGAGGTAAGGACCCACACGTGGTCGGCGCCTGCTGCCCTTCCTTTCTCTTCCTTTAGCTTTTTTAATGTACATATTTCTGGTGCAGACTGAGGTGGTGCTGCCAACCATGACGGTGCAGATACCCCTCCCGGCTCTAGGCACGGGCCACGCAACCTTGCCGTCCATCTTGCGGCCTATCGCACTGCGATACCCCAAGGACTATGCGGCGGCAGTGGCTCCAGCTGGACCCGGAGCACTTGTGAGGGTTGATAGTTTGGTAGCAGTCGAGGACTCTCAGCCATTAGAAGTCGCACAGCAGTTAGCTTTGGAGAAGGATGCCCCCCCTGAGATAGAATCCGGAGAGATCGTCGAAGAACAGATGTCCTTGGCTCTTGATATTCCTGTTGCACCTCCATCCCAGGGGGCTGGCAGGGAAATTGTCATCATTGAGACTCCAGCTACCGTATCAGCCACCGCGGTTGTTCCCTATACCAGTGCATTGCAGCTCATGCCGTCCTCATCTTCTGGTAAGGGCGATGATATCTGGGCCATTGTGGATGGTAGAGTGGAGTTTGAACTACCCGAGACGTCGCCGCTCGGTCTCTAGTCTTCGAGTGACCTGGTGTGGCAGTTCTTAGGGACCCTTCAGCAGACCATAACGGCCAGCAGAGATTTGACTTATGTTCAGCTAAGGGGCTTGATAGAGCACTTATCCCGCTCGCTGTTGGCCTTTGGTTGCCCCATGGACGACTGGACTCCACGGGTGATCTTGCTTCTGAAATATGTAAACATGAGGGAATTCTTAGGCCGGGAGGCAGCTAACCAGCTGGCGGCCGTAACATTGGAGCGGCCCGAATGTCGAACAGCTCTCATCTCTCTGAAAGGGACCGCGGCGAGGATGAGGGATGATGCCAATGCCTCTTTGCAGCGCCGAAACATTCTCACGGCCCGCATAGCGGAACTATATGTCAAACTTTCAAGGGCAGAGGCTGAGCTTCAAGAGGTAGAACGCTTGGAAGTCCAGAGGGTGGAGGAGGCAGAAATGGCCGAGGGGCAAGTTGCTTCCCTCGGGGAGAGACTATCTCAGCTGGAGGCCACTGAATTTAGACTATAGGAACAAGCCCGCCATCCTTCCTTGGGCATTCCGGAGCTGGAGGACATCTTCCGACGCTCTCTGCCATAGTTCTTTTCTATTTGCCTCTTTTTGATGGACTTCATGTATTCCGGGGAATGCCCCACGTAACATGTACCCTTTATTCTATAGGAATGAAAATCTTCATTTTGTTGTTAAATGATGACTCCATTCTTTCATTATTATTATTATTCTTCTTTTTTCGCCAGTTGATTCTAGTCCGAGCGTGTGGGTCACGAGGGCAGGAGAGAGCTCACGCCTTCAGCAAAGGGGTGAGGTGTTCGCTCCACCACGCCGTGGCTATCCTCGGGACTAAACAATGGCCAGTGCAAGCCGAGAGTCCGGGGGACCCAACAGGGTATAGAGGTCTCTTCAGGGCTAGGAAATAAGGGCAGATGGCCAGTCATCTGAATCCGTCGAAGCTGATGGAACTGAGGATAGGGCTTATTCATTAATAGAATTTATATGGAGCGAAAACAATCTGCTGCTCAATGAGGACGAGGAGTCCGGGTTAGGGGGGAAAAGTCGACCGGTCCTGTCGAAGGCGACAAGGGTGGATAGAGAGTCGGTCAGTCTAGGCGAGGAAAACTGAAAAAAATAGCGAGCGACCTTACTGATGTTGACAAGGACCGGAAAGGGCAGCGATCGATTTTGCCAATGGTGACAAGGGTCGAATAGGGTAGACAGTCTCACCGATGATGACAAGAACCGGAAAGGGTAGTGACCGATCTTGCCGATGGTGACAAGGGTCGAACAGGGTAGACGGTCTTGCAGATGATAACAAGGACCGAAAAGGGTAGCGACCGATCTTGCCGATGGTGACAAGGGTCGAAAAGGGTAGACGGTCTCGCCGATGATGACAAGAACCGGAAAGGGTAGCGACCGATCTTGCCGATGTTGACAAGGGTCGAAGAGGGTAGATGGTCTTGTCGATGATGACAAGGATCGAAAAGGGTAGCGACCGATCTTGTCGATGGTGACAAGGGTCGAAAAGGGTAGACGGTCTTGTCGATGATGACAAGGACCGAAAAGGGTAGCAACCGATCTTGCCGATGGTGACAAGGGTCGAAAAAGGTAGACGGTCTTGCCGATGATGACAAGAACCAGAAAGGGTAGAGACTGATCTTGCCGATGGTGACAAGGGTCGAACAGGGTAGACGGTCTTACCGATGATGACAAGGACCGGAAAGGGTTGCGACCGATCTTGCCGATGGTGACAAGGGTCGAAAAGGGTAGACGGTCTTGCCGATGATGACAAGAACCGGAAAGGGTAGCGACCGATCTTGCCGATGGTGACAAGGGTCGGAAAGGGTAAGAAATATATACATATATAGGTGGGACATTGGATGAAGACTCCGCTTCGACCCTGTAAAGGGTCTTCAGGACGGAGGATGGATCATCACTATTCATCATTCATTTATATAATTTTTTATTCACATTACTGACCTAAGCGCCCTTTCATGTTTTCACCGAAGCCAGCCCCCTCTTGCTTTTGCCCACGTGCCCTTTCGGGTTTTCACGTGGCGGGGTACCCGATTTTGCCCGTAACACCCTTTCGGGTTTTCGCTACAGTCGGGTTATAGCCATTTTTGCCCTTACCCTAATATAAGAACAAGGCCGGAGGGGTATCTCTATTTTTAACCCCATCTTTTTCTCTTCTTTTTTTTTGTGTAGGAAGAAGCCGGGACACAGGAGAGCCTGCCCGCTAGCATGCCGATCGGCCTTGTCGATGATGACAAGGGTCGGATCCTGGTTTAATTCATCGACATTGGTTAAATGCCGAAGCAAAGGGTACAGTTCTTAACGGGGACGGAAGGTCTAGGTTAAGGGTAGAGATCGACCGATCTCGCCGATGATGACGAGGGTCGGACACTGATTTACTCATCAGCAGGGGTTACTTGCCGAAGCAAAGGTAGGATTATTAACAAGGACGGAAGGTCCAAGTTAGGGGCAGAGATCGACCGATCTCGCCGATGATGACGAGGGTCGAACATGGGTTTGTTCATCAGCATGGGTCACACGCCGAAGCAAAGGTAGGATTATTAACAAGGACGGAAGGTCCAAGTTAGGGGCAGAGATCGACCGATCTCACCGATGATGACGAGGGTCGAACATGGGTTTGTTCATCAGCATGCGTCACATGCCGATGCAAAGGTAGGATTATTAACAAGGACGGAAGGTCCAAGTTAGGGGTAGAGATCGATCGATCTCGCCGATGATGACGGGGGTCGAACATGGGTTTGTTAGAGGATCTCCGGCAGGACTTTTGATGATTATCCCTTTTTGGAGTTTCAACGGGGGGAAGAACAAAGAGGAATTTTTAAATTACCACTTTACTGACTTAAGCGCCCTTTCGGGTTTTCGCCGAAGCCAGCCCCCTCTTTCTTTTGCCCATGTGCCCTCTCGGGTTTTCGAGTGGCGGGGTACCCGATTTTGCCTGTAGCGCCCTTTCGGGTTTTCGCCGCAGCTGGGTTATAGCCATTTTTGCACTTGTCCTAATATAGGAGCAAGTCTGGCGGGGTATCTCTATTTTTAACCCCATTTTTCTTTTCTTTTCTTCTTCTTTTTTTTTGATATAAAGGGTGGTAGGTCGAAGCGTGATGTCCGACCCTCGGTTGATAGTAGACGGCTGTTGGCCGGAGCACCGGGCCTCGTGCTGAGCAAAGCGGTTCATTCATTAGCAGGGGTTGAATGCTAACGCAAAGGAATGATCTTTCGCCAATTTGGGCGTAGGGCCCGTAATGGCAATATGGTGGATTCTTTTGAGAGCTCGGCCAAGGCGGAATGCCACTAGACCAAGGGAAGGTGGCTCGATCAGGGCGGAGTGCCACAAGACCAAGGAAAGGTAGCTCGGCTAGGGCGGAATGCCACTAGACCAAGGAGGGATAGCTCGGCTAGTGTGGAGTGCCACTAGACCAAGGAAAGGTAGCTCGATCGGGGCAGAATGCCACTAGACCAAGATAAGGGTAGCTTGGCCAGGGTGGAGCCCCACCAAACCAAGGAAGAATAGCTCGATTAGGGTGGAATGCCACTAAACCAAGATAAAGGTAGCTTGGCTAGGGCGGAGCGCCACCAAACCAAGGAAGGATAGCTCGATCAGGGCGGAATGCCACTAGACCAAGATAAGGGTAGCTTGTCCAGGGCGGAGCGCCACTGAACCAAGGAAGAGTAGCTCGGCTAGGGCGGAGTGTCACTAAACTAAGGAGGGATAGCTCGGCTAGTGCGGAGTGCCACTAGACCAATGAAAGGTAGCTCGATCAGGGCGGAATGCCACTAGACCAAGATAAGGGTAGCTTGGCCAGTGCGGAGCGCCACTGAACCAAAGAAGAGTGGCTCGGCTAGGGCGTAGTGTCACTAAACCAAGGAGGGATAGGTCGGCTAGGGCGGAGTGTCACTAAATAAAGGAGGGATAGATCGACTAGGGCGGAGTGCCACTAGACCAAGGAAAGATAGCTCGATCAGGGCGGAGTGCCACTAGACCAAGATAAGGGTAGTTCGGCTAGTGCGAAATGTCACTAAACCAAGGAGGAGTAGCTCGGCTAGGGCGGAGTGTCACTAAACCAAGGAGGGATAGCTCGGCTAGGGGGGAGTGCCACTAGACCAAGGAAAGATAGCTCGATCAGGGCAGAGTGTCACTAGACCAAGATAAGGGTAGCTGGGCTAGGGCGGAATGCCACTAAATCAAGATAAAGGTAGCTTGGCTAGGGCGGAGCGCCACTAAACCAAGGGTGGATAGCTCGGCTAGGGCGGAGTGCCACTTGACAAAGGAAAGATAGCTCGATCAGGGCGGAGTGCCACAAGACCAAGATAAGGGTAGCTCGGCTAGGGCGGAATGCCACTAAACCAAGATAAAGGTAGCTTGGCTAGGGCGGAGGGCCACTAAACTAAGGGTAAAGAATGACGGTCATTCTGGGAATGCCGGTTGAGCTGTGTGGTACAGCTTTCTATGCTTTCCGTTGAGGGGAGAGAACTTGACGACTCCTTTGTGGTCCACCAGGACATAGGCACCCCCTTTATATACTCGGCGGATGATATATGGTCCGATCCAATTTTCAACCAACTTCCCCTTGGGGTTGGAGGCCATCACTTCTCTTCTTTTAACCATCACCAGGTCTCCTTTCTTGAATTCTCAGCCTTTGACCAGCTTATCGAAAGCACGGGTCATGCGAGCATGGTAGAGTTGGATGTTTTGTTGTGCCCGGAGGCGTTTTCCTTCGAGCTCGGTGAGCTCTTCGAATCTTCTTTCTGCATTTGTCTGTTCACCGCTGGCTAGTCCATGCTGGACGACGACTCGCAGCGAAGGAACTTCTAATTCGATTGGCACCACAGCCTCCGACCCGTAGACGAGGGAGAAAGGTGAACACCCGGTTAGGGTTTTGTAGATAGTACGATAGGCCCGGAGTGCTTCGTACATCCTTTCTTCCCAATCTTTTTTATTAGACTTCACAATCTTTGTCAGAAACGTGCATAGTGTCTTGTTGAAGGCTTCTGCGAGTCCATTGGCTTGAGGGTTGTAGGGGGATGATGTCCTCCAGTCAATCTTGTATTTGTCGGCTATTCGATAAACCTTCTGGTTTCTAAAATGGCTACCATTATCAGAGATGATTCGACTAGGGATCCCGAACCAGAATATTATATTCTGCCGGAAGAATCTTGTGACCAGTTCCCCGGTTACATCTCTCAATGCGACCGCCTCTGCCCATCTGGAGAAGTAGTCTATAACTGCTAAGATATATCTGCACCCTGATGAAGATGCTGGTAGCGGCCCTACCATGTCTGTGCCCCACTGAGCAAATGGCCAGCTTGGTAGGGTCGGATGTAATGGCACTGGAGGTCTCCTTGCCACATTAGTGTGTTCTTGATATTTCTGACAAGCCTTGGCGAACTTGCAGCAATCATCAAACATAGTGGGCCAATAGTAACCCAATTTCTTTATCTCAATTTTCATCTTTGGGCTAGCCTGGTGTGCTCCAGCTGATCCCGCATGGACTTCTTGCATCACCTGTCCCGCCTCTGTTGAAGACAAGCAATGAAGTAGGACTTTCCTTCGAGCATCTGCCATTATTTAGAACAGGGTTCCGCTTCTCATCTCGTAAGAGTCCTTGACCCTTAGGAGCTTCATTCTCTGTTCTTTTTCTTTTGGGAGCTGTTGGTGTTGAAACCACAGCAGGAGATGTTCTCGCCAATCGGGCTGCTGAACCCCCTCGACGACTGCCACCTCAATTTCTTGCTCGTCGGCTAAGACTTCTGTTACACTGGGGACTTGCCGGCGGTTGATCACCGTTATATTCAGGCTTGCGTCTGGCGGGACCGCCAACAAACTGGCCAGCTTAGCGAGGGCGTCTGCCTGAGCATTCTGGCCTCGGTTGATATGCTTGATGCTGATGAAGTAGAATCTCGACATCAGGCGGGTTGCCAGGTGATGATAGGGGAGAAGTTCTTGCTTTCGCACATTGAACTCTCCTTCCATTTGTTTTATAACTAGCATGGAGTCTTCGAATGCTTCCAGCATCTAAATTTCCATGGATAGAGCAATTTGCAACCCGATTATCAGGGCTTCATACTCTGCTTCGTTGTTCGTGCAATGCTTGTTTATCGAGCAAGATGTGTGCACCACTTCCCCCTTTGGGGATTTTAGGACTATGCCTGCTCCTGCCCTTACCTTGGCCGATCCAGTGGCAGAGGTGTCAATTCTGGAAGCGCCATCGAAATATAGCTGCCATAAGGAGGGCCTTACCTGAACGGCTTCCAGGGTTTCATCTTCAAGAAGCTCAGGTTCCAGCGGGTAGTCCCCGGGTACTGGGTGCTCAGCGAAGAAGTCTGCAATAGCTTGGCCCTTGACGGCCTTGCACGGCACATAAGAGATGTCAAACTCCATAAGGATTACTGCCCATTTGCCCAGGCGACCTTTGAGTGCTGGCTGGGACATAATATATTTCAGGGGTTCCTCTTTGGATACCAGGCTGATTTCGTGCGACAACATGTAGTGTCGAAGTTTCTTAACTGCGAAGACCAGTGCCAGACAGACCTTCTCAATATAAGTATATTTCTCCTCAGTTCTGACGAGTCTCCGACTGAGGTAATAAAGGGCTTGCTCTTTCCCTTCTTCATTATTCTGGGCCAGCATTACCCCCAGGGAGTTATGTGTAGCTGCTATATATAGTTTCAATGGCCGTCCTTTCACCGGTGCGCCCAGCACTGGAGGAGTCTTCAGATAGTCTTTCAGCTTGTCGAAGGCTGTCTGGCAATCTTCATCCCAATAAAAGGGAACATCTTTCATCATTAGTTTGTGGAAAGGCTGGCATCGCCCTGACAAATTGGAAATGAACCGCCGGATATAAGCCAAGCGGTCCTGTAGTGATCTCAACTCGGAGAGGTTCCTTGGTGGAGGTAACTCCTGAATTGCTTTGATTTTTACGGGGTCTATCTCGATCCCCCGATATCGGACAATGAAGCCCAAGAATTTTCCGCTCGATACCCCGAACGCATACTTCATGGGGTTCATCTTCAGCTCATTCTACCTCAGCCTCTGAAAGACAATACGAAGGTCTTGCAGATGATCTTCTTTTCTTCTGGTTATGACCACTAGATCATCTATGTAGTACTCGACCTTGTGGTAGAGCAACTCATCAAAGATTTTGGTCATTACGCGCTGATAAGTTGCACCGGAATTCTTTAGTCCCAACGGCATCCTCTTATAATGATAAATGCCTTTAGGGGTTCGGAAAGCAGTATGGACCATGTCATACTTCACAATCCAAATCTGATTGTAACCGGATGACCCGTCCATGAATGACAGGGCTTCATGGCCGGTTGTAGCATCGATCATGACTTCCGTTATTGGCACCGGAAAGTCATCTTTAGGGCAGGCTTTATTTAGATCTCGGAAATCGACGCATATCCGGATTTGTCCATTCTTCTTTTTCACAGGGACGATATTCGGCAGCCATGTGGTGTACTGGTTTTCTTCAACAAATCCCACGTCAATAAGCTTGTCGACTTCAGCACAAATTTGGGTGATGAGTTCTGGCCTCATGCGCCGCGGTTGCTGCTTCACCGGCTCAGCCTCAGGGCTGATTGCCAGCTCATGTTGTGAGACAGCGGGATTTAGACCGGGCATTTCTTTGTAAGTCTAGGCGAAGCAATCCCGGTACTCTAGCAGCAGCTGGGTGTACAGCTCCCGTTCTTCTGGGGACAGTTGGGCACTGAGGAAGGTAGGCCTAGGGTCCTCCTCATTTCCCCAGTTGACTTCTATCAGTTCATCAACTGTGGCTTGGCCTCCGTCTTCTATCTCCGGAGGTGCCGGTTGGAGGTCAACGAAGTCTGGAATACCATCTTGAGGGTTGAGTACTTCGACTTCCTCGTCAGACACCACCAGAGCTTCTTGAGGATTCTTTGTTTCTTGTGCTAGCGGCTGCGCGGAATGTTCTATTAGCAAATCCACTCCTGTTGCAGCTCCCAAGGGTGAGAGAGCAGCTTCAGTCTTTGTAGATGAGGTTGTAGCCGCGATAGGCTGGTAGTTGTTTATTGACGGGCCTAGACAACATCCCAGTTTTGTAGCAGAAGTTGAGGAGGTCTCACCTTCTGGGGCAGTTGTATCTTCCGTAGAAGTGGCCTTTTCTTTCTTGGCAGCGTGTTCCTCTTGATCGGAGTCGACCGAGGCTCCCCCGATTAGCAGAAGGGGTGCTGAAGTTATCATCAGTGGGAACTCACTAGAGGGAGAAATTCCTGCTTCTTCAGTATCTTCGGCTTCACTGCTGCTAGCCGTATCAAATTTGGCTTGAAGGGCCGCCTCTTCCGGGTAGACCTGCTCCCAGCATCGGCAGGGGCCCGAGGTCTCTATTTCTTGATTTCCAAGTTGAGCCAGTTCAACATGCTCAGCTTCTACCGGGTATTCATCAAAAGTTGCCCCCAGCGGGCTATCTTCAGCAAGATAGAAGGCAGAGATGGTGTCCACCTCATATCGCCCACTGTAATAATATTCTTCCAGGGTGAAGCCCAACCCCGGATGTTGAGAGACACGTCTCATTTCCTTATCCAGATTTGCGGGATACCACATTTTCTGGAAAGCTTCTTTGTGCTTTTGAGACTGATCGGGGGGGATGTGTTGCTTCTGAAACATCCTGGTCATCCGATCAGTTGTGAATGCCAGACCCTGGACGGGAATTGGCGGGTTGCTTATATCTTCGGGGAGGCTGCAGTCTGTGTCTTCCCGAGAAGGGTGCTCTTCAGCCGTATAGAACAAGCTGCTAGGTCCATCTTCCTGTGTCACCTCCCAAGTTTTGAAAGGCTCGACAGTAGGGTTATCAAGACCGGGAGTTGGCTTGCTGAGGCCATCCGGGATTTCAATATGATTGCACCGCCGAGCGACCCGCACTTCATTAGCTTCAGGGTATAATATTGGGGGTGCTATTCTGCCCACGTCTCCGGATGCTGTGATATGGGAGACAACCTTGGGCTTGACATATCCGCACGGCGGTGGTGGATACCAACTGCTGCCGGATGTGCTTCTCGATGCCCCCGCAGGGGTCTTAGCTTCAGAGGTCTTCTGGGAAGGCCCTGTATATAGGTTGGCATCCTCCAAATGACATTCAAACACCTCGAACGGGTGGGAGTCTACAAATATCCTCTCCTCCTTCCCTTGGAGACTGTACTTGATGCATTGGTGGAGCGTGGAGGGCACCACCATATTTTCATGCTGCCATGGGCGACAGAGCAGTGCCTTGTACGAGGTGCGGGAGTCAATGACATGGAACTGCACCGTCGTAGTGAAATCTGCTAAGGTGATGGTGAACTCTGCCACCCCCATTGACACTTCGCATTTTTGATTGAAGCCGGCGATACGCATATCTCCGACTTTCTCGAGATGCACGTTAAAATGGTGCCTCTCGTATATTCTATAAGGCAGGATGTTGACCGCTGCACCGGGATCAACCAGAATGCTGTTCAGCTCCCTTCCATTCAGGTGCCCCTTCATATACAGTGGCCTATTGTGGCTGATGGTAGGCAGCAGCATATCGTCTAGAGTGAAGGTCATGCTAGCCTCCGGCATCGCTTCAGCCAGACATGTCTCAAAATGAGCAGGCATTTGGAGAGCAGTAATAATCGCCTGTCGGGTCTCTTCACTCAAAGAAAGGATCTCCCAGATTGTAAATCGAGCAGGGAGCTTCTTGAGTAGCTTCATTATTCGGCTCCCAGCTCGGACATTGGAGAGCTTCATCTCTTCAGCCCATCTGGGCTTGGGGAAGTCTTGGTTTGCGGGCCCTGACGGACCTGCTTCATCTTCCTCAGATTCGGCGCCCTTCTGGCTGGTACCGACTTCTGGGTGTTCTTTGTTAGCTACTGTGGGGCGAGCTCCATCTGCACTTGGATCTTCGGCAGATTGTGCTTAGCTGCGGGTGAATGTCCCCGAGTGTAGGGTTAGTCTCCAGACAGGGCTGCTACCCCTTGGACATCTTCATGAATTCAAGAAATGAAGGGACCCCCTTGCCCCCACTCTTGTTATATAGTCCTGGCGGAGGAGGGATTTGGAATGTTTTGTAGGGCTGCTCCCCCCTGAACATGATGTTGCGGTTGGGTGGCGGCTGGCGCCCCCATTTTCGGCCTGACCGAGTGACATGTGCAGCAGTTGCAGCCTCGCCTTGCCTCCCCCAGCATGGGGTGTCAAACAAATTTCCTCTTCTTCCTCTTCTCCAGATAGGTTGAAAAGTGTTGATAGAGTATTACAGGAGACAACCTGCACTTTATCGGCCTCAGCGGCCTTCCTTTTCTTCTTCTTTTTTGCTTCAGCGGGCGGGTGACCCCAGAACAGACCGCCCTCTCTATCGGGTGCCGCTTCAGCTTCCTCCCTTTGTTCGAGTGAGAGCTGCTCTAGTTCTTGCCACGGGATGTGGTCCCGCACCCGCAAAGGTTTCAATTCGGGCTGCACGTATTCGTCCAGCTCCTTAATGAGGTTTTACAGTCGAAGGACCCCAGGATTGGTTTCCTTGATCACTGGCAGCGGAGTTTGTCTCCTCCGATTATGTGTAGATATCCTGATAGTTGTAGGTGGAGTGACCCATACGGGTGCCACCATCGGCGGAGCAAGCCGGGGTGTGACACCACAGATATGCGCCCCCTCTTTCGGGCGGGGTGCCCTCTTTTTCTTATGCTTCACAGGGAACTACTGCCATCCCTGCTGTTCTTTCACGGGCTCCAAGAAATGAGCTTCATAGGTGCTTTGCGTGCTTGTTTCAGAGATCTCCTCGGGCAGTGCCTGGTATAGGGAGATCATGTTGACTCCCGCCCTCCTCCGAGGGGGTTCATGTGGCTGAGGAGGGTCCACTTTGTACTCTCCCAGCTCGATCTCATTTTTCTTCACCATCCCTTCGATGATGTCCTTGAAAACATAGCAGTCTTCGATTGGATGCCCCAACATCTGGTGGTAGGGGTAGAATCTTGGGCTGTCTTTTCTCTTTAGGTCCTCCGGCCTCCTTGGCTCTGGCAGGTTGACCATGCTATATTCCATTACCCAATCGAATAGAACCTGGGTCTTGTCCTTTGGAAATGAATAGGCCTTCTTCATCTTGTCCCTCAGCGAAGGGCCTTCTTTACCGTCTGGTGCTTCTGCTGGCTGTGGGGTGACTCCCTTCTTGCCTTCACTTTTCTGTTCTTCGAATGTCTTTATGTCAAGAGCGTTCGCTTCCTTAGGCGACGAGCGTCGCTCCACCGCCTTGCCCTTCTGGGTCGTGCCGGCAGTAGATGTAGGGGCAGGTCTGGCCAGGAAAGCTTCCACCTTGGCCACGACATTGTTCAACCGATCGAACGATCGTATTTCCATTCCGATCATCTTTTCCAGAACCTCCCTTCTAAGATTCTGTTTGAATATTTGCACAGCGTCCTCCTGATGTGGGGGCCGCTTGCACCTCATTCTGAGGTTCCTCCACCTCTTGATATAATCGAGGGATGTCTCATCGGTCCTCTGCTTTGTTGAGTAGAGTTCGGCCACTGTGACCTCCCTCTTTGTAACATGGAATCTTTCTCTAAACTTCTTCTGCATATCTGGCCAGTCGCTGATCGACCCGGCCGAGAGGCTGGAGTACCATTCAAATGCGAGCCCTGTCAGCGAGGACCCGAAAAATTTTAGCAAGTATGACTCGTCGGTGGTCAAGTCACCCATGACAGTCATATAATAGGCAATGTGTTCTCTCCGGGACCCCATCCCGTTGAATTTGTCAAACTTGGGCGGCTTGTTGATTTCCGGGGGAAGCCGCTTAGCAGCATGATGTTGCGGGTATGGCACCCGGTATGCATCGAACGCGATGTAGTCTCCTTCACCCCTTTCTGCGAGCTTCAGCTCGATCATTCTTTCCACCATCATCCGGTTCATGACTGCAGGGTCAATTGGCTCTGGGTAGAAGTGTGCCGGCTGCAAGTACGGGGTGACCAGGGTGGTCGCCTGTGGAGGACGTGGCAGCGGGGGTGTCTGGTGCACTTGAGGGAGCACCGGTGGTAGCAGCGGCTGGAGCTGTGGTGGCCGCTGTTGCATTGTCGCCATGCTTGGTTCCGACGACTGAGGCAGTGTGTAGAGCGGCGGAGGGCCTTCATGATGAACCGCTCCCCAGGATGATTCACCCTAGACTTCGGGTGGTTTGGAAGCTGAGGACTATTCAGTTTTCTCCATCAGCTGCTTATTTAGCAAGTCTATCTCTTGCCGATATTTCTGAAGTAGTATCAAGACTGATGGGTCTATAGTGGCTGTAGTGGGGATAACTTCTGCTGTCTCCCCAGACGTACCCTCGGGCAGGATGTCGAGGGGGACGTCGTCTTCTTCTTCCGCTGTCACCACATTGGCGGTCAGGTCGGGGGCCTTATCATCCCACTGGTGGTAGACCCATGGTTGTTTTCCCTTGGTCCTCGTCAGGAGCTCCCTTGCTGCTTCTGTTCTGCGAGTATTCGGCCCCGGCCGTGCGGCCAATTTAGCTAACTCGCAGGGGTCTTCGGGAAGCCCCCCATATCGGTTGGATATACCATCCATGTTGCAGGTAAAAACCTGTATCTCTCTTCTCTGTCGGTGGGCCCTTCTCTTAGCCTGATGCGGGAAGATCAGCCTCTCGAACACAGAAGTTCTTCTTGTTTCTTCCCGTTTGGGGACGGCTTCATCGGCTTCGATCTCGAAGCCGCTATCATATCCATTATCGTCGACTGACGACACCATCATTCTTTCTCCTACATCTTCTTCATCTGCCATTGCGGGCAGTAGTCTTCATTGGCGGCGGCTGCTTGCATCAGTCGCTGTTGCCCAAGCGAGGGGTTGCCTAACCCTCGAAAATAGTTCCTGACTAGACAGGTCATCTCTTCTTGACCCCGCTCTTGATGTAACATTGCCGACCTCCCATAGGAGGGGTATAAGCTAGCCGAGCTCTGTCGGCAGGTTGTTGGAATCTTCATCCCACAGCTGGGACGTTGGCTTGACAGGCGTAGGCCCGAAAACTTTCGCGGCGCGGAGGATCCGCGACCACTTCTTCCTCTTTCGCAGCCAGGCCCCTTCCTCTCTTTCCTTCCCCTCCGTCGTGAGCAAGACGGCGGGGGACGGGAGCAGCTTGGTGAACAGGTTGGACCCTCCTGGGGACCCATACCTGCTTCAATTTCCTTGGCCTGGGAGCCAACTTCTCTCAACCGTAATGGCCGGCTTTTTATCTTTCCACCCTCCTTCCAGTGAGGGCTTGATATGAGTTGCGGACGGGGACGGAAGGGATAACCTGATCCAGAACTATCCGCGTGTCGCGTCCGTTGAGGAAGACACGCATGCCGCCAACCATCATAGATTTGCCGGATTGGGAGAGGGTTACGGTAACCACAGCAGTACTCCTCCGGATCTGCCTGCGCTGACGTCCTCCGGGGTTTCTGTTGACAGCATTGGGGCGGGCCCCACGGAAAGCATGGTGCACCAAGCAGTTGGCGACCCAGGTCGGACTCTTGAGCGAGTCGTGGCTGCATCGAGCCTTCAGAGGCTCCACGTTCTTTGTAGTTCCCTCGACAGGCTCCGAGGGTTCCACTTCTAGAATATCCACAAAGGCCAACCCCAAGAAGTTGGGGAAGCCAACAGCGGCAGGGAAGCTGTCGAACTCCATGGGCACTGCCAGGTACCCTTGCACATGACTGGCGATAATCGAAGGGCCAAAGCCGACGCCAGTTGACCCATTCATCGTAATCGCTCGCCTGTAAAGACAGACAAACCAACGATTAGCAGCCATTGGGAGGGCCTCGAAGTCAAGGTATCTCGGCAAAGAGATGAAATGTGACACTGGTCCCACCGGGCGTGCCAGACTATTTGCGATGGGATTCTTCCCATTCTACTCCGGTCTTCTTTCTTTGTTTGTTTATGATTATCATTTGGGTTTATTTGGTTTATTTCACGTGTCGATCAATCAAGTAACTGACTGGCAATTAACTGACTGATTGACTGCGCGGGCGTGCCAGTCACGTGAGTGACAAATTTATTATGCGCTCATTCTGACCCGTGTCGGGCGAAAGTGAGATTCGGTCGGGACCAGCAGTCCGCCACACCATAAAGGCTATGCCGTTAATTACATCCCCCGCGAGGAGGGAAAACCTTTGATTAATTGCCGAGATAGTGGGCTGTCGAGGCCGGAATAAAGATGCGATGTTATGAATATGACAAGATGATATGAGATGCGTCTATTTATCATGCAGGAGAGGCATGGTTCATTAAATTGGAGACCCTTGGTACGTGGCGGAGGATGTAGGTCCGAAGACCACCATCGCGCATAGCGGAGACTTCCGATCGGGCGTAACCCGGCCTTCTGTCAACGCCATTTGATATACCTGAGGGTCTATGCAAGCATGCATGCATGATGCTCGTGACTATGCTAAGCATGGCAATAGAGTTAAGGAAACAAGCAGTGCTCAATCACATTTATTAATCCCCACCAAGGGGAGAGAATGGTAACACAAGTATGATAACGAGAGCAAAGTGCTGACAGACGTGGTAGTGAAAGCATGATAACAAGATGACTCGGACTCGAACAGTCCTTCTCTTATTCAGTTTATTACAAACTAGGGTTTATGAACTCCGACCACAGGAGACGTTGATCGCTCCGGAGGCGAGTGAGTGATTAAAACAGCAAAAGGGTTCAAAGCCGACGCGGCCACGCGTAGGGGTAGGTTTCCCCGGCGCAGCCAAACGTAGGTTATGACAAATGTTTATGACAAATGGTTAATACGGCGCGACGGGCACGGGGCGCGCCAGTTTAGGGCGCACTGGGAACGGGCCAAATAAAATCAGGAAATCATGAGTCTAGTGTTAATCCGATGCGGGGGGTACCGCGCCGTATTAGGGCGTGCCGAATTAGGGCCGAGCCGTTTTAGCTTATTTTTTTTGATGAATTTTGAAACCATTTAAGTTCATTAAGATTCTGTTGAGAGTTTTGAAGTTATTTGGGCCAATTGCTCGTTTAATTAAAGTCCAGGATCCTTCCAGAATGAAGTAATGGGCCAGTGTGAGGTCTATACTCGAGCACTAAAATCCCTGATTCATAATGAATATTTATTACGGCCGATCCGCAGAGACGACTTGTGAGTCCAAAACCTGCCAAAAATCGGGCAGCATCTCCCCTAAACCTGAAAGGTTGCAGGAGAGGAATGGGGTCATGCTCACTTGTGGAGTAAGCCCCTTAAACTACCGGTCTGCATGGTGACAACCAACAAATTCCCAATGGATAGGATACCCCGAGGACTAGCCTACGAGGGGCACCAAAACTCCGCGGGTGAAAGCAGAGGATAAGGTAGCTGATGATAGAAGCGACACCCCGAGGACGAGCCTACAAAGGGGTGGGCGACCTACAACATACACTGCACTTGCTAGAGAGAGAGACCCTCAGGGAAAGAGGTTCCGAGGGCTAGCCTGCTAGGAACATTTACCCCTTTGGTCACCACAGGGTCCCGAGGGGCTGTGGGTTTGAGATTGTCGGGCCGGAGCCCCTGTTGTTGTTGTTGGCTTCATGACTCATGAGAACATCCATCACTCGAGAGCGGAGTTCCCCTGGCCAATTGGCAGCTCTGTGAAACGGCAGAAGATATCCCCCTCCCTGGGTGGAGGGCCAAGATGTTGATGCTCACGGGACCGGGTTACCATTCATAGAATAGAATGGAACAGCAGTCACGGAAAGGGGCGATCGATATGCAACTAGAAAAGTTTGTCTACACACGCATACCCACAAATGACTGGAATGTAGTAGTCACGAAGCGGACTTCACTATCCCAAAACATCGCCTGCCCCCTCTGAACAACGGAGAGATGCAGAGAGGAGGGAAGGCCAAGATCAGATTTTGTATCAAAATAGAGAGCGACATATGCACAGGCACAGGCGCGGAGGACCCAGGGAGGCATTTGTCCATGTAGCCCATGGCATACCAGGGCGCATTCGGAGTCCAGAGAAACTGGGATGTCGGAGCCGTAGACAAGAAGACCCCAATAGATATATACATTTATCGAATGAGATAGCAATGGAAGAGGAAGACGAGATGCCAAACATTCAACACATTGATGCATTCATATACGCACGATATCATTCCATTGACGGGGGAAATCACATACATATCGTGAGTTTGGGTGCCGGCATCGCGGCACGGCCACCATCCTACTCGTAGGAGGATTCGCATAAGAACAATCGGTAAATGAAAGAAGACGCAGAGAAGGGGGGGAGGTCCCTCACCCCTCTCGCTTACATTCGTCGGAAAGAAAGCAAAAGCAGATCAGAAGATAGACGACTCGGACACCCACTTGTTCTAGAAACAGAGTGTCAGAACGCCTTCTTCCTCTCTTACTCTGAAGGGCTTCAGATGAGGATGGGAGACGGCGACTGGGGAACGCTCTGAAAGACTCTGCTTCTTTCACAAGAAAGAAAATCCTTCCTCCCTCGAAGACGACTGGCCCTCCTCCCTTTTTTTTTCTTTCTCAATTGCCCTCCTCTTCTTCTCTTTTTCTTTTTTTCCTTTTGGTCGAGCAGCCACCTATATATAGAATCGAACTCTAAGCCTCATCCGGCGTGAAGAATGGCGTGCCGGGGAAGGCTCCATTGCCTTTTGCGCGCCGGAATAGTACGGCGCCGGGTGGGGGCGTACCGGTTTAGGGCGCGCCGTATTAGCGCCCTTTGCACGTTGCGAGTCTGCCGATGAGTCCAAGGATGGTTCCGGGGGTCACCGTGAACATTTATCTCGCCACTGCTCTTTGAAATCTCGACGAGATGTCTTGTTGAAGCTCCCAGGTCGACGTACGGCCATTCCTGGAACTTCAGATGACTTTGGTTTGCACATGCGGGTTTTTCGCCGACACGGCCCTTGGTGCTATGATAAGTGTCGCTGGCTCGGTCTGACTTGTGCTCAAAACTTCTCGGAGGGTGGGATAGCACCCGGGATAGTTCCGCCCACTTCGAGCGATCATTCGGCCGTTAACGGGCCCTATTTGGCAAGAAGCCGTACCCGTGCCGGGTAGCCAGGATCTTCTGCCGATAAAGCCTCTAGTCCACCGTTCTAGAGAGCCAAGGGGACTCTTTTATCTCAGGAGAGCCTTTCATGAGGTGGGTAGCCACTGGGTAGACTGTCGTCCTTCGTCAGAGAACGGGTGTAGTGTATGCGGCACGACGGAGTCGATGCCGGTTCATTGGGCAGGCTTGGTCGCACTGCCGGTTGGTTGTGAGTTCATCTCAGTTCTCCTGAGGTGAAGTCCCTGGCGTTCATACGGGGTGACTTGAGGCTCTGGCAGCTCGAGAGGTCTTCAATATGTTGATCTTTATCGGCTTCCATGCTTTAGCGGGCCGCATCATTCGTCTTTATGGCTTGATCGCCGACGATCACATTTTGGGTGCCAACAGACCATAGTTCATTTCCTGCATAATAATCTGACCTTGAACTCCATTCATGAAATCTACCTTATGTTCATACAATGGTTAAACCATTAGAATTCTATATTGGCTATAAACGAGAGTGGATGTCGATTAAATACATGAATCAATGCTGACGTTAATGGGGCCTAATCTAGTCCTGGGAGGAGTACCCGAAAGTACTTGTGCCCATGGGAGCTATATTGATCACGGTGATAGCATTGCACCAAAGTACTTGCATTCTTGACTTGAGGAATTCCACTTATTCTCTCGTGACAATACTTGACATGACATGCGTGCTGGACTTGACTTACGTGGCCCGGAACAGGCAAAATATTTACTTGACTGAAATAGCCAATTCTAGTAAACACGTACTTGATATTACTTGCTTGAACTTTGTTCTTACTTTCGTGGAAAATTGTGTAAACACTTGATAGTACTTGAAATCATGCAATATTCTTTCTATAAAGTTCTTGATATCTTGCTTGTCAATACTTGATAGTACTTGAAATCATGCAATATTCTTCTATACAGTTCTTGATTTCTTACTTGTCCATCATGCATAACTATACCTGCATTGCACGTAACTTGTAAATTACTTAAAAGATTGCTCGAACTTGAGATATAATTCCTACTGAGCGATTCGCTCATCTAGTTTCATTCCAACATTTTCAGGTAACTCGGATAGTGACAATCACATGAATGGGAATGAGACCGAGTGAAGAGCGTAGAGCTACCGGATATCGAGCCATTGCCGAGTCATGTCTAGCCATGTCTGGTCGAGTCCTATATTATATTGTCTTTTGTTATTTCAAAAAAACTTGTTAAGGCTCGTAGCCTAGTAGTTTGGTTTGAATAATGAATGTCATGGACTAGAATTATCGTCGTTATGGTTAATTGGATAATTGTCATCTTGGAATATTGATATTGTCCTAGAAATTTAAAATCTTAGTTATTATTTGTCTAGTCTTTTGCGCACTCTGTCTTTTGTCAAAAATCTTATTGCTCTAATTGACATGATCTATATAAACTCATCTCGCTCCCCGGGTATCTTCCGCGCCCGGGGCGTGACAGTTTTCGTGGTATCAGAGCCTAGGATTTCAATTCCTAGGAAAAATGTAAGTCCAAGGATGGGTGTACGCCTTATACCTGGTGAGATGGGTAGAGCCATGGGTCAAGTCCTATGTTAACATTAAACATTACAATTCAAACATGAAACTTATTAGACCTTAATTATCTTGTAGGTTTATGGCCACTGAAAAAGCACAATGGCGCGAGATGCAGTGCACAATGCAAGGTCTTACGCAGGCACTACAGCAAGTGGTGCAGGGCGGAGCCATCCGTGGAGCTGGTAATCTCCACAGAGGTTTTCGCAACATGAACCCACCCAGATTCGCGGGTTCGTCTGACCCTGAGTATGCTGAAAGCTGGTTGAAGGAAATTGAAAGAATTTTCCGTGTAATGCAATGCACGGATGAAGAAAAGGTTTTACTGGCTACATTCCAACTGAAGCGGGATGCTCGATGTTGGTGGGAATCCGTAGAAGCAACATTACCAGTTGACTATGTCACATGGGATGAATTTGTTGAACATTTCAACAACAAATACTTTTCTGACCGCATTCAGGAAAAGAAGGTCGCAGAATTTGCCGCACTGAAACAACAGACCCTGACTATGGCCGAGTATAAGGCCCAGTTCTCAAGACTGTCCAGGTATGCACCCCACTTGGTGTGTACTGAAAAGATAAAGGCTAGAAGGTTCCTCAACGGGCTTCGGCCCCAATACATTACCCAACTTGCACCGATGGACATCCAAGTCTATTCGGAAATAGTCCGACGTGAACAATTGCTCAAGGACGCCACTGAATTATCTAAAAGGATCCGAGGAAGAGGCAAGAAGGAACAAGTCACAAGTCCCGAAAACTTCAAGCCATTGTTTAACAAGAAGCAGCCCGACAATGGAGGGGAGTCCTCCAAAGAAAAGAAATTTAAGAAGAATGAGAAGCCATTCTCCACCACTACACCTTCTAAGGAAGTGTGTAAACACTGTGACAAGGCCGGCCATAGTGCCGAGGAATGCTGGAGGAGACTGGGAGCATGTCTCCGATGTGGGAGCCCAGGACATCGAATCCCTGATTGTCTGATGATGAATGAGCAAACCACTAAAGATGAGAAGCGTCCGGCAAAGAAACAAGGCCGTCTGCAAGCTCTCCAAGAGACGGAACCAACGGAAGGTGAAATTATGGAAGGTACACTAACTGTTTGTTCTAAGACTGCTAAAGTTTTATTTGATACCGGAGCAACTCATTCATTCGTTTCCAAGAAATTTGCTGCTTCATTTTCTAAGAAACAAGAACTGTTAGATTTGGTCATATCTACACCTCTTGGGAACGAGTCCGATATCACGCATCACTACCTAAACTGTAAGGTTACGGTTAAAGGAAATAATCTACCTGTCAACCTGATATGTCTAGATATGAAGGGGTATGATGTCATACTAGGTGCTGACTTGCTATCCACACACCAAGCAACTGTAGATTGCCGGAATGGCAATGTAACTTTTGTGGATTACCCAGAGTTGGGTTACACAAGCCCTCGGAATAGGTCACCTCTTATATCAACTCTCCGAGCTAGCAAACTTATAAGTAAAGGATGTGTGACTTTCATAGCATTTGTGACTGTCACGGAAGTCGAGGAGTCTAAACTTGAAGACATCCGTGTAGTTCGGGATTTTCCCAATATTTTTCCAGAAGAATTGCCCGGCTTACCTCCGAAAAGGGAAGTGTCGTTCATAATCGACCTTGCCCCTAGTACTGGTCTTATTTCCAAGGCACCTTATAGAATGTCCCCCGCTGAGCTGAAAGAGCTAAAAGAGCAGCTAATGGAGTTATTGAAAAAGGGTTTCATCAAGCCGAGTACTTCCCCATGGGGAGCACCCGTGTTATTTGTCAAGAAGAAGGACGGATCAATGATACTCTGCATCGACTATCGGCAGCTGAACCACCTTACAATTAAGAACAAGTACCTACTGCCGAGAATTGATGAGCTGTTCGATCAAATATCTGGAGCTAAATACTTCTCCAAGATTGATATCTAGTTTGGTTACCACCAACTGAGGATCAAAGAAGAAGACATTCATAAAACTGCATTCTGAAGCATATATGGGCATTACAAATTTACTATTATGCCTTTCGGACTAACAAATGCCCCCGCAGCTTTTATGCAATTAATGAACAGCACCTTTAGGTCGTACTGGATCAATTCATTGTGGTCTTTATTGATGATATCTTAATTTATTCAAAGTCTGAAGAAGACCATGAAGAACACTTGAAAAAGGGATTGCAGATATTGAGGGAAAATAAATTATATGCCAAAATTAGCAAGTGCAAGTTCTGGCTCAAGGAAGTATCCTTCTTGGGCCATATAGTCTCGAAGAACGAAATTTCCGTAGACCCATCAAAGGTCGAAGCCGTGAAGAATTGGGAATGACCAACAAATGCAATGGAGATTCGAAGCTTCTTGGGGCTAGCTGGTTACTACTGGCATTTCATCAAGGACTTCTCAACAATTGTTGTTCCTCTCACCAGGTTGACTCGCAAGGAAGTGCCTTATGAGTGGAGTGAAGATTGTGAGAAGAGTTTTCAAGCCTTGAAGGATCTCTTGACCACTGCTCCAGTCTTATCATTGCCAATTGAAGGAGAGAAGTATGAGGTATATACCGATGCTTTTGGTATTGGCCTCAGGTGTGTATTGATGCAAGATGGGAGAGTCATTGCATACTCTTCCCGGCAATTAAAGAAACATGAAGAGAACTACCCGGTGCATGATTTAGAGCTGGCCGCAGTGGTATTCACCTTAAAGATCTGGAGACACTACCTCTACGGAGAATAATTCATTGTGTACTCCAATCACAAAAGTCTCAAGTATCTATTCTCCCAGAAGGAATTAAACATGAGGCAAACGCGTTGGCTCGAACACCTCAAGGATTTTGACTTTACTATACAATACCATCCTGGTAAGGGTAATACCGTAGCAGATGCCCTTAGTTAAAAGTTGAGAGCAATTTTGGCAAATTGTATGATTCAAGAATGGAAGTTGCTAGAAAAATTCTCAGAACTCAATGTAAGCACAGATGAGAAGAACGAGTGCATTACTCTATTTCATATGAGTTTACATCCTGATTTGCTACCTGAAACTAAGAAGCTACAAGAAGAAGATCCTACACTAGTGGAGATAAGAGACAAGCTGGACGAGAGACTTGATTTCAAGCTGGCATCCGATGGTAGATTGCTATTTCATGAAAGGACATCTGTACCAGACTGTCCTAAGCTGAAAAAGAAGGTTCTTGAAGAAGCTCATCGGTCAAGATACACAATTCACCCTGGAGCCACTAAGATGTACCAAGACTTGAAACAGACTTTTTGGTGGCCTAATATGAAAAGGGAGGTAGCGGACTTCGTGTCTCTCTGTCTGACGTGCAAACAAGTAAAGGCAGAACATCAGAAACCCGCTAGAAAATTGCATCCACTAGATATTCCCAAATGGAAGTGGGAAGACATCGGCATGGACTTCATCATGGGCATGCCTAAGTCTAGGGGCGGACAAGATGGAATTTGGGTAATTATTGACCGTCTAACTAAATCGGCTTATTTCTTGCCCATCAAGAGCCGATGGTCAGTTGATATTCTTGTAGCCATGCACATCAAGGAGGTTGTTAGATTGCATGGAGTTCCTGTGTCAATCGTATCTGACTGAGACCCACGCTTCACTTCCCATTTCGGGAAGAGTTTACAACACTCTCTAGGGATGAAACTCAATTTCAGCACTGCTTTCCATCCCCAGACAGATGGTCAGACTGAGAGGACAAACCAAGTTGTTGAAGATATGTTAAGGGCATGTATTATAGACTTTGGCGGAAGCTGGCATGACCACCTTCCCCTGGCCGAATTTGCTTATAACAACAGCTATCAAGCCAGTATCCAAATGGCACCTTTCAAGGCACTTTATGGCAGGAGTTGCCGCTCACCGATATGCTGGGAAGAAGTCGATGAAAAACAAATTCTAGGCCCAGATATGGCAAGAGATTCAACAGCGAAGATACGCCTCATTCAAGAAAGACTCAAGATTGCACAGTCCAGGCAAAAATCATATGTTGACAAAAGAAGAAGAGATCTGGAATTTCAAGTTGGAGACCATATTTTTCCCAAGGTATCTCCCAGTCGAGGTATTAGAAGATTTGGTGTTAAGGGAAAGATTACACCGAGGTTTATTGGTCCATTCGAAGTGTTGGAAAGAGTGGGCGAGGTGGCTTACCGCATTACCTTGCCTCCACAACTATCAAAAGTGCACAATGTATTCCATATTTCTATGCTGAAGAAGTACGTGCATGATCCTTTCCACGTCATTGACCACAATGACTTAGTGATACAGAAGGACCTTACCTACGAGCAAAAGCCGATGAAGATCCTTGATCGAGAAGTCCGAGTTCTGAGGAACAAGACGATCTCTATGGTGAAAATCTAATGGAATCGATGCTTAGAACAAGAAGCTACATGGGAAACCGAGGAGTCTATGAAAAGGAGATTTCTAGAACTATTCTAGTCTATAAGTACTCCGCATCCTCCATGTCTCCATATGTATAGTTGAATTTGAGGACCAAATTCTTTTAAGTGGGGGAGGGTGTAGCATCTCGGATAAAAATAATAGAGAAAATGAACCTTGTCCTAAATAAATAACTCTATATGAAGGCCAAATAAAAAGATATAGCATGGCCCTATACTTTATGAGGGCCACCAACAAACTAACTAACTAACTATATATATATATATATATATATCTTAAAGACCAAGACGTGAAGGGATTCAGCCTTTTCCAAAATAATAGGAATAGGCACCCTCATGCAAGGGCCGCAATTCTGCTGGCAGGGCCACCCAGTTACTGGGCGCCCCTATGCTAGGGCACCAATTCCAACAGTGATAAAAAGGCGTTGTTCTTCTAGAAGGGTGTGAAACATGAACAGCGTGTTTTAGCTGGCAATGTACCCTTCGCTGGCAATGGACCCTTAGCATTTTCTTTCCCCTATAATTATTTCCCTCCATCTAACGAACAATAAGTTACTGCTGATATCTTACTGTTGTTCGTGTCTCCACCTGCAGAAGAGAAGGATCTTCCTTCTTCTTTTCTGCCAGAGGACAATACGTGAACGTGAAAGGCATCTTCTTCCTGCATTCTCCATCCTACTGCTGAGGCTTTGCGGCAAAGAACGTGGAGGGCTTGGTCTTCTTTATTATTTCTTCTACTATACCTCGTTAACCGCACCAAAAAAGTAGGTGTTCTCAAGATTTAGCTAAACTCATAGTTAATATAGGGTAACAAGCATGAATAGCACTAGCTTAGCTTCCATCTTCCATATTATATAGCCCCTGATATACAAATTTTCCGAAAATGCTGCATGTGTAAATGGCATTGTCATGCCCCGAGATTATGCAACGGAAACAATCGGGAACGTGAACAGTTGGCTAGTACTCCTCGAGCAAGCAATATAATCAAAACGTAAAACAATCACATAAAGTAGTTGCACCAAAAATTCATTCAAACCTTTAACTTTATTTCTTTATCAAATAATCTCACAGTACATAAGATTTTTGACTCTTAACACTCTTACATCATATACTCTAAATTACAATAAGATTAGACTAGACATCTGGTACTATGGCTTCTCTCGATTCGTTTGACCTTCAATCACTCTCGGGCCCGTTACTTGTATAATCCAAATCTATTTCATCTGTACTTCCTGAAACATTTAAGAAAGTAGGTAATGAGCACACTTGCCCAGTAGGTATCTTCGTATCAACATGAAGGCAAATTTAAGTGATTAACATTTTAACTCTAGAGAATAAGATAAATCATGCAAATATGGTAAAACATGTGAATAAAACCAAAGTAACAAGATGAGATACGAGAATATGATTGATCAAGTATATAACAAGAAAATTTGTCCTTTCCATCAACAAGAATGTAACAAGAATGTACTTTTCATAATTATGGAGGCTATGCACTAGAAAGCCATGTAACAAGCAAGAAAGTACTTTTCGCTTAATAGCAAGTACTTCGTGAATTTACGTGGATCTTTATTCACATCCGTGGATTTTTCACTAATTTATAAAGAAAGTACTCCCAGCGCAATGCGACGCTAGTAGCATCATACCTCATGGTTTACAATATGTTTCTGACAATCAGCCGAGGGGAATAGCATAGAGCCCTTGAATACAATCAGTGCTCGAACTACATCTTCAAGTATAAATCAAGTTACTTCCATGATTATAATGTGGCCAATAATGTACAAGTTCAACATTAATTCTATGATAAAGTAACCAAGGTATACAATGTACCAATAATTGATCATGAGAATTCAAGAAATGCATTAATAACTAGGTTATGCTATGGAGAAAAATTTGACAGTATAACGGTACCTTCTTTATCTTTCATATTTTTAACATTGACTTATTAACATAGGTTCCAAGTCCAGATAATTCTAAGACCGTTCAAGAACTCAAGAAAACTGACCCCAAAGGTCAAACCTTGGGTTAGACAATTTTAGGAACAAAGCGGTAGTTTACTGGACCGTTTCTTGAGACAAGGGGTCTAGTGCAGGGCCGTTTTACGTATGAAACAGAAAAGTCGACATAGTGAAATCTCCTGGATCCTAGCGATCATGGTAAAGGCCGCTTAGTGACTGTAGTGGTCTAGGTTATGGCCGCAAAGGTCCAGATCTCACAAAACACAAGAAAAAGTGCTCTCTAGATAATGGGCTTTTATGGTACAACCAGCTCGGTGTCCTAGTGAGAATCTCAGGCTCGTGGAGTCTTATGGAGGCCTTGAAACAAGATTTCCTAGTCCGTTGGAAGGAATATCCAATGGAGAGGTTATCAAGTCCAAGATTGTATACTTAATGTGCAAAGGTGTAACTAATGACAATATACCGGGATATGTGCCATGTACTTAAGAAAATGACTCTTAGAAGAGAGAGATAGTGGTAACAGCGATCAAATCATGACTAGTCCATGAATCATATAAATTTAAGTTAATTACAAAAGTATATGATTTGGTCATGAAAATAACATAAGTTTAAAAATAATTCTAAGTGCATGAAGAATCATAAAATCTACTAGAATGTTATGTTAACATAACTAGGTATATGAAAATATCTCTTGAAACAGGAGTAAAACCTACTTAACTAGGCTTAACCTACATTAATTAGGGATACTCTGCAATATGTTTCGGGTTAACAACACTTCAAAAATCAAAATCGAAAATGGTCTAGTGTAGGACCGTTTCACTGGGCCAAACGGTCTATCGTACGACTGCTAGGGATTCTGGCGGTCTACAGGAGGACCGTTTCTTCCCGTGTTAACAGAATACTCAATAATACTAAAATACAATGCTAATCTAAGGCATATCATGCATGGAAATCAACATATATAAACTCTATAGCCTGATAGAATAAGGATAGGTCAGCCAACATGTGTGGGTTTATGTACTAACAAGAGAATTTCTTTTTTACTCCATTAGGGCTAGTTCATGTATGAATATTATACTAGATGCATAGTCCTAATGAAAACATAAAATTCTCAGTGTACAATGCATGAAATCGACTGAAATCAGAGGGCTTTTATCTCTAATGTCATGTTTAAGCCGTTCACGAGATAACCTACCTCTGTCCGGGACTTTAGACTTCGAATTTAGGGCTGAAAGTTAACCCTAGTTCCTGCTCTTCCTGAACCGAACAAGCAACTTCGTGGCCTTCTATCTTATGATTCTCTTTACCTATGCCCACAATATTTGGAGGGTAAGAAGAGGGTACTAAAAGAAACAAATAACTCTAAAGAACCTCTATCTAATTTATTGTTCCCCTGTGTGGTTTAGATGATGGCTGACACACCATGAGTCACACTGAGTGCGTTGACGCAGTTGGAGATTGGGTTGACGCATTGGCTGTCTGTTCACTAGCTGCGTTGACGCTACAAGGACACTACGTTGACGCAGTAGTTGCTGGTTTACTTGCTGCGTTGACGCAGTGGATCAACTGGGTTGACGCCATGCTGCCTTGTCTATTTTTTGTATGGATGTCTATACATTGCACAGCATCCTCCAAGTCTATACATCGTGTTAGCGCAGCAAGAGTGATATAGAAGGGGGGGATGAATAGATCATTCCTAATTTGTAGAAACTTAGGCGGAAAATAAATTCTACTGCTAACGCACCTCCTTAACCCGTACACAGAGAAATGTAAATGAGAATGAAGAACTGATCACATGGAAGTAAAGAGACAAGCAGATGAGGAGCGCAGATAACAATAGCAAACCACAGAGGAGGCACTCGGTTTTTTAGGTGGTTCGATTGCAGTCCGCAATCTACATCCACCCCTCACTCCAACTAGAGTGAGGATTCCACTAGACAATGCTAGATCAATGCAGACTCAGTCTGCAAACAACATGCTGCCACACAGCATGAACACCAAGGGAAACAAATCCCTCAACCAAGTTCTGCTACCCACAGAACTTGAAACCTGTTCTAGCTCCCAGCTAGAACACAACCGGAGAATCCTCTCCCTTCCTCCACACACCCGAGGGAAACTGTTAATGACAACCAGTCACTAACACCACCAGAGATCACCGATCTCTCTTCCTCTGCAACTCAGAGGGAAACTAGAGTAATACTCCCTTCCTCCACACACCGGAGGGAAACCAATTCAAATAAGAAGGATGAACAAAATGAAACGAAAACAAAGAAGAAACAAAAACCAATGAAGAAGAAATCGGTTCTGAAACCCAATACAAATGTAGCTTCAAATGAAGCAATTCATCAATCCACACACACTGCTCTCTCTCTCGAACAAACTCCTCTCAAATCTGGAACTCTCTGCTCTTTTTCTTTTCTGGATCGTGCAAACTCTCACCAATGGCTTCTGCTATTTTCTTTTCACGATCAAGCTTCTACTAAAGGATGAAGCTCTATATTTATAGCAGATATTAGCATGTGGCTGCCAGGTTCCCGCCCATGCACTTTTGGCCAGATCATTTGAATTTCGACCACATGGCAGCATCCTGAGAAGGTTGCCATCCACGTGTCATGCGCCTGTTATCTTGGATCACATGCCAGGTGTCAACCTCGATTCACGTGCCCAATCATCAGCCTGAATCGCCTGCAGACAGACAGATGGAATGTATATACTTAGTTAGTTCAGGCTTTAAACACGAATGTATATACTTCAAAAACATCAACTGATTAAGTGTGTACAACGTGAGAGAGTGTACAGACTTAATGAATAAGGCGCATGTGAAAGCAGTGTATAGACATATGAACAATGCGCATGAATGGCAGTGAATAGACTTATGAACAATGCAAACGAGATGCAGTGTATAGACTTATGAACAATGCAAACGAGATGCAGTGTATAGACTTATGAAGAACAAAGCAAACAAGCCTTACTAATGTGTAGACGTTACATAGCCCAGTCACTGTGTAGACTTCACGAAGCCTCACCAGTGTACAGGCTTGAAACGATTGTGCTGTGAGCATTGAAGATTCAAGTTATAATAACAGAATGTATAGGGTTGTGGTCGGACCACCCAATGTGTAGACTTGAAGCAGGAGGCCAGTGTTCAGACTTTGAGGATGCGATGTACTGTACGCAATGTACAGACTTGATAGTGTAAGACTCTTCATAAGACGGTTAGCAATGTATTGACTTGAAGCCCAACGGTGATGTATAGACTTCGACAGCTTTAGCCAGTGTATAGACTATGCCAGGGTGAGACGATGCATTAGACACTCGGCTGTACAGACTTGTAACGTTCTGAATGAAACGATCGGCTGTTGAACCGATGTACAGACTCTGAATGTAAAGGCAGTCTGTATAGACTTGAATCGCTTGAAGCGATGTACAGACTAGATGAGGCTCAAGCAGTGTATGGACTTGTGAAGGCTTCAACGTTGTACAGACTTGGTGAAGCTCAAGCAGTGTATGGACTTGTGAAGGCTTCAACGTTGTACAGACTTGGTGAAGCTCAAGTGAATGTATAGACTTGATGAACCACTGTGGATGTGTGGACTTGAGCGAATGAAGCCGATGTACAGACTTGCCTAAGACGCAGCATGAGATGCTGGCTGAGACGGACGCTGTACGGACTTTGAAGAGCAGTTCAATGTATAGACTTGAACGAATGAGGCCGATGTACAGACTTGCCTAAGACGCAGCATGAGACGCTGGCTGAGACGGATGCTGTACAGACTTTGAAGACTTTGAACGTTTGAGCAGCATGCAATGTACACACTTAGTGATGTACAGACTTGACCAGGAAAGCGTAGGGAAATGTTGAGTGTATGGACTTGGCCAAGCGTAGGAACAGATGAGGAGTGTACAGACTTGGCGTTGTATAGACTTGGCTTTGAACGCTTGGGCTGAAGGCAATGTGCAGACTAAGCGATGTATAGACTTTGCCCAAGGAACCGAATGTATAGACTTTGCCACAGTCTAATGTATAGACTTTGCAAAACTGAACGAGCCAATGTATGGACTTCAAAAGAAGCAGTCCGATGTACAGACTTCAAGAATTCTAGACAATTGACGCTGTACAGACTTAGATTCAAGGAGTGTATATTCTTAGCATGAAGACTGCCAGTCGATGTATAGACTTGGCTGAAGCTATCTCTGAACCAATGTTCAGACATTGTGCAATGTATAAACTTTATTGTGTGCAAGCATGCTGACATGCAATGTGTAGACTTGAGTGATTGAAGCAGGCGTTGTACAGACTATGCAAGCATGACACTGGGCGCTGTATAGACTTACACTATCGGATGTGTAGACTTCATGAGAGAGCTGTAACCAGTGTATAGACATTAAGCTTGACACTCCAATGTATAGAGTTGAAGCTTGGAAGGATGTATAGGGTTGTGCTGAACTAACTTTGGCAATGTGCAGACTTGACTGGTCGGGCAGTGTACAGACTTAGGGTATTAGGGTCAGTGTGTAGACTTCAGTTAGAAGGTGCCCGATGTATAGACTTGAAGAAGTTATGCCAATGTACAGATGAGTCGACGCATCAGCAAGGGTGGGTCGACCCACTGCTGTCAATACTAACTAAGCAGAGTGTAGACAGTATCAAGATAGCATGCTTATCGGACAACCATATGAATTGTACTCACTCACATGATGAAACAGCATAAATCTAGAGATAGAAGATTGATTTATAGTGTGAGACATCATCAAAACCATAGGGATGCAACAATCTCCCCCTTTTTGATGATGACAACACTATGAATCAAGCAATATCAAAGTTCAACAAGAAGTTAATACCAGCTGCAACAAGCAGAATTAATTCAAGGCATGCTCATGCAAATGAATTAATCATTCCTTACCACACACTCTCATCTCCCCCACAACTCACAAGACTATCTCCCCCACAACTCACAAGACTCACTGATATTGTAGAACTTCTCTCCCCCTTTGACATCAGCAAAAAGAAATACAGAATGTATGACAGTGCTGGAAACATGAAGAATAAGAGCAGTAATTTCTTAGTGTAGACAGTCACTAGGAGGTCTTAAGAGAATAAGTGAGTTTCTAATCTCAAGAGAAGATTCTTTAAATTCCAGTACACAATAGAGAAGTAGAATGATTGACAAGTTTATCAGCATACATAGTGGATGATTTAGAGCAGGAGTTCACAAGTATGGTCAGATATAGCTGATCATTCAACTATCCCACAAGACAGCAAGAGACGAAATCAGATAGGTGTTCTCAAGGTATTGAGGACAAGCAATCCATTAGTTGCATAACAACAAGGAATTTTTTGTTGGAGATGATTTTCAAGAAGATTAATGAGTAAGTTGGTAGTTCACTCCTTTGACATTAGAGAGACACCTTGATTAGAGGCCTGAATCCCCAGTTACTCAGAGTGAGTACCTCATCACTTTCCCCTTTTTTTTTATTTTATTAGGGAACAGAGATAGTAACTGTGGCTTTTGACATGAGGAAACACCTTGATTAGATGCCAGAGTCTCCAGTTACTCACCAGCAAGCCACCATTGCTCTGTCATGTCTTTTCATTCATTTTAAGCATTTGACACCTCATAACATGGGAGAAATATTCATTTCATTGATGAAGCTCCCAGTTTCTCAGTGATCAAAACAGAACATTTTTGTTCAGTTAAGCCCTTGAGTTAAAGAGATAGAATGATTGAAAACAATACCAAAAAGGACTATTTCTTGAATTGAGTCTTGAAGTCTAGATTTCAAGTTGATTGGGTCAGATAACAAGACATACAAGTTTTTGGCCTGAACCAGAATCAATGACAATGTAGGAAGATATACTTTATGTAATTAGTCCAGATCTCTGAAGAAGTACTAAAGGAAAGATTCTAATCTGGAGATTAGAGTCACTGACTTATAGACTTAAGAGATAAGTGACACTCTACTGTCTGAGAGAACCACTCTAGATCAGTCATGCAAGACCAGCAAAATTACACATCTGGACAGCCCTTTTTAAATCTGTCAAAGAACTTCTCTTCTCACATCACAACTTAGCTCCCCCTAAGACATAGCATTCCTCAATAAAACATTTTAGCATAATCTCAAAGCTTCCCCTTACTCAAATCATTCCTGAAAGCTAACCAGTAAGCATTCTGAACTCCCCCTTAAACCAGCATGAAAGAAGGCTAAACATCAGACAAACACAACTCCCCCTCACAACAAGAACAGGCTTCATAATTAAGACAATTTGTATAGGCCTAATTCTCTTCTCAATGTGGTGAATTTTTCATTATCCAGAGATTTTATGAATATGTCAGCAATCTGATTATCTGTGCCTACATGAATCAGTTTAAAATTATTCTTAGACACCTTATCTCTTATAAAATGATGTCTTATCTCTATGTGTTTGGTTCGTGAATGCAAAACAGGATTTTTAGCAAGATTGATGGCACTAGTATTATCACAGTAAATTGGTGTGCACCCCAGGTCTACTTGGTAGTCCTGAAGCTGGTGTTTAATCCATATTACTTGTGTTCCACAGCACCCTGCAGCCACATATTCAGCTTCTGCAGTGGAGAGGGCCACAGAATGTTGTTTCTTGGAGCCCCAAGACACTAAACACCCACCCAAGAATTCACAATGGCCACTAGTGCTTTTCCTGTCTAGTTTACAGCCTGCATAATCAGCATCTGTGTATGCTACTAAGTTAAATGTGTGAGATGCAGGAAACCATAAACCAAGAGAATGACTAGCTGACAAGTATCTGAAGATTCTTTTAACTGCAGCTAAGTGTAATTCAGTAGGTCTAGATTGATACCTTGCACACATTCCTACACTGAATTGTATATCTGGTCTAGAGGCTGTCAAGTAGAGAAGTGATCCAATCATACCTCGATAAAGTTTGGCATTTACTTCTTTACCTGTCTCATCTGCATCCAATGAGGTATTGGTGCCCATGGGTGTAGTAATGTGCTTTAAGTTTTCCATGCCAAACCTTTTGAACAGTTCCATTGTGTATTTGGTTTGGTTGATGAAGCACCGATCTTCTAGCTGCTGTACCTGCAATCCAAGAAAATATTTTAGTTCACCAACCAAGCTCATTTCAAGTTCAGCAGACATCATGGTAAAAAATTCATCACATAGTTCATGCTTAGTTGATCCAAATACAATGTCATCTACATATACCTGAACTATGATGAGATCTTTATTTATGCCCTTGGTAAATAAAGTTTGATCAACTTTACCTCTTTTGTAGCCCTTGTTGATCAGAAATTCAGATAATCTTTCATACCAAGCTCTTGGAGCCTGCTTTAGACCATACAAGGCTTTGTTTAACCTGAAAACTTGGTTAGGTTGAGGAGAATATTGAAATCCAGGGGGTTGTTCAACAAAAACTTCTTCCTTAATGACTCCATTTAAAAAGGCACTTTTAACATCCATTTGTTGGAGTTTTATATTCTTTGAGCATGCAAAGGTAAGCAACCATCTTATAGCTTCCATCCTAGCAACAGGTGCATAGGATTCATCAAAGTCTACACCAAATTCCTGACAGTAGCCTTTGGCTACTAATCTGGCCTTATTCCTCGAGATGATTCCATCTTCATTCATCTTATTTTTGAACATCCACTTGGTTCCTATGATATTTATACCATCTGGTCTTGGGACAAGCTCCCAGACATTATTCCTTTCAAACTGACCTAATTTCTCACTCATAGCATTGACCCAAGCTTGATCAGCTAAGGCCTCTTCTACTGTTTTGGGTTCAATTTGTGAGACTAATGCAATTAAGTCATCATTATTCACATTTCTAAAATGAGACCTAGTCCGAAGAGGATCTTCAGGATTGCCTATGACTTTATCTAAAGAATGGTCTTTAAGAAATCTGATATTTGTTGAAGACTCACCTGTTTCTCTTGGACCTTCTTGATTTGGGGAATTTGTTTCTCCACTCGGCTGAGTCTTCTCTTCTTCCTGTTGGTCTTCTAGAAAATCTCCACCATGATTGGAATCCCTGTCAAGATTTTCAACATTAGAAACATCTTTCTTTTCACTAAAAAGGATGTGTGGAGACTCTTCCACTTTCTGATCTGATATGTTAAATACCCTATATGCCCTTGACACTTCAGAGTAACCCAAGAATATTCCAGGTGAACTTTTAGCTTCAAACTTGTCTAAATCTTTCTTATCATTATTATGAATAAAATATTTTGCTCCAAAAATTCTGAAATGAAACAAGTTTGGTTTCTTACCTTTTAGAAGCTCATAGGGTGTTTTCTTGTGTATGGGTCTTACCATGGCCCTGTTGATTATGTAGGTTGCTGTATTGGCCGCTTCTGCCCCAAACCTTTTAGGTAATTTACTTTCAATCAACATGGTTCGGGCCATCTCCACCACTGTTCTATTTCTTCTCTCCATAATCCCATTTTGTTCAGGTGTCCTGGGAGAAGAAAACCTGTGAGTTAGTCCTTCTTTGTCACAAAGATCAGTAAACATGGAGTTTTCAAACTCACCTCCATGGTCAGATTGAATAGAACTAACCTTGTACTTCCCTTCTTGTTTGACCTTATTGAAAAATAGATTAAACATTAGAAATACATCACTCTTATTTGCTAAGAAAAATATCCATGAATATCTAGAGAAGTCATCTATGATGACATAGCCAAACCTGTTTCCATTAAGACTCTGAGTTCTAGTTGGACCGAAAAGGTCCATATGAAGAAGTTCCATTGGTCTAGAAGACAATGGCTCAGATCTTAATTTAAAAGAATTTCTGGTCTGTTTGCCTAGAGCACAGGCATCACATGCTTTTGATATTGAGTTGAATTTAATTCTAGGCATGCCTCTAACTAAATCATGCTTGACCAATTTATTTAAAGTTGAAAAGCTAGCATGACCTAGATGTCTATGCCATTCAAAGGCATCATTTTCAGAATTGGCAGATAAGCAAATAGTAGATTCAGATTTCTCATCTAAGTCTACAATGTAGACATTATTAATCCTGTTGGCTACAAATTTAACCATGTCAGAATTTGTTTCAAAGATTTTGCATGAACTATCATCAAATACAACCCTGTGACCCCTGTCACATAACTGACTTATGCTAATCAGGTTGTGTTGAAGCCCTTCCACAAGTAAGACTTTTTCAATGGAGTTTGTGGAAGACTTACCTACTGTACCAACTCCAATTATTTTACCTTTGTTCTTTCCTCCAAACTTGACCAGACCCCCTGGTTTCATCTCTATATTGCTAAACTTGGATCGGTCTCCTGTCATATGCCTGGAGCAGCCACTGTCGAGGTACCACTTGTTGTCTTCAGCTGCCAGGCCGACCTACACAAATACATCAAGCAGAGTGATTTGGAACCCAAGATGAGTTGGGTCCAAAGACATTGTTCAAATCTCTGATCAAGTGTTTAGGTATCCAGATTTGTTTCAGCATGGTTTTCTCTGGCACCTTCCTTTCTGAATTATTAAAGTTGAATCCAGCTGAACTGGAGAAGTGAGTTCTATTCCATTCATTAGTCTTCCTATTCCTAGGAAATTTCCTGTAGGCTTGTTGATTAGTATATCTTTGACCATGAAAGTTATTTCTCCAGTAGGTCCTGTTTGGACCCATCTGATTGTTGTAATTCCAACTCTTATTCTGATTTACTTTCTTGGTCCATCTACCATTTGTGTTCTGGTGAGTGGGCTTAGTGTTATTCTTCATAAAATTCATTCCCATCTTAAATGGTTGTCCAGTACTGATTTTTGTGTTCTCTTTAGGACTTTGAATTTCCTTAGAGCTGTTTGAGCTGGATGGTGTGTCCAGCTTTTCTTTTCCCTTCTCTGGGCAGAAGGTGATGGTCTTGAATTGCAAGGGTCTCTTGTTGGTTGTGTCATAGCCTAGACCTTCCTTATTGAAATTGACCCTAGTCCCTAGTATAGCATCTAAGCTAGTCTTTCCTTGGACAAACTTTTCTAAGACTTTCTGTTTGTCTTCCAGCTCCTTTTGAAGGGACTCAGAATTTTTTAGGAGTTCAACATTTACTTTCTTCACAGCTTCATATTTCTCTGAATTCACTCTAATTTCATTCATGCTTTCTTCAATTTTAGTTTTGAATTCATTGAGCTATTTTTGACTTTCTTGAGTTTCTTCCTTGAGCTTATCATTTTCTTTCCTTAGTGAGGTCATTTCTTCTAGTTGTTATTTTAGCTTCTCATTTTCCTCACAGACCAGAGTTTGTTCTTCAACATTTGTGTTAAATTTTCTTTTCAGAACTCTGTGCTCTTTGCTAAGAGAATTAAATTTATCTAGCAAGTCACCATAAGCATCCTCCCAGTCATCAATTGAGAAATTTTCAAAAACGTTTATTACCTCCTCTTTACTGTTTGCCATGAGGCAAATTCCATCTTCATATTCTTCTGAGGAAGCGTCTTCGGGGTCTTCTTCTTCCTCGCTCCATGTGCAGACCATCGCCTGTGGCTTCTTCTTCTTCTGCACCTTTATGTTTTTCTTCTGAAGATAGGGACCCTTCTTCTGGAGGTCTGGGCATTCGCCTTTCATATGTCCATGTTTGTTACAATTAAAACAAGTCAGTCTCTTAGGATTTCTATCCCTGTAACTAGTAAATTCAGCAATCTTATTGAAAGAGTGTGGCTTCTTCTTCCTAAAGGTCTTTCCCTTTTTCTTCAAAATTTTTTTGAACTGTCTAGTGAGCATTGCCTGCTCCTCCTGGTCGAGATTTGAAAGACCTTCAAGCTCGGACTCAGACTCGGGGCTACTGCTGCTGCTCCCACTGTTGCTACCCTTATTGCGGGATGCCCTTAGAGCCACATTCTTACCCTTCCTCTCACTTCCTTCTCCACCTCCTTTGAAATTCATCTCATAGGTCATAAGAGATCCTATGAGTTCATTCACAGTCAAGATAGTCAGATCTTTTGACTCCTCAATCACAATGGCCTTAGTGTGCCATGCCGGGGATAAAGATCTAAGGATTTTCCTGACTATGTCTACCTCAGTAAGATCCTTCCCTAGCCCTTTAAGTGTGTTAGTGATCAAGGACAACCTGGCATACATTTCGGTTATATTCTCATCTGCATTCATCTTAAACATTTCATACTTAGAAGTGTAGAGGTTTACCTTCGAGGCTTTCACTTGAGCTGTACCTTCATAGATCAATTGCAGCTCATCCCACATTCGCTTGGCAGTTCTGTATGCAGATATACGGGCATATTCCTCTGGATGAACAGCACACTGGATGATGTTCAGTGCCGTCTAGTTGAGTGAGGAGAGCTTGACATGGTCATCTGTCCAAGCGTCCTCGTTTGGTGGCAGATCATATGGCCCCACCGTGATTACTCTCCACAGTTTATGACTCTGAGCCCTGATGAACACTTCCATCCTGTTCTTCCAAAACAGATAGTTACTACCATCGAAATAAGGAGGGCGACTAATGGATTGACCTTCGGCTATGAAGGTTCTAGGACCACTAGCATTTCCTTGACCGTTCGTCCACATGGCGTAAACCCGCACTGATACCAATTGTTAGCGCAGCAAGAGTGATATAGAAGGGTGGGATGAATAGATCACTCCCAATTTGTAGAAACTTAGGCGGAAAATAAATTCTACTGCTAACGCACCTCCTTAACCCGTACACAAAGAAATGTAAATGAGAATGAAGAACTGATCACATGGAAGCAAAGAGACAAGCAGATGAAGAGCGCAGATAACAATAGCAAACCACAGAGGAGGCACTCGATTTTTTAGGTGGTTCGATTGCAGTCCACAATCTACATCCACCCCTCACTCCAACTAGAGTGAGGATTCCACTACACAATGCTAGATCAATGCAGACTCAGTCTGCGAACAACATGCTGCCACACAGCTTGAACACCAAGGGAAACAAATCCCTCAACCAAGTTCTGCTACCCACAGAACTTGAAACCTGTTCTAGCTCCCAGCTAGAACATAACCGGAGAATCCTCTCCCTTCCTCCACACACCGGAGGGAAACTGTTAATGACAACCAGTCACTAACACCACCAGAGATCACCGATCTCTCTTCCTCTGTAACTCAGAGGGAAACTAGAGTAATACTCCCTTCCTCCACACACCGGAGGGAAACCAATTCAAATAAGAAGGATGAACAAAATGAAACGAAAACAAAGAAGAAACAAAAACCAATGAAGAAGAAATCGGTTCTGAAACCCAATACAAATGTAGCTTCAAATGAAGCAATTCATCAATCCACACACACTGCTCTCTCTCTCGAACAAACTCCTCTCAGATCTGGAACTCTCTGCTCTTTTTCTTTTCTGGATCGTGCAAACTCTCACCAATGGCTTCTGCTATTTTCTTTTCACGATCAAGCTTCTACTAAAGGATGAAGCTCTATATGTATAGCAGATATTGGCGTGTGGCTGCCAGGTTCCCACCCATGCACTTTTGGCCAGATCATTTGAATTTTGACCACATGGCAGCATCCTGACAAGGTTGCCATCCACGTGTCATGCGCCTGTTATCTTAGATCACGTGCCAGGTGCCAACCTCGGTTCACGTACCCAATCATCAGCCTGAATCGCCTGCAGACAGACATATGGAATGTATATACTTAGTTAGTTCAGGCTTTAAACACGAATGTATATACTTCAAAAACATCAACTGATTAAGTGTGTACAACGTGAGAGAGTGTACAGACTTAATGAATAAGGCGCATGTGAAAGCAGTGTATAGACATATGAACAATGCGCATGAATGGCAGTGAATAGACTTATGAACAATGCAAACGAGATGCAGTGTATAGACTTATGAACAATGCAAACGAGATGCAGTGTATAGACTTATGAACAATGCAAACGAGATGTAGTGTATAGACTTATGAAGAACAAAGCAAACAAGCCTTACTATTGTGTAGACGTTACATAGCCCAGTCACTGTGTAGACTTCACGAAGCCTCACCAGTGTACAGGCTTGAAACGATTGTGCTGTGAGCATTGAAGATTCAAGTTATAACAATAGAATGTATAGGGTTGTGGTCGGACCACCCAATGTGTAGACTTGAAGCAGGAGGCCAGTGTTCAAACTTTGAGGATGCGATGTACTGTACGCAATGTACAGACTTGATAGTGTAAGACTCTTCATAAGACGGTTAGCAATGTATTGACTTGAAGCCCAACGGTGATGTATAGACTTCGACAGCTTTAGCCAGTGTATAGACTATGCCAGGGTGAGACGATGCATTAGACACTCGGCTGTACAGACTTGCAACATTCTGAATGAAACGATCGGCTGTTGAACCGATGTACAGACTCTGATTGTAAAGGCAGTCTGTATAGACTTGAATCGCTTGAAGCGATGTACAGACTAGATGAGGCTCAAGCAGTGTATGGACTTGTGAAGGCTTCAACGTTGTACAGACTTGGTGAAGCTCAAGCAGTGTATGGACTTGTGAAGGCTTCAACGTTGTACAGACTTGGTGAAGCTCAAGTGAATGTATAGACTTGATGAACCACTGTGGATGTGTGGACTTGAGCGAATGAAGCCGATGTACAGACTTGCCTAAGACACATCATGAGACGCTGGCTGAGACGGACGCTGTACAGACTTTGAAGAGCAGTTCAATGTATAGACTTGAACGAATGAGGCCGATGTACAGACTTGCCTAAGACGCAGCATGAGACGCTGGCTGAGACGGATGCTATACAGACTTTGAAGACTTTGAACGTTTGAGCAGCATGCAATGTACACACTTAGTGATGTACATACTTGGCCAGGAAAGCGTAGGGAAATGTTGAGTGTATGGACTTGGCCAAGTGTAGGAACAGATGAGGAGTGTATAGACTTGGCATTGTATAGACTTGGCTTTGAACGCTTGGGCTGAAGGCAATGTGTAGACTAAGTGATGTATAGACTTTGCCCAAGGAACCGAATGTATAGACTTTGCCACAGTCTAATGTACAGACTTTGCAAAACTGAACGAGCCAATGTATGGACTTCAAAAGAAGCAGTCCGATGTACAGACTTCAAGAATTCTAGACAATTGATGCTGTACAGACTTGGATTCAAGGAGTGTATATTCTTAGCATGAAGACTGCCAATCGATGTATAGACTTGGCTGAAGCTATCTCTGAACCAATGTTCAGACATTGTGCAATGTATGAACTTTATTGTGTGCAAGCCTGCTGACATGCAATGTGTAGACTTGAGTTATTGAAGCAGGCGTTGTATAGACTATGCAAGCATGACACTGGGCGCTGTATAGACTTACACTATCAGATGTGTAGACTTCATGAGAGAGGTGTAACTAGTGTATAGACATTAAGCTTGACACTCCAATGTATAGAGTTGAAGCTTGGAAGGATGTATAGGGTTGTGCAGAACTAACTTTGGCAATGTACAAACTTGACTGGTCGGGCAGTGTACAGACTTAGGGTATTAGGGTCAGTGTGTAGACTTCAGTTAGAAGGTGCCCGATGTACAGACTTGAAGAAGTTATGCCAATGTACAGATGAGTCGACGCATCAGCAAGGGTGGGTCGACCCACTGCTGTCAATACTAACTAAGCAGAGTGTAGACAGTATCAAGATAGCATGCTTATCTGACAACCATATGAATTGTACTCACTCACATGATGAAACAACATAAATCTAGAGATAGAAGATTGATTTATAGTGTGAGACATCATCAAAACCATAGGGATGTAACACATCGCTCAATCATTCAGCTTTCAACGTCAAGTCTGTACATTGGGCTCTTCATCAAAGTCCACACAATGCATTCTTCATCCGATCGTCTTAGCAAGTTTGTACAGTCTCGTTCCAACGTCAAGTCTGTACAGCGTGAACAGTGCATCACTCTATTTGCCAAGTGTATACATCAGTCAGCATTGCATCTTGTTCACGAAGTCTATACACTGTTGGATGTTCATGTCTGCACATTGGTGCTTTTCCCTACATTCTGGCCAAGTCTATACAGCCTCATCTTTACCTTCGTTCCAAGCCAAAGTCTACACATTCGTTTCCTTGGGCAAAGTCTACATCGTGGCCTTGAACTTTCAAGTCTGTACACTCTTTATTTCAAAGTTTGTACATTGGCCTTCAAGCGTTTCAACTCTATACATTGCTGCTTTGACCAACTCTGTACATCCGGTTGCCTGACTTCTGTTTCAAAGTCTACACAGTCACTGTTAAGGCAAGTCTATACATTGGCTCATTGGTCTTCAAGTCGATACAGAGTCTTCATCTTCTGAAGTCTGTACAGCCAGTCACTTGACAAAGTCTGTACAGTGTCTCATATTGACAAAGTCTGTACAATGTCTCATATTGGCAAGTCTGTACATCGCTTCAAGCAATTCAAGTCTATACAGCCTGCCTTCACATTCAGACTCTATACATCGTTCCTCAAAGGCTAAGTATATACATCCGTCAAACGCATCAAAGTCTGTACAGCCTGTCTGTCTTCATGGGTTCTGTGCTTTTAGTGCGTTGACGCACTTGGCTGACTGAGTAGACGCAATTGTGCGTCTTTCGCTTTCTGCCTTGTTCACTGCGTCGACGCTGACACTGGATGCGTTGACTCATTGGCCAGTTGCCAAGGGCGTGAGCATCTCACTTGAGGAGCTGAGGCGACACTGCACGATGGAAGCGTTGACGCCTTGGGCTGATGTCCAAAGGTCTTTTGATCAACATCAAGTCTGTACAGGATGAAGTCTGTACATTGGTTTGGTCTTGAACAGAACGCCTATGTCTATACATTGCTATGGACTGCATTGAACTAGCTAAGTCTATACACTCAGGTTGCTGAAGGGTTTCAATTATATACACTGCATGATCACTCAACTAAGTCTATACACTCGTTCGCTAACATGAAGTCTATGCATTCGTTTGATAAGCTTCAACTCTATACACTCGATATCAAGCTTCAAGTCTATACACTCTTACTTCACACGAAGTCTATACACTCAGTTAAACTTTCAAGTCTATACATCATCTAATACTGTCTTCGACTGATTAACTGACAGGTTATTCAACTGATTATTTGACAGGATTAATGGACGAGGTTACTAAGACTGGCACATGATCCTAGAGGCTGAAATGCTGACACGTGGACCACTGAAGCTTGGGCGGGAATCAAGCAGAGCAGAAGCCCTAGCTGCCTGCTGCTGGTATAAATATGGAGTTTCCTCCATCGGCTGAGCAGATGGAAAAATATAGTGAGCCATCATGAAAAGCTGAAGAGCAGAGAGTGCCTCCACGAAGAGAGAGAGAGAGAGAGCCTACGAAAGAGAAGAAAAAGAAGAGTGAGAAGAAGAGAGAGCTAGAGCAAAGGAAGCCTCAACTGAAGATCAGTTCTTGCTGGACTGTGGATCAAATCCAGGCCAGCCTGCTCCTGCGAGAGCCTTTGTGCATTTCATTTTTCCAGCCTACTATTGCTGCGTTTTGTTTTTCTTTTCAACTATTCTCTAGTTGTTCCTCCGATTCTCTTGTGTGAGGTCGGGTTCCCTCCGGTGTGGAGGAAGAGAGACTTGCGTCTCTGGTTGCCTTTGACAGGGTGTCATCGGTTGTTTCCCTCCGGGTTGGAGGAAGGGAGATTTATCTCCGGTTCTAGGCTTGTAGGTTCGAGTCCAGGGGTCCCTCCGGTTGGGAGGTAGAGAGGTCCGAGACCTCTAGTTTGCAGGTGACTAGGGGTCACTTGTGCTGCCCTCTGGGTTTCAGAGGAAGAGATACTTGGGTCTCTAGGTTCCCCTCTAGTTTGGAGGAAGGGAGGATTGGTCCTCCGGTTCTAGTCTTGTGGGTTGCAAGACTAGGTTTTCCCTCCGGTTTGGAGGAAGAGAGACTGTGTGTCTCTGGTTTCCAAGTGGCTGGGAGTCACTTGGGGTGTCCCTCCGATTGGGAGGAAGAGGGGAGGTTGTTCCCCTGGTCAAGCTGTTTGGCAGTAGTTGTTGCAGACTGAGTCTGCTGTGCTAGTGTTACTAGTGGAAGCCTCACTCCGGTTGGGAGTGAGGGGTGGACGTAGGTATTTGGACCGAACCACCTAAAAATCTCTTGAGCAGTGGTTTATTTGTGTGTTTTGCTTCCGCTAGATGATTGATTAGGAGCGCTCCAAGTGTCTCTTCATTTGTTCAATTGAATTAGTTTCTATTCTGGTATTGTATTTAGCTTCTGAAATTTTTAATTGGGTGATATTCTTAGCAGGATACATTCACCCCCCCTCTGTATCCAGGGCTGGCACCCTAACAATTGGTATCAGAGCGGTTCTCTGATTGATCAGATCCAACGATCTACAAAGGATCCTATTGTCCCTTGGTGCATTTCTGATTTTACTCTTTGCTGCATTAATCTAGTTGCCGATTTATTCAATGGGTTCTCCACCGGTTTTTAATGGCTCTAACTTTAACTCATGGATTAGCAGTCTTCACAATTATGTGAAAATGATTAATCCGGATCTGTGGAAGTTAATTTCACAAGGTCCCCACAGATTGCCAAAGGAAAAGTCCAAATGGACTAAAAGTCACAAGTCAAAATATGGAGAAAATTAGAAAGCCTTTAACCCGATGAGAGCAGCTACTGACAAGGCTCTACATTCTTGTTTTTATGAATGCAGGTTCGCTAAGGACATTCTGGATCAGCTGAAGCTAGCTCAGAGGATGAATGAGGATAACTGCATGATGGCTGACGAGAGCAAACATAGCAGTGATCAAGAGGAATTCCAAGATGCTGAAGAGGTAATCATCCCCTTCTCTAGCTTCACTTTAGATGACTGGGTAGATGCCTATGCTGATATGTTTCACTCCCATGAAAAAATGAGCAAGAGGTATAGAAGACTGAAAAAGAAGCTGGAAAAACTAGGAGGAGAAAATCTTGAAACTCTGAAAACTGAAAATGAAATATTTAGAAGACAGATAACAGAGTTTGATTCTATTAGTTCAGACTTATATCATTTCAAATCTGAAAAACAATCTCTTATGAAACAAGTTGATCTACACAAAAAGGAGAGTCAAGAGCTTGTTTGTGAAATTGCTGAACTAAAGGAAAGGCTTAGCTTAGTTGATCAGGCTCACAACAATGATATTGTTCAAAATGAAAAATTGGTGAGAGAATTAGAATGTGTCAACTCTGAATTGAAAAAAATGAAATCTGCAAATGAAATACTCAATAATCAGCTCAAGGAATTTGAACTCAAATCAATGAATTTTGAAAAAGAAAATAGATTGATTTCTGAAAAACTAGAGGCTGATAGAGTAACAAATTCAGAGATTCAAAAAAATCTTGACAAACTTCAATCTGAAAAATAACATGAAATGTTTCATGAATGTCAGTCTCTCTCAGATGAATGGGTGCTTGATGCTGATCTCCTAGAGCAGAACAGTAAACTGAAAGAGGAAATCAATGAGTTGAAACATCTAAACACCCAGCTGACAGATAGGCTAATGACAATGGAAAAAGGCAAGTGTGTGAGTGTGGATAATTCTGATAGGTTGATGAATGCTGAACAAGAAATTGAGAGTCTGAAAACCATCAACTTAATGTTAAATGGAAATGTCAGTTGCAGTGAACGAAAAATAGCTGGATATGAGCTTACTATCACATCCCTTCAACAAGAAGTTGATGATCTTTATAAGTCCCTATCTGAAGCTGACAATGAAACAAAACTAAAATAGGAAGTTGAAAAACTCAAAAGTCGGAATGATGCCTTGCATCAACAAGTCATTTCCTGTGAAACAGATCTGTCCAAATATGAAGCTAATATTTGTGGCTTGAATTCTGAGATTAAAGATTTAAAAAATTCTCTATCAAAATTTATCAAAGGAAAGGACAATCCGAATAAGCTTCTTGGAAAGAGTGATAACTTTGAGAGAAAGGGACTGGGCTATAGTCCGACAAATAAAAGGAGTAATGGGAATGAAACATCTACTGTTTTTGTCAAAGCTACCAATCAGAACTCAACCTCTGCTCCTTCTGTCTTCCAATTCACTGTACAAAAATCCACTGTGAAACCCAAAAATGTGGAACAAAGTCAAAAACTAAAAAAGGATGAAAATTCACAGAAGAAGGATAAAGACACTCCTATTACTATAAAGAAGGCTACACACAATTCACATGATCTCTCACACACTCACATTAAAAAGGGGTCATGTTATTATTGTGGGAAAGGAGGTCACATAATGGAAGATTGCAGATTGATGTTAAAGGATGAGCATACTAGTGGAACCTTACATTCAAGAAATCTTTCTGATAGAAACCATGCTGCTAGGAAGCCTGATGCTTCATGTTATTATTGTGGGAAGCATGGTCATCTCATGAATGATTGTTTTATCATGAAAGAAGACAATAAACTACATGCCAGGTCTTCCATGCACTTTCATGATCCATATGGATCTAAACACAATTCTAATCAGCACATTGTGTGCTTCAACTGCAATAAGCCTGGGCACAAGGCTGCTGAGTGCTGGCTTAGATCTACTTGGGGTAAAAATGGTTTTCATAGAAGAAATTCTTTTGCTTGCTCTCACTGTGGAAAGAATGGCCATACAGTCAAGAACTGTTGGCATGTTCAGAAGAACACTGTTAACCCCTATGGTGTCAAATTCCCTGCAAAACCATTTGCAAGATTTTCATGCTATAACTGTGGGAAGCAAGATCACAAATCTTCTGAATGTTGGCTGGTTAGGAATAAGAACCAAACTGTTCATGCATATAACAGAAAATCTTATGAATATGTTTATAAACCTTATGCTACTGTTACTATGCATCATAAAAACCAGAAACCAGTCACGTCATGTAGATACTGTGGGAAGTTTGGTCACTCTATGAAAAATTGCTATCTGATGGATCATGGTGACCATATTGCTATGAATTTGCTTAGATCACCTGTCAGGGCTAACGCAGGACCCAAAGCTGTTTGGGTCCCTGCAGGATCAAGATGATCAAATACTTTGCAGGCATGCCTTGGACTGAGGAATAAAGAGGGGTAAATTAAACCAAGGCACCCAAGATGATAAAGCCCCATTCAGGTAAATTCTGAAAACTTTGTATTCTGATTTGTGTGATCTGAATGCACTGCATATCATGATAATTCTTTTGCGCATTATCTAACTGAAACTAATTGGAAAAATCTGAAATGCTCATGAAAATGATTGAGTTTATTTCTAAATGCATTGCACACAAATGCCTTGATGAATGATATGCCAAACTTCTTGTATGTTGAATTGCATATCATGCACTCTGTAAGGGGGAGCTTGACTGATGTTGCATTTGGAGAGTAGTGCATTGCATGTCTTTGCATACATGTAGTTAGTTGCATTACACTTTCCTTCATTGAAAAATCAAAAAAAGGGGGGGGGGGAGGTAGTGTCTCACTGCATATAGATAGGGGGAGCATGTTTAAACCGTTCAGTTGTGTTTTTATCTGAACTCTTCCTATTCACCTACTTGATTCACCTTGTCAATTCTATAGTGTCAGTGATTGCATCATGAAAGTGGTATCAAAATATCCTTCTTGACTGGTTCTGAAGTTGTTCAAAATCTGAATTTATACTTTATAGGCATCTGTCTGTCTCTCCTAAATCTGTTGAAGGAGAGCTTCACTTCTTTTCAGTCATCCTTGAACTTCTATGCTCAAGAGCAGCTCCTTTGCTACAATTTTTCAGAATCCATGCTGTCTGTTGAATATTCTCACTTGAATTACTAAGCTGAGATATGAAGTAAATCTTCAGCCTGAATACTACTTCATAAAAGTTAAAACATCTTCAATGAGGAACCTTCCATTATACATGCTTAAGAACATTTGTTAACTGGAACTGGTTTAGGTCTTATGTACTCCTGTTTGGACACAAGGAACTTGAAAATATCTGATTCAATCTCTTAATAAACTTTAACTGTCTGCTTCATGTAAATTCATGTAAGAGCTTCTGACATCTGAAAAGTTGATATCCTTGTCTATGTTGACTGAGATATATAGTGTATGTGATTTTTCTTAAACACTTAACTTGTTCTGAATCATGGACAGAGCAATAACTGTGGTTACTGAGAAACCTGTCCAAAGGATTGTGTCATGAAGTACCATGGTTAACTCTGCTTAAAGAGATGATTGAAAATACTGTGAAAATTTGGCAGAGCAATGGCATTGTTGTATTGAGTAACTGGGGATTCTGGCCTCTAATCAAGGTGTATCCTCATGCCAAAGATACTTCCAATGCTACCTCTGTTCTCCAAATTGGGAGAAGCAATACGGTTGTCACACTGAGTAACTGGGGATTCGGGCCTCTGATCAAGGTGTTTCCCCATGTCAAAAGGTGTTGATAAACCAAAATTGTTCATTTAAAAAGAAAATTATGAACAAGTGTAAATCAAATTCTGAAAGAACAATGTAAAATTCTGTTGCATTCTCTTATGTATCTCCTAAAACTGTCATGGAAAGTAAACTAAGTAAGATGGAAGTTGGTTGAACTAGAATTTTATATGAGCTTGTAGTTCCTTTTTATTAAGAGCTGGTTCAGATATGAGCACAATTCTTTTTGAAAAACTTGTTTACATCATTCTTAAACCATATCTGAAAATCAAGGTTTCATAAGCTTTTATAATGGAGGACTCTAGAACTTAAAGATTCTGTTCTATGAAGTTAGTATCTTGCTAAAAAGTTCAATATCTCAATTTTCACTAACTGTTGAATCTGCTCATCCTATGGCTCTTTATCACTGTGTTTTGATTCAGTGGTATTAGACTGGTTGTCACTTTTGAGAAGCACTTCTCTCAGTTTACCATGTGTACTTGCAGTTTTTGGATAACCAGAGTTCATCCTTGTGGATTTCTCTTGCATCATAGATCATAAGGGCAAGATTCTCTGGTCTGTTTGAGAGACTATTTGCATAAGGGGACAATGTGCTAGATTGTCTGATCATGTTGTTTGTCTGCATTAGCTCTATATCTTCTGCCATGTCAAAGGGGGAGTATTGGTTGCATATGCATCACTGCATAAGTTGTTTGACAAAGGGGGAGAATTGATTTAATTGCTTCTGATATTATGTTGTCCTCATCTGCTGAACTATGTTGAGTGTCTCATATGACATCTCTGGATTATTCGTTTTGCTAAAGTAAAAGGGGCAGATTAGTCAAAAGGGGGAGCTTTTAATTCACTCTTTTTATACAGTCTTATTCTTTCCTCTTCAACTCATGTCTTTTTGCTGAAGTCAAAGGGGGAGAAGCTCTTGGAAGGATACATTTGGAAGATAGATGTCTCCAAAGAAAAGGCCTCCTTCGAACCATCAACAATCTAAAGGGAAGTATAACATTCCTGTGCTTTACTGAATTATTTCCCTATTTCATTTTTTTTGATGAAGGCAAAGGGGGAGAAGAATCTAATCTGAGTCAGTGTAACTCATAGTGTTGCCATCATCAAAAAGGGGGAGATTGTTGTGCCCCTGTGTGGTTTAGATGATGGCTGACACATCACGAGTCACACTGATTTAGGGATGGCTGACACACCATGAGTCACACTGAGTGCGTTGACGCAGTTGGAGATTGGGTTGACGCATTGGCTGTCTGTTCACTAGCTGCGTTGACGCTACAAGGACACTACGTTGACACAATAGTTGCTGGTTTACTTGCTGCGTTGACGCAGTGGATCAACTGGGTTGACACCATGCTGCCTTGTCTATTTTTTGTATGGATGTCTATACATTGCACAGCATCCTCCAAGTCTATACATCGCTCAATCATTCAGCTTTCAACGTCAAGTCTGTACATTGGGCTCTTCATCAAAGTCCACACAATGCATTCTTCATCCGATCGTCTTAGCAAGTCTGTACAGTCTCGTTCCAACGTCAAGTCTGTACAGCGTGAACAGTGCATCACTCTATTTGCCAAGTGTATACATCAGTCAGCATTGTATCTTGTTCATGAAGTCTATACACTGCTGGATGTTCATGTCTGCACATTGGTGCTTTTCCCTACGTTCTGGCCAAGTCTATACAGCCTCATCTTTACCTTCGTTCCAAGCCAAAGTCTACACATTCGTTTCCTTGGGCAAAGTCTACATCGTGGCCTTGAACTTTCAAGTCTGTACACTCTTTATTTCAAAGTCTGTACATTGGCCTTCAAGCGTTTCAACTCTATACATTGCTGCTTTGACCAACTCTGTACATCCGGTTGCCTGACTTCTGTTTCAAAGTCTACACAGTCACTGTTAAGGCAAGTCTATACATTGGCTCATTGGTCTTCAAGTCGATACAGAGTCTTCATCTTCTGAAGTCTGTACAGCCAGTCACTTGACAAAGTCTGTACAGTGTCTCATATTGACAAAGTCTGTACAGTGTCTCATATTGGCAAGTCTGTACATCGCTTCAAGCAATTCAAGTCTATACAGCCTGCCTTCACGTTCAGACTCTATACATCGTTCCTCAAAGGCTAAGTATATACATCCGTCAAACACATCAAAGTCTGTACAGCCTGTCTGTCTTCATGGGTTCTGTGCTTTTAGTGCGTTGACGCACTTGGCTGACTGAGTAGACGCAATTGTGCGTCTTTCGCTTTCTGCCTTGTTCACTACGTCGACGCTGACACTGGATGCGTTGACGCATTGGCCAGTTGCCAAGGGCGTGAGCATCTCACTTGAGGAGCTGAGGTGACGCTGCACGATGGAAGCGTTGACGCCTTGGGCTGATGTCCAAAGGTCTTTTGATCAACATCAAGTCTGTACAGGATGAAGTCTGTACATTGGTTTGGTCTTGAACAGAACGCCTATGTCTATACATTGCTATGGACTGCATTGAACTAGCTAAGTCTATACACTCAGGTTGCTGAAGGGTTTCAAGTATATACACTGCATGATCACTCAACTAAGTCTATACACTCGTTCGCTAACATGAAGTCTATGCATTCGTTTGATAAGCTTCAACTCTATACACTCGATATCAAGCTTCAAGTCTATACACTCTTACTTCACACGAAGTCTGTACACTCAGTTAAACTTTCAAGTCTATACATCATCTGATACTGTCTTCGACTAATTAACGGACAGGTTATTCAACTGATTATCTGACAGGATTAATGGACGAGGTTACTAAGACTGGCACGTGATCCTAGAGGCTGAAATGCTGACACGTGGACCACTGAAGCTTGGGCGGGAATCGAACAGAGCAGAAGCCCTAGCTGCCTGCTGCTGGTATAAATATGGATTTTCCTCCATCGGCTGAGCAGATGGAAAAATATAGTGACCCATCAAGAAAAGCTGAAGAGCAGAGAGTGCCTCCACGAAGAGAGAGAGAGAGAGAGCCTGCGAAAGAGAAGAAAAAGAAGAGTGAGAAGAAGAGAGAGCTAGAGCAAAGGAAGCCTCAACTGAAGATCAGTTCTTGCTGGACCGTGGATCAAATCCAGGCCAGCCTGCTCCTGCGAGAGCCTTTGTGCATTTCATTTTTCCAGCCTACTATTGCTGCGTTTTGTTTTTCTTTTCAACTATTCTCTAGTTGTTCCTCCGATTCTCTTGTGTGAGGTCGGGTTCCCTCCGGTGTGGAGGAAGAGAGACTTGCGTCTCTGGTTGCCTTTGACAGGGTGTCATCGGTTGTTTCCCTCCGGGTTGGAGGAAGGGAGATTTATCTCCGGTTCTAGGCTTGTAGGTTCGAGTCCAGGGGTCCCTCCGGTTGGGAGGTAGAGAGGTCCGAGACTTCTAGTTTGCAGGTGACTAGGGGTCACTTGTGCTGCCCTCTGGGTTTCAGAGGAAGAGAGACTTGGGTCTCTAGGTTCCCCTCCGAATTGGAGGAAGGGAGGATTGGTCCTCCGGTTCTAGTCTTGTGGGTTGCAAGACTAGGTTTTCTCTCCGGTTTGGAGGAAGAGAGACTGTGTGTCTCTGGTTTCCAAGTGGCTGGGAGTCACTTGGGGTGTCCCTCCGGTTGGGAGGAAGAGGGGAGGTTGTTCCCCTGGTCAAGCTGTTTGGCAGCAGTTGTTGCAGACTGAGTCTGCTGTGCTAGTGTTACTAGTGGAAGCCTCACTCCGGTTGGGAGTGAGGGGTGGACGTAGGTCTTTGGACCGAACCACCTAAAAATCTCTTGAGCAGTGGTTTATTTGTGTGTTTTGCTTCCGCTAGATGATTAATTAGGAGCGCTCCAAGTGTCTCTTCATTTGTTCAATTGAATTAGTTTCTATTCTGGTATTGTATTTAGCTTCCGAAGTTTTTAATTGGGTGATATTCCTAGCAGGATACATTCACCCCCCCTCTGTATCCAGGGCTTGCACCCTAACATAATTACCTCGTTTAGGGCTTCTATCTCGCTAATCAATCTGACCCGGTCGCACAGGTTCCTGAGATTCTTGTGCTAAACCAGTGACTTTAGATGCCTCTAACTACCCGTATGCTTGATCTCCTAGAACGAAATTTTGAGGAAAGTTAGATCTAACTAAATTAAACAAATTCTTAGAAGAAACTTACCTCTAATTCGACCTCCTTACCTTAGTTCCACGCGAGCCAAAAGTAAGGGTCGCGTAGGTGAGACCTGGGATCTATTTATAAGGTTTAGCTAGGGTTTTAAGGATTTGCATGAACTTAAGAGTCCTAATTAGGGTTCCTATTTGATCCTCAGGCATTCTAGACTTATCTAATTAATAGATAGCATCGATCGTAGGTGATTATGATGCTAAAGTTTCTATCTTTTTGCACTTTCTTTCACTCACGGAATCTGCAGAGCTTAGCGGTCTAGGGCTAAACCGTTTCTTGTTCCATGCGGTCTCGCGATAGACCGTTTTCTTTCCCAGCGCCGAATTTGCACAATTTCAAACTCTTTGATATTATCTCCTATTATTATACGTTTATTTATCTACTAAAGAGTAATTATCCCCCTTAAAATTTGAAAATACACTAGTCTAAGCTTCTAGAACATGGGCCAAACCTTATGGGCTTGGTTTTGGGTCCTTTTGGGCCTATTGGATTTATTTACATAGTATTGGGCTTTAATAATTAGATTTAATTAACTATAATTCATCTAATAGCCCATTGGCCTTGAATAAATTCTAGAAAAATCTTAAAAAATCTAATTATGTTTCTAGAAAATTTAAAATATTGTTTAAAAAAATCTTGGGGTATTACACCCTCCCTCACTTAAGAGAATTTGGTCCCCAAATTCAATATATGGACTTTACGGAGAGTGTACTTACAGTTGAATAGTTCAGAAAATCTCTTACGCATAGCTTCTTTAGTTTCTCTTGTTGCTTCATGTGGCCATGACTTGGTCCATTGGATCTTGACCATAGGAATAGTTTTATTCCGAAGTTGACGCACTTCTTGTTCAATGATCTTTATTGGCTTTTGCTCGTACGTCAAGTCCTTTTTAATCTCCAGGTTGTCGTAAGTTATGACATGGAATGGTTCAGGTACATACTTCTTGAGCATTGAGACGTGAAATATATCATGAACTTCAGATAGTTGAGGGGGTAAAGCTATCCGATACGCCACTTCACCAACCCTATCGAGAATTTCAAAGGGGCCAATGAATCTTAGAGTAAGCTTGCCTTTGATATCGAATCTTCGAATACCTCAACCTGGAGAAACCTTAAGAAATACATGGTCTCCTACTTGAAATTCCAAGTCGCGCCTTCGCTTATCAGCATATGATTTCTATCTATCTTGAGCCATCTGGAGTCTTTCACGAATAAGTTGTATCTTCTCGGTAGTATCCCTGATGATATCGGGATCGAGAAATTACCTTTCTCCTACTTCATTCCAGCAAATAGGGGATCGACAGCTTCTACCATACAGAGTCTCGAAAGGTGCCATTTGTATACTAGCTTGGTAGCTATTGGTGTATACAAATTCTACTAGAGGCAAATGGTCGTGCCAACTTCCTCCAAAGTCAATAGCACAAGCCATGAGCATATCTTCAACTACCTGATTTATCCTTTCAGTTTGACCATCAATTTGTGGATGGAATGCAGTGCTAAAATTAAGTCAGGTTCCTAATGAATGTTGAAGACCTTTCCAGAATTGTGATGTGAACCGAGGATCTCGATCGGATATAATGGTGATAGGGACACCATGTAGTTTGACAATCTCCCTCATGTATAATGCTGCTAGTACATCCACAGACCGTCGACTTTTGATTGGTAGAAAATGTGCAGATTTAGTCAATCGGTCTATGATCACCCATATACCATCATGTCCTCCTTTTGTCTTAGGTAAACCCATGATAAAATCCATCCCTATACTTTCCCATTTCCACTCGAGAATATTTAAGGGGTGTAATTTCCCAGCAGGCTTTAAATGTTCTACCTTTACTTGATGACAAGTGAGACAACGAGCTACAAAGTCTGCTACTTCTCTTTTCATGTTGGGCCACCAGAAGCTTCTTTTCAAATCTTGATACATCTTGGTAGCACAAGGGTGAATAGCATACTTTGACTTGTGAGCTTCTTCCATGATCAATTTCTTAGTGTCATCATGATTCGGCACACAAATTCGATCCTTAAATAATGGTCTTCCATCATTTGAGATAGACAATTTCGGTCTCTGATCAATGTTATCTTTAATCTCCATCAATGTAGGGTCATTTTCTTGCAATTGGACTATGTCCTCGATCAATGTAGGTTGAGACCTTATATTGACAATCACACCTCCTTCTCCTTCTCTGTCAATATCAAGATTTAAATGAGAAAAATCTTCGATAAGACAAGTTATACCTTTCTTAAGGCTTGCTAGAGTTGCCATTGGTTTCCTTCTAAGAGCGTTAGCTACAACATTTTTTTTCCCTGGATGATATTGGATAGTAAAATCAGAGTCTTTGAGATACTCCAACCATCTGCGTTGTCACATGTTTAACTCCTTCTGGGTGAAGAGATATTTCACTTTTATGATCTGAGAATATGGTGAAGTTCTCTTCATAAAGGTAATGTCGCCAAATTTTTAAGGCGAATATAACAGCTGCCAATTCTAGATCATGCACAGGGTAATTTTCTTCGTGACGCTTTAACTGCCTTGATGAATAGCAAATCACCTTTCGATTTTGCATAAGAATGCATCCTAGGTCAATGCCAGATGCATCCATATAAACTTCAAATCCACCACCTTCCGTCAGTAGCATTAATATAGGTGCAGTGGTAAGGTGTTCCTTAAGAGTTTGAAAACTCTCTTCTCAATCTTTCGACCATATAAAAGGATTCTCCTTTCTGGTGAGTCTAGTCAAAGGAACGGCGATCTTTAAGAAATCTTTGATAAATCTCTTGTAATAACTAGCCAGACCTAGAAAACTTTTGACTTTAGACACGATCATCGGCGGGCTCCAATTCTTAACAGCTTCTATTTTTGAAGGATCGACAGCGATTCCTTCCTTTGAAATAATATGGCCAAGGAAAGAGACCTCCTTTAGCCAGAACTCGTATTTACTAAGCTTTGCATAAAGTTTGTGCTCTCTTAGTGTCTGCAAGGCTATTCTTAAGTGCTCTTCATGTTTCTCCTTTTTTTTGGAGTATATAAGGATATCATCAATGAAGACGACTACAAACTCGTCAAGATAAGGCCTGAAGACGTTATTCATGAGTTACATAAATGATGTCGGGGCATTGGTTAACCCGAACGGCATTACCACGAATTCATAGTGGCCATATCTGCTTCGAAAAGTAGTTTTGTGTATGTCTTCATTATTGATTCAGAGCTGATGGTAACCTGACCTGAGGTCTATCTTGGAGAAATATTCTGCTCCCGAAATCTGATCAAAGAGTTCATCGATACGCGGCAACAGATATTTATTCTTAATTGTGAGTTGATTCAGTCATCGGTAGTCGATACATAGCCTGAGAGATCCATCCTTCTTCTTGACGAATAAAACTGGCGCACCCCAAGAGGATGTGCCAGATCAAATAAAACCCTTGTCTAATAATTTCTGAAGTTGTTTCTTCAATTCCTTGAGTTCTATGGAGGACATCCTGTAGGGAGCTATTGAAACAGGTGCTACTCCGGGAATGAGTTCAATGAAAAAGTTTACTTCCCTTTCGGGCGGTAAACCGGGCAAATCTGATGGAAATACATCGGGAAACTCATTCACAATGGGAATACCTTCTAAGATAATTTCCTTGGACTCGGTAATGATTACATAAATAAGAAAGGCTTCACATCCTTGTGAAATAAGTTTGCAAGCGTGAAGAGATGAAATAATGGTAGGATGCTTCCTATATTTGATACCAAGGAAGGAAAACCTTGGAAGACCTGGTTTCCAAAAAGAGATAATCCGGTTGCGACAATTTATATAGGTGTCGTGGTCTACAAGCCAATCTACACCTAAAATAGCATCGTAGCCCTCCATGTCAAGGCATACGAGGTTTGGAGGAAGATTATGACCTTCTATCATTGCCGCACTATCAGGGTAGTAGGTTGTAAGTTTGGTTCCGGGACCCAATGGTGTAGTGATTGCTAGGTCCGAAGGTAGAGGAATTGATAAAATTGGCAAGGTTTTGCAAAAGCAGTAGATATAAAGGAATGAGAAGCACTAATATCAAATAACACGAATTCAGGATGGGAATAGATTTGGATAGTACCTTCCATTAGCCCATCATTCTTGGGCGCTTCTTCATCTTCCATAATAGCATTAAGACGAGCCTGTCGCTTACGTCCACCATCGGAAGATTTTTCTTTCATAAGGGGGTAATCCGGCATGCGGTGCTCCCGACTGCCACATCGTAAATAAGCGCCGAGACGCTTCTAGCACTCTTCGGCTGAGTGACCGAACTTCTCACAAAATGTGCAAGCCGCGATGACTTGCTTTTCTATTTCTTTGACCTTCTTGTTCTTTTGGTACATAGCCACTACCACTCCCGTTCTGGGATCTCTTTTTGCTATCACGGGATTTGTAAGGTTCTATGATACTAAACTTTCCCTTCTTTTCATGCCGATCAGACCTTCGGCTTGGCTCCTCTCCTTTTACCTTAAGTTTTTCGACCTTCTCTAAGGTCCTTTCGCATAGATGTGCCCGTTGAACCATCTCCGCATATGTATGGATATTCTGAGTCCCAAGTTGTTGGATAAAGTCGTGCCTTAATCCATCCATAAACCGGTTAGCTTTTAATAAGTTGGTACTAACCAAATGAGGAGCATAAGGTGCCAGCCTAGAAAATTGGAGTTCATACTCCACTATTGACATCATGCCTTGGCATAATGAAGCAAACTTCATAGCCTTCCTCTCCTTAACATGTTCAGAGAAGTATTTCACTTGGAAGAGGGTGAGGAATCCCTCCCAAATATGTGATGCATCTTGAGGCAGTGTAGGAATTGACTTTTACCATGTACGGGCATCTTTATTGAGTTGGAACGTGGCAAGAAGAACCTTCTCTTGGTCGGCACACTGCATGACCTCAAATATATGGTTCATTTCATCGATCCAGTTTTCTGCCTCATCGGGATTAGAGGATCTTGAGAACCTCAGAGGATTTAAGCTCTGAAAATTGCGGTGTAGGTCTACAGCTCTTGCCCCAGCGCCGTCTTGAGCCATATTCTATAATGCCTGGGTAAGACCCGCAACGGTTTGTTGAATTCCACCCCAATCAACGCGATGAGCCATTATGAGAGTAAGGTACCTGAGAAGAGTAATGAATTTGTTAATTCTAATGAAATGAGTGGGGTTAATCTTAGAAACAATTATAATTATTTTTCTTATCCCAGGTTCTACCCAATTCCTCTCATAGGTAGAGAGTTTCTTTCCTAGTTTCATAGGTGTGGGTCGTTAAACCTTGGACTTAGCCTATGACATGACTTTTCTCTAGGACTTCTAGTCCTATGCTCTGATACCACTCTAACTGTCACGCCCCGAGATTATGCAGCGGAAATAATCAGGAACGTGAACAGTCGGCTAGTACACCTCGAGCAAGTAATATAATCAGAGTGCAAAACAATCACATAAAGTAATTGCACCAATAATTCATTCACACCTTTAACTTTATTTCTTTATCAAATAATCTTAAAGTACATAAGATTTTTGACTCTTAACACTCTTACATCATAGACTCTAAATTACAACAAGACTCGACTAGACATCTGGTATTATGGCTTCTCTCGATTCGTTTGACCTTCAATCACTCTCGGACCCGTTACTTGTATAATCTGAATCTAATTCATCTGTATTTCTTGAAACATTTAAGAAAGTAGGTAATGAGCACACTTACCCATTAGGTATCTTCGTATCAACATGAAGGCAAATTTAAGTGATTAACATTTTAACTCTATAGAATAAGATAAATCATGCAAATATGGTAAAACATGTGAATAAAACCAAAGTAACAAGATGAGATACGAGAATATGATTGATCAAGTATATAACAAGAAAATTTGGCATTTCCATGAACAAGAATGTAACAAGAATGTACTTTTCATAACCATGGAGGCTATGCACTAGAAAGTCATGTAACAAGCAAGAAAGTACTTTTCGCTTAATAGCAAGTACTTCATTAATTTACGTGGATCTTCATTCACATCTGTGGATTTTTCACTTATTTATAAAGAAAGTACTCCCAGCGTAATGCAACGCCAATAGCATCATACCCCATGGTTTACAGTATGTTTCCGACAATCAGCCGAGGGGACTAGCATAGAGCCCTTGACCACAATCAGTCCTCGAACTGTATCTTCAAGTATAAATCAAGCTACTTCCATGATTATAATGTGGCCAATAATGTACAAGTTCAATAATAATTCAATGATAAAGTAACCAAGGTATAGAATGTACCAATAGTTGATCATGAGAATTTAAGAAATGCATTAATAACTAGGTTATGCTATGGAGAAAAATTTGACAGCATAAAAGTACCTTCTTTATCTTTCATATTTTTAACATTGACTTATTAACATAGGTTCCAAGTCCAGATAATTCTAAGACCATTCAGGAACTCAAGAAAACAAACCCCAAAGGTCAAACCTCGGGTTAGACAATTTTAGGAACAAAGTAGTCATTTACTGGACCGTTTCTTGAGGCAAGCAGTCTAGTGCAGGACCGTTTTACGTATGAAACAGAAAAGTCGACATAGTGAAATCTCCTAGATCCTAGCGGTCACGGTAAAGGCCGCTTAGTGACTATAGTGGTCTAGGTTATGGTGGCAAAGGTCCAGATCTCACAAAACACCGGTAAAAGTGCTCTCTAGACAATGGGCTTTTATGGTACAACCAGATCGGCGTCCTAGTGGAAATCCCAGGCTCGCGGTGTCTTATAGAGGCCTTGAAATAAGATTTCCTAGTCTGTTGGAAGGAATATCCAATGGAGAGGTTATCAAGTCCAAGATTGTGTACTTAATGTGCAAAGGTGTAACTAATGACAACATACCAGGATATGTGCCATGTACTTAAGAAAATGACTCTTAGAAGAGAGAGATAGTGGTAATAGCGATCAAATCATGACTAGTCCATGAATCATATAAATTTAAGTTAATTACAAAAGTATATGATTTGGTCATGAAAATAACATAAGTTTAAAAATAATTCTAAGTGCATGAAGAATCACAAAATCTACTAGAATGTTATGTTAACATAACTAGGTATATGAAAATATCTCTTGAAACATGAGTAAAACCTACTTAACTAGGCTTAACCTACATTAATTAGGGCTACTCTGCAATATGTTTCGGGTTAACAACATTTCAAAAATCAGAAATCGAAAACGGTCTAGTGTAGGACCGTTTCACTGGGCCAAACGGTCTATCGTACGACCGCTAGGGATTCTGGCGGTCTACAGGAGGACCGTTTCTTCCCGTGTTAACAGAATACTCAATAATACTAAAATACAATGCTAATCTAAGGCATATCATGCATGGAAATCAACATATATAAACTCTATAGCCTGATAGAACAAGGATAGGTCAGCCAACATGCGTGGGTTTATGTACTAACAAGAGAATTTCTTTTTTACTCCATTAGGGCTAGTTCATGTATGAATATTATACTAGATGCATAGTCCTAATGAAAACATAAAATTCTCAGTGTACAATGCATGAAATCGACTGAAATCAGAGGGCTTTTATCCCTAATGTCATGTTTAAGCCGTTCATGAGATAACCTACCTCTGTCCCGAACTTTAGACTTTGAATTTAGGGCTGGAAGTTAACCCAAGTTCTTGCTCTTCCAGAACTAAACCAGCAACTTCGTGACCTTCTATCTCTTGATTCCCTTTACCTATGACCATGAAATTTTGAGGGTAAGAAGAGGGTACTAAAAGGAACAATTAACTCTAAAAAACCTCTATCTAATTATCTCGTTTAGGGCTTCTATCTCGCTGATCAATCTGACCCGATCGCATAGGTTCCTTAGTTTCTTGTGTCGAACCAGCAACTTTAGACGCCTCTAACTTCCCGTAGACTTGATCTCCTAGAACGAAATTTTAAGAAAAGTTAGATCTAACTAAAATGAACAAATTCTTAGATGAAACTTACTTCTAATTCGACCTCCTTACCTTAGTTCCACGAAAGCCAAAAGTAAGGGTCGCCCAGGTGAGATATGGGATCTATTTATAGGGTTTAACTAGGGTTTTCAAGATTTACACGAACTTAGAGTCCTAATTAGGGTTCCTATTTGATCCTCAAGCATTCTAGACTCATCCAATTAATAGATAGCATCGATCCTAGGTGATTAGGATGCTAAAGTTTCTATTTTTTTACACTTTCTTCCACTCACGGAATCTGTAGAGCTTAGCGGTTTAGGGCTAGACCGTTTCTTGTTCCATGCGGTCTTGCGATAGACCATTTTCTATCTCGACACCGAATTTGAACAGTTTCAAACTCTTTGATATTATCTCCTATTATTATCTTTTTATTTAACTACTAAAGAGTAACTATCCCCCTTAAATTCTGAAAATACACTAGTCTAAGCTTCTAGAACATGGGCCAAACCTTATGGGCTTGGTTTTGGGTCCTTTTGGGCCTATTGAATTTATTTACATAGTATTGGGCTTTAATAATTTGATTTAATTAACTATAATTCATTTAATAGCCCATTGGCCTTGAATAAATTCTAGAAAAATCTTAGAAAATCTAATTATGTTTCAAGAAAATTTAAACTATTGTTTAAAAAATCATGGGGTATTACAGGTGCCCTACCTACTTCCATCATTTAATGGACGCCCACGTCTTGGGTGCGATTTTCTTGAATAAGCGCCCAGGGGGCAGGCTCCTATTAATAGATGACATCATGCACAGGCGCCAATTCTTTTTCCATATTTAATAATCACTCATGCTTAGAAAATTTATATCTGTGAAACTAAACCCTAATATTCTTGCATGAGCATGATTCTGAATTCCCGATATTTTTCTGTGTCTACATATGTTTTTATTTTCTGATTCTATGAAACTATAAAAATATGAACAATGTTTTGTGTCTGAAAACGTAGCTGCCCGATGCGTAGCATCACATAGGAATGGGCGCCCCTATGTAGGACCTTAATTACATGAATAATGATGATGTGACACAACCTAGGACTTAAGCAAACAAGCACAATCGCAATCAAACGGACCGATGTCGGCGGCCGCTCACCCGATGCTCACCAAGACCCGGGGTAACTTGGCAATGCCAAGTGGAGGTTGTGTGGGCTGGGCCCTTGCTGGTAGAGGGCCAGCAAGGCCTAAGTTGATTCCCAAGGGTAATGGCAGCCCAATTCAAGGGAGCCGACGTCGTGCCGAGGGCACGGGTTCCACTCTTTTCCAACGGTGATCACTTATAGCAAAGGAGCTTAAGGATCAGGCTCTCATTCACGACCAACGGAGTTTATGAACTAATATTGAAAGAACAAGCACAAATTAGAGCAAAGTTTGGAGCACTTACTCGACCGGTTTGAAGAAACCGGTCCCGCTCGGAGACGAGGGCGAGCGGGGAGGCGGGTGGATCCCCACACGCCGCGTCGGGGTAGCTTGACCTACCCAAATGATTACAATGCTACACCTCTCGCACGAGGGGGATCTTGGGGTGGGGGTTAAGTGGTATTACAACTAAAACTACCTCCACACAGGGAGGGGCCTTCAGCCGGCCAAGCTGGGAGGGGAACTTGAGAGAGGAACACCGAAGATGGGAGGTCGCCGGTTCTGTCCACGTTCTGTGGGTGCTGATAGATGATCGAAGAAATGGTTGCTGCTACTGATGAAGAATTTTGTTGGGGATGAAACCACCTGGAAAATCTTCGTAGGAGGCCAGGGAAGTCGTCCAAATTTTTTTGATTTCTTCTGGCACCGACGCTGGTCTGGGTGGAGGCCCGAGCAGGGAGGCAGATTCTTGGACTGGCAGCTTCTGGCGGCCAATAGCAGGTTGCAGAGGATGCCCCATCAGCTCCCGAACTCAGAATCAAGCACCGCTAGAGTTTTTGGAATCGCGGAAGAGTCCTCTTCGCAGCAAAACTGACGGGGAAGCCAAACGATGCCGCAGAAGACCAGGGGACTCTGAACACTGATGACAGGTTGGTGCAGGTTGTGGGAAGAAGAACCGCGTACTCGAGGCAGAAAAATGATAACTCTGGCCCACGGACGTCGATCAAAGTTCCGCTTCTTCATTGGCTCAGGTGCTCAGCAGGGGTAGCCCTACGCAGTTGTGGGAGAACGGATCTCCCCGTCAGCTCGGAGCTCAGAAGGGGATGAGACCACTGCCGTTGCGAAGAAGACAGGTAGACGCTTCTATGGATACCTCTTGGGCCTTCAGATTCTCTGGGATGTGGTCAGGGTCGCCTCTGCAAGCTGCTACTCTTCTGCTGCTAGCGAACTGAAAACTGGAGGTTGAAGATGGTGGGGGGAAATGGGTTATATGGGGGGGGATGGAGGTGGATGAGTGTGGGGAGAACCATGGCTGTGAGGGGGTCTAGGAGGGGGTGTTCCGAGGTGTGGGAGGGGAAGAATAGGGTCTGGAAGGTGGTCTAACAGGTGGGGGGAGGAGGAGCTACGAATTTGGGCTTGGAGGGAGAAGGAGGAAGGTGGGGGGGGCACAAGTGGGTGAAGGGCATATGAGTTTGAATTTCCTTTAATGTGGGGTGATCAATGGTGGTCTTGGGGATGGGAAGAGGTGCCTTGGGAAGGTGGAGGGCTGCTTTGGGTAGTGGGAAGGGTGCTTGGGGAAGTGGGTGGGGTAGTTGGGGGTTGGGAGGTGGAGCTAGGATTGGTGGAAGCTCTCTTGGGACTAGGGGTGGAGTAATGGGGTGTGTGGGGAAGGGAAGTGGCCTTTAATGGGGGTAGGTGGGAGAGTGGTGGTTGGGAAGGGAGGAGAGAGAAAATTTTCGAAATTGGGTGTGGAGGAGAGAGAAAGGGGAGTGAAAAAGAGAGATTAAGAGAGGGATGGGTGGGGAATCTCTCCCCTAGGGTCTCTCACCCAAAAAATGGAATCTCTCCACTAGATAAGAAGTGTAAACTCTCAAAATGGCAAGTTTTTCGTTCATTGATTCATTAAGTTGAAATGGAGGGGAATGGGGTCTTATATATAGGAAACCTACATTTCTACAAAAGTCCCTGACAATTGACTCAATGACAAATAACCGAGGGGGTAGGGGAGAGCCCTTGGGCCAAGCCCAATGAATTGGGCCCAATAGCTAACTAGACAACCTAATGACACTCAAACTTAGGGAAATGAACACAAGACCTAGGAACATGACTCAAATAAAAAGGAAAATACATCAAATGACTCAAATAAAAATTACATAGGACTCAAAATTAAATGACTAGACCATGCCGGATGCAACCGGGGCGAGGAGACGAGCTGTGAACGTGGGCATGGGAGGTGATGTCCCCATCATACTCCCGGGGTGCGGAGAACTCGACTCCGTCGAGTAAGTGTCCTTCCCTCCTTGGAGGGTATAGAAGTGGTAGTGCCCTCAAGTCTTCTGAACGAGACCGATCCATCCACCTACCGAGATAGAGCTCGTATACCTTGCTCCTGGTGGTAGTGACATGTTCATCCAATATTCGTTCAATGCGCTCACGCTGGGCTCTCTTGGCTGGTGGACTCTCCTCACGGGTGGGTGCTCTCTCAACGGAGGGAATATGCTCAATATCCTCACTAGGTACCACCGTGGGTCCCTTGTATAGCACTAGGTCGGCGACACTGAATGTGGGACTTACCCCATATTCCTCGGGGAGATCTAACTCATAGGCATTTGCACCAATGCGCCTCAGGACCTGGAAGGGACCAGCCCCACGTGGCCTCAATTTGGAGATGGCTCCCGGGGAGAGCCTCTCCGTCCTTACCATCACAAAGTCACCCTCATGGAATTCTTGGTGACGTCGATGAGAGTCGGCTCGCCTTTTATAAGTCACATTCTTTTTGCTAATGTGCTTGCAGATCTCTTTATGCAATGTTGTGAATGCAGACATTCTAGGGGTGATGGGTGGACCTGGGCAACCAAAAGTAGACCTATCATGTAATGATGCAATGTAGACTTTGGTTAGCCTAGGTGAGCCGGGGCACCCATAGGTGGCCCTATCATGCAAATTGGTGATAAATATTGGGGGACCCGGACATCCGTAGATGCCTTTGACATGCTTAAGACCCATGATGAATGAAGGTGGACCATGACATCCGAATATGGACCACTCATACTTTCTACTTGACATGTGGGTGATATGAATGAATGGACCCAACATAGTGTTCATGCCAAGGGGTATGGTAAGCCTAGACACATGCATGCTTTTCCCAAAGGTGACTTCCATGTGTATAGGTGTGGGACAACCTTTGAACTCCCATTGGAAAGGATCGAATGTATCTAAGAAGGTGGTCATCATGGGGTGGGGCACAACCTCATTACTACCTGGGGATATGTGGCCCAAGGTCATGGCTCCCAAGGTGTAACCCGGGTCTAGGATGGGGTGGATTAGATCAAACATGGTGGGTTGGGATAGGGAAAGGTGGGTGGTGGATAAGGTGGTTGGGCCCCATGGGTTCTTTGACCCCCATTGGAAGGGATCAAAGGGATCATAAAAAGGGTTATCGAGGGGGAGGGGCCCTATGTCCTCAAGATCCTCAAGTGGTGGTGGGTCATCCTCCTCTAATGAGACAATTGGGCCGACGTTCTTTGTGAGTGGGTCGACCATGAGGGAAGGGCTTGACTTTCCACTCGATATAAGAAGCTCCAAATTGAGGAGAAGGTCGGGCTCCTCGGGTATGGGGAGGAATAGAAGGAGGTCACTAGTGTAGCATCCAATGGTGCAAACCGAGGTGATAGACCCGACACAAAGGTGTAGGACGTCAAGGCTCCTAAATTGGTGGGCCATGGGGGTCAACAAGCCGGTCAACTCATATTGCCAAGCTAAGCCCTTGAGAAGGTCCTCTAAGGTTTCCACTTGGTAGGATGTTTGGATTATGGTGTGATAGGAGGAGATGTGCACTATGGGAAGGTTTTCCTTTATGGGAAGGCAATCGTGGGCCGTGATCTCTCTTATTCGGCTCTTCTTTAGCCAACTAATAAGGGGTTCCTCTATGATGAGTTTGGCCCTAATTAGAGAGGGTGGTGTAAGGTGAAGGTCACCATGTGATGCTTCTTCTTCTTCTTGGTCATGGGTTTCCTCCATGGTAGGGAGTGGGTTTGGGGTGTTCACCACTATTGGATCGGGTATGGGTTCTTTCTCTAAGGTGGTGAGAGGGTCTTTTGGTGGTATGGTGATGAGGGTTGGTGTATGCCGCACCCGGGGTGAAAGGTAAAGGGAAACTTGGTTTGGGATAGGGAGGGGAAGTAGTGGGGGACTAGGACATGGGAGTTTTGGGGGAGAGAGTGGGAGATGGGTTGGTTGGGGTGACTTTGGTTGGCCGGTCTTGGGGGGAGTGTCCCTTATAGGGAAAAATAGAGGGGTAGGTGTGGTCCTTATTGGGGAAACTTGGTCAGTTAGGGGTCTCTTCCCCTTAGGATCGGCCAGTTGTGGGGGGGTGGAGGTGGGGGCCAATTGGGTTTGGATAGTGAGATTTGTGGAAGGAGGTTTTGGTTGGGATGTGGGGATCCTCATGGGATTTAGTGGAGAGGTGGTTGCTTGGTTTATTTGGGTCTTAAGAGGGAGGACTTGGTCACGAAGTGTAGCTATGATGGTTGATAGGTGATTTGTTGGGAGTGGTGGGGGTGAAGACCAAAGGGCGGTCTCAAGTTGTCCGGGTGAGGATGGAGGAGTGGTAGTGCTCCTCGGGTTAGGGGTGCTTGAGTAGGAGGGGTGGGAATGTTTGGGGGTGTAGATCTTTCTAAGTTCTAGCTTCATCTCTTCCCATGAGTGAATAGGTTCTTGGCTTCCAACCCTCCTTAAGCCCTCTATGTGTTCCCACTTACTCTTGGCTTGACCCCGAAGTCGTCCCTTGGCCTTTCGGACTCTCGCCGGTCCATATACCCAAGTCTTTTCGAAGTACTTTTCTATGGTAGCCTCCCACCTAAGATAGTCACTAGAATGTGATCCGTCAAAGGTAATATCCCTATCTAGGATGAAGTCTATGGGTGGTGAGTAGGCTAAGTAGGTGGCCATGATGATCGGGGGGATCAATGCAAGGGTCGGATTGATGATGACACCAATGCAAGCATGCCCTAGGACTTGACTTGATAGAGACAAGTCAATGACTTGCTCTGATACCAATTGATGTGACACAACCTAGGACTTAAGCAAACAAGCACAATCGTAATCAAACGGACCGATGTCGGTGGCCGCTCACCCGATGCTCACCAAGACCCGAGGTAACTTGGCAATGCCAAGTGGAGGTTGTGTGGGCTGGGCCCTTGCTAGTAGAGGGCCAACAAGGCCTAAGTTGATTCCCAAGGGTAATGGCAGCCCAATTCAAGGGAGCCGACGTCGTGCCGAGGGCACAGGTTCCACTCTTTTCCCACGGTGATCACTTATAGCAAAGGAGCTTAAGGATCGGGCTCTCATTCACGACCAGCGGAGTTTATGAACTAATATTGAAAGAACAAGCATAAATTAGAGCAAAGTTTGGAGCACTTACTCGACCGGTTTGAAGAAATCGGTCCCGCTCGGAGACGAGAGCGAGCGGGGAGACGGGTGGATCCCCACACGCCGCGTCGGGGTAGCTTGACCTACCCAAATGATTACAATACTACACCTCTCGCAGGAGGGGGATCTTGGTGTGGGGGTTAAGTGATATTACAACTAAAACTACCTCCACACAGGGAGGGGCCTTCAGCCGGCCAAGCGGGGAGGGGAACTTGAGAGAGGAACACCGAAGATGGGAGGTCGCCGGTTCTGTCCACGTTCTGTGGGTGCTGACAGATGATTGAAGAAATGGTTGCTGCGACTGATGAAGAATTTTGTTGGGGATGAAACCACCTGGAAAATCTTCGTAGGAGGCCAGGGAAGTCATCCAAATTTTTTTGATTTCTTCTGGCACCGACGCTGGTCTGGGTGGAGGCCCGAGCAGGGAGGCAGATTCTTGGACTGGCAGCTTCTGGCGGCCAATAGCAGGTTACAGAGGATGCCCCGTCAGCTCCCGAACTCAGAATCAAGCACCGCTAGAGTTTTTGGAATTGCGGACGAGTCCTCTTCGCAGCAAAACTGACGGGGAAGCCAAACGATGCCGCAGAAGACTAGGGGACTCTGAACACTGATGACAGGTCGGTGTAGACTGTGGGAAGCAGAACCGCGTACTCGAGGGAGAAAAATGATAACTCTGGCCCACGGACGTCGATTGAAGTTCCACTTCTTGATTGGCTCAGGTGCTCAGCAGGGGCAGCTCTGCGCAGTTGTGGGAGAACGGATATCCCGGTCAGCTCAGAGCTCGGAAGGGGACGAGACCACCGCCGTTGCGAAGAAGACCGGTAGACGCTTCTGTGGATACCTCTTGGGCCTTCATATTCTCTGGGATGTGGTCAGGGTCGCCTCTGCAAGCTGCTACTCTTCTGCTGCTAGCGAACTGAAAACTGGAGGTTGAAGATGGTGGGGGGAAATGGGTTATATGGGGGGGGGATGGAGGTGGATGAGTGTGGGGAGAACCATGGCTGTGAGGGGGTCTAGGAGGGGGTGTTCCAAGGTGTGGGAGGGGAAGAATAGGGTCTGGAAGGTGGTCTAACAGGTGGGGGGAGGAGGAGCTACGAATTTGGGCTTGGAGGGAGAAGGAGGAAGGTGGGGGGGGGCACAAGTGGGTGAAGGGCATATGAGTTTGAATTTCCTTTAATGTGGGGTGATCAATGGTGGTCTTGGGGATGGGAAGAGGTGCCTTGGGAAGGTGGAGGGCTGCTTTGGGTAGTGGGAAGGGTGCTTGGGGAAGTGGGTGGGGTAGTTGGGGGTTAGGAGGTGGAGCTAGGATTGGTGGAAGCTCTCTTGGGACTAGGGGTGGAGTAATGGGGTGTGTGGGGAAGGGGAGTGGCCTTTAATGGGGGTAGGTGGGAGACTGGTGGTTGGGAAGGGAGGAGAGAGAAAATTTTCGAAATTGGGTGTGGAGGAGAGAGAAAGGGGAGTGAAAAAGAGAGATTAAGAGAGGGATGGGTGAGGAATCTCTCCCCTAGGGTCTCTCACCCAAAAAATGGAATCTCTCCACTAGATAAGAAGTGTAAACTCTCAAAATGGCAAGTTTTTCATTCATTGATTCATTAAGTTGAAATGGGGGGGAATGGGGTCCTATATATAGGAAACCCACATTTCTACAAAAGTCCCTGACAATTGACTCAATGGCAAATAACCGAGGGGGTAGGGGAGAGCCCTTGGGCCAAGCCCAATGAATTGGGCCCAATAGCTAACTAGACAACCTAATGACACTCAAACTTAGGGAAATGAACACAAGACCTAGGAACATGACTCAAATAAAAGGGAAAATACATCAAATGACTCAAATAAAAATTGCATAGGACTCAAAATTAAATGACTAGACCATGCCGGATGCAACCGGGGCGAGGAGACGAGCTGTGAACGTGGGCTTGGGAGGTGATGTCCCCATCAAATGACCCTCTGCAGAGTCGTCAATTAAATGGTGACACTACAAGGAGGCGCCATTTCTTTAGGGCAAATAAAAAAAATGAAAACTTGAATGGGCGCCCCTTAGAACAGGCGCCCATTACCTAAATAATGGCACCCACCTCGGCACCATTTACTGAAATAAAGGCACCTGACAGGGTGCCATTTATTCAATAAATGGCACCTGTCTAGGCGCCATCTACACTACGCTACAAGGGCTTATGAAAATATGGGAATTTTTAAGAATGGGTGCCCCTCTGTGCATGCGCCAATTCTATAAATAATGGCACCTGACATGGCGCCATTTAGTCAATAAATGGCACATAGCTGGGTGCCAATTCCCTCAGTGCTAATTTCTAGAGTTTCAGTGTTGAGGCGGTGTTATCTAACCCAAGAGCTGCCAATTCCATCCAGATTCCCGATTGGTCTCGTGGTTCGTGCCGATATGACCATAGTTCATTTCCTGTATTATAATCTAACCTTGAACTCCATTCATGAAATCTACCTTATGTTCCTACATTGGCTAAACCCTTAGAATTCTATATTAGCTATAAACGAGAGTGGATGTCGATTAAATACATGAATCAATGCTGGCGTTAATGGGGCTCAATCTGGTCCTGGGAGGAGAACCTGAAAGTACTTGTGCCCATGGGAGCTATATTGATCACGATAATAGTATTGCACCGAAGTACTTGCGTTCTTGACTTGAGACATTCCACTCATTCTCTCGTGACAATACTTGACATGACATGCGTGCTAGACTTGACTTGTGTGGCCCGGAACAGGCAAAGTACGTGCTTGACTGAAATATCCAATTCTAGTAAACACGTACTTAATATTACTTGCTTGAACTTGGTTCTTACTTTCCTAAAAAAATGTGTAAACACTTGATAGTACTTGAAATCATGCAATATTGTTTCTATAAAATTCTTGATATCTTGCTTGTCAACACTTGATAGTACTTGAAATCATGCAATATTCTTTTATACAGTTCTTGATTTCTTGCTTGTCCATCATGCATAGCTATACCTAAATTGCATGTAACATGTAAATTACTTAAAGATTGCTCGAACTTGAGATATAATTCCTACTGAGTGATTCGCTCATCTAGTTTCATTCCAACATTTTCAGGTAACTCGGATAGTGACAACCACATGAATGAGAATGAGACTGAGTGAAGAGCGTAGAGCTACCGGATATCCAGCCATTGCCGAGTCGTGTCTAGCCATGTCTGGTCGAGTCCTATATTATATTGTCTTTTGTTATTTGGGAAAAACTTGTTAAGGCTCATAGCCTAGTAGTTTGGTTTGAATAATGAATGTCATGGACTAGAATTATTGTCATTATGGTTAATTGGATAATTGTCATCTTGGAATATTTATATTATCTTAGAAATTTAAAATCTTAGTTATTATTTGTCTAGTCTTTTGCGCACTCTGTCTTTTGTCAAAAATCTTATGGCTCTGATTGACATGATCTATATAAACTCGTCGCACACCCCGGGTATCTTCGCGCCCGAGGCATGACAGTCTTCCTCCGCCTCCACCTCCACCTCTTGCTACAGATGATGATGCCTCCGAGGGTGAGGAGGATGCTTCTGATGATGATGATGACGATGGGACTCCGGATCACCCAGCTCAATAGTTGTTCTTACATCCCCTAGTGTCCCTTTTTCGTCCACTGCTCTTGTATCCCCCTCCCTCTTTTGATGATGCCAAAGGCAGAGAAGTAGCTAGTTAGGCCTGTATATGTTATGCTTGATGTACGTCTGCATGTGTGTTTGCCATTTGGCATTTGCATTCCATATGTGAGTCTTGCATTCATGAGTCTAGGAGTCTTCTACCCTCTAGTCAGTCTAGTCACTTCGTGTTAGTCTTTCAATATTCATGTGTCAATGTAATATGTAATATGAACTTCATGAATGAAATGCACTTGGTATTGTATTGGCACACATATTGGTCTCATTTTCTTTCAAACAAAATGGGCACATATGGATGAATGAAATGGATTTAATTTGCTTGACGGTTTGTTTTGGTTACTGTCCTTATTTCGTTCTAACGGCATGATAATGTATTTTCTTTCTAGAGTTTTATCATCATCAAAAAGGGGGAGATTGTTGCGTCTCTCCAAGTGATTTTGATGATAACAAAACCATGGACTTAGTTTCCGTCTCATGCCGTGTCAAAGTGATCAAGAGCGAGCATTGAACGTGTTTAAGGCCATTTTGTGTAATGACAAATGCTCAAATGTGTTGAGCCTTCCAAATGCATAAATATAGCTAACTCAAACCCAAAAATGAATGGATTATATGATGACATAAGGCTCTTGTCATATGGATATATTTCATTGGGCTAACAATCCATTTTTACAGGTTTTCTAGAGTTTGGTCGACCAATGGGCATGATTCCGTCGACCAATTTCTCTAGGGATCAGAACTCTGTAAAAGTTATAGAGTTCGGTCAACTGTTTGAGGATTTCAGTCGACTGAAATTGCCAAGGATAAAATTTATAGGTTTCTCAGAGTTCAGTTGACCGACCAGAGAATTCAGTTGACCGAACCCCTCATGGCAGCAATTGTTGACTTTTAATTCTTCAACGTGAGAAGCCCTTTCCTTTGGTTTCTTTAATCCTAAAGCCACCAGACATGCCATAATTTGTGGATCTGTGTCTTGGCATGTCCCTTGACCACCCAAGTTGTATAAAAACATCTCTTTGGGGTAAGAAACCCTAATTACTTATAGGGAAATCAATGGGGCTACCAAGGGAGGAAGAGGGCTACTGCAACACCTCCGTGAACAGTGTTTCGTCCAGGGATTCTTCATCCATCTCCAAGCCTTTCAAGATCAATCTGAATCCAATCAACTTCAAATCAATTGGATAAGCAAGTTTCATCAAAAATCTACATCATCCACTTAGGGGGAGCCTAAATCAGAAGTTTTTCATTTGTGTTTCTTCTTCCATATTTCCTGAGCTTCAAGTGTATGCTATTTGTAATCTTTAAACATTCATGTGTGTGTGTATCTACCCAGATCTGTGTGTGTGTGTCTTGTTTCCTTCAGATTTATGTGTGCTTCAGTGCGTTTGCACCTTTGTGGGAGTTTCTATCTCCTTACGAGTGTGTGTGTTCTGATCTTGTAATTCTTTACAAGATAGTGTGTGAATCCTCACTGTTTGTGAGGAGTGGATGCACGTTGTCATCGTTGCATCCGAACCACCTTAAAATCACTATCTATCTTGTGGTTTGGTCCTTTTCATCTACCCTCATTCTGTGTGATTGATATTGCATATTATCTCTTTCGCGTTTGATCGTTTAGATCAACCATAATCGATCATTTCAGTGATAGATCCTTGGTATATCAAAAGGTGGGTTTGAATTGACAAGGCCAATCTTGTCAGGAAGATAACACCTTGCATGAGTAGAATCTTCAGATTCATACCTCCGCCACAGTACCAAGGATCCGCTGTGTCCGATAGATTTTGTTAGATCTAATAGTTTCTATAATTTATCTAAAATTCCTTATTGCTATTCATTACATTTGTTTAAATTGGCTAAGGTTTTCTTAAAATTCGTAATCACCCAATTTACCCCCCCTCTTGGGTGTCATTGATCGCGGGACTTCAGAGCTGAGGGGCTACGCCGAGGCGGGTCAGATGCTCGTCAGAGACCGAGCCATTCAGCTAGAGGAGGCCGAGAGTAGGACCAAGGCCTTGAGAAAAGGCCTTGGAGGAGCAACAGTCGACCACCGAGCGTGTCAGGGATGAGTGGCGAGAGGCTACGAGCACAGTCAAGGCCAATACCCAGATCTTGTCTGCTCTTGAGGCAGAGTTCACGGCTACTCAGTCTCGCTTGTCGGCCCTGGAGGGGAGCGAGTCGTGTCTTGATTGTATCTCCTTTATTTTTATTATGCTCTATACTCGGTTGCACATATTTTTGTTACGCCAAGGGGCATGTCTTGGGCTCCTTTTATAAAATTGTGTTGTCCCACCCTTTCTTTTACGGAACAAAGATGGCTATATGTGTTGGCAACCACGAGTACTGCTAGTCGTGGTTGATTCTTCTACTATATGCTGGAATGTGATTATATAGCGCATGCATGGGATGTGCTAACTTGTTGCTGGAAACCGGGGATGGAGGCCGAGAATTGAATAATATGGATAGAGTGCTTGATGTCGGAGGCAAGGAATGGGGTACCAGAGTTTGGGCACCGACCACTGGGGGTTGAGTATTGGATAATGGAGACTGGGCACTGGGTATACTGGGAGTTGGGTATAGAGTACTGGAGGCTGGGTATAGGGTATAAGAGGCTGGGCTCTGGGTATCAGAGGCTGGGTATTGGGTACTGGAGGCTGGGTTCTGAGTGCTGGAAGCTGAGCCTAGAGTAATGGGGGCTGGGTACAGGGTACTAGAGCTGAGTGCTAGGCCCTGGGACCCAAACACCGGGTACTGGGGGTCTACCCAAGTGAGGCCTGTTGACCAGGGTGATTGGAAGCCAGGGGACTGAGAGGTAACCCACGTGGGTTTGTTAGTTTGGGGGACTAGAAACTGGGAACTGGTGTCTGGAGGCTATCCCACGACAACATGGTATGATGTTGCTGTGGTTTATTGGAGACTGGGGGCCGACCTGTGACGGTGTGCTGGCCCAAGCTACTGGGGTTGTCGGAGGGCCGAAGTATGTCAGCCAAAACTGGTCCCCAACTGGCTTACTATCGACATGTTGTCAGTCGAAAATGTAGTTTGCATTAGTCTGGAGAACTGGGACTGGAGCTAGCCGGCTGACCATTGAGGTGGTGTAGCCAGAGACTGGGACGAGAGCTAGGGCTGGTGCTGGACTGGCTGGCTGACCATTTAAGGTATTATAGCCGGGGGCTGGGACTGGGCCTGGAACTGGTGCTGGAACCGGAACTGGAGCTGGCTGACTGACCATTTAAGGTGTTGTTGCCGGAGACCGGGACTGGAGCCGGAATTGGAGCTGGTGCTGGAACTAGAACTGGAGCTAGCCGGCTGACCATTTAAGGTGTTCTAGCCAAAGACTAGGACTGGAACTAGCACTGAGACTGGTATTCAAATTGGAACAGGAGTTGGCAGGCTGACCATTTAAGGTGTTATAGCCAGAGACTAGGATGGGAACTGGAACTAGAGATGACCGACCCTCGGGGGTGTAGTGGCCATCGTTGATATGGAGTGATATTGAGCTCGCCATCGGTGGGATGTCACAGTCGACGGCTTTTGTTGATGAGGAGTAGAGAGGAAGAGAGAGAGTTTTTTTTTCATTACCAGCTCTACCGCCCTTACGGGTTTTCGCCAGAGCTGGCCCCCTTTTGCTTTGGTGTGCCCTTGCGGGTTTTCACATTGAGGGGTTACCCAATTTTACCTGAGACGCCCTTGTCGGTTTTCACCTCAGTCGGGTCATTGGCGTTTTTACCCTCAGTCACTTCCGAGTGAAGAGAGTGACAAAGTCTGCTGGGATATCTCTATTTTTAACCCCTTTTATTTTTTCTTCTTTTTTTTTGTTTTTTTGAGAGCCTAAAGGCAGCATTGTGGCTGGTACTTCGTCTTCAACCTGTGGTTATGAGGACGGTGCTGGGAGACTAATCGTCACGAATGTATGGCACTGGTACTTGAACAAGCTAATCTGGCTATGGTGCCATATTAGCTCGAAAGGCTAGAGGAAACGATTGGTCCCACCCCTTAGAGGGGGTGGCTACTAGATTGTTGGTGATGGCCGGAGCACGCGCCTTAGTTTGGGTGACGCGCGAACTCATGCTCTAGGGCGTGGTACAGCTCCATGTGCTTACCGTTGAGAGGTGGGAACATCTTGTTACCCTTGTGGTCGATAACCATGTAGGCTCCACCCTCACAAACATCGTGAATGACGTATGGACCACACCAGTTAGGTTGTAATTTTTCACTAGGGCACCCTGCCATGACTTCATTTTCATTAATCATGACCAGGTCGCCTTGTTTGAAGGCTCATTGTCTAACGAGCTTATCGTAGGCTTGAGCCATGCGGGCCTGGTACACTTGTACATGTTTGTAGGCTTTGAGCTGCTTGCCTTCTAGACTGGTAAGCTCTTCTACCCTTCTCTGGTATTCATCTTTGTCTGGACCGGCAAGGTCGGTGCGGACCGCTATGTGGTAAGATGCTAGCTAGATTTCGATCAGGATGACGGCTTTTGCCCCACAAATGAGGGAGAATGGTAAGCACCTCATAGGGGTCTTGTAAATCGTCCGGTAGGCCCACAGTGCCTCGAACACCTTTTAACCCCAGTCACACTTTTTGTGGCTAATGATCTTAGCCAGAAGCTTGTAGAGGGTTTTGTTGAAGGCCTCGCCAGGCCGTTAGCTTGGGGGTTGTAGACTGAAGAGGTTCTCTAGTTAATGAGGAATTTGGCCGCCAGTTGAAATATGGCCTTATTCTTGAATGGTGTGCCATTGTCAGACCCTACACGGCTGGGAGTACCAAATCGGTAGATGATGTTGTTCCTGACAAATCTGGCTACCACTTCTCCATTGACCTCTCGCAAGGGAATGGCCTCGGCCCATCAAGAAAAACAATTAGTGGTGGCTAGAATATATTTGTCTGAAGGATGGCAGGAAGGGCCCCGCGATGTCCATTTCCCATTCTACGAATGGCCATGTGGGGGCCATAGAATGCAGTGGATTGGGAGGTCTTCTGGGCATCGGGCCAAAGGCTTGGCATTGATGACACATATGGGCATACTGGGTGCAATCCGCGTAAATGGTTGGCCAAGAGAAGCGTTTGAGCTTGATGTTGTTCTTCATTCTATCTCCGGCCTGGTGAGCGCCACACAATCTTGAATGGACCTCGTGCATGATGGCTCGAGCCTCGACTGGGGAGACGCATCTTAGAAGAATCAACTTGTCCTTTTCATGAACAAGCCTATATAGGGAGTCACCGATCAACTCATATGATGTTGCCCGACGGAGTAGCTGGACCCTTTGAACTCGGTCAGGAGGGAGCCAACCTTTCTTGAATTTGATGATAGGCTCACGCTAATCTTCTTCCTCTAGAGGAGTGTTCTGGTCGAGGTTATGGGCCTCGTAGATGGTGAGGCCGGACTCATTCTCAAGTGTACTCGGCATTAGTCTTCTGTGCTTGATAGTGATGTCGACTTCACCCTCAGGGGGAAGTTTAATGGCCATAGCCAATTTTTCCAAGACATCTTCCTGTGCGTTGCTGCTCCGGGGTACATGATCTATTACAAAGAAATAGAACCTCTGGATGAGTTTGGTGACGGCGGCATGGTGTGGAACCAATTCTTGCTTTCGCACGTCGTAGATGCCGAGGACTTGCCGGACTATTAACTAGGAGTCCCCGTAGGCTTTGAGGCACTTGATGCCCATGTCGAGAGCCATCTGAAATCAGATGATTAGAGCTTCATACTCAACTTCATTATTGGTCAGGAATTTCATGAGGGCGCATGAGTTGTACAAAACTCCGCCCTGAGGAGTCAAGAAGATGTCGCCGGCACCTACTGTGATGGTTGGACTTTGACTATTCCAGGTGGTGCGGACACCCGAGCAGTTGAGCGGCGCCATACACTGAGCCACCGGTACCGCACGCGGAGCACGACTCGAGCCACCTCAGTGTCCATCTGGCTCAGAGACAGCCTGGAGACTCCCCCTTGAGTCCCGGCATTTATCATATTTAGTTAGACTTTTTTTTTGTATAATGTGTGTTTGTTTCATTTTATTCGGTATGTAATTTTGATTGTAAGAGGGGTTTATTTGTAAAATGGGACCCCGGGTCCCACAGGCCCCATCAGACCCCTTCCATTGATCCACCTCAGCCCTAGGGTCCCATGTGGGGTCAGTCAACCTTCCACATGGAGGCTTCTAGAAGGGTGGGCCAAGTGGGGGACAAGTGACTTGGAAAGTCAAAATTTGGCCACCCACCCCACCTACCATGTCAAGCTTGTTCCCCCCTAGTCAATAGGCTATCCCCCCCTTATTTTTTTATTGTAATTTTTGTGGAATGATCACATGGCATCCCATCCCTCCATCTCACACCTCTAGATCCAACGGTGGAGGATGGATTAGATGGGTGACCTATATATGCTTGTAATTTCCATTTTTGAAGAATTAATGCCATTTGAATTGGAAGAAATCCTTGGAGCTCCAACTTGGTGCGCCCCTCCCTCTCCCCTTGAAGTTGTGAAGGCTTCCTTCTGGTGGTGAGACTCCACCCTATCAGTTCCGGTTACCGCCGCCGCCGCCACGAGCCGCCACCGCACCGGCATCGCCATCAATGGAGTTCTGCCCGTGCAGTACCACAGCTGCTTGCTCCAAATTCACAGGTCTTGCCCGAGCTCATTTGGCTACCAAATTTGGAGGAGTTGTTCCTGGGATGTTCGTCGCCACCCACAAAAATCAGGACAGCATTCAGATCACGTTTGCTAATTTTTGATTTTCTTCCACTCTTCCATTTCAGTTCTGCCAGAGTTCTATCCAGGTTCACATCTGTCCTGTGTTTCATGCCTTAGATCTACTTTTTGATTTCTGCTAGTTCTCCAAATTTTACTGGGGGTTCCACCCATCCACCCCTTCATCCACAAGTTTTCTCAATTTTTTATTGTCCAATCTCATATTTTCTAAAATTCGTTCTCAGACCCATCTACAGTTCTGTCCACCTGTTCCCAGATCCGACCACCAGTCACCCCAAAAATCATAACAAATCTCTTACACCTCCACATCAAATTCTAAAAATAGTCCCAGTTTCGTGGTTTGATTCCCTACAACTCCTAAGAAGAGATCAAGAGCTGAATCGGAGGTTTACTAGGCGGTCAATGGTGATTCTCAGAAAAGTGCCCTGCAGATCCGAGATTTCAATTACTGTACAACAGGGACTTGTAAATTTAATAAAGTTCTGATCCGACTAGATCCAGCAGATCTCTCTAGGTTTAGATCGAAGCATTTGAAGAGAGCTTTCCAACGATAGCTCATGCGTCCCGATCCGACGTGGGGATTGCTCGCAGCGGCCGTTTTCGCCGGAGCGCACGCCGGAAGACAGCAACTAAAATCAGTGGGCAGCTAGTTCAACAATTGGGAATCGGGGCCGATCGACCCCCGATCGGTGTTCCCGGCCGACCGCCGTCCGTGGAGGCGCGCCACCAGGGGTCCCCATCACAGTGGGTCCCACCCCCGCAGATCCGGAGGACAGCGCCGTCCGTGGGCCCCGCGGGCCCGTAGAAGCCGCCGTTTGGAAAGCACGAAAATGCGGAGTTCGGCACCGCCGGGCGACATCAAGATGCTGCCCGTCAACCCGAGTTGCGTGATTCCCGGACCCCGCATGTGACCTTTTACCTCCCTGCGTGGAGTGGGTCGACTTAGTGTATTGCTGTAATAATTGTTAACCGGGAGTGTGTGATTCGGCCGGGGTTGTCTTCGCCACGCCGGGTGCGTGGAGGTAATGGTCCGAACCTCTTGGCGTTCATTTGCTTAGCTAGTATATGGTCTTTTATCGCTGCGAGAGTGTAGGTACTAGCCCGTGTGTCCATGTCACCACTGTGAGAGTGAGAGTGACCCGTCCCGCGACTCGATCCGAGTCCGGAAGTTGAGTCGGACTACCCTTGACCTCCACCGGTTCCTTAACCGCGCACGGTCCGCACTTTCCCTCACTTGGGATGACGAGTGAGCTTCCACTTCTGTTAGCGATGTTTCGCCAGAAGGAGCTCGTAGTGTCGGGCTTAGTGTCTCCCTAGTGTGTGTTGCTGGTCGTGTCCGCATCTAGAGTCCGAGGTCCATACCACGTAGAGTCATCTCCCGTGTCCGTCCCGCATCAGTTTGGTATCAGAGCGGGTTGAGTCTAAGGTAGTCATTGCATAAGTCTTGCATAGTCTAAGGTTACCCCACACACACCTTCACTCGGTATATCAAAAGGTGTTGTCCGACCGTTAGGTTACGCCTATCGGGAAGACCGCACACTTGTGCGAGTGACCTTCGGGTCGATTATCTCCGCCGCGTACCGAGTCTTGGTCGTGTCCAGGGTGTAGTCGAGTCTCATTCTTTTCAAAACAAAAAAAAAGGTGTTTTAAATTGCATTCTTTCAAAATACCATAAAAAAGAGTGTTTTCAAATTGCATTTCACCCAATAGCCCGGTATATTTAAAGGCGTTGCCCGAACAGCAGGTTATGCCTTTCGGGAGGGTAGCGTACTTGCGCGAGTGATCTTTGGATCGCTTATCTCCGCCTTGTATCGGCTATTGGTTCGGTCTAAGTGCATCATCTAGTGTGTGTTTGCATTAGTCGTTTTGTCTTGTCCCTTTGTGTCGGCATGTCCATCGTATAGTCTCCAATTTCCCATGGATTCCTCATCACCCGGACAATATGGCCGTTGGTCCACCCATGGGCTTGGCAACCATCCCCTCCACTTCCGTAGGCCCGAAGCCTCAGACTTTTATGACTCCAATGACCCATGCGACTACCTCAAGTGGGAAGCCGCCATGGACACATACTTTGATTGTTATACTATGTCCGAGGCAATGCAATTCTCTTTCGCCAAAGACCGGCTTCTTCACGAGGCTGCCGAAAAGTGGGATTACATCGAAAGAATGAGGGAGGTTAAGGGACAATGGCCCATCGAATCATGGTGGGACATGAAGAGAGAGCTTAGGAAGGTCTACGTGCCCCAACCGGTCACCTCCAACCTGCCCCACCCAATCACTTCCAACCAAGTGGGTCCTAGTCGGAGGCAAAGAGCCCCACACGTAGATGAGCCGAGACCCAATCCTAGGACGGTTGACTATGAGCGAGTCCACCAGGATGTCCCTATTCCAACTCACTCCGTTGCTGAACTTATGCAAATGATTTTGGACCGATTGGAAGGAGTGGATAGGACACGTACTCCTAGTGATTTACTCCTACCCGAGCCTAAGGAGGTCATCACCGGTAGTCTTAACACGGCCACATCAATGGAGTCCCCAAGCCCTCTCCCCATCATAGTGGATCCTCCTTCCCCACCCATGAGAGCTCCGTCACACTCACCTTCCGATCTTATTTCGGAGCCCTCTCATTTGGAGCCACCAAAGCCCGAGCCACCCGTATTTCTAACGGGTACACTTTACATAGCTGAGCCACTACTTAGTTGGCTCAAGGATGGCTTGGTCCCACTTTCCTTCCCATCTATGGACCCTATCCTACCTCTGGTGCCAATCAATTCATTTCACACCACTTTCCGGTCTAGTCACTATGTGGATACACGGGATGACCTTCTTAAAGGGTTAGACCGGCAATTGATATTTACGCACTTGTTGGCTCCAGGCTTCAACCGACCCATAGGTTGTAGTTTCACTCATCCTGCTTTAGGGTCCATTACCTCCGTATACACCGTGGGCCATGTTACCACGGAGGTTCTTCTACTCCTCCCTATGCCGGCCGAGCCCGACTTCATTTTCTTTTGCCCAAGGGAGGAATCATACTTTCTACCTATGACTGTCGTCCCACCTCTCACAATGAATGAAGCTGATCATTTACACCTCCAAGATCTTCAAATGTGGGACAGCGATTGGTGGAAGTCTAGTCCGAGGGGTCATACCTTCTTTGATCCCTTTGACCCATTCTCTTGTGGACCCCGTGACCCACCATATTTCCTCCACCTTTTTGAGAGAGTCCACCATCATACCCCCACCATCTCATCTCCCTTCGTGGATGAAGGAGATCAACAACACCTTCTAGATTTCCACACATGGGATCTTGAGATTAGGGAATCCATATCGAGGGATCACACATTCTTTGATCCCTTTGATCCCTTTCTTAGTGGGCCCCTTGGTCCACAATCTCCATTCCACTTCTTTAGGGGAGGTCACCATTTTACCCCTCCCCCATGGGCCGGGCCTTTGGCACCCACCGAGTCTGTTAACGGGCAAGAGACACCCGACCCTCCTATCCCACCCAAACCTCCCATACCCAAAGGACCATCTTATGGTTGTCCCAACATTTGGTCACACTTAGGGTATGCATGGCACACGTTCGGATGTCCTAGACCACCTTGCATATGATTGGGTCGGACTAACTGTAGGGTTGTTTAGGGTCGTGTGTGCATCTGTGTGTTTTTCTTTTTGCTAAGCATGTTAGGAGTCTGCATGACGACGTTCGTCGTCACTTTGAGGTCAGCAATGCACGGTACTAGGAGTTAGCCGATGCTCACCGACACCACCGAAAGTTCCAAGAGGGCGAATATGTCATGATCAGGGTAAGACCTGAACGGTTTCCCTCTAGAGCCGTTAAGAAGTTGCAAGCTCACAGAGCCGGTCCATTTAGAGTGTTGAAACGCGTTGGATCCAATGCGTATGTTGTGGACTTGCCCGAGAAATACGGTATAAGCTCTACTTTTAATGTTTCGGATCTAGTTGTATATAGGGACCCAGCGGTGATCCCTAGTGAGCCTTTCGAGCCATCTCCTCCCATTGAGAGTGATCCCACACCTGAGTGTCCACCTCCAGCCCCTTTGTCACGGCAGTGTGAGCATATAGATCATATACTGGATGAGCATGTGATAGTTAGCAGGAGTGGATCCTACCCGCGCTACCTAGTGCGATGGAGAGGACGACCTGCTACCGAGGACGCATGGATCACACATGGAGAGTTGCAGCGGATTGATCCGGACCTTCTGGAGCGATACCGGAGTGATGCAGATCGTTACTCGACAGGGTCGAGTTTCTCCCACCCAGGGAGAATTGGTGCGGACACCCGAGCAGTTGAGCAACGCCATACACTGAGCCACCGGTATCGCACGCAGAGCACGACTCGAGCCACCTCAGCGTCCATCTGGCTCGGAGACAGCCTGGAGACTCCCCCTTGAGTCCCGGCATTTATCATATTTAGTTAGACTTTATTTTTGTATAATGTGTGTTTGCTTTATTTTATTCGGTATGTAATTTTGATTGTAAGAGTGGTTTATTTGCAAAATGGGACCCCGGGTCCCACAGGCCCCACCAGATCCCTTCCATTGATCCACCTCAGCCCTAGGGTCCCATGTGGGGTTAGTCAACCTTCCACATGGAGGCTTCTAGAAGGGTGGGCCAAGTGCGGGACACGTGACTTGGAAAGTCAAAATTTGGCCACCCACCCCACCTACCATGTCAAGCTTGTTCCCCCCTTGTCAATAGGCTGTCCCCCCCTTATTTTTTTATTGTAATTTTTGTGGAATGATCACATGGCATCCCATCCCTCCATCTCACACCCCTAGATCCAACGGTGGAGGATGGATTAGATGGGTGACCTATATATGCTTGTAATTTCCATTTTTGAAGAATTAATGCCATTTGAATTGGAAGAAATCCTTGGAGCTCCAACTTGGTGCGCCCCTCCCTCTCCACTTGAAGCTATGAAGGCTTTCTTCTGGTGGTGAGACTCCACCCTATCAGTTCCGGTCGCCGCCGCCGCCGCCACGAGCCGCCACCGCACCGCCATCCCCATCAATGGAGTTCTGCCCGTGCAGTACCACAGCAGCTTGCTCGAAATTCACAGGTCTTTCCCGAGCTCATTTGGCTACCAAATTTGGAGGAGTTTTTCCTGGGATATTCCTCTCCACCCACAAAAATCAGGATAGCATTCAGATCACGTTTGCTAATTTTTGATTTTCGTCCACTCTTCCATTTCAGTTCTGCCAGAGTTCTATCCAGGTTCACATCCGTCCTGTGTTTCATGCCTTAGATCCACTTTTTGATTTCTGCTAGTTCTCCAAATTTTACTGGGGGTTCCACCCATCCACCCCTTCATCCACAATTGCTCTCAATTTTTTATTGGCCAATCTCATATTTTCTAAAATTCGTTCTCAGACCCATCTACAGTTCTGTCCACCTGTTCCCAGATCCGACCACCAGTCACCCCAAAAATCATACCAAATCTCTTACACCTCCAAATCAAATTCTAAAAATAGTCCCAGTTCCGTGGTTTGATTCCCTACAACTCCTAAGAAGAGATCAAGAGCTGAATCAGAGGTTTACTAGGCGGTCAATGGTGATTCTCAGACAAGTGCCCTGGAGATCTGAGATTTCGGTTACTGTACAAATGGGACTTATAAATTTAATAAAGTTCTGCTCCAACCAGATACAGAAGATCTCTCTGGGTCTAGATCGAAGCATTTTAAGATAGCTTTCCAACGATAGCTCATGCGTCCCGATCCGACGTGGGGATTGCTCGCAGCGGCCGTTTTCGCCGGAGCGCGCGCCGGAAGACAGCAACTAAAATCCGTGGGCAGCTAGTTCAACAATTGGGAATCGGGGCCGATCGAGCCCCGATCGGTGTTCCCGGCCGACCGCCATCCGTGGAGGCGCGCCACCAAGGGTCCCCATCACAGTGGGTCCCACCCCCGCAGATCCGGAGGACAGCGCCGTCCGTGGGCCCCGCGGGCCCGTAGAAGTCGCCGTTTGGAAAGCACGAAAACGCGGAGTTCGGCACCGCCGGGCGACATCAAGATGCTGCCCGTCAACCCGAGTTGCGTGATTCTCGGACCCCGCATGTGACCTTTTACCTCCATGCGTGGAGTGGGTCGACTTAGTCTATTGCTGTAATAATTGTTAACCGGGAGTCCATGATTCGGCCGGGGTTGTCTTCGCCACGCCGGGTGCGTGGAGGTAATGGTCCGAACCTCTTGGCATTCATTTGCTTAGCTAGTATATGGTCTTTTATCACTGCGAGAGTGTATGTACTAGTCCGTGTATCCATGTCACCGCTGTGAGAGTGAGAGTGACCCGTCCCGCGACTCGATCCGAGTCCGGAAGTTGAGTCGGACTACCCTTGACCTCCGCCGGTTCCTTAACCGCGCACGGTCCGCGCTTTCCCTCGCTTGGGACGACGAGTGAGCTTCCACTTCTGTTAGCGACGTTTCGCCAGTAGGAGCTCGTAGTGTCAGGCTTAGTGTCTCCCTGGTGTGTGTTGCTGGTCGTGTCCGCATCTAGAGTCCGAGGTCCATACCACGTAGAGTCGTCTCCCGTGTCCGTCCCGCATCAGTTTGGTATCAGAGCGAGTTGAGTCTAGGGTAGTCGTTGCATAAGTCTTGCATAGTCTAAGGTTACCCCACACACACCTTCACTTGGTATATCAAAATGTGTTGTCCGACCGTTAGGTTACGCCTATCGGGAAGACCGCACACTTGTGCGAGTGACCTTCGGGTCGATTATCTCCGCCGCGTACCGAGTCTTGGTCGTGTCCAGGGTGTAGTCGAGTCTCATTCTTTTCAAAATAAAAAAAAAGGTGTTTTAAATTGCATTCTTTCAAAATACCATAAAAAAGAGTGTTTTCAAATTGCATTTCACCCAATAGCCCGGTATATTTAAAGGCGTTGCCCGAACAGTAGGTTATGCCTGTCGGGAGGGTAGTGTACTTGCGCGAGTGATCTTTGGATCGCTTATCTCCGCCTTGTATCGGCTATTGGTTCTGTCTAAGTGCATCATCTAGTGTGTGTTTGCATTAGTCATTTTGTCTTGTCCCTTTGTGTCGGCATGTCCATCGTATAGTCTCCAATTTCCCATGGATTCCTCATCACCCGGACAATATGGCCGTTGGTCCACCCATGGGCTTGGCAACCATCCCCTCCACTTCCGTAGGCCCGAAGCCTCAGACTTTTATGGCTCCAATGACCCAGGTGACTACCTCAAGTGGGAAGCCGCCATGGACACATACTTTGATTGTTATACTATGTCCGAGGCAATGCAATTCTCTTTCGCCAAAGACCGGCTTCTTCACGAGGCTTCCGAAAAGTGGGATTACATCGAAAGAATGAGGGAGGTTAAGGGACAATGGCCCATCGAATCATGGTGGGACATGAAGAGAGAGCTTAGGAAGGTCTACGTGCCCCAACCGGTCACCTCCAACCTGCCCCACCCAATCACTTCCAACCAAGTGGGTCCTAGTCGGAGGCAAAGATCCCCACACGTAGATGAGCCGAGACCCAATCCTAGGACGGTTGACTATGAGCGAGTCCACCAGGATGTCCCTATTCCAACTCACTCCGTTGTTGAACTTATGCAAATGATTTTGGACCGATTGGAAGGAGTGGATAGGACACGTACTCCTAGTGATTTACTCCTACCTGAGCCTAAGGAGGTCATCGCCGGTAGTGTTAACCCGGCCACATCAATGGAGTCCCCAAGCCCTCTCCCCATCATAGTGGATCCTCCTTCCCCACCCATGAGAGCTCCATCACACTCACCTTCCGATCTTATTTCGGAGCCCTCTCATTTGGAGCCAGCAAAGCCCGAGCCACCCGTATTTCTAACGGGTACACTTTACATAGCCGAGCCACTACTTAGTTGGCTCAAGGATGGCTTGGTCCCACTTTCCTTCCCATCTATGGACCCTATCCTACCTCTGGTGCCAATCAATTCATTTCACACCACTTTCCGGTCTAGTCACTATGTGGATACATGGGATGACCTTCTTAAAGGGTTAGACCGGCAATTGATATTTATGCACTTGTTGGCTCCAGGCTTCAACCGACCCATAGGTTGTAGTTTCACTCATCCTGCTTTAGGGTCCATTACCTCCGTATACACCGTGGGCCATGTTACCACGGAGGTTCTTCTACTCCTCCCTATGCCGGCCGAGCCCGACTTCATTTTCTTTTGCCCAAGGGAGGAATCATACTTTCTACCTATGACTGTCGTCCCACCTCTCACAATGAATGAAGCTGATCATTTACACCTCCAAGATCTTCAAATGTGGGACAGTGATTGGTGGAAGTCTAGTCCGAGGGGTCATACCTTCTTTGATCCCTTTGACCCATTCTCTTGTGGACCCCGTGACCCACCATATTTCCTCCACCTTTTTGAGAGAGTCCACCATCATACCCCCACCATCTCATCTCCCTTCGTGGATGAAGGAGATCAACAACACCTTCTAGACTTCCACACATGGGATCTTGAGATTAGGGAATCCATATCGAGGGGTCACACATTCTTTGATCCCTTCGATCCCTTTCTTAGTGGGCCCATTGGTCCACAATCTCCATTCCACTTCTTTAGGGGAGGTCACCATTTTACCCCGCCCCCATGGGCCGGGCCTTTGGCACCCACCGAGTCTGTTAACGGGCAAGAGACACCCGACCCTCCTATCCCACCCAAACCTCCCATACCCAAAGGACCATCTTATGGTTGTCCCAACATTTGGTCACACTTAGGGTATGCATGGCACACGTTCGGATGTCCTGGACCACCTTGCATATGATTGGGTCGGACTAACTGTAGGGTTGTTTAGGGTCGTGTGTGCATCTGTGTGTTTTTCTTTTTGCTAAGCATGTTAGGAGTCTGTATGATGACGTTCGTCGTCACTTTGAGGTCAGCAATGCACGGTACTAGGAGTTAGCCGATGCTCACCGACACCACCGAAAGTTCCAAGAGGGCGAATATGTCATGATCAGGGTAAGACCTGAACGGTTTCCCTCTGGAGCCGTTAAGAAGTTGCAAGCTCACGGAGCCGGTCCATTTAGAGTGTTGAAACGCGTTGGATCCAATGCGTATGTTGTGGACTTGCCCGAGAAATACGGTATAAGCTCTACTTTCAATGTTTCGGATCTAGTTATATATAGGGACCCAGCGGTGATCCCTAGTGAGCCTTTCAAGCCATCTCCTCCCATTGAGAGTGATCCCACACCTGAGTGTCCACCTCCAGCCCCTTTGTCACGGCAGTTTGAGCATATAGATCATATACTGGATGAGCATGTGATAGTTACCAGGAGTGGATCCTACCCGCGCTACCTAGTGCGATGGAGAGGACGACCTGCTACCGAGGACACATGGATCACACATGGAGAGTTGCAGCGGATTGATCCGGACCTTCTGGAGCGATACCGGAGTGATGCAGATCGTTACTCGACAGGGTCGAGTTTCTCCCACCCAGGGAGAATTGGTGCGGACACCCGAGCAGTTGAGCAACGCCATACACTGAGCCACCGGTACCGCACGCGGAGCACGACTCGAGCCACCTCAGCGTCCATCTAGCTCGGAGACAGCCTGGAGAATCCCCCTTGAGTCCCGGCATTTATCATATTTAGTTAGACTTTATTTTTGTATAATGTGTGTTTGCTTCATTTTATTCGGTATGTAATTTTGATTGTAAGAGGGGTTTATTTGCAAAATGGGACCCCGGGTCCCACAGGCCCCACCAGATCCCTTCCATTGATCCACCTCAGCCCTGTTGACACCTGTTTTATACCCAATAAGTCGGGTCATCTCCTTATTCATTCAATATGATGCTCCGAGTTGTTCACTCTTCATTGAATTCCTTTTAATCAGTTGAAGCCTGTTTTCTGGGTCTCAATTCCTGGATTAGACCTGGTTCCTGGTGGCACTTCGTTCAAAAGCTTGGCAATCCCTCCATTCTATTTTCTTGAAAATCAATGATAATAACGGTCTGGACTAGGCACGTCATTTCATAATAACGCATGAAGCCCTGGCCGTTACTCTTTGAAGAGTCCCAAGACTTAGGGCCTCGTTGTCCTTTGATAATAACGGTCTACTCCCTAGCCGTTGTTTTCTTATGACGCCCTATGCCCTAGCCGTTACTTACTTGCAGAGTCCTATTGTTTAGATCTTCTTCCCGTTGATCTTATCCTTTGGATAGGGTTGAAAATGACGGTAATGACTTGGAGCGTTATTTCCAAGTGGCGGTCTATCGTGCGACCGTTACTTCCTTCAGAGAGTCCTGACAGTTCAGACCTTTTCTCTGCTACTCCGTGGACGAGATAGGGTTTTGGATTGGCATTATCTCCTTCAATTCTAATCCTCAGGACCTCTCGTTTGTTTCTTTGGACTCTTGTTGATTTTATCCTCAAGGATTTGCTAAGGATTGTCCTCCTTTCTTGGCTGATTTATCTTCAACTCGACCTGAGGGTTTGAGGGAGTCTATAAATAGAACCCTTAATTTCATGACCCGGAGGGGGGGGGAAGATTTGATTCACGACGAAGTGCTGCCAAATTCAGGAGCCATCTACATCCAGGAGGAGCTGCTTCCCACGTCCATCTTCCAAGTCAAGGGAGTAATTTTGGGTTTTAGCTTGTCAAGATCATCATCATTGCATGCTCAAGTTTCCCTTGGTTTTATTAATCAAAAGCATTGTCCCTCCTCTTCCTCCACATTTTTCACTGTTGCTAAGCACACACACATCCTCCTAAACTTAAAAAATGCCCAGAGGGGTTAAAAACCAACAACTCCCCGGTAATCCCCTCTCCTTTTGATGTTCTCAAGCTTTTTAGGGATTGATGCTATACTTATGTTGAGGGCTAATTGAGGTTGTGTTGTTTTACTTTCTACATCCTTGGCAGGTTTTACAGGATCGCTAGCACGAGGCCCAAGCCTTCTAGCCGGCTGGAAGGGTTGGAGTTCAAAGATTTCACATCTTTTCACTGCAGGTTATCTGACGGTCAGGTACTGGAGCGTTATTTCTTTCTGGCGGTCTATCGCACGACCGTTACTTCCAAGCGACGCACAGGGTTTGGACCGTTATTTGCAAGTTGATTTGCAGGCTTTCCTTGGTTTTCTCTCCCGTGGGCGGGTGTTTCATCCACCTACTTCCAAGGTATATTCGAGTCTTTGACTCGTGTTTGCTTTGGTGGCGATCACGACTTTCCTTAGTGTTGGGCACTAGCTGTCTTTTTCATCAAATCTCTTTATTCCCCTTGATTGTTCCACCCCTAGCGGTGTGTTTTTATTTAGCTTTGCTCCACGCCCCGGCGTGTGTTTTTGTTTTTCCCTTAGCGTAATTTGATTGAGATAGCATGCCCATGCTAGAGTTAGATTTGATTGCCTAGGTTCATGTTCACATGTGCATAGGTTGAGCTGATCTTTGGTAGTTTATTTATCATCTCGCCATATCATTTTTCAAAACCCTCACAATCAATAAAAAGGAAAGAAGATAAGAAGAGATAGGTAAACAAACGATCAACAGATAATTTTTTGGCGATCACGGTGGGACAGCTAGTGCCAATCGTGCTTCTGATTCCTGTTTAAACCTGCCATCATCTGTTTGTTCAGTTGTCTTTTGATCCCTTTGTTTTCACCCCTCTTTTTGGTTTTCTAAATCACATGACGGCTCTGTCTCGGCGCGTTACAGTGTTCTGACGCGGGGATATCAGGCCGTCGCTTGTCTCTGTGGTGTGAGCTTTCACGGGTTTTCCTGTTACTTCAGTTTGTTTTTTGGTTCCCTGGCTCATACGACGGTCTGGAACCCCTGCGTTACATTATTTATGGCGGTCTGGTCTCGGACCGTTATTTGGATCTGACGCAGGGGCCTTCGTCCGTCACTCTCCTGGCAGGTACGCATCCGAGGTGCAGTTATTTCCGCAATTTTTTGGCTGTGATTTATTGCTTGGGTACTGCTTGATTTCTGCCATAATTCCATTCATATCTTCATATCATTATGTGCATCGTTGTTTGCTAGATTCTAGGCTAGACTTTGCATGCACTCCGGTGCACATAGGGTCATCCATCTTTTCATATATTAGACTGCATTTTCCTACCTTGTTGTGAGGACCTCTCGTCTCCATATTCCTTGGGGCCGACTAGGAAATCACAGCAGGGACCTCCATAAGTCCCCGCGAGCCGTGGATTCCCACACGGACGTCGGGCCGGTTGTACCTTCCCCCCCTTGTGTCTAGGGTTGCATAAGTGAAGGAGTGGTCACACTTAAAGTCAAGCCAAGTCCATATCCACCTCCTATTAGGAACCCATTTGGAGAGGGCACATATCAATCAATTCACTAAAGTTCCAAAGGAGAAATCATAAAGAAACTTTGTTTGCATCATCTTAAGCAACTCGGTTGGCTTTTGAGTGTCTTCATTCCCTATCACTTGTATCTTGTTTGAATCACCTAGGTGCGTTTGCTCATTGTGTGTTTGTTGTGTTTGTTGTTTTGCATTTATCAAGGTTGTCCATTGCATGTGGAGTTGTTTTCGTTCGTCCGAATCATCTCCTCGAGTCGCTTCCTCCTTCACATTCTATTCCAATCCCCTCTTCGAATCTACCATGGCATCCTGCAATCCTCCTCGCTCCCAAGAGGATTCCCTTCCTCAAGGGCTCCTCGAGAACCCCCCGAGGGTTATTTCTTTCTCCGCTGGAGAGGGGACCGCCCCTCTCTCATCCTCCACTCCCATAGAAGGTGGTCAGGTCATCCCTTCTTTATCCGCTCCTTCCGCGGGCTCTGTCCTCCATATGATGGCCCAGTTGGATCTGACCCAACTCCAGGTCCTCTATCAGGCCATGCAAGGGTCCAATCCTCCTCCCTCCGCTACCGTCCAGGGGCACTCTAATTCTTCCATTATTGGGCCGTCTGTTCAGCCCACCCCGATTGAGCTCACCCCGGTCCAGCCCCGGACCATCACCTTTGCTGGCATGGAGATGGGTCAATCCTCCAATTCGACCCATCAATCGTTTGATAAGGGGAAATCGCCTGTCCCCTCTCTTCCGATGGATTATCATCCCTCTGCTCTGGCGGCTCCACAGGTCCTCGTGGGCCCATCCGATTTCTTGCCCCAACAGCACGGGGTGGCCCAATTTCACTCCAATCCGGGTCTATCTCAGGCCCAGTATCCTTCTTACGGCCCCCCTAATTCCACTAGTTGTCCTTCTACTCCTTCCTATGGGCTTCCGCCCTCGGCAACCGCCATTCCTCCTGCTCACCAGATACAATCAACTCCCTTCACTGCCCCTGCTCCCTCTCGAGAGCAGGATTTGCTTAATAAGTGGGCCACCATGCAGCAACAACTTGATTTTCTTCAGAAGAAGGTGGGCCCACAATCCTTGGCTGATATTCCCGTCCCAAGCTTCCAGAACATCCGTTTCCCTCCGCAGTCTGAGCTCCCCAACTACCGTAAGTATGATGGGAACAGCAATCCCTTCATCCATGTGAGGGATTTTCTGTATGAATCGGCGCAGTTCCAATATGATGATCGCCTTATGGCGTACCTGTTCCGCCGATCATTGGATGGCGTTGCTCTGGAATGGTTTTATTCTCTGCCCCTAGAAGAGGCCGAGAGCTTCAAAGTGGTCAAGGACAAGTTTATTCAGCAGTTTCAAGATCGGGTCGGCCCGGAATATTCATTCACAGATTTGGTGGCCGAGAAAATGAAGCCGGATGAGGAATTCGCAACTTATGCAGATAGATGGAGGCAGATGGCCGCCAGGGTGCCTGGCCATATTCTAGAGGAAGAAAAAGTTAAGCTGCTAATTTCAAATGCTTCGCCCACCTTCAAAAACATCCTGGCAATGAACGATATAGCCAATATGCATCAACTGTATAGCCGGGCACGATTTATACAAACTCAGTTTAAGGACTCCCCTATCCATTCTCTTTTCGAAAACCAAAAACCCAAGTACCATAAGAAACCACAGGGGCCGGTTACCGAAGGAGTCCAGACAAATGAGCAAGTACAAGCTGTTGCTTTTCCCTACCAAGCCGCACCATTCCGCTACAACCAAAGCCCCCGCAATCCGTAAAACCCCGCTCCGCAACACTTTCAAAACACTCCACAAAACCCTCCGCCTACCTTCACCATCCTGCAAAACACCTTCACCGCACCACAACAACCACCACCATCACCACAATACCATAACGTCCCTCCACCCGGCGGCTACAACAATAATAATCCCAACAGTAAGCGCCCGGCTCCCAGAAGAGCCCAGTATCCTCCATTGCTAGAGACACTTACAGACATATTCTCAGCGCTCATGGCAGTAAATGCAATTCAACTTCCTCCAGAAAGGACTGTTTGGAACCCAGCTGTTGATCAAACTAAGTATTGCATGTTCCACCGGCAGCCGGGTCACACTATAGAAGGATGCTTTCACTTCCGAGATCTCGTGTACGACTTACACGAAGGACAGAGAATAGACTAGGCCGAGATGCATAGGGCCATTATGGAAATCAAAGAGAAGATAAGGCAGCCGCAGGGGCAGCGAGTGCAGCAGCATCCAGCACCGCAGCCGCAACAGCCGCCACAACAGCAGCCACCGCAGCAAGCACAAGATCTGGGCATCCATCAGAATCCGATGCCAAACCATCAACCCGCTCCTCCGCAACAGCCGCCAGCACCGGCACAAGTTAATGTAGTCCAACCACCGGCCTCCAATGCCGGGTGGTCATTTGATGATGATGGCGCCGCACCACAGGTCATGGCCTTCCACCACAAACCTTCCTTCATCCTCCCTACACAACCAACACCCTCTCCGCTCACCCCACCATTCACACCCGCTCCACCAAATCCGCTCACCATCCCGCCGTATCCTTCGCTAACCCCCATCACCGTCATCACACCACCACCCAATCCCGCACCTATCCTTACCCATCCATTCACCCTGCCTTCACCAGCATCCACCCTACTACCCACCAATCCTTCACCTATCATCCGCGCATCCCCCATTAACTTCACCAACCCTCCGCTTTACCAAACTGCCTCACCCACGCCACCTATTCCACTCATTCGCCCCGCAGGGCCCATCATACTATCCCCCGATGCCGTGGCAAATTGTGCTCTAAGGAGCGGGAAGATGTTCCATCGGAACTACGCCACTACTAGCAATCCCCAGTCTTCCCAACCGGTGGCCGAGCAAGAGGAAGTTGAACCGTTACCGGGGACTCAATATGATTTACTGCATCATCTAGATCGGGTACCCGCCAAGATATCTGTGCTGGAGTTAATCAAGAGGTCCACTCTCCATCAAGATGCACTGAGAGATTTTTTGCAGAAGGTCATGGTTAGTGAAGACATGGCAGTCGACAGTCTACCAACGGCACTAGCAACTATCTCTAAAGGGCCGGCAATCACATTCTCTGAGACCGAGCTTGCACCTCCGGGGGCTCGACAAATGCCGCTCTGCATAACAATTACTTTGAACAAAGTCGACGTTGAAGCAGCACTGGTCGACACTGGGGCCTCAATTAATGTCTGCCCCCTCAGTACTCTCCGAGCCTGCAATATATCTGAGGAGTTACTACGGCCTACCCCCACCACTATAGCAGCATACGACAACTCAAAGCGGGCATGTCACGGGGTAGTCACTATTCAGGCTGAGCTCGGGCCTCTTTCCATGGCTGTAGAATTCTATGTACTTGATATCGACCCTATGTTCAAGGCTATCTTGGGTCGTCCCTGGATCGACACACTTGGCGCCGTGCCCTCTACTGCGCACCAATGCATTAAATTCCCTTTTCAAGGGAGGGTCGTCAAAGTTCAAAGTTTATCCACGGTACAGTCAGTGAAGGCCATCTCTGAACAAATTCTTCCTACTCTCTGGCCAAGCAGCCGGCCCATGCTATCAGTGCTAGACCTAAACTTTCCTTGGGCATACACTACTCCTAAGCCCGTCACTACCCCGGTCAATGTCAAGGCAAAGCCGCAGATTCGAGATTCAAAGGGGTGGAACATTATATTGAAACTGGGCTATCAACCGGGGAGAGGCCTCGGTGCACAGCTGCAAGGGATGACCAAGCCCATACCAAAAGGAAGAAAAATGGGCAGACGAGGTCTCGTTTACAAGGAGACAGCATTATCAATGATGGGTGACTCTGGGCCGCTTACCTGGGATTACCGTCAGCATTTTGTCAGAGGGCCCCCACAGCCGGGCACATTAGCTGCGAAGCCAGTCCAGTCAGAAACCGACACGGTTTGTCCAGTCACCAGTCCACCCCCGTTGCCAAGGGGGCTAAATGACGATGTGATCGACTACAGCTGGGCCCTCCAGGGGCTGTTTTGTGAAAAAGGCAGCCAGAAGCCACAGAGGGTTCAGCTTATGCAGTGGAGGCCGAAGAAGCGGCCTGGTGATGATTCAAAGAAAGAAGGGAGCTCGCTGATTGCTCTTTCTCTATCTCCCTCTCATTTTCAGTACATGATCCAGCTGAAGGGGTTTGTACCCCGTCCTCCTCCGATTATGATTAATCCATCTTTCAATGATCCATTCCAGATTCCAATCAATCCTCCTGCTTATGGGCCTCGCTGCCCCATTAATCTGCCTGCTTTCCCCATCCCTCCATTTTTTAACTCTCAAATCCACGAGATATGGGGTTCCTCCTCTTGTGATCTTTTCTTCGATTGCATCTTTCCTGAGCTGTTCCCTATGCAGCTCCCGCCTCCTCCGTCGTGCTACGTGGTCTCCACTGATCTCCAAAAAAAAATGTCAAATTTGAAACGGAGATTTCAGTGGAAGATTATGCTATCCTGTCTCCATCCTCCTCGTCCCAGGGGCACGAGTCCCCTGCTCCTTCCCTTCCATTAAGCTTCCTCTCTCCTAGGTCAGAGTTAGGGTCTAGCGAGTCTAGAGAAGTAGAGCCAGTTAGGTCTAAAGAAGTAGGGTCTTGTTCTAGGTCGTTCAACCCTTCCCCTCCTGAGCCACGCTCGCTTGCGCATCCTTCCCGATCTATTCCCGATAGGTTCTTGCAAGATCTAGCTCAGCGGTGTCATGCTCTTTTGAAGTGCCTAGAATTCGTCGCCATGGCAATTGTGATTGAAGATGAAGAGGAAATAGAAGGGGTGTGGAGCGATGACGGATTAGGCGTCTATGAAGTGCTGGATGAAAAAGACCCAATTGATGAAGACAGCGATGTAGAGGACACTGCCGACTTATATGCAAAGGGACTGAAGAGATTCGACCAGCCGTCGACGGCAGTGGATGGACCTACAAAGGAAATCAACTTGGGAACAGAAGAAGATCCAAGGCCCATCAATATTTCAGCTAATCTCCCTCCGCAGGTAGAAGAGGATCTAATTAAGGTACTGAGGGAGTATAGCGATTCTTTCGCCTGGTCTTATGAGGACATGCTAGGTCTTGACCCCTCCTTAGTGGAACACCGACTCGTGCTTAAACCAGGGGCAACACCTGTTAAACAAAAGTCGAGAAGATTTCACCCCCACATGGCCTTGCGGATTAAGGAAGAGGTCGACAAACTTTACAAGGCCAAGTTCGTCAGAGTAGTTTTATATCCTCAGTGGGTGGCAAACATAGTCCCTGTTCTCAAGAAGGATGGGAAAGTGCGCATATGCATTGATTTCAGGGACCTTAACAAAGCATGTCCTAAAGATGATTTCCCGCTGCCTCATATAGACGTCCTTGTTGATAACACCGCCGGGTATGAAGCTCTGTCGTTCATGGATGGGTACTCGGGCTATAATCAGATCCGTCTCACTCCTGAAGATCAAGAGAAAACTTCCTTCACCACGCCCTGGGGCACGTACTGCTATGTAGTTATGCCTTTTGGATTAAAGAACGCAGGGGCCACCTATCAAAGAGCGATGATGGCTATCTTCCACGACATGATGCACATCTATGTGGAAGCTTACGTGGATGACATCCTGGTGAAGTCAAGATCAAAGGAAGAACACCCCTCTATTTTGGCTAAGGTGCTGCAGAGAGCCAGGGAGTACAAGCTAAAGATGAATCCGAAGAAGTGCGTATTCGGAGTCTCCTCGGGGAAGCTGCTAGGTTTCATAGTGAGCAAACGGGGGATCCAGGTTGATCCTAACAAAACACAGGCCGTCATGGATATGCCTCCACCAAAGAACATTACGGAACTTCGAGGACTGATTGGTAGATTGCAATTCATTAGAAGATTCATATCCCAGCATTCTCAAAGGTGCCGTCCGTTTTACGAATTGCTCAAGGCGGGGGTCAAGTTCGAATGGAATCAAGATTGTCAAAAGGCCTATGAGGACCTCAAGGAATATCTATCCAATCCCCCAGTTTTGCAACATCTTGTCCCTGGGAAACCCCTGATCCTATACATCTCGGTCATTGAGGACTCCCTAGGGGCGGTTTTAGCACAAGTGGATGATGAAGGAAAAGAGTGGGCTGCGTACTATCTTTCTCGATTGTTTAATCCAGCTGAATCCAGGTACACCGCTATGGAGAAGACTTGTGCCGCCTTAGTGTGGGTAGTTCAGAAGCTTAAACATTACTTTCTCGCCCACCCAGTTAGGCTAATCTCTAGAATGGATCCGATCCGTTATCTCTTAGAAAAGCCCATTCTTTCTAGTAGGTTAGCTCGCTGGCAGAGCTTCCTCTCTCAATTCGATATCACCTTTGTTGTTCAGAAGGCAGTCAAAGGATATGCCATCGCTGAGCATCTTGCACATCTCCCTATTCCTCACACCGACTCTATTCAGGACGATTTCCCTGATGAGCATCTCTTTGTCCTTTCTCAGCATCCTTTCTGGTCTCTGCACTTTGATGGTGCACTTAACTCACAGGGCCAAGGGATCGGTGCTGTCCTGCTTACTCCTGAGGGAGTGACCATCCCCTTTGCTTATCAACTTCGATTTCCTGCTACCAACAACATCGCTGAGTATGAGGCTCTCCTGGCCGGCTTGAAGCACGCCTATCTCTTAGGCGCGCGTTATTTAAACATCATAGGAGACTCTCAGCTCATCTTACGGCAAGTTCTGTCCACTTACCGTACCCGTGACCCCAAGCTCAAGCCCTATCAAGATTTGGTCACGCTCATCGCTAAGCGATTCCGCAAGCTAATCTATATCCATACTCCCCGTTCTCTGAACATTCTGGCGGATGCATTAGCATCTCTGGCCTCCTCCTTATCCTTCCCTCTCAGTCGTAGTACTAAGACTGTCGTCGTCCAGAGGATGGACGCACCCTCTCTCCAGGATCCTTGGTTCACCAACCTTAGGAAATCTGCAGAAGTGAGAGCTGAAAAGGAAGATCTCGAGGAGGTATCATTGGCAGAACTAGAGGAGATTTTGGATGAAGAAGAATTACCTTGGTACCATGAAATCGAGTTATTTTGCAAAGAAGGGGCATTCCCAGAAGGGGCAAGAGCTGAGCAGCGCAAAGCAATAAGAAGAGCTGCCGCAAGGTACACTATCATTGCAGGAGAACTGTACCGGCGCGCTACTAATGGAATGCTCATGAGATGCCTAGATGATGTGGAAGCTTGGAAAGTAGCAGAAGCAGCACATTCTAGTGAGTGTGGAGGTCATGTCAATGGCCAGGCTCTCGCAAAGAAGATCCTTAGGCAGGGCTACTATTGGCCCACTCTAGAGGAAGATTGCTCCCTCTATGTCCGGAGGTGTCTTAAATGCCAACTCCATGCTGATAAAATCCACTCTCCAGCTTCATCTCTTCATCCTATGACCGCTCCTTGGCCATTCTCTATGTGGGCTTTCGACGTCGTCGGCCCACTCGGTGATCCTAATTCTCAGACCAAGCAGAAATCCTTCATTCTCACAGCAACTGAGTACTTCACCAAATGGGCCGAAGCCGAGGCATACGCAGAGATCAAAGCTACAACGGTGTGCCGCTTTATCATGAAGAATATCATCTCGCGGTTCGGAGTGCCAAGCAGCATCATCACCAACAACGGACCCCAGTTCGTCTCCCAGGAGCTTAAAGACCTCTGTAAGAAGTTCAAAATTTCATTGCATCATTCATCACCATATTACCCTCAAGGCAACGGTCAAGCCGAAGCCACTAATAAAACTCTTCTTAAAATCATTAAGAAAACATGCGAAGCACATAAATTTTCTGATTGGCCTGAAAGATTGGTGGAAGCTCTGTGGGCTTACCGCACCTCCGTCCGTACTCCTACGGGACAAACTCCCTATTCTCTAACCTACGGGATGGAGGCGGTGCTCCCATATGAGATCTTAATCCCTTCACTCAGAGTACAGCTCGATAAGGAACTTAATCTCGATGAACGTCGAGAGGCGTTGCTGGTCCAACTGGAACTCCTAGATGAGAAGAGGATGAATGCGGCCTATCACGTATCTGTTTATCAAAAGAGAGTTTCGCGTTATTTTCAAAAGAAGGTAATTGAATGAAAATTTTGCAAGGGTGAAATGGTTTTAAAATGCAAATTCATTCGGTCTGCAGGACCTAGGTCTAAATTGCAACCTAACTGGGAAGGGCCGTTCGTAATAAAAGAAGCTTATTCAGGGAATGCTTATCGTTTAGTAAACGCGGAAGGTGAGGAGCTCTCTCACCCGTGGAATGGGTTGTATCTTAAGCGTTTCTTTCCTTAAAAATCTAAACCATGTGCTTTTCCGGCAATAAGAACTGCCTCCCTATCTTCAAAAGAGAGTCTTGAGTAAGGCAAACACACACTACACGACGCCCCTGGTCGGGTTCCTTGCTTAAAAAGACACTGTTTTTCCTCGGCCATGCTTTGGGGGAAAGTCAAAGTCCCTGTACGTTTCATTCTTCGGCTGCATCCAGGGGCAAGGAGTGAATAAGAAGGAGCCAACCGATCCAAACTCCCTAACGAGAAGAGGTCTCAAATAGGGGTAAGTCCGTTATGACCTGACTCCACAAGAGAGAAAAGAAAAGAAAAGCAAAGAAGTGCTCTTTACCATGAAATCAAAAGCATCATCTCAAGGTATGTGGATGATTTCTCAAAAGCTCCAAAAGAAAAAGAAAATTAGGCATGACAAGAGTGGCAGTACAGTTCCCCGCGGGACATTATGAGCCCGGTCGCATGCATGCCTAAGTGGACAAAGGTTCGATGACGGACATAAAAAGCCCCGGCACAACAGACCAAATCTCTAATAAGGTTGCACGGTGAGGGAATCAAGTTCTAAAAAACTTCCATACCTGGCCTAAGCTTACCCCCCATGTTCCTTTTTTTCTTTTTAGGACTGAGACGAGTACCCTAGGTATGGCTTTGGTAAAAACACCGTCACGATGATCAGGTCTCGGCCAGGGGTTGCCACGCTATTGCACGCCGGTCTCGAGACTCTAGCTAAAACAAGGGAGGTCTCGTGTTGCTAGAGAGGCACTGGTTTTCCAAAAATCCAAAAACAACAAATATTTCCACAATCCAAAAACAACAAATATTTTCAAAAAATCCAAAAACATCGAATATGTTTTCAAAATCCAAAAACAGATCGAATATTTCAAAAATCCAAACAAATCAAATATTTTCAAAAGTCAAAAGCATTCAATACTTACATCATCTGCATAACATGCATTGTTTTTTGTTTTCCGCCTATTTAATAAGGCTCCACCCCTTGACCAAATATCAAGAAACGGTCATTATCTAACTTGCTCCAAGGCAAGGGGTTGAGTCTAAGAACGGATCTAACTTGTCTCATATTTAAGTATGTGCAGAATGCATGGGCCAGTTCAAAAGCCAGAACTCACAGTTTTGCAGGTTCAAGGCATGTAACGCATCAGTCTCGGGCCGCTACTTCCGTGTGACGAACCATTCCCGGACCGTTACTCTCCCTTTAGCTTGAGCCCTATTTCTTGCGACCATCAACATTGTGGCGGTCTGGGATAGGACCGTCTCTTCATTATGACGGACCCAATCCTCTCCGTCGCTTCCTTCAAAAATCAGGTCCTCCCTGCCTCCATTCTGACGGTCCATCGTAAGACCGTTGTTACATTATAACGGCCCTTGGTACATCCGTTACTCCCCCCAGAAACTCTGATTATTCACATCAATCTAATCTTCCGAAGCACACAACTCAAGTTCTTTCAATTAAGGCAATCTCATCTCATTCAAGCAAGCTTAATAAAATATAATTCATGATAAACCAAGTTCTGAGTGGCAATCTCATAACATCTTTCATAAGCAAAAGAAAATCAAGGTACATTCAACTTCTTATCCGCAAGAGGGCGGATTCTTCTCAACTCTTTCAAGTAATCTCGACGTGTTTCGTCATTCTCTTCAACTTCTGCTTGCCACGGACGCACCTTGCTGATCTCCCACATGGTCAGCGCGTTCCGGATCACTCTTTCATCTTCCTCGGTCCCCATCTTCCTAGGTAGAAGGGGAGGGTAGTGTGATAGTGCAGAAACGCTGATTCGAGGTAACCCGATCTGAAGATGGCACCGGTGTGGGTTGTAGATCGCCACGGTAGTGTTTACAACTAGCTGGATGTCCAGGCCTTGACGCCGCGGTATTTTAAGAAGAATGCTTCGAAGAACGCTTGGTCGCATAATGAACTTTTCAAGAGGCAAAGCATTGAAGAAGAGGCGCCATTCATCCCGCGATTTCTTATCCGCCGTCCTGCATTCAACATGAGAAGGATATCCAAAAGCCCCTCCAATGAAGAAGAGGGGGTGGCTCCCGAAGATCCGGCTCGCCGAAGTTATATCTTCCTTGGGAAGGAATTTGATTCTCACTCCTATCCAACCCTCAAGGAGTATCATGGAACCGAACAAAGGCCCTCCAAGGCAAGCCGAGCTTAGTCCTTCATAGAGGTATGAGGAGACCGCTTGAGAAATAGACATACCCCACCACAGTCCGCTAATAATGCTACGATTTTGGATATCTAAGAGGTGGTCGGTTGTGGAGAAAAGGAAGACCCCGCACAAGCAAACTTCCACCGCCTTGGCTATTGCTTCGTGTCTCTCCCACTTGTTTTTACAGTGAGACACTATCCATTCTGCCATGGGGATCATGTGAATGTGGCGAGGGCTGATCATGGTCCGCACGTCCTTTGGGTTATGAATGAAGTCGCTTAAGATCAAGGACGGATCAATAGGTTCTATTGTATAGCAAACCCGATCCTCATCCCCCAACTTAGTCTTAGGAAGGGCTAGGTAGGTCTCTACCTCCTCTAAAAGGACGGTTGCTTCAAAGGAGGGGAAGATGAAGGTATGAGTTTGTGGATACCATAGTTCCACAAGGGCTGAAAGGCATGGCCAATCCAAAGACAATTTCTGGAAGTTTTTGCCTAGAACCAAGAGGGGTTGGAGGTGCCATGCTTTGACGATTGATACCACCTCTAAAGGGAGTGCCTTTACCATGGGAGCCACCCACTTCAGGTTGGAGTAACACCTTTGGCCAGGAAGAGGCTTGAAGAAGAAAAGAAGAAGGAAGGTTATGAAGAAAATTAAAGTGCAGCAAAAAAATTTGAACTTTGGATGAAGTCATGCAAGCTTACCACCCTTTGGACATTAGAGCTTAGATGCTTGGGGATCGAGGACAGCCGTTGAAGCTCCCCATGTTCCCTCCTTGCAGCCTTAGGGCCGGTGTAGATCTTCTCTTCCATAGCCGCCATCTCGAAGCACCTCTTCATCTTGATTTCTGCTTGTTAGGGAGAATTCTTCAACTCTAGAACAGAGGTTTTTGCAAGCTACGATTTTGGATAAGTTTCCCAAGTTGCTGGGGCTTTTTATTAAATTTGGAAGGATAAAATTGGAGTTGAGAGGCTTTATCTGAAATTTGGATAAGTTCTAGCAAAAGATTAAGTGGCTGAACCTCGGACTCTAAAGCTCTCACGGCCGAATCTGTTTTGGAAACGACCCAGACTCTGACGGTCTGTCGTAGGGCCGTTACTTCACTCTGGCGCGCCTACCTTGGGCCGTCACTTTTTCTGTGGGTTGGGTTTTCCTTAAATCATGTTCTGTGGCTGTTTACGGTCTGGTCTCAGACCGTCGCCTTTCAACGGACGAACCCTAATCCGTTATATCCTTCAAATCGCTCAAGTCTCTCTCTTCTGGGCTGAACTCCATGTAACGGTCAGGTTAGGACCGTCATTTTATGACGCGTCTCCTTCAGGCCGTCGCATTTTCTGCGAGTAGTTCTAAAAACCATGTTCTGCCATGAATAACGGTCTGGCGTAGACCGTTGTTTGATTTTAACGCTCCTACCATGGGCCGCTATTTCCTCTGCAGCCTGGCTATTAGAAAAAAGATATTTCATGAATGACGGCCTAAGGTAGGCGCGTCGTTTTATTATGACGGTCCAAGACCATACCGTCATTTCCTCTGCTACTAAATTCAGGCAGTTAGTTTATCCTTTGCCTAGACCTGGCGGTCTTTCACATCTGTACACCACACCTTCTCCACACAAGCATTCATTCACACATACACATCCATCATGCGTACTTTCAATCACTCATTCGTGCATATCCATTCATACATCCACATAAAAAAGTCAACAAAATTTCATTTTCATAAAAAGGCATGTACAAGTGATAAGAAAAGCATAAAAGTACATCATTCGGCCGGCTTATCCGTCGGGCCGCCCTCATCCTCTCCACCTTCGGGTTTCCTGGGTGGCGGTGCTATGGAAGCACTCTCCTCCTGCTGTCCTCTCTCTGCCCTCTCATTTCTCTGTTGGCCGGCGGAACTAACTAGGAAATCCCCAACCGAGCCACTAGGGGCAGCACTCCTATGAGCCCCGCTCCGGGAAGAACTCCGCTCTGGTGCCCGGCCTAGCATCCGGACCGTCTGCTCCATTGTCTGCAGCCTGATCTTCAGTGTGAAGATCTGGCGTCGCGTCTCCCGTGCCTCGGTCCGGTAGCGATCAAGATCCGCGGTCCCAAGGCGAAGGTCCTTCACCTCGGCTTGCGCCCGTGCTAAATCTGTCCGAAGTCGCTCCATCTCCACGTCGTCCGCATGACGAGGGGTCTCCGCTCTCAGTCGGGCTATCTCTGCCCGCACGAGCTCCGTCTCTGCTCGAGCTCGATCAGTCTCGGCCCGGCTCCTCTCCACCTCTGCCCTCACCTGGGTGGCCTCCGCCACTGCCGCTGCCAGCTCTATCGCCTGTAGATCGCATTGCATTGCATATAGGTTAGTCATATAAATTTAATTGGCATAAGCATAATCATAAAGCATGTAAGTATCTTACCCGCTCCGCGAGGGTGGCCTCCGCCTCCTCGGCCCGGGCAACCGCCCGAGCAAAGTCAGCATCTCGCCCAGCCCTGTCTCCCGCAGGCTGCGAGGACGACGATGGGGCATCCGGTCCTGTTCGTTGAGCTCCCTCTGCCCGCTGCATTGTCATTGACAAAACATTAGCATCATGCATAATCATAGTCATATCATAAGCATTCAGAATCTCACTAGGAGCTCCAAAGCAGTCCGGTACTCATCCCGCTGCTGGATGGTAGAGTGGAGTAGTCCCTCTAGCTCAGCTATCCGCCCCTCAGGATCGAGCTGCATGTAAAAGGCATGAGCCAGCATGTTACATCCGCATTTCATCATATAGAAAGAGTTTCTAAGTTTAGAATTGCATACCGGTCGTCGGGTACCTCGGTATACCCGGTCGCCGTAGTGTCGAGCAAAGGCCTTCAGGTAGGCCTCGTCGCTCTCCGCCCGCTCTTTCACAGCCCTGCCTCGCTGCCTCCAGTCGAGGACGTACTTCGCCTTCCGGGCACGCCAATCCACATTCCCACTAATACCTCTCGCCGACTTGCCTGGATGATCGTCGGTGCGGCATGGAAAGGTCACCTCGGGCTGGTGTAGTCCTCGGGTCCGCAAGATCAGCCTGTAGTGCAGAGGCTCGATGATGTGGAGGCAGTGCAGCCAGACGTCTCGTCCCCGATACGACAGAGACGCCTCCACCCATGGCTGTCCTGTGTAACCCTCACCGCGGTAAGGGGTCCACCTCACCTGCAGGCATTTAGATCCATTAGCATTCGCATAGCATGAGCACATATAGGCATATAAAACATTTAAAGCATTTAAGTTCTGGGCTCACCGATGTGTGTGGGTAGGAGTCCAGGTCCTCCTGGATCATCCGGGTCTGTCTCAAGACCGACCCCGTATCCCTCGCCACCGACCATCGCCTCGCGATCGGTATCAGGCCAGGATGGAGTAATGCGCCTCTCCCAATGCCCGGGAGGTACAAATAGCTCCAGATCTGCATTTAGGAATCAAGTCAGTTACATAAATCATCAATCATAGCATACATCATGGTATAGTAGAAAGTACTTAAGCGCATTTTTACCTGTAGGAAGGGCGAGAAGCCTCCCAGCATCGTCAGTCGGTCCGTGGTGCTCAACGAGTTGATCAGGAAGGCCAAGATCGCTGCTCCCCAGGCGTACTTCCTCACTCTGCTTAAATCCTCTATCAGCGGCAGCAGTCTGCAGCTGATGACATCCGCTCTGGTCGCGAACAGGAGCTTCCCGAATAACAGCATCAAGAAGCGCCTCATCACTCGATCCCCCTCCTCTCCTGCCTCTGCTGCCACGCGAGGGCGCACCCGGTCTATCACTCTGCTTAGATGCTCCTCGGGCAGTTCTCCCACGGCAATCGCTGCCCCTCTCAGCCCCAAACTCTCCTGCAGCACCGATCTCGAGAGCTGGGATGAAGACTGGCCCGGCCTGATCAGGTCCAACCCCAGTAGCTGCTGCGCTATCTCCCGATAGTCGCCGTACGTCCATCCTGTCACTGCGGTGCCGTGGACTCTCAAGCATGTAATCCTCGCCATGTCCTCTAGCGTGGGGATCATGTGGCCCCACGGGAAAATGAACGCCCTGCTAACCGGGTCCCACCTCTCGTGCAATGCGTACAGCAATGGCGTATCCATCCGGATCACCTCGATGCTGAGCATCTCGGCGAAACCCATCTCTGCGAGTCTGTCTCTCTGGTAGTCGGGCAGTGCCTGGTACACCGCCCGAATCTGCAGCCATGAGATCCTCGATCTCCTCTTTCCCTGCATTGCACATTAGAGCACTAATTAGTCCATTTGCATCATATAGACATTGCATAAACATTAAATATAGAAAAGGAAAACAAAAATTTGAAAATTCAAAACCCTAAAAAGAGTTTGGAACCCTGGCACAAGTAACGGCCCTGGGATGGGGCGTTACTTGTCTCTGGCGGCCTTAGCCTGGAGCGTCAGAAGAGTGACGGTCGCTGGCGGGACCGTCACTTAGTCTGCCAGTGGGGAATTTCTCCCCTGCATCCCCATGATTTCCCAATTTGGCCAAATGGCCTACAAGTGTTCCTAGTGGGTTCATAGACCCATTTCTACCCTTATCCCCCACATGCATTCATAAATAAAAACATAAAAATCAAAAATTTAAAAATTAGGGCGGAGGGCCTACCTCATGGTCGAGGACCTTCCTCTTCTTCTGCTCTGGTTCCTTGGGCTCCTCTGCACCCAAGGAAGCTTCGGTTGGTTCTTCCACGACCGTGGGGACCTCCTCCTCTTCCCTTGACTCCCTTCCCCTCGGTTCTTCCTCCACGAGCGGCGAGGTGGTCTCTCGCTCGAGCCGGCGGTGGAACCGCCTTATAGCCATCTTCTTTCCTCTCCCTCTCTTCTGAGGTGGTGGCTGCGGTGCCTCGTCGCCGGCCATTGGACTGTGGAGATGGAGGTCGCCGGTGGGTTTTTCTGGTTTGGTGTTTTGGGTGTTTGAGCATGAAATGAGACCGAACGGCCGTTCGGTTTGTTTTTTTGAAAACTCAGGAGAAGCGACGGTCTATCGTTAGACCGTCACATCGTTCTGACGCCCCCTCTAAGGCCGTCACTTCTGACTGACTGTTTTATTGAAGAATTTGAACCGACTCGGTGTTGACGGACTAGGCTTGATCCGTTATTTTCGTGTGACGCTCCTGAGTCAGGCCGTTATATACTTGCAAGTTTCTTGATGAATGAATGGTCAAAATTAATGTTCATAAAAACATTTGATGAGTTCATCACAGATAATGGTTATGCATTAACTATTATCATAACTATCTTGTTGGCTAACCTATTTTTCATGAAAGGAACTATGAACAGAAGGCACGCTTCGCCGCCCGTCAAACAGGTAAGTCAGGTATTGTATCTCGTTCCCCTATCCCTTAATGCATTACTATATGTTATCTATGATATATTATCTCGAGAACCGGCTGGTCATTCAGGTGTACTGGGATCTGATGTTCCCCTTAAACAAAAATGATGATGATCTAAGTTCACATGAATAATCGTTGGATAGGCCGTTAGGTTGGAAAATTTGGGGATGATGGTTCTATCTTGCGCGCCGTGGTTGCAGATAGTGTCTTGACTCTGGTTTCCCCAATCTAGCAATATTATTCTCGAGTATCTTGTTATTTTATCTTTCTTTGCATTTGCTTTGAAGATTTGTTTTTCTTTAGCCCAGCATGCATCATAGACATTCTTTGAGCATTCATGAGCTTCATTTGTTCAAGAGGTCTCATTGACGGTGAACAGCTGTGTTCTTGATCCTGGATAAAGAGAATTATTCCACTCTGAATTTAAAGGTTTCCTTCGATTTGCTCGCTTGATCTGGTTGACTGACGATTCCTGTCTGGAGTTTAGTCTCTTTCCTTTCCGTTGCCTCCGGCGGCCAGCCGTGTTTCCTTTCCTTAGTTAATTAAATCCTCCAGACTTGCATCCTTTGGTTAGCTATTTCCTTGTGATCAGTTTTGAAGTTTTTCCAGAAAATTCTTATCGCTTGTTGATGAAAAACGGGTGTCGTTTACCTTAACGCCCTCTTTTTGATCCACTCCGCTTCATCTCCGCTTCATTTCCGTGTTCCATTTCACTTTCGCTTCACTTCCGCTCGTTCCCCTGCAAAGAGGACGTTAAGGAGGGGCATCTGTTGACACCCGTTTTATACCCAATAAGTCGGGTCATCTCCTTATTCATTCAATATGATGCTCCGAGTTGTTCACACTTCATTGAATTCCTTTTAATCAATTGAAGCCTGTTTTCTGGGTCTCAATTCCTGGATTAGACCTGGTTCCTGGTGGCACTTCGTTCAAAAGCTTGGCAATCCCTCCATTCTATTTTCTTGAAAATCAATGATAATAACGGTCTGGACTAGGCGCGTCATTTCATAATAACGCATGAAGCCCTGGCCGTTACTCTTTGAAGAGTCCCAATACTTAGGGCCTCGTTGTCCTTTGATAATAACGGTCTACTCCCCAGCCGTTGTTTTCTTATGACGCCCTATGCCCTGGCCGTTACTTACTTGCAGAGTCCTATTGTTTAGATCTTCTTCCCGTTGATCTTATCCTTTGGATAGGGTTGAAAATGACGGTAATGACTTGGAGCGTTATTTCCAAGTGGCGGTCTATCGTGCGACCGTTACTTCCTTCAGAGAGTCCTGACAGTTCAGGCCTTTTCTCTGCTACTCCGTGGACGAGATAGGGTTTTGGATTGGCATTATCTCCTTCAATTCTAATCCTCAGGACCTCTCGTTTGTTTCTTTCGACTCTTGTTGATTTTATTCTCAAGGATTTGCTATGGATTGTCCTCCTTTCTTGGCTGATTTATCTTCAACTCGACCTGAGGGTTTGAGGGAGTCTATAAATAGAACCCTTAATTTCATGACCCGGAGGGGGGGAAGATTTGATTCACGACGAAGTGCTGCCAAATTCAGGAGCCATCTACATCCAGGAGGAGCTGCTTCCCACGTCCATCTTCCAAGTCAAGGGAGTAATTTTGGGTTTTAGCTTGTCAAGATCATCATCATTGCATGCTCAAGTTTCCCTTGGTTTTATTAATCAAAAGCATTGTCCCTCCTCTTCCTCCACGTTTTTCACTGTTGCTAAGCACACACATATCCTCCTAAACTTAAAAAACGCCCAGAGGGGTTAAAAACCAACAACTCCCCGGTAATCCCCTCTCCTTTTGATGTTCTCAAGCTTTTTAGGGATTGATGCTATACTTATGTTGAGGGCTAATTGAGGTTGTGTTGTTTTGCTTTCTACATCCTTGGCATGTTTTACAAGATCGCTAGCACGAGGCCCAAGCCTGCTAGCCGGCTGGAAGGGTTGGAGTTCAAAGATTTCACATCTTTTCACTGCAGGTTATCTGACGGTCAGGTACTGGAGCGTTATTTCTTTCTGGCGGTCTATCGCACGACCGTTACTTCCAAGCGACGCACAGGGTTTGGACCGTTATTTGCAAGTTGATCTGCAGGCTTTCCTTGGTTTTCTCTCCCGTGGGCGGGTGTTTCATCCACCTACTTCCAAGGTATATCCGAGTCTTTGACTCGTGTTTGCTTTGGTGGCGATCACGACTTTCCTTAGTGTTGGGCACTAGCTATCTTTTTCATCAAATCTCTTTATTCCCCTTGATTGTTCCACCCCTAGCGGTGTGTTTTTATTTAGCTTTGCTCCATGCCCCGGCGTGTGTTTTTATTTTTCCCTTAGCGTAATTTGATTGAGATAGCATGCCCATGCTAGAGTTAAATTTGATTGCCTAGGTTCATGTTCACATGTGCATAGGTTGAGCTGATTTTTGGTAGTTTATTTATCATCTCGCCATATCATTTTTCAAAACCCTCACAATCAATAAAAAGGAAAGAAGATAAGAAGAGATAGGTAAACAAACGATCAACAAGCCCTAGGGTCCCATGTGGGGTCAGTCAACCTTCCACATGGAGGCTTCTAGAAGGGTGGGCCAAGTGGGGGACAAGTGACTTGGAAAGTCAAAATTTGGCCACCCACCCCACCTACCATGTCAAGCTTGTTCCCCCCTAGTCAATAGGCTGTCCCCCCCTTATTTTTTTATTGTAATTTTTGTGGAATGATCACATGGCATCCCAGCCCTCCATCTCACACCCCTAGATCCAACGATGGAGGATGGATTAGATGGGTGACCTATATATGCTTGTAATTTCCATTTTTGAAGAATTAATGCCATTTGAATTGGAAGAAATCCTTGGTGCTCCAACTTGGTGCGCCCCTCCCTCTCCCCTTGAAGCTGTGAAGGCTTCCTTCTGGTGGTGAGACTCCACCCTATCAGTTCCGGTCTCCGCCACCGCCGCCACGAGCCGCCACCGCACCGCCATCGCCATCAACGGAGTTCTGCCTGCACAGTACCACAGTAGCTTGATCCAAATTCACAGGTCTTCCCCGAGCTCATTTGGCTACCAAATTTGGAGGAGTTGTTCCTTGGATGATCCTCTCCACCCAAAAAAATCAGGCCAGCATTCAGATCACGTTTGCTAATTTTTGATTTTCGTCCACTCTTCCATTTCAGTTCTACCAGAGTTTTGTCCAGGTTCACATCCGTTCTGTGTTTCATGCCTTAGATCCACTTTTTGATTTCAGCTAGTTCGCCCAATTTTAGTGGGGGTTCCACCCATCCACCCCTTCGTCCAAGATTTTTATCAATTTTTGATTCGCCCATCTCATATTTTCTAAAATTCGTTCTCAGACCCATCTACAGTTCTATCCACCTGTTCCCAGATCCGACCACCAGTCACTCCAAATATTATAACAAATCGCTTACACCTCCAAATCCAATTCTAAAAATAGTCCCAGTTCCATGGTTGGATTCCCTACAACTCCTAAGAAGAGATCAAGAGCTGAAGCGGAGGTTTACTAGGCGGTCAACGGTGGTTCTTAGACAAGTGCCCTGCAGATCTAAGATTTCGGTTACTGTACAACAGGGACTTGTAAATTTAATAAAGTTCTGATCCGACCAAATCCAGCAGATCTCTCTGGGTCTAGATCGAATCATTTGAAGAGAGATTTCCAACGATAGCTCATGCGTCCTGATCCGATGTCGGGATTGCTCGAAGCGGCCGTTTTCGCCGGAGCGCACGCCGGAAGACAGCAACCAAAATCCGTGGGCAGCTAGTTCAACAATTGGGAATCGGCGCCGATCGACCCCCGATCGGTGTTCCCGGCCGACCGCCGTCCGTGGAGGCGTGCCACCAGGGGTCCCCATCACAGTGGGTCCCACCACCGTAGATCCGGAGGACAGCGCCGTCCATGGTCCCCGCGGGCCCGTAGAAGTCGCCGTTTGGAAAGCACGAAAACGCGGAGTTCGGCACCGCCGGGCGACATCAAGATGCTGCCCGTCAACCCGAGTTGCGTGATTCCTGGACCCCGCATGTGACCTTTTACCTCCTTGCATGGAGTGGGTCGACTTAGTGTATTGCTGTAATAATTGTTAACCAGGAGTCCGTGATTCGGCCGGGGTTGTCTTCGCCACGCCGGGTGCGTGGAGGTAATGGTCTGAACCTCTTGGCATTCATTTGCTTAGCTAGTATATGGTCTTTTGCCGCTGCGAGAGTGTAGGTACTAGCCCGTGTGTCCATGTCACTACTGTGAGAGTGAGAGTGACCCGTCCCGTGACTCGATCCGAGTCCGGAAGTTGAGTCGGACTACCCTTGACCTCCGTCGGTTCCTTAACCGTGCACGGTCCGCGCTTTCCCTCGCTTGGGATGATGAGTGAGCTTCCACTTCTGTTAGCGACGTTTCGCCAGTAGGAGCTCGTAGTGTCTGGCTTAGTGTCTCCCTGGTGTGTGTTGCTGGTCGTGTCCGCATCTAGAGTCCGAGGTCCATACCACGTAGAGTCGTCTCACATGTCCGTCCCGCATCACCAGGTAATCCCCTGGGAAGCGCCATCGAAGTAGAGCTCCCACCAAGGTACATTGGCTGTAAGGGTGTCTTGGTGCTGGTAATGCAAGACATCTCTGGTATGTTCGACTGGCTCTGGTGATTGACAGGCAAGGGACTCCTCGTCAGGGAGTCTTGTGTTGAGAGGTGAGTTGTCTGGTACCGGATGGGCGGCCCAGAACTCACCCATGCCTTGTCCTTTGATAGCACTACTGGGGACATACGTAATATCATACTCCATAAGCAAGAGAGCCCATTTTCCCAATCATCTTGAGAGCATGGGCTGCTTGAGAAGATACTTGAGTGGGTCGTGCTTAGATATAAGCTTCATCCGATGAGACAAGAGGAATAGTGCCGCAGCTTTCTGACGGAAAACACCAGTGCTAAGCAAACCTTTTCCATGGGGGAGTACTGGTACTCAGCATCGATCAGTTTTTGGCTGAGGTAGTTGAGCGGATGCTCCTCCCCTCCTCATTAATTTGCACCAACAAAGCTCCCAACGAAGCGTCCATGGCAACAATGTAGAGTATAAGGGATTTACCCTTGACTGGTGCCCCCAGGACTGGATGGGTGAGGAGGTACTCCTTGATTTGCTCGAAAGTAGTCTGGAATTTTGGGTCCCATACAAATGGGGCGCCTTTCTTCATGATCTTGCTAAAGGGCGCGCACCGACCGGAGAGGTTAGAGATGAACCTTCAAATGTAAGCGAGTGTTCCTTGGAAGGACCTGAGCTCGGTGAGGTTCTTGGGTGGTGGAAGACATCGGATCGCTTTGATCTTTTCGGGGTCAACCTCGATTCCTCGGTATTTGACGATGAAGCTGAGGAACTTCCCGCTGGATACGGCAAAGGTGCATTTCATAGGGATCATTTTGAGCCCATATTGTCGGAGTCAGTTGAAGACTTGGCACGGATCATGTAAATTGTCTTCTCGCCTTTTGGTTTTGATGATGAGGTCGTTGACATAACATTCGACGATGTTGTACAGCATCTTGTCGAATATTTTAGTCATGGCCCTCTGGTCTTCAAACCAAAGGGCATGCGCTTGAAGTTGAAAATCCCTTTAGGGGACTGGAAAGCTCTGTGATTTTTTTGTTTGAGGGACATATGAATATGGTTGTAACCGGATGGCCTGTTCATGAAAGACAAGGCTTCATGGTCGGTGGTCATATCGACCATTGTTTCCATGATTGGTACTGGGAAGTCATCCTTCGAACATGCTTTGTTGAGGTCCCAAAAGTTGACGCAAATGCGGACTTGACCACGCTTCTTCTTCACTGGGATGATGTTGGCGAGCTAAATCGGATAGATGCATGGCTTGATGAAGTCGACCTTGGCCATTTTATTGACTTCGGCCGAAACCCGGAGTTCCAACTCATGGCACATATGCCACTATGGTTGTTTGACTGGGGTTGTAGAGGGAGAAATGGCTAGCTCGTGCTCCGCTATAGAGGGGTCTAGCCCTGCCATCTCCTTGTACGTCCAGGAGAAGTTGTCATGCCCTGAGACATATGTACAATGAAAGTAATATCGGGAACGTGAATAGTCGGCTAGTACGCCTCAAGCGAGTAATACAATCAGAGCGGTAACATATTCATACATTATAAATGAATGCACAATATTTGGACAAAATCTATGCTTTATTTAAATAATAATCAAAATTACATATGGTTGACTCTTGACTCTTTGACTAACTAGACTCAATAAAATGGAAAATTACATAGCGACTCTTGAACTATCCACTAATGACATTCTAAGGCTTCGCTCTTTTAATCACTCTCGGATCCATCACTTGAATAGTCTAAATCCGACCCGCTAGAATTTCTTGAAAAAGATTGAAAAATTTGGGAATGAGCACACATGCCCAGTAGGTGTCTTCATATCAACATGAAGGTAATGTTTAAGTAATTAACATTTTAGCTCTAAAAATACGATGAAACACGTGAATAAACCAAAGTAACACAAATAGCAAGATATGATCAAGGTGAGATATGAGAGTTCATGTAGACTGGGAATATGATTAAACAAGAATATAACATGAATGAAATTTGGCCTTTCATGAACAAGAATGTACTTTTCATAACCTTAAAGGTTATGCACTAGAAAGTCACGTAACGAGAATGTACTAGCAAGCATGTAATTTCACAAGATTGCCTCTTGGATCTTCACCCGTTTATAAAAAAAGTACTCCCGGCGTAATGCGACGCCAGTGTTCATCATACCCCATGGTTTATAGTATGTTTCTGGCTATCTGCCGAGAGGACTAGAGTTTTTTTTCTTTTTTCTTTTTTTAGGCGAAAAAACGTTGCACTGTAAAAATCCTTCTTCTTTTTTTTACTTCTTAATATCTCTTTCTTTTATGTCAAGCATGCCGCCGCTCAAAAGCACGTACTCACAATGTTACTGTCAAACTTTCAAACACAACCCTGCACAACCGACCGCCGAACGGACTGGCGGCGACAGCGGCCATGCTGTTTACTTCGTAGGCCTCGCCCTCTTCGCCGGTGACTTCATGAACGACTTCACACACTTGGGCTTCTTCGTAGCCGGGGTGGCCTTCTTCATCGGTGCAGCCTTCTTCTTCCCCGGTGCGTCCTTGGCCGACGTCTTCGCCGCCTTCGGTGGCCCTGCCTTGGACTTCGGCTTTGCCGCCGCTTTAAGCTTCGCGGGGGCTTTGAACTTGGCCGCGGGCGCCGCCACCTTTGGCTTTGGCTTGGCGGCGGCCTTGGGCTTCGCTGCTGCAGACGGTTTGGCCTTGGCGGTCGCTGATTTGGGCTTAGAGGCCTTTGCCTTGGGGCAGCCTTCGGTTTGGAGACAGTAGAGGGCTTGGGCTTGGGTGCGGTGGTAGCGGCGTAGACGCCAGGCTAGGGGCGCGCCGGGGGCAGCTTGTAAGAGTTCTTCACTTTGGTGACCTTGCCGAACTAGAGTTGAGCCCTTGGACACTGTCCTTGCCCGCTCTTGCATCTTCAAGTTATAAATCAAGCTACTTCCCCGAGAAATATAAATAATGTAGGCAAAAAATGAACAAGTTCAAACTATAGTTTCATGATAATAAATATCAAGGTAAGAATGCACCAATTAAGAATATGGGAGTTCAAGATTGATTTAGAACAAAGTTATGCCCTCGAGAAAATTTTGTAGCATAACGACAATTTCTTTAATTTCCATAATTCATTAGGTAGCTTTGGAAACAAGGTGTTAGGTTCTAGATAATCAATAGACCATCTAGGATCATTAGAAAATCAACCCTTGGGTCAAACCTTGGGTTAATCAATACTTAGATATAAAACGGTCATATCAGAGCCGTTTCTGGAAATAGCGGTCGTTTACTGGACCATATGTGGATCTATGCGGTCATGACCAGACCATTTAACGAGAGTCGTCGAATCGAATGAACTGGAACCATGTGGTCTAGGCAGGGCCGCTAGGCGTCCTTGGCGGTCAGGTAAATGGCCACTACCAGACTAAGGTCCAGAACACAAAACACCGAAAAAGTACTTTCTAGACAATTGGGTTTTGAGGCTACAACCAGCTCAGCCTGTTAGTGGTACTCCCAGGCTCACAGAGTCTTATGGAGACCTTGAAACAAGATCACCTTATCCGGTGGAAGGAATATCCAATGGAGAGGATCACAAGTCCAAGATTGTGTGCTTTAAGTACAAAGTGTATCTAATGACATCGTGCCGGAATACGTGCCATGTACTTAAGAAAAGACTCTAGATAAAAAAGGATCGTGGTAAAACAGCGATCAAATCAAAACTAGACATGTCCATGAACTATATGAAATTTAGGATAAATACAAGAGTATATGGTTTTGGTATGAAACTAACATAAGTTTAAAATAAGTCCAAAGTGCATAAAGAACATGAAATCTACTAGGATGAACAATTAACGTAACCAAGTGTATGAATACAGTACTTAAAACAGGGGTAAGACCTAATTAGCTTGGCTTATCATATAATAATTAGGAATGTTCTGCATTAAGTTTTGAGTTAACAATAATACAGAACTTAAAAAACTAAGCGGTCTTGGGAGGACCATTTTATGGGCTTTAGCGGTCTATCGTAGGGCCGCTAAAGGAACCCTGGCGGTTTGAGGAAGATCGTTTCTTCCTGTCTACTGTAAACAACAATAAAACCAAAATATATGCTAATCTAGGGCAGTAAAACATAAAACACATGCTAGGATCAGAGAGAAAACGTTCCTACAACAAAGCTAACTCATGGAGATGCATAAGTTGTCATGAATTAAACTAGTATTATCATTTTCAATATTAAGGGTAGGAACTATGCATGCAGGAATAGCCTAGATGCTCAGTGATAGTAATACATTAAATACTCCCTGTGGAAAGCATGAAATTTCATAAAATGAAAGGGCTTTTACTCTTGACATGTTATTCTAGCCTTTTCATGAGATAACCTACCTTTGATTCATTCCCTAGACTTTGAATTTCTGACTGGAAGTAGACCCTAGTTTATGCACGTCCTGTACTAAACCAGTAACTTCCCGTCCCTCTATTTCACGATCCTCTTGACATAAAATCATGAAAATTAGAGGGTAGATAGAATATACGAAGGGGAACAGAAAATTCTAAAGGGCCAATTTCTAAATACCTCAATTAGGGCTTCTATTTTCCTAATCTTCACTGGGTCGTCACACTTGTTCCTATGCAGTCTATTACGATCCAGCGATTTGCAGGGGCTCTAACTCTCCAACGGCTGGAGCTTCTAGCATGAAAATTGGAGGTGTGTTAGATAAAACTAAAAAGAACAATTTCTTCTAAAGAACCAACCTGAGTAGACGTCTCCTTACCTTTGAAATACGCGAGCCAACATTAGGGTTTGCATGAGTCAAAGTTAGGGTCTATTTATAGGGTTTTGAGTCAGGGCTGAGGATTTGATCGAACTTAGAGACCTAATTAGGTGTAGGATCGATCGCCAATAGTCCTAGACATGATTATATGTCTACACACTTCGATCCATGGGGATTTGGATGCCAAAGATCTAACCTTTTCACGTTTTCTCCCATTCACGAAATCATGAGGGCTTAGCGGATAGGGTGGATCTGGCGATCGCGCGATAGACCGCCAGGCTTCATTGAATTCAAAATTTTTGCATTTTTGTATTATCCCCCATTTATCCCCTAATTGATGTTATATCCCATTTAAATCCGTAAATTGCCTAATTTACGTTTCTATTAATGGGCTTGGGTCAAAAAGTCATGGAATTGGGTCTTTGGGCCTATTTGAGTTGGGCTTTGCCCTTTAGTTGATATACAGCTTTTAAATGGATTAAATAAATCCTTAATACATCTTAATAGCCCATTAAGCCTTTTAAATTGCTTAGTAATTATATTTTAATCTATAAATATTCCTAGAAAATGCTCGGGCGTTACAGAAGTAGTCTTTATATTCAAGCAGGAGTTGTTTGTAGTCCTGCTTCTCTACTTCTGTGAGGAGAGTGCTAATGAACGTTGGCTGGTGGGCTTTATCTTCACCCAAGTTGATCTCAACAACCTCGTCAACAGTTGCTTGGCCACCATCCTCCAGCTCGGGAGGAGTGGGTTGGAGGTCGATGAAATCTTCATCGTCAGTGTCAGCTTCGTGTACTTCTTGGTTTTCGAAGCCACTAGTTGATGCTGATGGAGTTAGAAAGTTGATGTTACTGGGCTCTGGCAGGGATTACTCTGAACCGCTAGCGCCTGGCTGGCAGTTGCTGACTGGTGCCATTGAAGCTTCCCTGGGGTTGCTTGCTAAAGCTGACAACATTTCATGGCCAGTGTTCTGGGCATCTTCCTCATCAGGAAAGTTTGACGAGCTGGATTCTTTGACAAGCTGGGAGGCAGGGGGAGTTTCTTCAGCCCTGAAATCTTCACAAGAAAGCGACGAAGACTCCTCGACTGCTTGAACAAGGGTATTGGCCTTGTTGTGCCCTTGGTTTTGATGATGTCTGACAATGACTCATTGATGAGTTCAATATGCATTTGATGATGTCAATATGTATGAAGTTCAGGTCAAAATCAACGCTGGTGATTGTACTTATAGTCTTTGATATGATGTTATGGTCTCATGGCATCAACACTATTGCAGCATCAGCATTAGCACCGGTAGTAGCCAACAAAGCCAGCATCAGCAATACCAGCATCAACCTCAGTAGCATTAGCCACGATAGCATCCCTCAGCAACAGCTAAAAGCCATCAGCACCACAAGCTAGCAACAGCCGACAACCACAAGGTTAGCAGTAGTAGAAGCCAGCATCTCCTAAGTAGAAATGGCAATGCTAGTAAGGAGCGTTGGACGTGCTCAAACAAAGGAGCAAAGGGCTTTCCTCGTAGTAAAATAAAGTTGAAAATGATTGGGAAGAACATCAAAGTGCAAGCAAGGAGCTATGGATTTGATGAAAGATAACATGCAAAGAATTGAGCAGAACATCAAAGGGCAAAATAGCTTTGAATCAAGAAAATAAAAGGCTGTGTCGACCTCATCCTCAAAGCAGCGTCGACTCCCTTTCTTACAAAGGAAGAAAAGCCCAAACGGATATCAAGCTACGTCGACTCCATGACAATTCTACGTCGACTCCAAATGCATTCCCGGCAAGCACTAAAGCAATCTTCAAGCTGCGTCGACCTCACCATTGAGCTGCGTCGACTTCATCAAGCTCTAGCAGCAGTCTGACAGATGATCATTATTGGATGCGTCGACCCCACTCTTTCAGGGCGTCGACGTAAGGGCTTCCTAGAAACTGTTGTAAACGCATTTCTCCAAGGATGCGTCGACGCACCCTTGTAGCTGCGTCGACTCCATGAAGGCCTGGCACGCGAGCAACTCAAAGAAGCTATGAAGCTGTGTCGACGTGATGGTCTGCTGCGTCGACGCGCCAAAAGCCTTTCAAGCTTATATCTGTTAAATCTGCAACATTTCAGAATTTATCCAGGAACCAAAAATGAGTGACGTAAACCTCCAAAAAGACACTTTTTGGGGTCTGAAAAAGGTTCCTAGCACAGAGATCCTACCTTTCCATCATGAGGCTTCATGACAACCTTTTGGGAGACAGATATGTCAATGATCAGATTTGGGAAAGGTCAGCTTTCATAGTACTCTACCTTTTGGCCACCGCCAATCAAATTACAGTCTGTGGAAAGAACCATGCAGAAGATCAGATCTGAAAAAGTATGTACCCCTGCTCTGCTATACGCTGAACCAATCATAGACCACCAGGGAAAATGGCATTTGGTCAAAGAACCTCATTGTTTATTCTGACCAAACAAATAATGGTTTAGAAGACTCTAAGCCAATGGGAAGCCTCCACAACATCCACCATGATCTGCAGAATCACTCCAAGGCCGGAAAACAAATTTTCCCTCAACCTCCATCCCAAGGAGAAGAAGCTGGTAGCCCCAAGCTTATGACATATGATCCATCGACCCAAAATCGGGCAACTAGAGATCTGAAGTGCTCCAAGCATCTGAACGGCCCAGATTGCTTCTTCCAAGATCAAAGGTGCAGATCCAAACTTTGTTGTGCCCATGTGATCATTTGAGTCTTCATGTGGTTTGGGTCATTCGACATCATCTTGTGGTCATTTGAGTTATTGGATATTCTTGGTTTTGATAATAGCTAAACACTATAAGTCATTATTGTTTTCCACTCTCATATGACTGACATATGTGATGTTTTGTTAATGACAGATATGCCAATGAATGGACAAGGAATTGAGTAGAAATGGCAAAAGTGAAAGCTCAATGATTGCGCCCTCGCACGCGGATCGACCTGCACGGTCAGGTCGCGGGGATCGACCTGCCCGGTCAGGTCGCGGGGGCCAAGGGGGTAGCACCCCTTGCGGGGGTTTCCGGGGGCGGAGCCCCCGGAGCAAAATTTTGATTGAAGACTCAGTAATAAAACTTCAAGATAGTCAAGGTTGATGCCACAAATGAGAACGGACCGCTAAAGGACTCAAGTGACTGAGCTAAAGGGGTTAACAGACTGAATCGGGAAGACCCGGGGTCTGCCCAGCTGGCGGTCTGATGTGAAACAGAAGTAGGGGGGTCTTCTTCATTCTGCCCATGGTCGCGCTATATCTTTTACGCGCGTTCAGACGATCGTGCTATATCGTTCTAGCGCGTTCACAGACAGCAACCCAGGACGACAGGTCTTCAATTCTGGGCCTCGTGGATGACTCTAGGGGTTCAAAACACAAGGGGAAAGCACACAGGATGATGGAAAACACACGGGGAACGCTAAAATTAAAATCAAACCAACCTAATACTAGCTAGGATAACTTTGGTGAAGGCGGATGTGGGGTGAGCGGTGAGGGAAGAAAGGTGGACGTAGATGATGCTAGGGCCGTGAGAAAGCTTGGTTGGGGCCTCTCACCCGAACCCTTCACGGGGACGGTGCAACCGAGCTCCATCCTAACCTTAGCAGCATCCTTGGCGGTGGTGAGGGGAGATGAACGGCGGTGGAGGAAGAATGGAGATCCGAATGGAGCCTCACACCCGACCCCGTCTCAGAGTCGGTGCATCCAGAGCTTCGATCGTCCTCCATTGAGGGGGAAAAGAGAGAGGATCAGGAGAAGATGATTGGGTATCGCACCCGGAGAGGGGAGGAGGAAAGGGGGTTCCAAAGATTGGGGGAGATAGCCATGGCTACACTCATAAACTCTCATAGATTCATTGCTTCTTTTTTTTATCAAACGAGATGGGATACATATATAAGGGAAGGGGAAGACATAACAACGCTATAACATTGATTATAACCATGGAAAATAGCAAACATTGAAGACTTTTGGGAGTTCCAAGCTCCGGAAAGTTGGACCATCAGCAACTGTGTTTATGTCTGAGATCGCGCTAGGGAAACCTAGCGCCTTCTTCCAGGTCACACTACCCAAAGGTAGCGCGTTCATCTTCGGCCCGGCATCTTCCACGATCCGCTTCGGCCTGGCAGCTTGCTTGATTCCCATCAAACCCCTCCACTTGGGAAGGTTCATCCTCTATAGCTCAAGATCCCAGTCTGTGAGAACAGCCTGGTTCCCTAAGCTCTGATACCAATTGATGTGAAACAGAAGTAGGGGGGTCTTCTTCATTCTACCCATGGTCGCGCTATATCTTTTACGTGCGTTCAGAAGATCTCGCAATATCGTGCTATCGCGTTCACAGATAGTAACCCAGGACAACGAGTCTTCAATTCTGGGCCTCGTGGATGACTCTGGGGGTTCAAAACACAAGGGGAAAGCACACAGGATGATGGACAACAAACGGGGAACGCTAAAATTGAAATCAAATCAACCTAATACTAGCTAGGATAACTTTGGTGAAGGTGGATGTGGGGTGAGCGGCGAGGGAAGAAAGGTGGACGTAGATGATGCTAGGGCCGTGTGGAAGCTTGGCTGGGGCCTCTCACCCGAACCCTTCGCGGTGACGGTGCAACCGAGCTCCATCCTAACCTTAGCAGCATCCTTGGCGATGGTGAGGGGAGATGAACGGCGGTGGAGGAAGAACGGAGATCCGAATGGGGCCTCACACCCGACCCCATCTAAGAGCCGGTGCATCCAGAGCTTCGATCGTCCTCCATTGAGGGGGAAAAGAGAGAGGATCAGGAGAAGATGATTGGGCAACGCACCCGGAGAGGGGAGGAGGAAAGGGGGTTCCAAAGATTGGGGGAGATAGCCATGGATACACTCATAAACTCTCATAGATTCATTGCTTCTTTTTTTTTATCAAATGAGATGGGATATATATATAGGGGAAGGGGAAGACATAATGACGCTAGAACATTGATTACAACCATGGAAAACAGCAAACATTGAAGACTTTTGGGAGTTCCAAGCGCCAGAAAGTTGGACCGTCAGCAACTGCGTTTCTGTCTGAGATTGCGCTAGGGAAACCTAGCACCTTCTTCCAGGTCGCGCTACCCAAAGGTAGCGTGTTCATCTTCGGCCCGACAGCTTCCACGATCCGCTTCGGCCTGGCAGCTTGCTTGATTCCCATCACGGTCGACCGCCCCAGCCAGCAGCTCACAGTCTGCACGAGTCTCAGTGGCGATCGATCGCCAGCCCAGTAGCGGTCGACCAAAAATTCCAAGGACCATCCGTCTACAGCGTTTCTCAGTGGATGTCGACCGCCAACTTCTGCAGGTCGACCGCCAGCCCCGAGCCTTCAATGTTGACTTTATTTTCCACTTCAAGAAGAGCCCCTTTCCTTGTATTTGTTTAACCCCAAAGTCACCCAATCCCCCATGGATTGTGGATCTGGTCTGGGGGATGTCCAAGGACCATTCAAAGTCTATAAAACTAATACAAGAGTGTTGGAAACCCTAAGGCTAAGAGGGAAGATCAAAGGAGGCTGCAAGGGTGTGTTCAAGGGAGAGGAGTTCGAGTACTGTAGCCGTGAACAGTACTCCAGGAAGAAGTTCTTCATCAAATCCTCAAGTGATTGAAGCTACTTCAAGATGAGATCAACCCCAAGCCAAGTGAAGATAAAGCTGCAACCATCAACCTCTTCCTCATCTCAAGGTGATCCATAGAAGCTCATTCTCAAGGGAGATCAAATCTGCATCCTTCATCTTCTTCATCAACTCAAGGTGATCCAAGGAAGACAATGTCACAAGGAAGAAGATACCATTGAAGAATCAGATTCAAGCTTCAGCAATCTCAAACAAGATCTTTTCTCTTTGAGCATATTCTATATCTTGTTTGAGTGTTTTCATATCTTGTTCTTTTTCATTTCATTCAAACATTTGAAACTGAAGATCGTCCCTACCGGTGGTTAGTAGGAAGATAATCGGAAGTTGTCCGATCTACAGTGTTGACGTCCTTACCTGTGGTTAGTAGGAAGGCAATCAGAGATCTTTCCGATTTGCGGTTGAGTGCGTGGCACTAGTGGAGCCTCACCAGATTTGGTGAGGGGTGGACGTAGGACTGGGGATTCAGTCCGAACCACCTTAAAATCCTTTGTGTTGTGGTTTGTTTATGTGATTACTTCATTCTAGATGCATGCTTAGGTTCAAATCGATATATTAGTTGCTCATCTTGCCAAGCGAATCATAGTGTTCTTCAATAAGCTAGTTATATTCCATTGTGATTTATTTTATCTAGCTATATAGAGGGTTGCATTACGAAAAGAGGGGCAGATCTATTCACCCCTCCCCTCTAGATCCGTTGTCCACTACTCAACAAACTTCTGTCTATAAATATGAAGCTTCTGCCACCTTGGAAGGGTTGGCCGAGCAATGTATTAAGAGATATCATCTTAGCTCATCCCAAGGAGAAAAAGAGAAGAGAGGAAGAAAAAGAGTGAGCAGCCCTGATCATGAGAAAGATCTGAGAAGAAAAAGAAGAGAGCCATCAGTCGTGAGAGAGTGCAGTCCTGTAGAAATCCTAAGCTTGAAGATCAGCCTTCGATCTGAGAGCAGTCTGGATTTCAGTTTCATGAACTAGTTCAGAAGCTACATTTACTTTTCTCATTTCATTTTATGTTTTCCCTTTGAAACTCCGAATCCAATATAAGTGTGTTGTGCTGCTGTTGCAGTAGTGTGTCCGGTGCTCTGTTTAGAGACTGGAGGAGTTTTAGCTGGGCTACAGCCGTGTGTGTCTTGTGATGTTTTCCCCGTATTTCTGCTACACTTGCAGCGTGCTATTTTCTCCTTTGTTTGTGTGTGTGTGAGGGGGGATTCGTCCCCGTGTACTGCAGTTGCAGTGTGAGGACCTTGTCCTCGTGAGGAGCTTGCTCCTCATGTGTGTGTGTGTGTGGGGTTTGTCCCCGTATGGTGCTGTGTATAGCACCGTGAGGACCTTGTCCTCATGAGGATCTTTCTCCTTGTTTAAGCTGTGTACTAGCGTGTGTTGGGGACTTGTCCCCGTGCTGCATTTGCAGCGTATAGTGAAGCCTCACTGGGTTTGGTGAGGGGTGAACGTAGGTCTGCGGGTTTGCAGACTGAACCACCTTAAAATTTCTCTTATGTAGTGATGTGTCCTTGTATGATTGTTTCCATTTCCTCTATCTCCACTTCACAGGGACTTATAGTTTTTGTTTCACTTTCATTGTCATGGTCGAACACTGCACATACTGTGAGCTGTTCACTGATTACAAGCTAACTTGTTGTTTGAACAAAGGCTCACACACACACCTAATAAAGCACTCTGATAAATTGAATCTACACATGTAGATCTTATGTGTTTGACATTACTCCACTGCATGAGTCTTCTGAGACTTTGTAATCTCAGGTCCATAGTTTTAATGGCTCATCATTTGTATGGTTATTTGTTTTCAACTTTGAAAGAGGGCATATTTTTAAAGGATCTTTTCACCCCCCCCTCTAGATCCGGTTGCACCTAAGGAAGGGACCCAACAATTGGTATCAGAGCTTAGCTCTGTGTACCTAAGATCCAACGATCTTCAGAGGAGATCCTAGTGCAACCAATTTTGATTCTTGTTGATGAACAATTTTTAATGAATTTCTTTATCTATTTTAAGTAAGTCATCTGGTCTGGCAAACTGTGAAAAGTTAATATCTTTTTGAGCTACTCAAGGCACAGGGTGATAATGAATACTTTTCTTGATGAACTGTGATATGTGCCTTTCACATAGTCTGATTTTTTCACCTATACTTCAATAATGTTTACATTTGAGAATTCTTTTGTCCATAGTTAGTCTTGATTAAACTGAGATTTACATTCTGCTTTAATTGAAAATTCATTTGATGGACTATGACTTGGAAAGGATCTGATGATCTGGTATATCCAATGGTGATCAACAGAAGGACAGACTAAGTCTATTTGGAGCTCTCACTACGTGTGAGGTGATCTTCGGATCTAAGTTCTCCGCCTAGTATCGGATCTCAGTAAAATTAAGAGTCTAGCTCATGAGGGAAACTATTTTGTCTTCAGATCTGAAAATATGCTCACTGCCAGTTAATCTGAAATACATCATGATTGACTTTGATATTGTGTTACCCTCAGTGATCGTTGATATATCTGCTTGTATGAAGTAGCCAAAACGGTTTTAAGTTCCAATCATTCTTTATTTCTCCCATATTGATTATCTTTTTTTTAACAAATATGAGAGATTTTTATTAAGGTGAGAACAGGAATACAAAAGGGGGCTGATCAAGCCTTACATAAACGAATGGATGGACATTGCAGCTTGTTAAGCTTTAAGTGTCCCCTTACAATATGAGGAAGATTAGCCCAATTTGTCCAAAAAGCAAAAGAAGGTAAGGTACAAGCCCAGTTTGCTAAAGCATCCGCCACACAATTGCAAAATAGCTCCCGAAACTCCCATACTGATTCTCATGTCACATATTGGTTAGTCAAAAGTCATGCACTGTCCTCCCTACTTTTTAATCATGGGAGAGACTACAGTTCATTGTGAGATTCAATTGTTGTGCTTAAATGTGAATATGTGAATGTTCGGATTGTGAATGTAGCGCTTGCTCAAAGATGAGCATTTTGTTAAGAATGTGCTTGAGGGCTAGTTCTTGTCTCTTTACTCACCTCCTGCTCAATCCTGACTGTAAATATGACTCACTTTGTTGAAGAGGGAGGTTGCAGTGAATGTATAAAATAATGCTCATATTTCAGCCCAGTTCAAAAAGTGATTTGTAAAATTTGTTAAGCATGAGTTAAACGTGTGCCTCATCTCCCATTCAAATTTGAAATATCGCCTATTCGTTCAAAGGGAGAGATATCAATAAATTTCTATACCTTGCATTTGTAAAATTTCACTCATCCTTATTGCATTCCAGGTACATATTGTGGTTTGCACTTAAACATCAGCATGCCCAGCACAATCATGCATATTGTGCATGTCAAGCATAGAATGAAATCGGCATGTTGCCCACATGATTGCGAAAAATATAAGATTTCATGTGTGCATATTTTTGAGGTATGCCTTGTGTGTTGCATCCTCCAAGTGTGCTTGCATGCCATGACTTCATGGTATATCAAATGGTGACAAAAAGAAGGGCAGGTTAAGTGATGTTAGACGAACCTCCGAATCCGAGATTTTCTTTTCTTTTCATTTTTTCTCCCATTTTATTTTTTTTCACTTTTTTCTCTATTTCATTCTCTTTCCCGAACCTCTCATCATTTTTTTTTCTAAAAAAAGATTCATCAATTCTTCTTTTTTCCAAACCTTCTCTTCCACCCCTTTCTTCCATTTTTTTCTCAAAGAGCATCACGAGAGAGAGATAAAGAGAGAGAATAGAGAAAATGAGAAGGTGACGTGAGAGTATGCAAACCATGCACATGCATCTCACGTAGCTTGCTTTCTTTACACTTTTTTTCATTAGTTTTGTTGGTCTGCAACGGTGGTGGCGATGAAGGACGGCAGCGGCGGTGAACGTCGAGGGAGGTCGACTGAGGCTTCGGATGGGGCTTCTCGCCCGCTCCCATCCCAGGAACGGTGCACCCGGAGCTGCCGGTCTTCCTCCATGGCGGGGGTGGACGTGGGTTGTGGGCTTCTCACCCAAGGGGATTCCAAAAATTGGAGATAAAACAAAGCATAGCCATGGCTAACACATAACATTTCTCATTCTATTATTATCGTGGGTTACATGTCCTTTTTAAATAGGGAAAGGTGGGGAGGGGAAAGGCCTCCTAGAAAACCCAAGGGACTTGGGTTCTATGAGGAGTCCCCATAACTGCAGCCATTACACACACACACACACACACACACACACACATACATATATATATATATATATATATATATATATATATATATATATATATATATATATATATGACAAAAAAGAACTAAAGACTGCATGGGAAACTCAAGGGACTTGGTTCTTATGTGGGTTCCTATGTTTATATATATGTATATATATATATTACTTATGACAAAAGAAAACACTATATATGAGGCCCACTCTATGTGGCCCAATAAACAAAAGATAATCTAGACATAAATTTATATTTGATAATTTTGCCTATGCCGCTTTGACGATCCCGTCAAACCCCTCCGCTTGGAGGAGGTTCGACTTCGAACCTCGAATCTCGAACTACAGGACCCCGACTTGTTGGGACAAACTGGACGACTTGCTCTGATACCATTTGACATGAGACGAACCTCTGAATCTGAGATTTTCTTTTATTTTCATTTTTTCTCCCATTTTATTTTTTTTCACTTTTTTTCTCTATTTCATTTTCTTTCCCGAACCTCTCATCATTTTTTTTCTAAAAAAAGATTCATCACTTCTTTTTTTTCCAAACCTTCTCTTCCACCCCTTTCTTCCATTTTTTTTCACAAAGAGCATCACGAGAAAGAGATAAAGAGAGAGAATAGAGAAAATGAGAAGGTGACGTGAGAGTATGCAAACCATGCACATGCATCTCACGTAGCTTGCTTTCTTTACACTTTTTTTTTCATTAGTTTTGTTGGTCTGCTACGGTGGTGGCGGTGAAGGACGGCAGCGGCGGTGGACGTCGAGGGAGGTCGACTAAGGCTTCGGATGGGGCTTCTCGCCCACTCCCATCCCAGGAACGGTGCACCCGGAGCTGCCGGTCTTCCTCCATGGCGGGGGTGGACATGGGTTGTGGGCTTCTCACCCAAGGGGATTCCAAAAATTGGAGATAACACAAAGCATAGCCATGGCTAAAACATAACATTTCTCATTCTATTATTATCGTGGGTTACATGTCCTTTTTAAATAGGGAAAGGTGGGGAGGGGAAAGGCCTCCTAGGAAACCCAAGGGACTTGGGTTCTACGAGGAGTCCCCATAAGTGCAGCCATTACATGAATAAATAAATATATATCTATATGACAAAAAAGAACTAAAGACTACATGGGAAACTCAAGGGACTTGGTTCCTACATGGGTTCCTATGTTTATATATATGTATATATATATTACTTATGACAAAAGAAAACACTATATATGAGGTCCACTCTATATGGCCCAAAAAAAAAGACAATTTAGACATAAATTTATATTTGATAATTTTGCCAATGCCGCTTTGACGATCCCGTCATTAAGCCTGTCTGAGAGCTATCACCATTCGAGAGAATGTGCCTCCGCCTGGTACCATGAGTCAGTTGTCCATGTTTGTCAAAACTTCATTGAGTATTCCAAATGCTCATGGACATAGATAGGTTTGATCATATGCATGTTTCCTTTTCAGAATCAACTGCATAACATCAATGTCTAAAAACCCAAAAAGAATATTTAAAATTCATGCATACATTTTGAGGGAGTTAAAATGTTTAAAATTTCTGCATTCAAGTTGCATGTTTTAATGTTGTTGCAAATTGCAATAAATGTGATTTTGTTTAGGAATTCTATTTTGAAGATCTTTCTATCTGATATATGTGCATTGACGCATTGATCAAGATGTGTCGACCCATCAGTTCAATATGATCAAATCTTGTGTTCTGGCAAACCAAGCAGAGTTGACTCACAAATTAGACCAGGTCGACTCATCGGCCTGTAACTAACAGTTCCACTTCTTCTTTATTGTCTATGTCCTTCAATGGGATCGTTGCACTCTGTTGCTCTCAAAGCCAATCTGGAATGCCTAATTATATGTTCTTCACTCTCATTCCACGACTGGGACAATATGAGCTGATTGACCTTGTGAAAAGTTGCGAACTAAGAGTGCAATAAAGAAGAGAACCCTACAGATGTGCTTTGAAAATAAGGAGCATGAAGTCATCTCTCAATCAAAGAAGTCAAGGTACACGGGCCATGCTGGAAGTCATGGATCTCTTCAAGGATAAAATGAAAAACTTCCATGCAAAGAACTCAGGTGCTATCCCTCTCACTTCCTGTAGAACAAATTCTATTTTGATGACAATAGCATCTGAAATTCCCTCTTGGAAAAATGATTCAGATTGCTGATAATTTATGTTTGACTGAATGTGTATGGGTCTGCATGCATGAAAATCTATCTACATTGGACTTTATGTATGATATTGCATGTAGTGTCAGATTGAGGGGGAGTCAGTACAGAGTTGATTTGTATACATGCATGTGTTTTGTCTGAATTCAATGCATGCCATTTTTCTTGAAAGTCCCATAAAGATCAATTGAACTTGATGCATACATGTGGGGAAAGTAAGTATGTTTAAATTTCGGCATTATGTCTTTAGAATGCATATGTGTTGTTTCAAAACTGCAATAGAGTCAATTCTGTGATGATTCTTCTGTGTGAGAGTAGTGCGTCGACACCATGTGCTCCCTGCGTCGACGCAGCAATTTAAATTTGATGATCCAGTTCATTTCTTCAGTTCTTTCCATCTAACTTGAACTGTGATCATTCCTTCCTCCTGTGCATTATGTGTATCACCCTCTTGAACAGCATCTTTTGAAAATCATTTCTTGAGGAGGAATTTTCTTGTGCTAATCTGACTAAGGTCATACACTCAGGGGGAGCTTAAACTTAATGTTTCTTCTTAGAGCTCCTTGTTGTCATTTTAGACCAACCCCAAATTAAATTGATGGTTTGGAGTATATAAACCTTAAATATAGGTTTAAGAATCTTGAAAATGACCATCTCAGTGTATGGAATAGACTTAAAACAGACATAAAGAAATGTGACCTCACCTCTTCCTGAAATCAGAAAATTAAGAGTATTGAGGTTACCCTGGTTAAAGAACTTTGCACTGAGTATTGCTTTTAAACATTGGAAATTGTCTGATGAATTTGAAAGGGTAATTGCTTAAGAAAAATTAAAGTTGAATATGCAGAGCAATGACTATGGCTGACTGAGTAAACATAGACTCTTCACCAAAGAAGTGATGGGAATTGTGTCATGAAGTAAAAGTCTAGTAAACTCTGTTTAAAGATCTCTAAGAGAAATAAAGATAAAAGGCAGAGCAATGGCTGAAGCTCATTGAGAAACTATGTCCCTTCATCCTCGGAGTGACGTGGACTGCGTCATGATATGACAATGCCATCTCTGTTCATTATTGAGACAAGATGGTAAGTGAAACTCTGAGTAACTGGGGAGTCTGGCATCTACTCAATGCGTCTCCTCATGCCAAAGGAGTGAACTCTATCTGATTATCCTTGAAAAATGTGCAAAATGAAAATTTTGTGTAAAAGAAAAGGAATTTCAAAAGGCTAACCCCAAAAATAATTCTGCACCTTAAGATGTTTATCTTCAATACTAGTTAAAATTCTTTCTAGGGGTATCTCATGAAATCACCAAGATAAAAAGGAATGGGGGCAAGGTTTTTGATCTTACAAGATCTGTTTTAACTCTATTAAATATACCAAAACATATTTTCAGGGCTCTTACACTTAGATTTTGGGCTTATAAACTTTGAACCATTACTGCATATAATGGTCTTGAATAATGCTGCTCTAAAAGGAGAATGTTAATTCTTCAAATAAAAACCCCTGATGTGTGAGCCTTGTTTAATGCCTCACTCTGTATGAGCTGCACAATGATTTCTCCACTGCCAATTCTTTGCTTCAGCTCCAGTTCTAGAATACATGATTTCCACATCTTGGTCATCTCCTTCTTGCATATCTATTCAAACTTTTGATGGTCTCATAGGAGGAGATAATGTGAAGTCATTATCATGTGGAGTCTTTGGTTAAGTGAATTTCTGTAACTGGTACATGCCTTCCCCATGCATGTAGTTAGACTGCATCTCCTACCTCCAAGCATTACATAAAAAACACTAAAAATCTAAATATCAAAAACCTAAAATTTGAAAAACCTAAATCTTCTAAATGAATGCTCAAACCTCATCTCCAGTGTCGTTGTATACTGCTGAACCAGAATTCATGGCATGTAAAATAAAGGGGGGGACCCATCAAGCTTGTTGCTGAATTGGTCTCTAAATATGCCAAGTCTATTATTGCCCATGGCTGCACTCAATTTGATTGCTCACAGCTCATTGATTTCCACTGCTTTACACCAATCTCTAACTTTTTATGATGATTGATTGCATTGTCTGTCGCACACTGAACTGCCCTATCTGTTGAGATGTTTTGATGCCAAATTATTATCTATGCTCATCTCCTGCTTTTGTATTTAGTATCAAACTATGTCCTTTTTGCTGATGGCAAAGGGGGAGATGTTTTGATGAGTCATTGTCTATTTCATTATTCTATTCTGTTAAGAGATGACTCATAATGACTCATAGTTGCCATCATCAAAAAGGGGGAGTATTGTTGCACCCTTGGTTTTGATAATATCTGACTATGACTCATTGATGAGTTTAATATGCATTTGATGATGTCAATATGTATGAAGTTCAGGTCAAAATCAGCGCTGGTGAATGTACTTATAGTCTTTGATATGATGCTACGGTCTCATGGCATTGACACTACTGCAGCATCTGCATTAGCACCAGCAATAGCCAACAAAGGCAGCATCAGCAATACAAGCAGCAGCATTAGCCACGGTAGCATGCCTCAGCAACAGGGAAAAGCCATCAGCACCACAAGCTAGCAGCAGTCGACAACCACAAGGTTAGCAGCAGTAGAAGCCAGCATCTCTTAAGCAGAAATGGCAATGCTAGTAAGGAGCGTTGGACGTGCTCAAACAAAAAAGCAAAGGGCTTTCCACATAATAAAATAAAGTTGAAAGTGATTGGGAAGAACATCAAAGTGCAAGAAAGGAGCTATGGATTTGATGAAAAATAAGATGCAAAGAATTGGGCAGAACATCAAAGGGCAAAATAGCTTTGAATTAAGAAAACAAAAGGTTGCGTCAACCTCATGCTCAAAGCAGCGTCGACTCCCTTACTTACAAAGGAAGAAAAGCCCAAACGGATATCAGGTTGCGTCGACTCCATGACAATTCTGCGTTGACTCCAAACGCATTCCCAGCAAGCACTAAAGCAGTCTTCAAGCTGCGTCGACCTCACCATTGAGCTGTGTCGACCTCATCAAGCTCCAGCAGCAGTCAGACAGACAACCGTTGTTGGATGCATCGACCACGCTCTTTCAGGGCGTCGACGCAAGGGCTTCCCAGAAACCATTGTAAACGCGTTTCTCCAAGGATGCGTCGATGCACCCTTATAGCTGCATCGACTCCATAAAGGCTTGGCACGCCAACAACTCAAAAAAGTTGTGAAGCTACATTGACGCGATGGTCTGCTGTGTCGATGCACCAGAAGCCTTTCAAGCCTATATCTGTTAAATCTGTAACGTTTCAGAAATTATCCAAGAACCAAAAATAAGCAACGTAAACCTCCAAAAACACACTCTTTAGGGTCTGGAAAAGGTTCCTAGGACAGAGATCCTACCTTTCCATCATGAGGCTTCGGGAGAACCTTTTGGGAGATAGATCTGTCAGGGATCAGATTTGGGAAAGGTCAACTTTCATGGTACTCTACCTTTAGGCCACAGCCAATCAAATTGCAATCTGTGGAAAGAACCTGGCAAAAGATCAGATCTGAAAAAGTCTGTACCCCTACTTTTCTATATGTTGAACCAATCATAGACCCCCAAGGAAAAAGGCATTTGGTCAAAGAACCTCCTTATTTATTCTGACCAATCAAATAATGGTTTAGAAGACTCCAAGCCAATGGGAAGCCTCCATAGCATCCACCATGATCTACAGAATCACTCCAAGGCGGGAAAACAAATTTTCCCTCAACCTCCATCCCAAAGAGAAGAAGCTGGTAGCCCCAAGCTCATGACTTATGATCCATCGACCCAGAACCTGGCAACTAGAGATCTGAAGTTCTCCAAGGATCTAAACGGCTCAGATCGCTTCCTCCAAGATCAAAGGTGAAGATCCAAACTTCCCTCTATAAATATGAAACTTCTGCCACCTTGGAAGGGTTGGCCGAGCAATGCATTAAGAGATATCATCTTAGCTCATCCCAAGGAGAAAAAGAAAGGAAGAAAAAGAGTGAGTAGCCCTGAGCTTCATGAGAAAGAACTGAGAAGAAAAAGAAGAGAGCCATCAGCCGTGAGAGTGTGCATTCCTGTAGAAGGCCTAGGCTTGAAGAGCAGCCTTCGATCTGAGAGCAGTCTGGATTTCAGCTTCATGAACTAGTTCAGAAGCTACATTTGCTTTTCTCATTTTGTTTTATGTTTTCCCTTTGAAACTCTAAATCCAATATTAGTGTGTTGTGCTGTTGTTGTAGCAGTGTGTCCGGTGCTCTGTTTAGAGGCTGGAGGAGTTTCGGTTGTGTGTCTTGGGATGTTGTCCTCGTGTTTTTACTGCACTTGCAGCGTGTTGTTTTCTCCTTTGTTTGGGTGTGTGTGTGGAGGGGGGGGGGTCGTCCCTATGTGGCTTGTCCCTGTGTCACGCCCCGAGTGCAGAAGGAACCCGGTACACATTATGAGTTTATATCGATCATGTCAATCAGAGAACGAGGAAGTTCGACACACAGATAGAGTATGCAAATAACAAGATATTAGTAATAACAACCATAATCCAATTCCACAATGTTGAACCCCCCCCCCCCCCTTGAGTGAATGCTCATATTTGTTAGATTATGATGATGACCAAACACTATATGAGTCTAGAATAATTGTCGGGTGAATAAATTGTACAAACTCATTTTGGACTGCTTTAGTATTTAATTACTCTTTCTCCCTTGATCAAGATTTACTAATGCAGTAGAAGGATGAATTTTGCAGGATCAAGAACATCCCTTTTTGAGTAAGTCTTTTGAGTTGAGAATGTCAGATTAAATCTAACTCTGATTTTGGTATTTCTGCAGAACTTAGGAATGAGGCTCAATTCCTAAATAAAATTTAAGGACGCATGGTGAGATCTAGACAAAACTCATTTCCCTTTATATATTGACTTGCCATGATAGATTTCATTGCCTCGACCGCAAGGGTCGATTTGATATAGTTTTGTTCTTAAAACTCACTCATACATGTCACAATAATATTTTTTGTGGATGGTTCGACCCAAAGGGTCGACCCCTTGACTCTTCATAGCACTTAGTTTATTTTTGTTAAGCATATGAAGAAGGGTCGACCCCTGAGTCCCTCCGAGACCTCGAGTTTTCGGTGTTTTGTGTGTTGGTCTCAAGGGTCGACCCAAAGGGTCGACCCCCTATACCCAGAGAATTTTTTGTGGGTTGGTTTTTGTTTTTAGGCCAAAAGGGTCGACCCTATGGGTTGACCCCTGACTGTCCTATTTTTCTCGGGTGTTCTGTTTTGCGCTCGGGTGTTACGAGGGTCGACCCAAAGGGTTGACCCCTTCAAGAATAGCTTCATATCACGTTTGGGGGTTTTCTGAAAGGCCACGACGGTCGACCCATTTCAAGTATCCGCCGTCGAACCCTTTTCGACTCCGTATGAATGTTACTTTTTACTCCTACCTTTTGCCCTAAAAGTGGTGGATCCGAGGATCCCATCACCATACACGTGTCCCCCAACCTTGGGGGTATAAATCCAATGATTGGGGCGACCCATGGGAATAATCGAAGGGAATATTTTTTTATCTTTTTCACCCTTGTGTGCTTGCAGGAGAAGAAACACGGGAGAGGGGTTCTTGAGCGTGATCCCTGTGGATTTCAATGCAGATCTAATGTAGCTTGAGAAAGAAACAAAGGTCTTCTTCCTTAGATGAAGCTGAGTAAGGAGAACTTCGAGTCAAGCATCATCCTCCGAGCCTCATTTTGAAGGATCCGGCTACATCCTCCGACCTCATCCAAAGAATGAAGAACCATCATTTGCTCATCGTCAAAAAGGGAGATCTCTAGTGTTTTGACAGTCGATATTGTCTATATCTTGTTTTTACACTTCCATATCTAAGTGGTCATTGTATATCTGAATTTTTCTTAGACATATACTGTGTGTGTGTGTGTGTGTGTGTGTGTGTGTGTGTGTGTGTGTGTGTGTGTGTGTGTGTGTGTGTGTGTGTGTGCGTCTGTAGGTCACAGCGCACGTGTGTGTATTGCTGTGCGCATCACAGCGTGTGTGTGTGTGGGTTTTCACTTCATAGTGGAAGCAATCCTCACTCTGTGAGGGGTGGATGTAGGGGGCACTGTTGTGAACCCGAACCACATAAAATCCTCGTGTTACTTGTGGTTTGCTTCTACGTTCTTATTCGTGTGGGCTTCTTGTCGAGAGGAGAGATTTGCATTTATTACTCTTCGATATTTTCATTGTTCATGTGAGTACATCATCGGGTGAGAAGAGTTGTGCTTTGGTTTTCTCCCTCTATCTTATTCCTGCATATTCTGTTGAATCGTTAAAATTTTTATTGCCAATCAATTCACCCCTCCCCTCTTGATTGCCATCTACCGGGGACAACAATTGGTATCAGAGCCCGGTCTTTGATTTTTACTGATCTCATGATCTTAGAGTAAGATCCAGTAAATGGCGAACAAGGGGATGTTGCCCGAAGGGCACTCAATTCATAGGCCTCCATTCTTCGATGGGTCAAATTCCCTATATTGGAAGAATAAGATGTATGTATTTCTAAGGGCCTAGGAATTCGATATTTGGCATGTTATCAGTAGTGGTCCTTATCAATTACCTGAAAAAGAGGAAGAATGGGGAGAAGAACATATCAAGAAGTGCATAGCTAATTTCAAAGCAATGAATATAATTCAATGTGCAATTCACCCCAATGAGTACTCATGAATTTTTATGTGTGCTTCCGCGCAGGAAATGTGGAACAAACTCCGGTTGATGTATGAAGGAACATCGGAAGTGAAGGAAACCAAGGCAAATCTGCTCGTTCGGGACTATGAATTGTTCATGATGAAACCAGACGAAGGTATTTCAAAGATGTTTGCTAGATTGTTGGAGATAACCAATGGGTTGAAAGCTCTCGGGAAGGATTACTCCAACCAGGATCTTGTAAGGAAGGTATTAAGGTCCCTCGCTCCACAGTGGCACACCAAAGCCACGGTCATTGAAGACTCAAAGGACCTTAGTACACTGGCACTTGATGAGCTCATATGATCATTAATGACCTACGAGCTGAATATAAAAAGGAATGAAGAAGACGTCAAGAAAAAGAAGCCGATTACAAGCATGGCCTTAAAGATCAACCTCCAAGGTTCAGATGACAGTGAAGGTGGATCTGCTTCAAATAGTGAGGACGAAGCGCTGGTGGCCATGATAACACGAAGGGCCAGAAAATTCATTAAGAAATCCAGAAGAGCAGGAGCTCCATTCAGAAGAGCACCAAGGAAGATGATGGCTAAGAAGGGAGAAAACAGCAAGAAGGAAGAGGTCATCTATTATGATTGTAAAAAACTAGGGCACATGCGTGGAGAGTGCCCCGAACTTCAGAAAAAATTCAAGAAAGGGAAGTTCAAGAAAACCAAGGCAATGGTGGCAACTTGGAGTGATGAAGACGACGCTGATGATCAATCGGAAGATGAGTTGGACGAGCTTGTCCAAACCTCGTGTCTAATGGCAAATGATGAAGACATCAATGAGGTACATTCTGAAACTGAGGATCTCTCATGTGAACAATGGGAAATTGCATATGAAGCTTTGTATGAAAAATGCAAAAAGCTAAGGTTGAAAATAGAATGTTAAAGATAAAGATTGACCAAAGCATGCTCAATGAATCTTCATGTGTGAAGTGTGTTGAATTAACCTCTAAGCTTGAAACATTGTCTTATGAGAATGAATTGCTTAATTCTAAAGTTATCCTATTTGAAGAAGAGCTAGCATGTTTAAAAGAAGAACAACAAATTGATGAAAGGTCCTTGAAAGAAATTGAAGAAAATGGGAAGCTAAAGAAAGCCATTAAGGAAGTGAATGCTAGAATACAAGGCTTGGAAAAGAATAAAATGGAACTTGAAAATGCTAATGAAAGTCTAAGATGTGAAGTGCAAGATCTAAAAGAAACACTAGCAAAATTTGTCAAAGGGAAGCAAACTTTAGACACCATGCTAGGAATGAAAGTGAATTTCAGAAAGGAAGGGTTAGGATATGAGCCATGCAATAAGAAAGCATTTGAAAATAAGATTCATACTTCCTATGTGAATGTGAATGCTTCATCTTCATCATGGTCTTCACACAAAAGGAATGAAAAATGCACTCCCGTTCACAAAACCTTCATGAATAAAAACAAAAAAAAGAATCCTAACAAGAAAGTTGTTTCATGTTTCTACTATGGAATGTATGGCCACACCATGTATACATGTAGATTAATGTTGGCTATCGATGAATAGTTTGCGAGAAAATCAATGTGGTTGAATAGATCAAGAACTTTAACCATTATGGACCCAAGCAAGCTTGGGTACCAAAATCATAGAAGTTTTTTTGTCTTGATGTTTTTGTAGGTCTGCATGAAGGCTCAAAGAAATAAAAGGTACCTCGATAGTGGATGCTCGCGACATAGGTCAGGGAACAAAGAAATTTTTACAGACCTCAAAGAAAAGGATGGTGGACTTGTTGCCTTCGGGGGCAAAGATAAAGGAAAAATCATCGGTGAAGGTATGATTGGTAAGGAATCTACTCATAGTGTAGAAAATGTTTTGTTGGTTAAAGGTCTCAATTACAACTTACTTAGTATTAGTCAACTTTGTGATAAAGGGTATAATGTGATTTTTTACTCCTCGCACTGCACTGTTGTAAATAAAAACATAAATGAAATAATGTTCATAGGGGTTAGACAAAACAATGTATATATGATGGATCTAGATGATACATCACATGATAATCTTTGCCTAGTTGCTAATAATTCAGATAGTGTTTGGTTGTGGCATCGCCGTCTTGGGCATGCCAATTTTAATTTTCTAACAAAGCTCTCGAGAAATGATCTAGTCATTGGAATGCCAAGGTTGAAATTTGAAACGGACAAGGTGTGTAAGGCGTGTAGCAAAGGTAAACAAACCAGAACCTCTTTTAAGAGCAAAAATGATGTGACAACTTCTAGGCCCCTTGAGGTTCTTCATATTGATCTATTTGGACCTAGTAGATCTCACAGTCTAGGTGGAAAGGTATATGGACTTGTCATTGTAGATGACTTCTCACGATTTTGCTAGGTATACTTTTTATCACATAAAAATGATGCTTTGACAGAATTTGAAGGTTTTTGCAGGAAAGTGCAGAATGAGAAAGGATATTTCATCAAGAGAATACAAAGTGATCAAGGTAAGGAGTTTGAGAATAATGACTTTGATGAATTTTGCAGGAGAAACGGATACTCACATACATTTTCAGCACCAAGAACTCCAGAACAAAACGGCATTGTAGAGAGAAAGAACAGAATCCTCATTGAGATGACTCAGACGATGCTAAGCGAGAACAACCTACCTAGGTACTTTTGGGCGGAAGCCGTTAACACGGCATGCTACATTATAAACTGAGCCATGGTAAGACCAATCTTGAGAAAAACACCATATGAACTTTTCAAAGGTAAGAAGCCCAACATTTCTCATTTGAAACCATTTGGATCTACTTGTTTTATTCTTAATAATGAAAAATCTGATTTGGGCAAATTTGATGAAAAAAGCGATCGTGGAATTTTTCTTTGGTACTCTCTTGTCTTTAGAGCTTATCGGGTTTATAACCTGAGAACTCTTGTAGTAGAGGAGACCCTACATGTCATAGTAGATGAGTCATGTAATATGAATGTTAATAGAAGCTCAAAATTGCAGGATGAAGAACAATAAACTAGTGAAGAAAATGCACCAAAGGAAGCACAAGAACAAGTGAATCAAGGAGAAGGATTAGAAGTTGAGGATCAAGAAAATCAACAAGAACAACAACTTCCAAGGCAATGGACATTCCACAAAAGTCATCTAGCCGAAAATGTGATTGGAAATGTAGAAGATAAAGTGAAAACTCGATCTTCATATAGGGAAGTAGACAATTTGGATTATCTTGCATTATTTTCTCAGTTTGAACCACATTCTGTTAATGATGCTTTAAAGGACAATTCCTGGATTTTAGCTATGCAAGATGAACTACATCAGTTCCAAAGGAACAAAGTGTGGTTCCTTGTACCTCATCCTAAAAACCACTCCGTGATCGAAACCAAGTGGATTTTTCGAAACAAGTTAAATGATCAACAAGTGGTAATTAGGAACAAGGCTAGGCTAGTAGCTAAAGGCTATAGCCAAGAAATAGGAATTGATTTTGACGAATCCTTTGCCCCTTGTTGACACACGTTTTTTGCCTATGAGTTGAGTCATTTTTCTTTCCTCTATTTTTGATGTCTCAAGTTGACCATTACTCATTGGGCCTTTTTTAGGCACGTCTTTGGGCTTATTTTATGGATACTTCCTCCCAGGCTAGGTTCGCTCTCGAATTCGAGCTTAGTGGGCCTTGATGTAATTTGATATTTGAGGTAAATTAGCTTATTTATCGCATTTTATTAATTTCCACCGCCCAACATATAGGCAGTTTAGCGATAGACCGTTTAGCACTTTGGGCGGTCCCTTTGGAGACCGTTTACACCGCTCAGATTTATCTCTGGACTAATTGGCTATTTTTCTGAATTTCGACAACCTTATACACGATCTTTCATTAGGCCGTGTATCTTGGTTGCACGGTCCATCATACGACCATTTATTTACCAGAGTCCTAAACGGGATAATTTTTTAGATAATTATCTATTTATCTCGTTTTAGTGATTTATCACTGACACAGGTAAGCGATCTGTAAATAGGCCATTTGACTGGTGGGGAGCGATCTATATATGGACCGTTTATATCCTGAGAGTCCTATGCCGAACCAGTCGGTCTGTTCTCTAGGATAAGTGGCTTATTTATCTTATTTTCTATTTACCACCGACACCTATAAGCGGTCTAGAGTAAGACCATTTATCTGGTTGGGCGGCCCATCGAGCGACCGCTTATACGGTTGAGATCCTTGGGTTGGTTGGTTTATCTCTCTCCATCCGTGGTCGAATGAGATGCTTCGTCCTCGATTTTCTCCACGGATTCTCAACTAAACTGAGTGTCGTTTGATCCTAGTGAAAGCTGGGAGTATTATCTTTGATTTATCCTTCAGAATCTCAGCCTAATTATCGCTGGAAAATCCTCAATTTTGAGTGGACTTTTAGGGGTCTATAAATAGTACCCTTAGTCCAAGCTTGAAAGGGGGGGAGATCCAGCGTTCGCAACAAAGTGCTGCCGAATTCTTGAGTGAACCACAACCAGGGAGGAAGGCTTTCTACGTCCGTTTGAGCCTTCGGTTCAGGGAGTAGTGGTTTATTTTGTGTTTCGATCTAGGTGTTTGATTGTTAGTCCGTCATTGCATGCTCATTTTATTTATCTTTTCTCCCCATTTTTCACTGTCATCTCCATTTTCTCACCCCTCCTATTGTTTTCTACGCCCCATAGGGATTAAAAACCCAACCCCCAGGTATCTCACATTCCATTAATGTGTTCATTTTCCCATATGCTTTTATAGATACTACACTTCATAAGGCTAATTTGGGTTCCATTTTCTTATCTTTTGCTGTGTTTTACAGGTCAACAGAAGCCTAAGCACGAGGTCCATCCCCTCTGGCCGGCCGGAAGGGGTGGAGGAGCAAGTCCCACAGTTTGGGGTCTGTAGAACATACATGGTCTATCTTTGTCCATCTGCAAGGGTGAGCGGTCTTCCTCAGACCGTCAGACACCTGTGAGCGGCCTACCATGGACCGTTTAAGCATCAATCATGCCTTTCTCACGTTCCTCCGTAGCACTGTGCGTGGCCAGTCGAGCGGCCGTCTACATCTGTAAGCGAACTTCAAAGGGCCGCGTCCGTCATACTAGCGCTGCATCCATTGGCGAGTGTCTCATATGTCTCCCCTTTTCCAAGGTACGTGGTGCTCCCCTTGCACTTGATACTTTGGTGGCGATCACATTCCTTTTTGTGCTAATCCCTCATACACACATCCTCTCTTTGTTTCCTTAGTTCCCTTTAGCATTGTTTCACACTTTTGTCAAAGGGAGAAAAAACTTGTCTATACCCCCTTTTTTGGCGATCATGGTGGGACCCCTACTGCCCATCGTGCTTCTGATTTTGCTGATCTACTCTTCTCTGTGAAGTCGTATTGATTATAAGTCCTCTTGGGTTTGCCATTGCGGTGATTATTGTTTGATGTTCACGGGGTTGTTAGCGGTCATCTGAAAGGCCGTTTACATCACCAGGCGGTCTGTCGATAGACCGTCCACGGCTGCCTCAGGTACGTTATTTCCATTCATATTTCTGTGGATTTGCTATTTTCACACGGACTTGTTAGGGCCGTCTCACATGTCTAGCGGTCTTCGTACAGACGGCCCAGGTCGTTCAGGTACGCTACAGTTTCCTTTGTTTTCGTTCTTTTCCATTTTTATGTTTTTATTTTTACTGCTCCCTGTCGTTTAGCGGTCCTGTCCAGGGCCATCTACACTCTCTGAGCAGTCTCCCATAGGACCGCGTTTATGCTACAGTGCACCCGAGATTGATACTTTGGGCATCATTTCATATCATTTCACGGTTGTTTGGGTGCTTTTCATCTCCCCAGTTGTCATTTATTTTCGCATGATTATTGCCATATTGTGTGATCATTGCTTATTAGTCCTAGGCTAGATCTTGCATGCACTCTGGTGCGCATAGGCTCATACATTTCTTATCATACTAGTTGCATTCCTACCTTGGTAGGGGATCCTCTCGTCTCCATATTCCTTGGAGCCGACTAGGTGACCTTACCCGGGACCTCCGTAAGCCCCCGCGAGCCGTGGATTCTCACACGGAGGCCGGGCATGTTGTACCTTACCACCACGAGTCTAGGCTACATCCGTGAGAGGGAGTACCTTTAGAGTCAACCAAGTTACCATTCCACCACGATTAGGAACCCCTTTGTGTTCAGAGAACTTTCACCTAAATTAAATTCACTAAGGTTCTAAAAGGGGAACTTATAAAACTTTTCGTGCATCATTTAAAACTTGGTTGATAATTGATTGCCTCTTCTTTCCTTTCTTGGTGTGTGCATTTTGGGTGCTCATTGCTATTTTTAGGTCCTCACTAGGTGTTATTTCTTTTGTTTCCAAGGTATTCGGTGCATGTGGAGTTGCTTCACACCCATAGGATCGTCTCCTAGGGGCAATTCCCATTTCTTTTCCTACTTCAACTCGTTGTTTGATTCCTCACCTACCATGTCTTCTTACAATTTCTCCCACTCCCACGAGGACTCTCTTGCTAAGGGACTTTTGGAGGACCCACCTAGGGTCACCACTGTATAGGGGAGATAGGGGTCCGCCCCTCCTCTTCTGACTATTGTTGTTGAGGGTAGTCAACCCTCCCATTCTGATTTTTCTACCCACAATTTAGCCAATCATGTTCTCCACATGATGGCTTAGTTGGATCCCACCCAGCTCCACCTTCTTCGTCAGGCTTTACAGGGGCAGGATGCCCCGTCTTCTGTTTCTCCTCATGGCATGTCTGCTGCCACCACTTCATCTCCAGTTGTTGGGTTAGAAGCTACTTCTGCTACGCCCATTGATCTTACTGTTGTCCATCCCCGGACCCTCTGATTTCCTAGTATGGAAGTGGGCCAAGCTTCTAGCTCGGTCTATCAGATTTCTGATAAGGGGAAGACCCAGATCCCCTCGTCTTCTTATCCAGATCCTTATATCACCACTTCTCCAGCGCCGCAGGCTCTTGTGGCCCCGGCTGACGTTGTTCGTCTTCAATCAGGGGGTGCCCAGCTAGCTCATGCAGATATGGGCCCTTTATTGGCCCACTATCCTTCTTACGGGCTTCCCCCTCCGCCAGTCTATCATTAGGCCCCATATGCCGGGTCTACTCTCTCAGTTTTGCCTCCTCCTTCCCGGGAACGAGAACTTCTTGATAAGTGGGCTACCATGCAGCAACAGATTGACCTTCTTCATAAGCGGGTCGGCCCATAATCCTTTGTTGATATCCTCGTTCCTAACTTCCGGGACATCCGTTTCGCACCCAAGTCGGAGCTCCCCACGTACCGCAAGTACGATGGGAATGGCAGCCCCTTCATTCATATAAGGGAGTTCTTATACGAGTCGGCGCAGTTTCAACATGACAACCGCCTCATGGCGTATCTTTTCCGTCGCTCGTTGGATGGGATAGCATTGGAATGGTTCTACACCCTACCGTTGGAAGAGGCAGAGAGTTTTAAAATTGTTAAAGAAAAATTTATTCAAAGATTCCAAGACCCGGTGGGCCCAGAATACTCTTTTACTGATTTAGTGGCCGAGAAGATGAAGGCCGATGAAGATTTCGCCACTTATGCTGACAGATGGAGGCAGATGGCCTCCCATGTGCCCGGACAGATTCCCGAAGAAGAGAAAGTGAAACTATTGATTTCCAATGCCACACCCACATTCTGGAATATCTTAGCAATGAATGATATTTCCAACATGCACCAGTTGTACAGTAGGGCCCGATTTATCTAGACCCAGTTTAAGGACTCCCCCATTCATTCCTTGTTTGAGGCCAAGAAGCCCAAAACCACCAGAAAACCTCAAGGCCCAGTCACTGAAGGAGTCCAGACAAAAGGGCAGGTGTAGGCTGTTCACTTTCCCAACCAATCCGCTCCACCACGCTTCCAGCAACCTCCCCGCAACCCCCAGTTCACCGCTCCACCAGCTACTCGGCCATCATTTTCCGCTCCTCAACTGCCACAACAACCACCACCACAATAGCCACAACAGCCGCCACAGTACCATAATGTCCCGCCACCAAATGGCTATGCACCTGCTCAACCGAGTCCTAAGAGAGCCCACTACCCTCCACTTCCTGAAACTCTCCCAGATATTTTTTTGGCTCTGATGTACACTGGTGACCTTCAACTCCCCCTAGAACGCCCGAATTGGAATCCGGCCGTTGACCAGTCCAGATATTGCATATATCATCGACAGCCCAGGCACACTATAGAAAGGTGCTATCAGTTCCATGATCTTGTTTATGATCTGCATTAGGGATAGAGAATTGATTGGGCACAGATGCATAAGTTGATTGAAGACATGAAAGAAAGAAGAAGACAGGCGTAGAGGCCGCAGCAATCGGCACCGCAACAACAGGAACCTGCACTAGAGTTAGGGATTCATCAGAATCCAATGCCAAACCACCCGCCCGCTCCGCAGCCTCAGCCGTCGGCACCGGCTCAGGTAAATATTGTTCACCGCCCAGCTTCCAACGCAGGATGGTCTTATGATGATGAGACTCCTGCTCATCTTTTGGCCCTCCACCATACATACACTAACCCCCCTTCACCTTTTATCCCCTCCATCATCCCGTCCACCATTCTGACCTCCGCTACACCCGCCATTCCCTCCAGATCCCTCATTGCAACTACCACCTTGCCCACCATCTCACCAATCCTTGCACCTTCACCCATCATACCCTCCGTTGTTACCCCCTCACCTAACCCTTCACCTATCATCCTTCCGCTAGGGCCTGTCAGACCCGCCACCATCGCCTCTCCCACCATTGTTCATTCCGCTTACCCCACTGGGCCAGTCGGGGGTACATCCAATGCCGTGCCGGCACAGAACCTTGCCCTCTAGAGCGGGCATTTATTTCAGAGAAGCTATCCTTCTACTGGTGCACCTGCACCCAACCCTTCAGTTTCCTTACCCACAGTTGAGCAAGAAGAAGCCGACCCCCTACCTGGCACAAGATATGATCTACTGTAGCACATGGACCGGACGTCGGCCAAGATTTCAATATTGGAGTTGATTAAGAGGTCCACACCGCACCAGGATGCTCTGAAAACTTTCCTTCAAAAAGTTATGGCCAGTGAGGATATGGTAGTGGAGAGTTTACCGTCAGTGTTGGCCACAATTACGAAGGGGCCGTCCATTTCCTTTTCAGAACCAAAATTAGCACCCCCTGAGGCACGCCAGATGCCACTTTGCATTTCAATCACATTAAATAAAGTGGCGGTCGATGCAGCTCTAGTGGACACAGGAGCTTCAATAAATGTCTGTACCTTGAGCACTCTGCGTGCCTGCAATATTTCTGAAGATACGCTAAGGCCAACTCCGACGACTATAGGGGCTTATGACAACTCCAGGAGAGCATGCCATGGGGTGGTAACTGTTCAGGCCGAGCTTGAGCCATTGACAATGGCCATGGAATTTTATGTGTTGGACATAGATCCAATGTTTAAAGCCATCCTAGGTTGACCGTGGATCGACAGTCTTCATGATGTACCTTCTACCGCCCACCAATGCCTCAAATTTCCATTTCAGGGGCGGGTGGTCAAGGTTAAGAGTATTTCCATGGTGTAAACTATTGAAGCTATTTTCAATAGGATTTTGCCAACTCTCTGGCCGAGCAATAAGCCAGTCCTTTCTGTGATGGACTTGGATTTTCCTCGGGCATATGCGTCACGCAAGCCCGCCACTACACCTATTAATGTCAAACATAGTCCAAGATACGAGACTCGAAGGGTTGGAACATGATTCTGAAGCTAGGTTACCTGCCAGGCATGGGTCTCGGAGCCCAGTTATAGGGGCGGACCACGCCCATCCCAAGGGGCAGGAAAATGAGCAGAAGAGGCCTCGGCTACTGAGAGCCAGCATTGTCAATTTTGGGAGATTCCGGGCCACTAACGTGGGACTACCGTCAGCACTTTGTGAAGGGCCCATTGCAGCCAGGTACTCTGAAGACACCACCTTGTTCTGACAAGAGAAATGATGATGCTTGTACAGTTGCTGACCCGCCGCCGCCACTGAAGGGGCTGGTGGGTGATATGGAAGATTTTTGTAATAGTTTTAAAAACTTGTTTTATGAAGAAGAAGTTTGTCCGAAGAAACCAGAGATGCAACTTGTGGAGTGCTCTCCGGCAGAGCCAGTTTATCGGAGGCCACGGGAAGAGGGGAGCTCCCTCGTTGCTTTTTCTTGGTCTCCTTCCTGCCTTGCCTCCCTTTTTCAACAACTAGAATCCATACCCCGTTCACCTCCAATCATGATTGATCCGTTCTTTACGGAAATCCCATTCGAGGTTTTGTTTGGGCCGTGTACATGTGGGCAATGCCCACCTATTGATCTTTCAACCTTATTTTTCCCCTCATCTGATCTCTCAAACATGTGGTTTTCTTCATCCGATCCATTCTTTGATGTTCTTTTTCCATCTCTATTCCCCCGTCAACTTCCTCCTCCTCCTTCCCCCTCTAATCCTTCTTGTTGCATGATCTCCTCCAATCTCCAAAAAAAATGCCAATTTTAAAATGAAGATTTCAATGGAGGATTATGCTATATTTTGTCAGTCTTCTCCCCAAGGGCACGAGGCCCCTATTTCCCTTCCTGTAGACTTTTTATCCCCTAGGTTAGATGTAGGGTTCGATGAGTCTAGGGTAATAGAGTCGATCGAGTCTGGTAAAGTAGGGTCTTTTTCCAGTGTCTCCAACCCTTCCACGCTTGCTACACGCCCGATGAAGCGTCATGCTAAAACCGTTCCTGATAGGTTCCTTCAAGATCTCGTTCAACGTTGTCATTCCCTCCTTAAGTGTCCTGAGTTTGTAGAGACAGCCATCATCCTGGAGGATGATGAAGTGCTAGAGGGGGTGTGGAGCGATGATGGTTCAGGGGTTTATGAGATCATAGATGAGAAGGGCCCGATCGATGATGAGGATAGCGACGTGGAGGACACTATCGATTTGTACACACAGGGTTTGAAGAGATTTGATGAACCATCGTCGGCAGTGGATGAACCCACGAAAGAAATTAATCTTGGAACTGAAGAGGATCTCAGGCTCATAATTATTTCTGCTAATGTCCCTCCTCAGGTTGAAGAGGAGCTAATCAAGGTCTTGAGGGAGTATATCGATTCATTTGCCTGGTTTTACGAGGATATGCCGAGTCTTGACCCCGCCCTAGTAGAACATAGATTGGTATTAAAACCAGGGGCAATGCCCGTTAAGCAAAAATCAAGAAGATTCCACCCCTAAATGGCCTTAAGGTAAAAGAAGAAGTTGATAAATTTCATAGAGCCAAGTTCATTAGAGTTGTGTTATATCCACAATGGGTGGCGAATATAGTCCCTGTGATGAAAAAGGATGGAAAAATTGGAATTTGCATCGATTTTAGGGACTTGAATAAAGCATGTCCTAAAGATGATTTTCCGCTTCCTCACATCGACGTGTTGGTGGACAACACGGCAGGGTACGAAGCCCTCTCGTTTATGGATGGATATTCAGGATATAACCAAATCCGTCTAGCTCCGGAAGATCAAGAAAAGACCTCATTCACCACGCCCTGGGGCACCTACTATTACGTTGTCATGCCATTTGGATTGAAGAATGCGGGTGCCACATACTAAGGGGCGATGATGGCCATCTTCCATGATATGATGCATGTCCATATGGAGGCGTATGTGGATGACATTCTGGTGAAGTCAAGGTCGAAAGAAGAGCACCCTGCTATCCTGGCCAAGGTGTTACAAAGGGCTAGGGAGTATAAATTAAAAATGAATTCAAAGAAATGTGTATTTGGGGTATCATTGGGGAAGTTACTAGGTTTCATAGTTAGCAAGCAAAGAATCCAAATTAATCCAAACAAAGCAAAGGTTGTTATGGATATGCCACCGCCCAAGAACATTACTGAGCTTCGAGGATTGATTGGGCGTTTGCAGTTTATTCGGAGATTTATATCTCAACATTCGCAAAGGTGCCGCCCATTCTATGAACTATTGAAGGCGGGGGGCCAAATTTGAATGGAACGAACAATGTCAAAAGGCCTATGAGGATCTTAAGGTTTATTTGTCTAATCCCCTAGTTTTGTAACCCCCTGTACCTGGAAAACCCCTGATTTTATATATTTCGGTTATTGATGACTCCTAGGAGCTGTCCTGGCTCAAGTGGACGACGAAGGGAAGGAAAGGGCAGCCTACTATCTCTCTAGGTTGTTCAATCCTGCAGAATCTAAGTACACCACTATGGAGAAGACCTGCGCAGCCTTAGTTTGGGTAGCCCAAAAACTGGAACATTATTTTCTTACCCATGAGGTTAAGTTGATCTCTAGAATGGACCTAATTCACTATCTTCTAGAGAAACCCATCTTTTCTAGTAGATTGGCTCGCTGGCAGAGCTTTCTCTCTCAATTTGATATTACCTTTGTCATCTAGAAAGTAATCATGGGATATGCTATTGCTGAACATCTTGCCCATTTACCTATCCCTTGTACAGATTCTATCGAGGATGAGTTCCCCGATGAACACCTGGCTGTGCTCACTCATCACCCTTTTTGGTCGCTGCATTTTGATGGTGCACTCAATTCTCAGGGTCGAAGGATCGACGCCGTCCTCCTCACTCCGGAGGGAGTGAGCATTCCAATTGCATACCAACTCTCTTTTCCTGCTACCAATAATATAGTCAAGTATGAGGCTCTCCTTGCCAGATTGAAGCACGCCTATCTCCTAGGCGCGTGTTACTTAAACATTATAGGAGACTCTCAGTTAGTGCTGCGCCAAGTTCATTCCACTTATTGCACTCGTGACCCTAAGCTCAAGCCTTATCAAGATTTGGTCACGCTCTTGGCTAAGCAATTCCGTAAGCTGATTTACACTTGCACCCCTCGATCTCAGAATATTCTTGCAGATGCACTAGCATCGCTTGCTTCTTCCCTCTCCTTCCCCCTCAGTCGCTCCACTGAGACCATTGTGGTCCAGCGGTTAGACGCTCCTTCCCTTCAGGATCCGTGGTTCGATAACCTTAGGAAGTCTATGGAGAAGAAAGCTGAGAAGGAGGATTTGAAGGAAGTGTCGTTAACTGAGCTCGAGGAAATTTTAGAAGAAGAGGAATTTCCTTGGTATCAAGAGATTGAGCAATATTGTAGGGATGGATCATTCCCAGAATCAGCCAACACTGCGCAACGCAAGGCCATCAGAAGAGTCACCTCTAGATACACAATCATCGCAGGAGAGTTGTATAGGAGCGCTCTTAACAGAGTTCTTATGAGGTGTTTAGACAATGATGAGGCATGGAAAGTGGTCGAAGCAGCTTACTCGAGTGAGTGTGGAGGGCATGTCAATGGTTAGGCTTTGGCGAAGAAGATTCTTAGACAGGGCTACTACTGGCCAACCCTAGAAGAAGATTGTTCCACCTATGTCCGTAGGTGTCTTCAATGCCAACTCCATGCTGACAAAATTCATGCTCCTGCTTCGTCTCTCCATCCTCTTTCTGCTCCTTGGCCATTCTCCATGTGGGCTTTTGATATTGTAGGTCCACTAGGTGATCCAAACTCCCAGGTCAAACAGAAATATTTCATTCTCACTGCTACGGAGTATTTCACCAAGTAGGCAGAAGTTGAAGCATATGCGGAGATCAAGGCCACCATAGTTTGCCTCTTCATCTTAAAGAATATCATTTCATGGTTTGGGGTGCCAAGCGACATCGTCACCGACAACGGACCACAATTCGTGTCACAAGAACTCCAGGACCTCTGTAAGAAATTCAACATTTCACTGCATCATTCATCACCGTACTACCCCCAAGGCAACGGCCAAGCAGAGGCCACCAATAAGACCCTTCTTAAAATCATCAAGAAAACTTGCGAGTCGCATAAATTTGCTGATTGGGCAGATAAATTAGTAGAAGCTCATTGGGCTTATCGCACCTCCGTCCGTACTCCCACGGGGCAAACTCCTTTTGCTCTCACCTATGGGATAAAAGCGGTACTCCCGTATGAGATTTTGTTCCATTCTCTAAGAGTGCAGCTAGACAAAGAACTTAATCTCGATGAACGTTGAGAGGCGTTGCTAGTCCAGCTGGAACTCTTGGACGAGAAGAGGCTTAATGCGGCCAATCACATCTTCGTTTATCAAAAATGTGTCTCGCGTCATTTTCAAAAGAAGGTCATCGAAAAAAAATTTCAAGTGGGTAATATGGTTTTGAAATGCAAATTTATTAGATCAGCAGGTCCTAAGTCTAAGCTGCAACCCAATTGGGAGGGTCCGTTCGTGATCTAAGAAATTTATCTTGGGAACGCGTGCTGTCTTGTCAATGCCGAGGGTGAAGAATTATCTAATATGTGGAACGGGTTGTATCTTAAACGTTTTTACCCTTAGAGATGAGCCAGCAACGGCCCGGTGGCGGGGTGTTCCACTCCTTGATCATGAAGGGAGATCCCCAATACGACATTCACACACTACATGACCTCCAAGGTTGGGTTTTTCTCTTTTACGTAGCACCGTTTCTCCTTTGGCCATGCTTATGGGAAAGCGAAAATCCTTGTTTTTCTCCTCTTCGGTTGAAAATAGGGGCAAGTGGTGAATAAGGGGGCGAGAATCGATCTAGACATCTCGATGAAAGAAGGGTCTCAAATAGGGGAAGTCCGTTATGACCTGATTCCACATTTACGAAAGAAAAGAAATAAAAGAAATATAAGAAAAGGGGCAAAAATCAAGGCAAAAACTAAAAGCTCGTTCAAATGTTCGAAGCTCAAGAGTCTAGCTGCTCCAAAGAATGAAACTAGGCATGGCAAGAGTTGCAGTACAGTTTCCCCACGAGACGTTATGAGCCCGGTCGTATGCGTGCCTAGAGTGGATGAAGGTTCGATGACGGACACAAAGCCCCGGCGCAACAGACCAAATCTTTTGAAGAGGGATTGTCGTGAGAAGGACTGAAGCCCTAAAAATCTCTATACATGTTACCGGCTTCCCTATCAGATTCTCTTTTTAATTTCCCAAGGACTCGATCATACCCCGAGTATGGCCTTAGTAGAGGCATCGTTAATTGAAATTGGACCTTGGCCATGGATGGTCACACCCGATGCACGTTGTGCTTGGGGAGCCCCTAATGAGATATGTGGGTCTCCCGTCGCCGGGTTTGAGTTGGCTTAAAAATCCAAAAAAATCAAATATTTTAAAATCTAAAAAAATCAAATATTTTGAAATCCAAAAAAATCAATTATTTCAAAACCCAAAAAAAACAAATATATCAAAATCCAAAAAATTTAAATATTTCGAAATCTAAAAAAATCAACTATTTTGAAATCTAAAAAAAATAAAATATTTCAAAATCAAAACAAAGAACAAAAAAAATCAAATATTTTCAAAACTACAAAAATATTTTCAAAATCATCACTTGCATTTCATGACATACATTGCATCCTTTTCTTTTTGTCATTTTGCCTATTTAATAAGGCTTACCCCCTTGACCCAAAAATCAAGGATTGATTATTCCCTAACTTGCTGCAAGCAAGGGGTTAAGCCTAAAATAGATTTAACATATTTTTTGTCTGAGTGTGTGTATAGGGGCAGGTTTTACAAATGATGTTGGCATCTACAGGTACGCGATCTCTCTAAGACCGTTTCAATCTTTTAAGCAGTCATAATGTGACCATTTTAGTTTTCTAGACGGCCTTCATAAGGCCGCCTTCACTATATCTCACAAGCCCAGTGACCCTTCTTTGCGCCCAGAGCTCGGCGGTTAGAATATGACCGCTTATAATGTACGCGGTCTTTCATTAACCATTCCATGTCTTAAACGGCCTATCAATAGACCGTGTGGACCCTCATACATAATTCCTGCCATCCGTCTACGGAGCGGTCTATCTAAGGTCGTTTAACTCATCCAGCGGTCTATGGTGGACCGCTTACTTTCCAGAAAACCATCTCAATCCGCAAATTCACAAGAAAAGGCCAAGTTTATTTCAGTCAAGCATTCAATTCCTTTATTACAAAATCAAGCAAATCAATATCAAGTCCATGGGCTCTATACATTATAAATGCTAAAAAATCACTCAATCCTCAGCCGGGCATCCCCGCGAGGCCTGATCTCTCAAAGCTCTCTCACATAAGCCTGATACTCCTCTTGAAGCTCTGTCACATCTCCTGGTAGGGTACACACCTTGCTGATCTCCCACATGATCAGCGCGCTCCTTCCCACCTGCTCATCCTCCTTCGTGCCAAGCCTCCTCGTCTGCAACATGGGTAAGTGGGGTAGCACTGGAACTGATGACCGGGGGAGCCCGACCTGTAGAAAACACCTATGGGGGCTGTTAATCGCCAAGGTGGTGTCTCCCACATGCCTCAAATCGAGCCCAAGCCTCCTAGGAAGCCTGAGGGTGGTATCGTGGAGGAAGGACGGGCGCATCATGAACTGGTCCAAGGGCAGAGTATTGATGTAGAGGTGCCATTCATCCCTAGTCTTCTTGTCCGTAGTCTGACACTCCACCTGCTGAGAGAACCTGAAAGAACCACTAATGAAGAATAGTGGATGGCTCCCGAAGATCCGACTAACCGAAGTGATATCCTCCCTAGGCATGAATTTCAACCTGACACCCATCCAGCACTCAAGAAGAATCATAGAGCCAAAGAGTGGTCCCCCTAAGGCTGCTGAGCTAAGACCCTCGTAGAGATAAGCAAGGACGGCCTGAGAAATGGAAAGACCCCGCCACAGGCCACTGATGGTGCTAAGGTTGGGTATGTCCAGAACATGGTCTACAGAAGGGAAGAGCATGGCACCACATAAGCAAATGGAAGCAGCCTTAGCTATGGCTTCATCCCACCCACACTTATTCTTACAATGAGCTATGACCCACTGGCTCAAGGGTAGCAAATGGATGTGGTTTGGGCCAATCATAGTACGGACATCCTTAGCACTAGGTAGGAACTCCCCTAGAATGAAGGCAAGATCTACAGGGGCAACGGTATGGCAAACCAAGTCCTCCTCCCCAACTTTGGATCTAGGAAGGGATAGGAAGGTCTCTACCTCCTCTAACAGGATGGTGGCCTCAAAGGAAGGGAATATGAAAGTATATGTCTATGGATGCCACACTTCTATCAAGGCTATGATACTATGCCAATCTAATGAAAGCTTTGGGATGTTTTTGGCTAGAATTAAGAGAGGGTGCAAATGCCAGGATCTAAGGATGGATATCACTATTATAGGGAGCTCACGGATCATGGGAGCCATCCACTTCAAGGTGGAATAACGCCTACGACCGGGGAGAAGCTGAGGTGATGAAAAGGAAAAGAGAACAGGAGAGGAAGAATATGAACCTTTGTGAAGAAATTGAATGAAATAAGAAAATTCTATTGACTTACCTCTCTCAAAGTGCTGGAGCTCAGATGCCCGGGGATGGCGGTCAGCCTTTGCAGCACCCTGTGCTCTTTCTTGGCCGACTTTGGCCCGTGATAAGCAACCTCACCCATAGAGCTTCTTTCTAGGGTCCTCTTCATGGTGTTTTAGGAGGTTTTGCAAAGTTTTTTAAAGCTTAAGGGAGAGGGTTTGTGTGAACAATGAATTTAGAACACCCTCATGTATATAGAGCTTAATTTGTGGCCTAATACCACTAGGATTGAGGTAGGATAGCTCCAACTCGGGTTAGGATAGGCTTTGGCATGGATTAGGCACCTTTAACCTCGGGTTGGGACTCCCCAAGAGAGTCCCATTCGAAGCTATCACAGTTTTCACTTACGCGGTCTATCGAGCGATCGCGGGGACGTGAACACGGTCTAACACGGACCGTTTACGTGCCTTCTACACACTTAGCCTCCCAGTAGCCTAGACGGCTTATGAGAGGCCGTCTGCAAAGTTCAAACGGTCAAGATGGGACCATTTTCCAGAATCCACGGTCCAATGGGAACCGTCCGTGTCCTTCTTTGGAGCCTTGGCCAAACAAGCATGCGTGGCCCACCAAGGAACCGTCTGAACATTGGAGCGGCTGTATGGCCAACCGTTTATATACCTGAGGCCTCAATTTTTGTCCTTCTTGCACTAATTCCACTCAAAGCATTTTTGTCTCTCTCCCTCACAATCTCGTGTCGTGTTAGGAGTCGTTGTTAGGCCATTAGCGTCAAGCATTCGCACACATTCATTTGTAAAACCAAAAAACTCATCATATCTGAAGGGACATGATCTCGCGCTTGTCCTGAGCTGGGAAGATGATCACCGGATAGTGAACTGCAGAGAAAGGGAAACGAATCAGGAGGCCCAGGGATGGTTCCCTGGGGAAAACCCTCCGATGCCTAAGTCAGTAGAGCGTTGGTGGAAGGTATTGAGGGAGGTAGAAAGAAATGCGCGAGACCTCCCAACACCATGATGGTGAAGTGGTTCCTGCTCCAAAAAGTGTTAGGCCTGTATCTGCCTTCCTTGCCACCGGAGGGAGTCCCTAGTTTATATAGCGAGCTCCCCAGATGAGTCCCATAAGCTAAGGAGTTTCAGGCGGGAGTTACGTCCTCATCATGGGATCGTTACATCCTCATCATGGGATCGTTACGTCCTCGTCGTGGGCTCTTCATGACCTTGCGGGATCATGGCTCCCTTATCCCCCTGAACTCCTGCTCATAAAGGACTTTCAACGGCTGCATGGATAAACACTTGTTCGTCGATCCAAGCATGAGAAGTGCCAGCCCTATCCGGGCGATAGGCATAGCTCGGATGTAGTCAGATCGGAGTGGGCGCGGAGTGCTCGCCCTTATCCCGCTGGAGGGATGGCTCGGGCGTGGGTCTTCCTCCGTCCTGACGTTCGGGCCTTCCGAGCCTAAGGGCCGCCAAGGAAGGATGGGATCCCGAGTGATCTTTATTGGGCTTTTTTGCCGAAGTGGGCCCTAGAAGGTTGTCACTTGGATAAGCTGAGCCTCGTTCAATCCTGATGAGCCTAGTTTGGCTGCTCTTAATTGGGCTATAGAAATCCCCCTCTCCACTTGTCCCCCTCCTACTCCCGAGCTTTAGTAAGCTCGGACGAGTAGCTGTTTGGGGTTTCGGACCGGCGTGGCTCAGGTGGGTGGAGATCTGGAGGTGTTAGGAAGCCACGTGTCGTGGTCACCTATGCCCGTGTTAATGATGATCCTGACGGATTTGAACTGAAGGGGCCCCCTTTCCTCGGAGGTCGGAACGACGTGCCGCCTTCCGCGTGGGTTTATAGGCATTGGGCGCTTGTTGTCATTCCAGACTCCCTCCATCTTTTAGGGTTTTGGCTCTCCTTCGTTCTTTTTTTTGGGGCTCTTTGATGCGCCGTGAGGACACGACGGAGGAGCAGAGGCTTGCGGCGGCATTTGAGGAGTTGGCGGCGATAACCACGGAGGCCGTCCGGCAGCTTCCTCCCCCCCGGAATCTTTAGGGTCTCGGGGCCGCCTTACCTTAGAGTCTTCTTCTGACTCCATGGCCGGCCAGCGCCCAGAGGTCGAGGAGTGGGTGGATGATCTGGTGGCGAGGGCGTCGGTCCCCAACTGCAGCGAACTGGGGGAGGCGGATGTGAGGAGGCTGGAGCACCAGTATCACCTGCCCCACAAGTACAGTTTTCCCGCTGCTACTCCATATGAGACGAGCCAAGACTCTCGTACAGGCCACATCTGTATGTTTCTTCTATCGTGGAAGGGTGGATTCTGCCTTCCTTTCGAACCTTTCATCCTTCAGCTTCTTGATTTTTTTCGGTTGGCACCCATTTAGTTGGTAGCCAACTCTTATCTCCTCCTTTCCGCCTTTCGTATTCTATGCCGTTAGTGTGGAGTTCCTCCTTCCATGGACCTCTTCCACTATTTCTTTGAGTTGAAAGCACATCCTTCGGCTGGGAAGGGCTTCTATTTCATCCAGGCAAGGCGGAATAGGAGTTGTATCTCTTTGGCGGTGAAGGATTCTTCGCATAAGGGGTGGAAGACCCAATTCTTCTGGGTGAAGATTTATTCAGTGGAGGAAACCTAGAGGTGCCTGGTAATCCCAAATTTCCACCCTAACATCCCTCCTAGGCAGGATGAGTTCCCCCCTCACGTGGAGAAGTACGCAGCCATCCTATTGAAACACCGCCAGTCCACCGAGGAACTGGTGACACCGGAGAATATCAAGCGGTGTCTTCTCACGCGGCTGCACCCGTCGGGCTCAGGTGCCACAGCTTAGACTTTCCTTCGGATGTGGGGGTCATCTTTCTTTTCCTGAATTCGTCTTCTTCTTCATGCAAACACCAGGTGGGAGCCTCTGAAGGAGGCCGCAGAGGTGATCGAGCTTGGAGATGACTCGGCTACCAACGAACCGACCGCTCCCGTGGGTCCCTCCTGAACCAAAGATAAGGGCAAGGGAGTGGCACGAGGTGAATCCTCTAGACTGTGGGGACCCAAGCGTAAGGACCCTGTGGACGGTATGGTTCGGGCTGCTGCGAGGGCCAGAAAGTTTGCCAGGAAGGTCGGGGCCGTACCCGCAGTCGAAGGCGACCCTACCGCGGCTCACCCCTCCACCGGGCACAGTGGGGCCGACCCTATCGGGCGGGCTCTCCCACCATCTGAGCTAGAGGGGGCCGAGGAGGTCGGGGCTGCCCCTGCGGGCGGCGATGATGCGGGCTCGGTTCCTCCTTTGGCCGGGTCCGAGGGGGCCGAGGGTGCTCCTGCAACCGATAGCGGGGCCGACCCGGCTCTCCCCTCGGCTGGAGCCGAGGGGGCCGTGGCCGAAGTTGGGGATGCTGTGATCGCGGCTGAGGCTGGCGCTCCAGGTGGCGATGCTAGTGCCGAGCTGATCCATGTTGAGAGGCCGCAGGAAAGTCCGGCAGGGGCGTAAGGGGCGGCCGAGGCCGGGGCTCGATCCGGGCCATACGGTGGGGCGCCGGGCGATGGGGGGTTCTCCGTTCCGGCGGCCTTGGAGAGGCTGGGTATCTCGGGCCCCCTGCACCAGGCGTGTCGTGGTATATCCGCGAAGGTGAGGGGGGGAGGTAGGCAGCACTCCCCACCCACGGCTCTCGCCGGGGTTATGGAGGGTGGCTTGGCCCTGGCCCAGATGGGGGCGATTCTGGTAGAAGCGTACGCTCGATCAGAGTTGGAGCAAGCGAACCTGGCCTGGACCCTCGGTGGGTCAGACAGGAGGTTGATTCGGCTTGTCGAGGAGCGTGACGGGCTTCGGCGGGAGCTTTCCTCAATCAGGGAGCTGGTACGATCGAGCCAAGTGGAGACCCGGGCGCTAGCCGAGCAGCTAGCCAAGGCCCATGAATCACTCGAGAGGAAGAATCGGCTTCTCGAAGAGGAGCGCTTAGCACGCGTTGGGCTGGACAGTTGTTGGGAGACCGAGTGTCCCGAGCTAGTAGACCGCGCGGAGGAAGCCGAGCGTCTTCGGCGGGAGGTCGAGGCTGATCGAGCTGAGGCGGAGAAGCAGGTGGCGGCGGCCGAAGGGTGGACTGTTAAGGCTGAGCGGAAGGTAGCCGAGGCGGAGCAGAGGGATTCTGAGCTTGCCGGTAGGGTGGGATTGGCCGGGGCGGAGGCTCTCGAGCAATACAAGAGCTCAGAGGCTTACCGGTTCGACCTTAAGGAGGCTACCCTCCCCTACTACGAGCTAGGACTCCACCAGGGCATCCGCAAGGGTTTCCAGCAGGGCTACAACCGGGCCATCTCTTACGCCGAGGAGCAGGCGTCCGGAGTGGTTGACTTCCCGTCCGGTCAATGTTATGACTCGGACTCGTCATCCTCTAGTTCCTCTGTTTCGGCGCAAGATGAAGAGGATCTCGAGGGCTGATCACCCGAGTGGTCGCCAACTCCGGATGCCTCGGGAGGGCATGCAACCGAGGCAGTTCCCACGCCAGTGGGGTTGGTGCCAGGGTCGGCTGTCGCCGAGGCTGCCGGGGGTAGACCGCTCGAGCCCTCTACTTCCGGTCTTCAAGGTGGGCCAGAGGCCTGATGTATCTATTTTGCTTCTTCTGTTTGCATACATTTTCCCTTTTTGAAGAAAAAGACTCCCTTTTTATGTAGAGATAAATAAGGCAGTAGCATTGTGATGAAGACTTATCTGTTCCATATCGCCATTGCTGTGTTCTATTCAGTGTATCTGCTGTGGTTGGAAAGATCCGATATTTTTTGCGTGAATCTTGCATAATGGTTGGGTGAGCGTCTGACAGGGTGTCTTTCCATTCTCTCACGCTTTAAATGCATGGCTGCTTTGTGTGTCCCGCTGGGGCGGAAGACGAGAAGTTTGAGGTGACCGTTCATAGGGAGAAATCCTTCTGGCGTGTTTTCGAGAGGAGGGAAATCATTTAAGGCAAGTAGCCTCCCTTCTCCTACAAAAAGGACTGAAAGGCGTCCCTTCCTCTCCACCGCTTAGGGTTTTCCCTGACAGTCTTTCCTTGTTCCTTCTTCACGTAGCGTTGTGCCGTTGTATTCGGAGCATGGAGGAAGCTTCGGAAGAGGAGGTTGCCGACAACGGGGGGCAGAGAGGTCCTGCTGCTCAGAACTTGAAAAGGGTTCGACGTGTGGAGGCACGCCGTTTTCCCTTTATCAGTTCCGGTGGTGCTTGCAGGAAGGCGAGATGGAGGACGGATGGGGGCATCAGACATCCCTGCTGTTCGTTCCTTCCTGCTCGCTTCACGGATTGGAGGAGGAAGCCAACTAAGCTCCATCCCTTCCGGGCCTTCCCCTACCTCCTCATCCAGCTCTGCTGGTTTCTTTTTCTTTCTGGCAGCCTCTTTTTCCCTCTTCTGCTCTGGTCCTCCTTTCTTTCACTCTTCGGAGGGTGCCTGCGCTCTCTTCCTTCCAAGGAGTTGGCAGTTTGGCGGGGAAGATGCTTTCATATGCATTCCCTCTCCTCCTTCTCTTCCAACTCCAACTTGGAAGGTAGCCGTCTCTTTCTTAATCCCTCTGCCACCTTTGTCTCGAGCTGCCCGAGCCAACGGGGTCAACTATCCTTTATCCGAGCCAGTTTCTACACTAGGCAGAGTCAGTGGCTGGACGCAGGAAGGTCATCCGAGTTAGCCGAGCGATGGGATCATACGACGGCGCTAGATGGATCTTTTGCTTTTTTGACATGTATTCTATTGGCTTCGACCTTCCTGATGTAAAAACGGGTTGTTTGAATAAAAAGAAAGGATCCTTTTGTTTTATTTCATGTCGTTTGCACAATAATCAGTACTCAGAAGTAGAACTTGCGTAATGTAGTTGCGTTCCAGGTCTGAGGGATGGGCTCTCCTTCCATCATGGATAGGCGGTATGCTCTTTTTCCGAGCGTCTCGACCACTCGGTAGGGGCCTTCCCAGTTAGCGGATAACTTGCCGCCGCTTCAAGTTGTCGAGAGGCTTCGGCTTTCCTGAGGACAAAGTCTCCTGGCTGGAAGTGTCTGTCTCGGACTTTGGCGTTATAGTATCGAGTGAGGTGGCGTTGGTACTCCGTTGCTCTGATGCTGGCAATCTCCTAGATTTCATCTGCTAAGTTGAGATTTTCGAGTAGTTTCTGGTCATTTGTCTCGGACGGGAAGTAGATGACTCGAAGAGAGGGGTTGCCAGTCTCCAACGGGATCACGGCCTCGGTACCGTATACCAACTGAAAAGGGCTTTCACTGGTTGCCGTTCTGGGAGTCGTTCTATGCGACTAGAGTACGTTCGGGAATTCTTCGAGCCAGCTGCCCTTGGCTTTGCCAAGCGTAGTCGTGATGCCTTTTAAGATAGTCTTGTTGGCATTTTTGACCAGCCCGTTAGCCTGAGGGTGGGCGACCGAAGTGAAGTGATTGCGAATATTGAGGTCGGCGCATCTATCTCAGAAATACCGATAATCAAATTGCCGACCATTATCGTTCACTATCACCTGTGAACCGTGTCACACCGACATCAAAAAATTAAAGAAATTAAGTAAAAGAAAAGGAGCAAGAGGTTGCTAATGGAGTGTGATCGCCAGAGGGATTATCTCAAAAGGGAGGGAGAATGATCGCGAATACCTGGTAAGAAAAGTGATGCGGGATGGATTGTGGTCTTCCTCCTCCTCCTTCTACCGGTCGGCCGAGGAAGGGGGTTTCTCTTTGATTACCCTTAAACAAAACATCAACAACCAGAAAAAGGAAAAGGATTAACCCAAGTGTAGTATCAATCCACAATTAGAATAAGATAATGAAATATGAACATGAAGAACACACCTTTTAGTCTTTTTAAAACCCCTAAGAGAACTAGGGAGAGAAGATATGATGCAAAGACTAAAAAAAATTTTAGACGTATGAAGAATCAGACCATTATATGGTAAAGGATGATGAACAATGATGGGATGAGTAACAAGCTAAATGAAACAACTCCCTGCTGTTCCTAACAACAGTAAAGGGAGAGAACCAAATAAGGTGACTTCCGACTGGTGCAACAGGAAGAAGAAAGAAGCAAATCCTCTCTTCTGAACACCACGAACAGCACGAAACTATCTTTTGTTCTGAGCCTTTCGTGTGTTTGGGTGTTCGTCTGTATGCCAACCTCTTTGCTAACTACTGCCAACCTTGCGCGAGCAGAACCCAGGGCTCTATTTATAGGGCATAAACCATAGATTTAGTAGGATTAGAACTTGCAACACTCATCTACGGCAAGGCCTCTACTTCCCTAATCCAACAAAGTGATTAAAACATAGCAGGGAACTCTCCATGAAAGGTTCGTTCGAGCAGGACACAAAAGGGGAAAAGATGACTCTCAGAAGGGCGTCAATTGCAATTGACGACCTGCCTTAAGGCGTTAATTAAAATGATGACCGAGACAAAGGCGTCAATTCATGGATTCAATTTTAGCAACAAAATCCTTTCCTCAATAAAAAAACATGAAATGACGCCTGTACGAACGGTCGTTATTTGATAAACGGCCCTCTAGGGGACGTCAATTCTTACTTTTCCAATTTGTTTAGGATACGTAAAATTCCAGAAACTGACGCCTCTGATAACGGTCGTCCTTTCATAAAGAGACGCCCTCTTCTAAGCCGTTATTTAAAAGACGCCCCACGTTAAGACGTTAACTCCAAAAAAAAGCTAAGAAAATCATAGAAAACACATAAAAATAGAAAAAACTTCATATTACGGCAATATTGAAGTTCACTTTGGGGCGTCACATGGTGACACGAGATTTACTCGACATAGCGTCAGTTTTGGCGTATCTACAGCTGCCCCGCCGTGGCGTCTGCTTTGCAAGAGAGTGAGACGGAATGAAGCGAAAGTGCAACAAGCGGAATGAAGTGGAATGAACTGATAAGTAGATGCCAAGGTGTGATGTGACGCGCTTCCGACACTAAGTGTTGGAAATCTTTCCAAGACTCTGAATGAAACAACTCCGGATGATTACAAGAAAGCATTGATCAGCTGGACCGAAAGGATTAAACTAAAGGAACTAAAAATGTGCACGAGGGCACGAAAGGGAGACACCATTGGAGAGCGGTTACCAGCCAATGTGGACGTGCTACAACCAAGGTAGATTTGCAAGAAAAAGGTAAAATGAATTGAGATAGAGACCCAGCAAATGAACACTTTTCAAGGAATCAGCCTGAGCGGCTTCAAGGAGAATAAAGTACTTGATCTGGAATGGAATATCTCATGCCAACTCAATTAAGAGCGAGCGTCCTTCATTATTGACGTAATATGAAGATTTTCATCTTTAAACTTAAAGTCCTACATGATGCATGCTGGGCTAAAGGAAAAATTAAAACAAACTAAAAATAGAAAATAATCAAGGATAATATTGTTAAGCCATCTAGATTTGGTCAAGAATTCAGATCTCTAAGCTGGCACTAAGCCGAAGCTCGTTTGTCCACACATCAACTCAGAAAATGGAACCATCGTCCCAATCTTGAATGACTCAATGGCCTATCCGTGCGATCAAGATTCACTTGGAATTATCACTGTTTTTGATGAAGGGGAACTCAAATTCCAGGTTTATCAGAACCACAAGGTCCTTGATATGCTATAATAGTATGGAATATCATATAGTAGAAATGCTTACAAGAATGTATACAGGAAGATGGTGAGATCAATAGGCACGAGCGAACTGAGAAAGGAGTGTAGTCACTGTGGGGCTTGAATGTTGATGCCCAAACGGTGGGACCAAGGGCTTCTTACCTGTGCTCAAAATTGTGTTAGTCCAAGATGTATGAAAACATAATCAACATCATTGATTTTTTTTTTGTTTTTTTTGAAGTATATACATTTTTTTGGATTTATTTTGAAATTTTTGAATTTTTATTGATTTATTTGAGAATTTTTGAATTTTTATTGCTTTATTTAAGAATTTTTGACCATGGGATGGGTATACTTAGGGTGATGTATGGACTTTGAAAACGTAATGTACAGACTTAGCAGTGGAACGTATGGACTTGGGAGCATATAGACTTGAGAACGTATAGACTTTAGCAATGTATAGGCTTTGGCAATGTGCAGTGTGCAGACTTGTGAAGGGAAGGATGTATGGACTTTGGGAAGGATGTATATACTTGGAGAGTGTTTGGATTTGGAAGGAACGAATGTATATACTTAGGAAGGATGTATAGACTTGGGCTTTGGGAAGAGAATGTATAGACTTAGGAAGGATGTATAGACTTGGGCTTTGGGAAGAGAATGTATAGACTTCAGCACTTTGCACCCATGATGCAAATACTTCCAGAATTGCACAACCTGCACTTCTGCACTTCAAAAATCATCAGTCCACATGAAAGAATGATCAACTCATGAAAGAATTCTCAACTTAAATGATCATAAGTGCATAATATAAATGATTCCAATTAAAACATATAGCACTTAAGTTCATTAAAATGCTGTAAGGCAATTCAACATGCAAGCCCAAAAATTGACGACCATAGGAAGCGGCGTCAAAATGATAAAAGACGACCAACATAAAGGCGTTAATTGCATTGAAGGCCCGATTAGGAACTGGAAAGCAAATGATGCCCTCCAGGGAGGCGTTAAATAAAAGATGACCTGAAGAAAGTCGCTAATTCAATAAATGACGCCCTGAACCATGTCGTTAATTTACTGAAATTCCGAAACACCACGCTTCCGTCCCAGAAACAGAAAGCTTGAAACCAATCCTATTCATACTCAACTCCTCAACTTCGAACATCCATCAGAGCCTTCGAATCTCCTATAAAAGAGGGGATTTCCTTCAGCAAACCACCAAATCATCCGATTCCTTTATGTTCTGCTACCTTCTTCTTTTTTTGTTCTATTTGTTTTTCCTGCAGACAGCTACTGCCTCGGTGAAGTTTAAGAACCACAAAAGATGCAAAGTGCTATGAAGAAGGCCAAGATTTTCACTCCCAGGCTCTCCGAGATCAATGGCCATATTAGCAACAGAATTGCCATGAACCAGGTAATGAGTTCTTTGTTCTTCCTGTTCTGCATTATTCCATTCAACTCTCATCCTTTTCTCTTCTGCTCCGTGCCTTCTCTTTCTTTTTTTACAGGACTATCCAAACATTCCTGGCGCAAGGAGATTCACTAAGAATAAATGGCTTCCCCTCTTGCTTTCCAAGTTCAGCTCAGACATGAGAGTTTTCCTATCTAGATGGCATCTCCTAGGTTTAGTCACCCATGCTAAACACTATGACCAAATTCACCTAGATTGGGCAGCTATAGGAGCTCTTGTAGAGATATGGCACCCTTCTACCCACACCTTCCTTTTCTCTACCTTTGAAGCCACAATTTTATTAGAAGAATTAGAAATGATTTTGGGCTTAAAGAAGATGAAACAAGGGGATGAGGAGAAGATGGCCATCATGCCAAGACAAATCACCTCTTATGAACTACTAACAAGCTTGATTCCTAGCCTCAACCTAGTGAATCAAATCAAAGCCACAAAAGGGATTAACCTCTTAAAGCCTGCCTCATGGGTCTACAAAAGGGCCGACCAAGCTAAAGAGGATGATGAGGTAGAACGGGTGGCAAAGGCCTTCGTTGTATGCTTGGCGGGAGCAATCTTGTTCCCCTCCACGGAGGATTTTCTAGAAGAGTCCCAATTGAGAGCTATAGCTAGCCTTTGGGAAGGAGAGAGAGCGGGACCGGCAATTTTGGCCTACCTATATAGTGGGCTCACCTCGACGGCAATGGGGAGACCGATTTATGGATGCATGATCGTTCTTTCTAGTTGTGTAGATCTCCATTTTAAATTTGACCCATGCGAGGATGCCCAACAACCATCAAGGATATTCTCTAAGAGCCCTCTTTCCTATATGACCGGCTCATTGGGATTGAGTAATAGAGTGATGAACCGGATTCCTCAAATCAAGAAAAGAGTGGAATGGAGGGAGCACCTCAAGCTGATGCCTAAGAATCTTTTCACATGCTCCCCGGGACTACTCAAGGTTCAACAACTCCGCGCACGATTCTCTCCCGGGACGGATCTTCGGCTAATAGGTGCCATGGAATTTGCACTATACAACTCACATAGGTGCCTTCCCCAACTCGGGCTCCCACGGCGATTATTCGAGGACTTATCTCATCTTCCTCCTATCAAGACAAGGGACATCGGCAGCAATGAAGATGGAGAAGAAACCACAACAACTCAAGCTTTATGGACAATCAGCAAAGCACATCAACCTGTGGAGGACTTAGAAGAAGACAAAGATCAGTGGAAAGCATATGTAATAGTTTTAAGAAGTCTAAGGCCCAAAATGGCTCATTAGATGTACAATGATTTTTTCTTCAATAAAACAAAGATAAACTTCCATTGGAGCCAAATTATAATGTTTCTGATTAATTCTTCCAACAAACAACATTTCTGTTCTGAATAACGACTTAGAGAATGGCGTCAATTCCAAAAGTAACGCCTTCAGACACGTCGTCAATCATTAATCATTTTCCAAAATCCAAAATATCAATTCCCATGATTGACGCCTTTACTAAGTGGCGCTAATTGATTCACGCCTCAGGACAAGGCGTTAATTTGATTCAAATTCCAAACATTTAACCGTTTAAAACCTAAAAATAACGCCTTCAGTTGAGCCACTTCTTTTCTAAATAACGCCTGCAACGAAGTCATCAATTAAAAAACTGTAATGATGACTCCAATCACATCTATCAATTCCATTAAATGCGCCTGACGACGGTTACAAATTCCCACGCAAAGATAAAATGACGCCCCCATGCATGTCATCAAATCTCGAAATAACGCCCAAGATGGTATCCGTCAATTCAAAAAGAGACGCCTTTCCTTATGTCGTTAATTAATTTTGACCGTTTGATTTTTCTTTCCATCCTTTCTTCTTCTTCCTTCGCCCTCTTTCCCTATTTCTCTCATTCCGCAACCCTAACCGAACCCCCTCTCCAACTCTCTCACTCTCACTATTTCTACTCTCTCTACCCTCGAACCATGGCCGGTGGCGGACACAAGTGCCAACGGGTCTCGGCCCCCGACGTGGTGGATTTAAAAGAACAAGAGCACGCCGTGGAGGAGGCTCCTCCCGCGGCGGCCGAGGAAGCTCCGGCGTCGGAGCACGACGAAGAGGAAGAGGAAGCGGCTAATGAAGAGGATGATGATGAAGATGAGGATGATGAAGACAAAGGAGAAGAAGAGGAAGGAGGAGATGAATAAGGAGATGAACAAGAAGAAGGAGAAGAAGGAGGAGACGAACCATCAGCCACGGCGGCGGCGATCCCTCGTCCCGGCCAGCCACGGCGGCCACGGCAGCCACGTCCTCAACTCCGGGGAGGGCTAGTGGTACCCGAACGACGGAAGGTAGGCCTTACCCCCAATTTCCATTTTTTTTTTATTTCCATGTTCCATCCTCTGCCATGGCTCTCGAGTGACACAGAGAAAAGATGCCCCCACGGGTGTCGCTAATTAAAACAACGCCCCCCACAGGGGCGTCAATTTCAATTAATTCACTTTTATTGAAAAATGTTAATTCATGAATCACGCCCTGCAGCATGTCCTTGATTTATTTTCCATGCTTCTTTTTTTAATTATTTTCAATATATGTATGCCCCTATTGATTTATTTCGCATGATGTTTTATTTTTAAAAAAACCTGGGAAAACAACGTCCTCCATCGGGGCGTCAATTCATTAGGCAATGACCATGGCGGTGGTCGTTAATTAAAACATTCCCAGAAACGCATTTTAGAATAAAATAACCCCCTTTAAACCAGTGCCCCACACAAGGGTGTCAATTCAATAAACAACGGCCAGTGGAGTGGTCGTCCATAAAAAAATTTCAGAATTTCTTTTCACGCCAAAATTGCTCATTTTGAACAACATCCCCTACAGGGGCGTTACTTAAACAAAAGATAACCCAGGGATGGGCGTGAATTTAAAATTTTCTCAGAATTTAGGAAATTAGCTTCAAAACAACGCCTCCCATAGGGGCGTCTTTTAAATAAACAACGACCCAGGCTGGGTCGTCAATTCAATGAATGCACAGTATCACCAGAAACCCACTTGTAAATAACGCCGCCCTCAGGGGCGTCAATTATGAAAACCACGACCCAAGGTAGGTCGTCAATTGAACCAAACAGCAGATATCACAGTAAATGAACTTAAATGAATTTCCACATGAAAACTTAAGCAAAAAAGTTCTTTTTATATGTATGCAGGGGTTGATGAGGACGCAGATTTCTTGGGTCCAGGTTCGGGCAGCATATTACGGCCTCCCCGAGTTCCAGAGAGCTTGGGTAGATGCCATGGGGTTTGGGGCTTTCCTTAGCATTGAGCTAGTCAGACCCGACCTACCCTTGATCCAGGTTTTGAGAGAGAGATGGGATAGGTCGAGCCGGGCATTTCTGATGCCGTGGGGTCACATGGTCCCCAGCCTAGAGGATGTGGCTAGGATTACCGGGTTGAGGGTAGACGGCGAGGCGGTGAGTGGGATCACCCTACCCGACTATAGCAAGCTTACCCAGAGATTGCTAGGGCTAGATACCGTCTATGAGACACCTAGCGAGTGTAGGACCATCTTCCGCACCGACCTTACCATGGCCATGGGTTTGGGTGATGCTAGGCATAGGTCTAGGGAGTCCCTATAATAGTTCTCCCAGAGGTTGATAGACGGGGCTAGGGCTGCCTACTGCCAGGACCCAGCTGACAGAGAGAGGGTAGACCGAGATCTGAGGAGGTTTTTATTCTTGATGCTCGGGAGGCTGCTGCTTGGCACGAAGGGCGATGTCATCAACTGCCGCTTCCTAGAGATTCTCGAGGACTTGGAGGGAGTCGGCCGATACGCCTGGGGAGCAGCGCTGCTGGCGCACTTGATAGCCGACCTGTCCACGGGGACAGGTCGTGAGACGACCGTCAGTGGCTTTTCACCATTTCTTCAGGTATGCATTTTTTTTGTTGTTTTCTTGTTAGAATGCATATGCATATGAATGCTTTGCTAATGCGATGCATGGATGCAGATTTGGAGCCATTTGTACATGCCGATGGGGCGCGCTGACCCACGGCCCGGAGGTGAGGGATCCTTCCCTCTGGCACGGCGCTGGCTACCAGTGGTGACTGGAGCCCCACTCGCCTACGAGTTGCGAGTGTTACGGAGGGAGTTCCGAGACTTCCCTGCCTCACTGGTGCGTATGATTAATGTGATGCATTTTTTTTATTTATTAATTATTATGATGAGATGATGATGATATGCATGTTTATGGATACAGGTGCGGTGGAGACCCTACGAGGGGATGACCGACGAGGGCCGCCCGTGGGTCGTAGCCGGCTAACCTCGTTTTGGGCATGAGCTTTGGGTTCATTGCTTGAGCGAGATTGAGCCGCTACGGCTTAGGCTGGTGATGAGGACCCTCGACCTACACTAGGAGTGGATCGAGGTAGGAGAGCCGCGTGGGTTAGGCAAGAAGACACGCGGTCGCATGAAGACGGTCCACTGGAGAGTGCGGTTCTTCGACCAGTACGCCGACTGGCAGCGTGGCGGGACTCGAGTCACTTCCCAGGCAGCGGATAGCTCCGAGTACCTCCGACGCTACTGGGAGGTTTATGCCGGTCGACCCCAGATGAGCGTCTTAGGGGTATGTATGAATGCAGTTATTTCTAAATTAAATGCAAATGCTTATGTATATCTATTATGTGACTAATATGTGGTGAATGTAGGATGCACAGGACATAGCAGCGATGGACATGCAGACCCACCTCCACAGCTTAGAGGCCCAGTTGGCTACCACACGGGCAAACCTTGAGACCATGGTGAGTGTTTAATTTATCTATATGCACATGAACTTCCTAATTATTGATGATTAACCACTGACAATCTCAATGCATGCAGCGTGCCCAGTAGGGAGCAGCAGGGAGAGATACGGGAGAGGCCTCCAGTTCGAGAGGACCTAGTGCAGAGGCAACTGCACTAGCGGAGCAGCTAGCCGGAGCGGTGGCACGGGCCGAGGCAGCAGAGCGCGACCTCGTCACACGGGTATGCCCTTAAACTAAAACTCAATTTTAAATTATTTATGATATGCTCATGAAAAGTTGTGTTCACAGACCGAGGAGCTCTAAGCCGCTCTTACTTGCGTCGCGGAGGGACAGCAGGCGATGGCCTCTCGGGTGAGTTATTTATTTTCAATTGTTACTTGCTTATTTTCATGAATTATTGAATTGTGTATATGAAATTGATGATTCATTTGAATGTTTGCAGACCTCGGAGCTACAGGCATCGCTTACCCAGACTGCTTTAGCTGGGACAGAGTTGGCCATCCGCGACCAGCGGGTTGGGGAGCTTGAGCGAGCTTTGAGGCGGCGAGAGGAGCTGCCCCAGGACGTGGCGGAGCTGCGAGTCGCCCTCGAGATGGAGCGTAGAGAGCGTGCCCAGGAGCGAGAGGAGCACCAGGCGGACCGTGCCCACGACCATGAGCAGCACCAGGTGGACCGTGCCCAGGATCGAGAGGAGCGGTTAGCTTGCGAGAGGGAGCTTACAGCCTTGAGGGCCCAGCTAGCCGTTACGCAGGAGCGGCTACGAGCGACCGAGGAGCAGCTTCAGCGAGGCCGGGAGCGGGCGCGAGCTGCAGGGTACGCCTTCACCAGCTCTACTTTTGTGGCGGGTTCCTCTTTCCAGCAGAGGAGCGAGGCAGAGGAGCCGGCTCGAGCTCCAGCTACTTCCCGGGGGTCCATGCCCCCTCCACCAGCGCCTCATCGGGAGGACGAGAGTGAGGCAGAGAGTATGAGAGAGGAGGGTGGAGGCGAGAGCTGAGAGACTTACTTGTACTCCTCCACCCTTACACCTATACATTTGATATATATATATATATATATATGATTGAATTTTTTTTTATTACCTGAGCACTTGTGTAGTTGTGTACTTGTGTCTTCTTTTCCTTCTCGCCTTTTACTTTTACCCTGCGCTTGTAGTTCACACTTGAACAAAACAGGTTAATCCATCTGTTCGACTTGGCCCCTTGCTCAATAAGAAAGGGATGTCTTTACTTTGACCTTGATAACGGGTCAAGGGGCCAAGCCTTTAATCAATGAAGGTAAATATAAAACGCGTCATGCAAGCAAGCAAATGCTAACTGAAAATAAAAGATGCCCCATACAAGAATGCAACCAAGCATATGAGAAACAAAGGGCTTGAAATTCCACAATTTTTTTATTATTTATCATTTATATATATATATTTTGAAATTTTGTTTTGTTTTGTTTTTTTTGAATTTTTGTTTTGAAAGTGGCGCCCTCGATAGGGTTGTTAATTCTGAAAAGGACGCCTATTCCAAGAGGCGTGATTTTTAATTTGAAAAAAATTTGTTTTGGAGGCAAGTATAGTATAGGGCTTTGAAACCTTAACCATCATAATCTAAAATTCATTAGACTTTCTCAAGAGACTTAACAAAAGAGTCAACGTGACTTGTACTTAGGCTTTTACTCATATTCTCTCGCAGCCCATCCTTCTTAGTCGGTCTTTACCATTCTTCGAGTTCACAACCCACCATTGAGGGAGAAGAGAAGAATGATTAAGGAAGCTCACGAAAGGTTTTCAAGAATGGGGCACGCTCCTCCCCTGCCCTAATGCCTGTTGGGATTCGGTCTTTGACTTAGAGAAATTTTGTTGCTCTTTTTGCCCTTATTCATGCATGCTTACGACCAGGGTTTTCCCTGCGGGGACTTTGCCCTCTTGACATGCTTTCTTTTATCATAACTTCATTTTCTCTTTTTTTTCTCGAAACAGATAAAGACCTAATTGTACTTGGGCTTTAAGCATTTTGTTCCCTTTTGGGCCCTGACTTCCACCTACTAAGGCAGCGGGCAGGCTTGGTTAGTAACCCCTTAAATTGTATTCCCTCTCGTGAGCCGAAGGGAAGAGAATAGGTAAGGCTTTTACACTCTTAGTTTGGGTCGGACTTTCCTCAAATTCCGGGCTGCTCGAGCTTAAGAGTAAAACGTGTAGTGTGTGCGTGAATTGACCCAAGAGTTAAATCGTCGAGACTGAAGAATAAATTAAGGATTTTGATTGTTTCGGGCTCGTGGCCCACATACCATACCAGCCTCAAAGATTTTTCTTCATTTTTTCTTTTTTTTCGGTTTTGTTTCCTTCGATTTTTTTGTTTGTTTATTTTCCTCTTTTTTCTCTTCTTTTTTCTCTTCTTTTTATCTTTTTGTCTTTTTTTTTATTTTAGGGGTAGTATTTCTTTAGATAGAGACCATTCCAAGGATGAGTTAGCTCTTCGCCTTGAGCATTAATCAATTTATAAGTATTGCCAGGATAAACATCTTTTATGATAAAGGGTCCTTCCCAGTTTGGTTGGAGTTTTGAACGAGGTCCACCTGGTTTTACAAAGATTCTTTTAATTACCATCTCACCGATTTTGAACTTTCTCTCAATTACTTTCTTTTCGTAAAAACGTGAAAGCCTGTTTTGATAAATACGCACATGCTCAGCGGCGACCAAACGCTTCTCATCCAGGAGTTCCAACTGGGCAAGGAGAGATTCACGACGCTCATCAATGGGGAGCTCCTTGTCCAATTGTACTCGCAGAGAGGGAATGAGAATCTCATAAGGAACTACCGCCTCCATTCCATAAGTGAGGGCGAAAGGGGTCTGCCCAGTAGGGGTACGAATGGAAGTGCGATAGGCCCAAAGAGCTTACACCAGCTTTTCTGGCCAGTCCACGAATTTATTAGCCTCACACGTTTTCTTAACAATTTTAATCAAAGTTTTATTAGTTACCTCTGCTTGGCCATTGCCCTACGGATAATAAGGAGATGAATGATGCAATGCAATGTTATACCTGTTGCAGATATCTTTAAGCTCCTGAGAGATGAATTAGGGTCCATTGTCGGTGACGATGGTACTTGGGATGCCAAACCTTGCGATGATGTTCTTCATTATAAACTTGCAAATGGTTGACGCTTTAATCTCCACGTATGCTTCCTTCCGCCCACTTGGTGAAGTACTCCGTTGCCGTGAGGATGAATGACTTTTGCTTTGTAAGGAGGTTGGAATCACCAAGAGGTCCAATGATATCGAAAGCCCACATGGAGAAAGGCCATGGGGAAGACATGGGATGGAGTTAATAAGCAGGAGAATGGATCTTATCGACGTGCAGTTGGCACTTAACACACCTTCGGACATAGATAGAACAATCCTCTTCTAAAGTGGGCCAATAGAAGCCTAGCCTAAGGATCTTCTTAGCTAGCATCTGGCTGTTCACATGACCACCACACACTCCTGAATGCGCCTCTTCCACGACCTTCCAAGATTCATCATCGTCGAGGCATCTTAATAAAACACCTGTGAGCCCTCTTCTATAGAGCACACCTCCAACCAAAACGTAACGTTGAGCCACTCTTCTAATTGCTTTCTTCTCTTCTACAGTGGCTTCCTCAGGATAGGATTGATCATTGCAATATCTGGCAATCTCGTAATACCATGGTTTCTCCTCATCAGCCAATTCTTCTTCCCAATCTAATAACATGACCTCTTTGTTTTCAAGAGCTTCACTCTGCCTGACCTTCTCAAGCACCTTGTCCCTAATGTCGAGGAACGCACGATCCTTAATAGTTGGAGTATCACGCTGATGAATGAAGGGAACATGGAAATCTTGTTCAGGAGGGAAGACTAAAGCAGAAGCCAATGAAGCAAGGGCGTCAGCTAAGATGTTTTGGCTACGAGGGACATGGACAAAGATCAACTTGGTAAAGAGTTTGGCATAAGCTGAAGCAAGTTCCTGGTATGGCTTGAGCTTAGGATTGATAGTGCGACATTTGACAAGCACCTGGCTGTGAATCGTGTTTTTCACATCAAAAATAAATAAATAAATAAGAGGAAGATAAACAGTGAAACAAAGGGAATAAAGGGGAGCAAGAGATTGCTATTGGAGTGTGATCGCCAGAGGGTTACCTCAAAAGAAGGGAGATTGATTGCGAATACCTGGTGAAAATAGGATGCGGGATGAGTGTAGATTCCTTCCTCCTCCTTCTACCGGCCGGCCGATGAAGGGGGTTTTCCTCTTAATTACCCTTAGACAAAGAACAAACAAAAGAGGAGGGATTAGCCAAATGTGTGTAGTATCAATCCAAAAGAGTAATATGATGATGAAAGTGGAGCATAAAGGGTGCACCTTTTGGTTATTTTAAAACCCCTAGGAGAATTAGGGAAGGAAAGAGATATGATGCAGAGCTAATGCAAACTAACTATGATGAACAATGATGAAGTAGTAAATTGATGCAAAGAACTCCCTGCTGTTCCTGACAACAGTAAAGGGGAAACCAATTGACGCGGCTGATGCACTAAGAAGAAGAAGACCACTGCAGGAGCACGGATTCGCAAAGAAAAGGAGAGTACACAGAGAAAACTTCTATTGCTAATCTCTCCTCTCTGCTGTTTTAGCCAACCTCCCTATCAAACTTCTGCTATGCTCTCCTCTCACGCGAACTCGACCCAGGGGCTATTTATAGGGTAGAAAACACAAATCCAATGAGATAAGAACTAGCAAGACCCTTCTACAGCAAGGTCTCTAGTTCCCTAATCGAGCAAGATGACCAAACAGAGCAGGAGACTCTCCAGGAAAGGGCAGTTCAAGCAGGACACGGAAGGAAAAGAGACGACTCCCATCAAGGCGTTAAATGAAATTGACGACCTGTCTTGAGGCGTTAATTGAAATCACGACTGGGACAAAGGCGTCAATTCTTGGATTTAATTTTAGTAAGAAAAACCTTCCTTATTTGAAAATTATAAAAAGACACGACCAAGGGAGGGACATTAATTTTTGATTTCAAGTAGGGTAGGATACGTCAAATATCAGAAACTGACGCCTCTTGCTACAGTCGTCCTTTCTTTGAACAACGCCCTAGCACAGGTCACTTTTTAAAACACGCCCCTCTTCGAGTCGTTAATTACAAAAATGCAAGAAAAATCATAAAAACCCACACAAAAATAGAAAAACATTATATTATAGAAATATCGAAGTCCACTTTGGGGCATTAACATAGTGACATGAGATTTGATCATCATAGTATCAATTTTAGCGTGTCTACAGCTGCCCCGCCTTGGCGTCTACTTTGCAAGGGAGTGAGACGTAATGAAAGTGAAAGTGTAATGATGTGGAATGAAGTGGAACGAACTGATAAGTAGATGCCAAGGTGTGATGTGACACGCCTGTGTCACTAGTCTTTTGAAATCTTTCCAAGATTCTGAGTGAAACATCTTCGGGTGATTCCAAGGAAACATTGATTTGCTGGGTAAAGGAGACTAAACTAAACAAGTAAAATGTGCGCGTGGGCACGACAGGGAGGCAACATTGGAGAGCGTTTACTAGCCAACGTGGATGTGCTACAACCAAGGTGAATTTGCAAAAAAATAAAGTGAATTGAGATGAAGACCCAGCAAAGAGGTATTTTAAGGAACTAGCCTGAGCGGCTTCAGAGAGAATAAAGTACTCAATTTGGAGTGGAATATCTCATGTCAACTCAATCAAGAGCGAGTGACCTTCATTATTGCCATAATATGAAGATTTTCAGCATGAAGCTCAAAGTCCTATATGATGCATGCTGGGCTAAAAGAAAAATTAAAACAAACTAAAGATAGAAAATAATCAAGGATAATATTGTTAAGCCATCTAGATTTGGTCAAGAATCCAAATCCCTGAGCTGATACTAAGCCGAAGCCCGTTTGCCCACGCATCAACTCGGAAACTGGAACCATCATCCCAGACCTTTAATGACTCAACGGCCTATCCGTGCGATCAAGACTTACCTAGAATTATCACTATTTTTAATGAAGGGGAACTCAAATTTCAGGTTCGTCAGAACCACAAGGTCCTTGATATCCTATAATAGCGTAAAATACCATATAATAACAATGCTCACAAGAAGGAAATACAAGAGTGGGATGATGTTATTCCCAGGAGTCACCCCTGCGTCTCGAAACCTACACTCTTCTGCACTTGAAAAGTTCATTAGTTCTCTCAATTCAAAGCATGATATGATCATAAGTGCATAATCATAAGTAATCCCAATCAAAATATAGCACTTAAGTTCATTAAAACATAGGGAGGAACCAAATATGTAAACCCATAAAATAACGACTGGAGTTCATGGCGTCAAAAGAATAAAAGACGACCGACATGAGGGCGTTTAAAATATAAAAGACGTCTACCATCAAGGCGTTAATTCTTTTGGGATCTCAAGAATGTGACGACCCGAACGTAGGCGTTAAATAAAAAATGACTTTAGACAAGTCATCATTTCAACAAATGACGCCCCGGACACCGGCATTAATTAACAGCGAATTCTGAACACCACGCTTCCGACTAGGAAACAGAAAGCAAAACCTAATACTACTTGTAATCGTCTCTGCAGCTTCGAACGGGCATAAGATCCTTTGAACTTCTATAAGAAGAAGAAATTTTCCTCAGCAAATCAACCAAATCCTTTGTTCTGTTACTTCTGCTTCTGATTTCACAGGGGTTGCTACACCTGCTTCGGCTTCTTTCTGCAGACATTCACTGAAATAACCTCAGAAGATGGAGAGAGCTATCAAGCGGCCAAAGATTTCTATTCCTAGGCTCTCAGAAATCAACGGACACCTTAGTAGCAGAATTGCATCGAACCAGGTATGTGAGTTTGAATTATTCTGCTGTTCTTTCCCCTTTATCTTCACCACTCCCAACCTTCTTACCCTCTGTACTCTTCTCTTCTTTTCTTCTCGCACAGGATTATCCAAATATTCCAGGAGCCAGGAGATACACTAAGAACAAGTGGCTCCCCCTTTTACTCTCCAAATTCAGCTCTGACATGAGAGTTTTTATATCTAGATGGCACCTCCTAGGTCTAGTTACCCATGCCAAACATTATGACCAAATCCACTTAGATTGGGCAACTATAGGAGCTCTTGTGGAGATATGGCACCCCTTTACTCACACGTTCCTATTCTCCACCTTTGAAGCTACCATCCTATTGGAAGAGTTAGAGATGATCTTAGGCTTGAAGAAGATGAAGCGAGGAGATGAGGAGAAGATGGTCATCATGCCAAGGCAAATCTCCTCACATGAATTGTTAACAAGCTTGATTCCTAGCCCAAACCTAGTGAATCAAATCAAAGCCACCAAAGGAATCAACCTCCTAAAACTTGCCTCATGGGTCTACAAATGATCCGACCAAGCTAAAAAAGATGAAGAAGTGGAGCGAGTAGCAAAGGCTTTCGTGGTGTGCTTGGCAGGAGCAATCTTATTCCCCTCCACGAAAGACTTCTTGGATGAATCCCAATTAAGCGCAATAATTAGTCTATGGGAAGGAGAGAGAGTGGGACCGGCGATATTAGCCTTCCTATATAGTGGGCTCACTTCGGAGGCAATGGGGAGACCAATCTATGGATGCATGCTTGCACTATCAAGTTGGGTAGATCTCCACTTTAAGTTCTATCCATGTGAGGAGGCCCAACAACCCTCAAGAATATTCTCTAAAAGCTCACTTTCCTATATGACCGGCTCATTGAGGTTGAGCAATAGAGTGGTGAACCGGATACCTCAAATTAAGAAGAGAGCAGAATGGAGGGAGCATCTCAAGGTAATGCCAAAGAACCTCTTTACATGCGCCCCGGGACTACTCAAAATGCAGGAACTCCACGCACGATTCTCTCCCGGCACGGACCTTCGGCTCGTATGTGCCACGGAATTCGTGCTATACAACTCTCACCGGTGCCTTCCTCAACTCGGGCTTCCACGGCGGCTATTCGAGGTCCCATCTCATCTTCCTCCTATCAAAACCAGAGACTTCGGCGGCAATGAAGATGGAGAAGAATGCACCACAATCCAAGCTCTGTGGAAAATCTGCAAGACTCATCAACCTGTGGAGAACTTGGAAGAAGACAGAGATCATATGTAATAGTTTTAAGGAACCTGAGGCCCAAAGTGGCTCATTAAGTGCATTGTAATCTCCTTCATTAAATAATCAATAATAACATTCAAATTGAGCCAATTACAATGTTTCTGATCAATTCTTCCAACAATCTGTGATTCTGCTCTGAATAACGACTTAGTTAATGCCGTCAATTCCAAAATGACGCCTCAGTATATGTCGTTTCTCATTAATCGGCTCTCAAAATTGACGCCTTCAGGAATAGGCGTTAACTGAATCATGACTTAAGACAAGGCGTTAATTCGATTCAAATTCCAAAAAGTACTCGTTAAAGATCCAAGAGTAACGCCTTAGGGTAAGCTACGTTTCATGTAAACCATGCCTTCAGACACGTCGTTAATCAAAAACAATAATCATTATTCCCATCATGTCAATCAAGTCCCATTAAATGTCTCTGACGACGGTTGTCATTCCCCATGCGAACGCAAATAACGCCTCAAAGCACGTCGTTAAAAATGGAAGAGACGCCCTCCGGTCCAGTCGTCTTTTTAACAAGACACGACTTCGACGGGGTCGTTAATTCTTTTTGACCGTTCAACTTGCTTTCCCTCCTTTCTTCTTCTTCTTCATTCGTTTTGTTTCTTTCTTTCCCTCTTCTGCAACCCTAACCGAACCCCAACCTCTCTCTCCCATTCTCTCTCTCCCTCATTCTATCATCCCCTAGCCATGGCTGGCGGTGGACACAAGAGGCAGCGGGTGTCTGCCCCGGAGGTGGTGGACTTGGGCGAGGAAGATCACGCCGTGGTGGAGGTTCCTCCGGCGGCGGCCGAGGAAACCCCGGCGGAGCACGACGAGGAACGCGGTGGAGAAGAACGAGAAGAAGACGATGGGGACGAAGAAGATGGTGACGATGATGAGGGGGAAGAAGGTGAAAACGAAGATGAGGAAGGTGAAGAAGAAGAAGGAAACGAAGACGGAGATGAAGAAGAGGAACCAGCGGCCGTCGTTCCTCGCCCCGGCCTCCTCCGACGGCCACGGCAACCCCGGCCGCCCCGCCGTGGAGGGATGGTCGGACCTAGACAACAAAAGGTAGGCCCCCAAACCTTCATTTCCATTTTTTTTAATTTTATTTTCATTTTCCATAGCTCTCGGTGGGGAAAAACCAGTGACTCAGAAAAGAGACGCCCCCAGGGGTGTCGTGAATTAAAGAAAAGACGCCCAGACCTAGGGTCGTCAATTCATCTTTTTTATTTGAAAAATAATTAATCATGTGAGAACACGTCATGTACCATGTCGTTAATTTTATTTACCATGTTTTAATCACCATGCCATTATTTTCATGCTTCTCAGTTTTTCCAATTATTTCTTCAATATTTATGCCTTGATTTATATCTCGCATGCTGTTTTTATTTTATTTTCAAAAAACCCTTAAAAACAACGCCCCCCATCGGGGCGTCAATTCAACAGAAAACGACCATAGGGGTGGTCGTCAATTTAAATAATTCCAGAATATATTTCTAGGCCCAAAAACTCATTTAAGAAAAACGTCCCATTTAGAGGCGTTACTTAAGCAAATGACGACCCAGGGACGGGTGTCAATTAAAAAACCTTTTGTGAAATTAGAAATTCATTTCAAAACCACGCCTCCCACCGGGGCGTCTATTAGATAAACAACGACCCTGGCTGGGTCGTTAATTCAACAGGCACATAGATTCATCAAAACCCATTATAAATAACGCCACCCTCAAGGGCGTTAATCAAACGAACCACGACCCAAGGTTGGTCGTTAATTGAATGAAACAGCAGAAATCTCAACCAAGGCAATTAAACGAATTTACACATGAAAATTAACGCTCTTAAACAAAAATTCGTTCTTTTATGCATGCAGGGGTTGATGAGGACACGCATCTCATGGGTCCAGGTCCGGGCAGCATACCACGGCCTCCCCGAGTTTCAGAGAGCTAGGGTAGATGTCATGGGGTTCGGGGCCTTCCTCAGCATAGAGCCAGTTAGACCCGACCTAGCACTGATCCAGGTTCTGAGAGAGAGATGGGACAGGACGAGCCGGGCATTTTTGATGCCGTGGGGTCACATGATCCCTACCCTAGAGGATGTAGCTAGGATCACAAGGCTGAGAGTAGATGGGGAGGTTGTGAGCGGGATCACCTACCCTGACTATACCGAGCTTACCCAGAGACTGCTAGGGTTAGAGATGGTCTACGAGACACCTAGCGAGTGCAGGACCGTCTTCCGCACCGACCTCACCACAGCTATGGGATTGGGGGATGCTAGGCAGAGACCCAGGGAGTCTTTAGAGGAGTTTTCGCAGAGGTTGATGGACGGGGCTAGGGCAGCCTATTGCCAGGACCCAGCCGACAGGGAGAGGGCAGACAGAGATCTGAGGAGGTTTCTATTCTTGATGCTCGGGAGGCTATTGCTTGGCACGAAGGGTGACGTCATCAACTGCCGATTCCTAGGGATACTTGAGGACTTGGAGGGAGTCGGCAGATACGCCTAGGGAGCGGCACTGCTGGCGCACATGATGGCCGACCTGTCTACGGGGATAGGACGGGAGACGACTGTCAGTGGCTTCTCACCTTTTCTTCATGTATGCATTTCTTTGTTTGAATGTTTGAATGTATATGCGTATGAATGTTTTGTTAATATGATGCATGGATGCAGGTTTGGAGCCATCTATACATGCCCATGGGGCGCGTCGACCTACGACCTGGAGGTGAGGGATCTTTTCCTCTGGTGCAACGCTGGCTGCCAGTAGTTTTTGGGGCCCCACTCTCTTACGAGCTGTGGGTGTTACGGAGGGAGTTCTGCGACTTCCCTCCTTCACTGGTATGCATAATGCAAAAAATTTTGTTTTTTTTTATGTTATAGAATGTGATATGATGGATGAATGTATGTTTGTGAATGCAGGTGCGGTGGAGACCCTATGAGGGGATGACCGACGAGGGCCAGCCGTGGGTCGTAGCGGGCCGACCTCACTTTGAGCATGAGCTTTGGGTTCATTGCTTGAGCGAGATTGAGCCACTACGGCTTACGCTGGTGATGAGGACGCTCGGCCTTCATAAGGAGTGGATAGAGGTCGGAGAGCCGCGAGGGATTGGAAAGAAGACACGCGGTCGCACCAAGGAGATCGACTGGAGAGTGCGGTTCGCGGACCAGTACGCGAACTGGCAGCGAGGCGGGACCCGAGTCACCTCACGGGCGACCGACAGCTCTGAGTACCTCCAGCGCTACTGGGAGGTTTACGCCGGCAGGCCCCAGATGAGGGTCCTAGGGGTCTGTATGAATGCACTTATTCTTCAATTAAATGCAAATGCTTATGTATATCTATCATGCAACTGATGTGTAATGGATGCAGGACGCACTAGACATAGCAGCGATAGATGCACAGGCCCACCTACACAGCCTGGAGGCACAGCTGGCCACCACACGGGCAGACCTTGAGACCTTGGTGAGTGTTTAATTTATTTGAATATGTAAATGAATTTTTTTTTATCCTTGAATTATTGATGATTAGCCACTGACAATCTTAATGAACGCAGCGTGCCCAATAGGGAGCAGTAGGGAGAGATACGGGAGAGGCCTCTAGCTCGAGAGGGCCTAGTGCAGAGGCGACTGCACTGGCGGAGCAGCTGGCGGGGGCAGTGACACGGGCCGAGGCGGCAGAGTGCGACCTCGCCTCACGGGTAAATTTCAAAACTCAGACCTTATTCAATTATTTATTATTATGTGCTGATAAAAAAGGTGTTTTGCAGACGGAGGAGCTCCAAGCCGCTCTCACTTGCATCGAGGAGGGCCAGCAGGCGATGGCCACACGGGTGAGTTTTACTTTTAACCATGCATTCATTTCATAAACTGCTGAATTATTGCATTAAATGTGGAACTGATGACTTGTTTACCTGTTTGCAGACTACACAGTTACAGGCGGCTCATACCCGGGCTTCCCTAGCTGGGGCAGAGTTGGCGATCCGTGAGCAGTGGATCGCGGAGCTGGAGAGGGCTTTGAGGCGGCGTGAGGAGCTGCCTCAGGACATAGCAGAGCTGTGGGTCACTCTTGAGCTGGAGCGGAGAGAGCGTGCGCGAGAGCGAGAGGAGCACCTAGCGGACTGTGCCTGTCACCACGAGCTACAGCAGTCGGAGCGTACCCAGTACCAGGAGCAGGTGACAGCGCGCGAGCGTGAGCTGGCAGACTTGAGGACCCAGCTAGCAGTTACCCAGGAGCGACTACGAGCGTCAGAGGAGCGTCAGAGGAGTGTCTCCAGCGAGTGCGGGAGCGGGCGCGAGCTGCAGGGTACAGCTTCACCAGCTCTACCTTTGTGGCGGGCTCTTCTCTTCGAGAGAGGAGCGAGGTAGGGGGCCAGGTTCGGGTTCCAGCTTCTTCACGGGGGCCCATGCCCCCTCCACCAGCGCCACCTCGGGACGGCGAGGACGAGGTAGAGAGTAGGAGAGAGGAGGGTGGAGGCGAGAGCTGAGAGAGACTTACTTGTACTCCTCCACCCTCATACCTGTACTCAGATATTTATGATGTATATATATATATATATATATATATGAGATTGAAATTTTTGTTACCTGAGCACTTGTGTAGTTGTGTACTTGTGGTTGTGTACTTCGCTTCTTTTCCACGTTCTTGGCTTTTGCTTTTATTTTCCCCTATGCCTACAGTTGTAGTTCGCACTTAAACAAACAGGTTAATTCATCTGTTCGACTTGGCCCCTTGCTCAATAAGCAAGGGATGTCTTTACTTTGACCTTGATAGCGGGTCAAGGGGCCAAGCCTTTAATCAAATAAGGTGAATGAAATAACCAATAAAAGGGAGATGCATCACACAAGCACACATATGCAACCTATAACAAAAGATGCCCATGCAAACACACATCAGGAAAGATAAACCACCATTTTTTTCTTTCATTTTCTTTCCTCTCTCTTTTTTTTCATCTATTTTCCAAAAAAGACGCCTTAGATTAGGTCGTTATTCATATAGAAGACGCCCTCAGAGACGGTCGTTAATTTTGAATTTTGTTGAAAAGATGACCTATTTAAAGGCGTTATTTAATAAAAGACGACTTCGGCTCAGGCGTTAATTATATAAAAGGCGCCTCCCTCAGAGGCGTTAATTTTGCTATTTTCAGAATTAGGTTGACAAAGCTACTAGGGCACTTGGTCATACATGGTCATCATTAAGGATTCATTGACCTTTCTTGATTAATTAAAAAGGGGTCGACGTGCTAGTGGTTAAACTTATACGCAAGATCTTGCACGGTGCAATCCCCTAGGTCAGTCTCGACCATCGTGCTGGTTTATGACTTACCACAAAGAATGAGATGGAAGAAGATATAAGGAAGCCCATGAGGGATTCTGAGAAGCTCGAGGTAAAAGCACCTCCCTTACCCTATGCCTGTTGGGATTCGGTCTTTGGCATAGGGAAATTTTGTTACCTTTTGCCTATTTTTGTATTGCATGCATACGCCCAAGGTTTTTCTTGGGAGGACTTTGCCCTCTTGACATGCTTTTCTTTTCACGCTTTGACTTTCACTTTGGAACTGATTTGTATTGATAAAAAACCTAATTGTACTTGGGCTTTTTGCGGCATTTTGTTCCCTTTTGGGCCCTGACTTCCACTTACTAAGGTGGTGGGTAGGCTTAGCGGGTCTACCCCGATACCTTCCTTCCTCCCTTATGGGCCGAAGAGGGAAAGAATGGGTATTGTCTTCACCTTTAGTCAGGTTTTTACTTTCCATTGGATTTTGCACCGGTTGAGTTCGAGGTTTAAGCGTGTAGTGTGTGTGAGTGTCGACCCCATTTTAGTTAACAAGACTGACGAATGAATACTGAAATTTGACCTTTCAGACCTTGCGTGCTTGGACGCCATGGCAACGATTTTTTTTGCATTTTGGAGAATTTCTATTTTGTTTGGGATTTTGGAAAATTCTATTTTTTTTTTGGATTTTGGATTAGGGGTAGTATTTCTTAAGGTACAGCCCGTTCCAAGGATGAGCTAGCTCTTCTCCTTCAGCGTTAATCAATTTATAAGCATTACCAGGATAAACATCTTTTATAACAAATGGTCCTTCCCAGTTTAGTTGGAGTTTTGAACGGGGTCCCCTAGATTTTACAAAGATTCTCTTGATTACCATCTCACCAATTTTGAATTTTCTCTCGATTACTTTCTTTTGATAAAAACGTGAAAGCCTATTTTGATAAACGCGCGCATGCTCAGCGGCGACCAGACGCTTCTCATCTAGGAGTTCCAACTGGGCAAGGAGTGAATCACGACGCTCATCAATAGAGAATTCCTTGTCCAATTGTACTCGCAGAGATGGGATGAGAATCTCGTAGGGAACCACCGCCTCCATTCCATAAGTGAGGGCGAAAGGGGTTTGCCCTGTAGGGGTACGAATGGAAGTGCGATAGACCCAGAGAGGTTCAACTAGCTTGTCTGGCCAATCCGAAAATTTATTAGCCTCACACGTCTTTTTAACAATTTTGATCAAGGTTTTATTAGTTGCCTCTGCTTGGCCATTGCCCTGTGGATAATAGGGAGAAGAATGATGCAATGCAATGTTATACCTGTTGCAGAGAGCCTTGAGCTCTTGAGAGATGAATTGAGGTCCATTGTCGGTGATGATGGTACTCGGGATGCCGAATCTGGCGATGATATTCTTCATTATGAATTTGCAGACGGTTGATGCTTTGATCTCCACGAATGCTTCCGCTTCCGCCCACTTGGTGAATTACTCCGTTGCCGTGAGGATGAATGATTTTTGCTTCGTGAGGAGGTTCGAGTCACCAAGAGGTCCAATGATATCGAAAGCCCACATGGAGAAAGGCCATGGGGAGGACATAGGATGGAGTGAAGAAGCAGGAGAATGAATCTTGTCAGCGTGTAGTAGGCACTTAACACACCTTCGAACATAGATGGAACAATCCTCTTCTAGAGTTGGCCAATAGAAGCCTAGCCTAAGGATCTTCTTAGCTAGCATCTGGCTGTTCACATGACCACCACACACTCTTGAATGCACCTCTTCTACAACCTTCCAGGATTCATCATCGTCAAGGCATCTTAGTAAAACACCCGTGAGCCCTCTTCTATAGAGCACACCTCCAACCAAAACATACCGTTGAGCCACTCTTCTGATTGCTTTCCTTTCTTCCATAGTGGCTTCTTCAGGATAGGATTGATCATTGTAATATCTGGCAATCTCATAATACCAAGGTTTCTCTTCATCAGCCAATTCTTCTTCCCAATCCAACAACATGACTGCTTTGCTTTTAAGAGCTTCACTTCGCCTGACCTTCTCGAGCACCTTGTCCCTAATATCGAGGAATGCACGATCCTTAATAGTTGGAGTGTCACGCTGATGAATGAGAGGAACGTGAAAATCTCGTTGGGGAGGAAAGACTAAAGCAGAGGCCAACGAGGCAAGAGCGTCAGCTAAGATGTTCTGGCTTCGAGGGACATGGATGAAGATCAACTTGGTGAACAGTTTGGCATAAGCTGAAGCAAGTTCCTGGTAGGGCTTGAGTTTAGGATTGATAGTGTGGCACTTGACAAGCACCTGGCGTAGAATGAGCTGACTGTCACCCACGATTCGTAATTGGGTAACACCATATTTATAAGCGGTTTGAAGACCGGCCAAAAGGGCCTCATACTCAGCTATATTGTTCGGACAGGGAAAGTGAGCTGAGCAGTAAATGGGATGGTGACCCCTTCTGGTGTTAAAAGAACCATGCCGATCCCTCTTCCTTGGGAATTTAGAGCTCCATCAAAATGTAATGTCCACATAGGATCGTGGGGTTGATTAATGGACATTAGTTCTTCATCTGGAAACTCTAAATTGACAGGATCAAATCGAGGGAGAGGGTGGTGAGCAAGATGTTCGGCGATGACATAACCTTTGATTGCTTTCTGTTGAATGTAAGTGATGTCAAATTGAGAGAGAAAACTTTGCCAGCATGCCAATCGGTCGGTAAGGATAGATTTTTCAAGAAAGAATTTAATCGGATTCATGCGAGCAATGAGGTGAACCTCGTGAGCTAAGAAATAATGTTTTAACTTCTGAACTACCCAGACTAAAGTAGCGCAAGTCTTCTCCATGGCTGAGTATCTCTACTTACAAGGGTTGAGAAGTTTAGACAAGTAGTATGCTGCCCTCTCCTTCCTTTCTTCATCCACTTGAGCTAGGACAGCACCTACAGAGTCATCCAGGACAGAAACATAGAGGATAAGTGGTTTGCCCAGAATTGGCGGCCTCAGGACAGGAGGATTGGCCAGATAATCCTTCAATCCGTCAAAAGCTGCCTGACACTTGTCATCCCAATTAAACTTGACCCCCGGCTTAGTAAGCTCGTAAAACGGCCTGCATCTTTGTGAGTGCTGGGAGACGAAGCGGCGAATAAATTGCAACCTCCCGATTAATCCTCAAACTTCCTTCAAATTCTTGGGAGGAGGCATATTTCTGATGGCCTTTGCCTTATTGGGATCAACTTCAATTCCTCTTTTGCTGACAATAAACCCAAGCAACTTCCCTGATGAAACACCAAATACACTCTTCTTGGGGTTCATTTTCAACTGATATTCTCGTGATCTTTGCAAGACTTTAGCTAAAACCCCAGGATGCTCAATCCTTGTTCTTGATTTTACTACCAGGTCATCCACATACACCTCAATATAAATATGAATCATATCATGAAAAATTGCCATCATAGCCCTCTGATAGGTGGCTCCAGCATTCTTGAGTCCAAAAGGCATGACCACATAGCAATATGTACCCCATGGTGTAGTGAATGATGTTTTCTCTTGATCTTCTTCAGCCAGGCGAATTTTATTATAACCCGAAAAACCATCCATGAAGGAGAGAGTTTCAAATCCTGCCGTATTATCAATCAAAACATCAATATGAGGGAGGGGGAAGTCATCTTTAGGACACGCACGGTTGAGGTCCCGAAAGTCTATACAAATCCGAACCTTTCCATCTTTCCTCATGATCGGGACGATGTTAGCCACCCAATTCGGATAGAGGACAACTCTAACAAATCTAGCCTTATAAAGCTTGTCGACCTCTTCTTTCATCTTTAAAGCCATGTTAGGGTGGAAACGTCTCAACCGTTGTTTGATCGGGACAGATCCTGGCTTAAGTGTAAGCCGATGTTCAACGAGCGCAGGGTCTAATCCAGGCATATCTTCATAACTCCACGCAAACGTGTCCTTGTATTCTTGAAGTACCGAAATAAGCGCCTCCTCTTCGGCAGGCGGCAAATTCTTGCTGATGAGGACGATCCTAGGATCTTCTTCCGTACCCAAATTTATTTCTTTGGTAGGCTCTTCTACTGAGGCTGATGGTTCGTCAAATCTTCTCATGCCACTAGCAAGGGCATCAGCCTCGTCCTCATATTCTTCATAACTTTCATCCCCCTCTTCAACAGGGTCTTCATCATTCATAATCTCATAGACACCAAAACCCTCATAAGAAAGCACAAGTACCCTCATAATCTATCTCTGACAGGATAATCGGATTCTCTAGAAATTCAGGAAGGGTTGAGCATACCTGGCACCTTCTAGCCAATTCTAACAAGAATCTACGGGGAATCTGCTTACCCTTGGATTTCCTATGTGAAATTACCCCATGGATTTTATTATTAGAAGAAGAAGAGCAACTAGCTTGATCATTAGAAGAAGAAAAGGGAGGGGGTGAAAAAGTAGATACAGGAAGGTGTACAGATGAGGACCCCTCGTAGGAGGGGTGGAAAAGGTTTATCAATGAATCTTGGAAGAGCGGCCCCTAGGTCGGGACACACTCAGAAGGGAGATAAGAGGTCTCCTCAACGGAGATGGAGGATTGAAAAGTTGGAATTCTGGCATTTTTTTTTCTTCTTCATTTTTTTCATTTTTATTTTCTTTTTCAAGAAGAAAGCAGTGTGAAGGGAGAATAGAAGGAGGAGTGGAGATTGAAAGATTGGGGAAAGATTGAATCAAGGACGACCCACGCGGGGGTGTGATGGAGAGTTTGGAAAATTGCTCGAGGAGCAAGGGAGGAATTGGGAAGAGAGACTTGCATTGAATTTGGAGAAAAGCTGATCATGATCGGAGGCGGTCTCGGCACGTGAGAAAACAATTGAGAATGTAGAGAAGAAAGAAGAGACGGATGCATAGAAGTGAGAGAGAAAAGGCCGGCCCACAGCCTGTCTATTGTAAATCCTTCTTCATATGGTACGTCTGGCTCTCCAATATCTGTGTAATCACTCAGCAGCTGCCTCTTATCTGTTATCACCGTCGGCTTTTCAATCAGGTCGTGGATCAATGGCGGCCATTCCGGATCTGTCGGCATGAATAGACAGCTTAAGGCAATAGTGATGTCATTCATATCAAACCATCTATACCAGTCACACTATGCATCATCCATTTTCCTCCTCTTATCAGGCCTTAGAGATTCCAGGGCTTTGTATGTGGCCAATGGAGCAATATGTCGAGCAAACTGTCTAGCATGAATATCTTGACAGTCTAACATGGAAGTGATTATTGTAGTCTGCTCATTATTTTGGACGCCACCTTTAATAAAATGTGTCTGTAATGTCCATGTAAGCGGTTGGCGATCCGTCTTCAGAGTGGATGTCATGACTGCCCATGGTTCATTTTCATCTTTGCTCAGCCCTTTGTAGCCTAGACCGCCTCGTGCAATCAATTTCTGTGACTTGACAGGCCTAGTTTTGCCCTGACGATTGACACCCAGGCCTTTGCCGACCTGGTACCCCATCTTCATCAAAATATTCCATCCCGGGGTGTTCATTGTGTTCTTCTTCTTCTTCCCCTTGGAAGCTAGGGGTGTCATGGCAACTGTTGTAACTGTCTCGGGTGGCATCGGTCGTGGGTGAGGGATATCCAGCACTGATAGCAACGGTTTGTTGGAAGGCCAAATAGAAGGAACTGACGTTGCTAGGTGTATGTCTTCATCAGGCAGGATCGGCATGCTAGTCACTTTGATAATACGGCCTTGTGTGGAAACTTGAGGCATTGATGATTTGTAGAGGGCACTGCATCTAACTGTTGAATATAGGGGCGACCCAAGATGCCATTGAATGTTGGATCCATATCCAAAATGTGAAAATCGACTGTGATTGTTGCTGGACCCAGACTAACTTTTAACGTTATCATGCCTAGAGGAGGCTTCTTAGTATTGTCGTATGCTGTGACTGTTATGGTGGATGGCCGAATCTGATTTTCTGGAATGCCGCACATCTTCAAAGTGGTGGGCGGCAATACATTGATGGATGCCCCAGTGTCCACCAAACATTGTTTTACTACCACCTTATTGATATCCACTGTGATACATAAAGCATACTTTCTTGCCGGTTGAGGTGCCAGTTCATGTTCATAAAAAGTGATTGCCGGCTGACTGCTAGCGGGCGTCAAGACTGTGGTTATCTGCTCGGCAGGGATGTCCTCATTGACCATAACCTTCTGCAAATATTCTTTAAAGGCCAATTGATGAGTGGTTGACCTCTTAATCAATTCTAGAATAGAGATTCTTGCTGGAGTTCGGTCGAGATGCTTTAGTAAATCATACTGAGTGCCTGGAACAGACTCTTGCTCCTGCTCTTGCTCATTGGGCCCCTGCGTGGGCTCCTGCTCTCTCTGGGGAAAGATGCGCTGGAACATCCATCCACTGCGGAGCGGTGCTATGGTTTGGCGCACCTCTGTCGGGACAAGGATGGGGGGAGTATTGGAAGAAGAAGAAGGGGCGTTAGTATTGAGAAGTGGTAGAGGAGTGTTTGAAGAAGAAGCCCCCGTAGGGGGTATTGGTGAAGGGTTCAAAAGAGAAGCACCCGTAGGAGGTATAGGGGTGGAAGGGGGTGTTGGAGTGTGGGAAGGGCTAGCGGGGAGAAGCCGGGGTATAAATGGTGGTTGAACTGATGGTGGAGGTGTCCATGCCGGTGGAGGAGTGATGGTAGTGGATATAACCGGTGCTGGTGACGGGCGAATGAGGAGTGGCCTAGATGGTGATGGCGAAGGATTGGTGGCGGATGATGGAGTTTGCTGCATCGGAGGCTGTGGTCGTGGTGGACGGGTAAGGAGAGACCGGGTTGGCAAAGATGAGGAATTAGTGGGGACAGATGGGTTAACGGGGCGCAAGAGGGGGCGACTTAATTGAGGGGTAGAAGAAGAAGGAAGTGTGCGCAAAAGGCGCAGAGGTTGATTTGAATTATGGTTGAATGCCCCGACAGAGGTGTTTTCTTCATGCCATCCCTGCCCTCTCTCTACTTCATGGAGAGACGTGACCGGGTTCACATGCTGATTTGCTTGGTGCTCCGGCAATGGGTTGTGGACAATCCCCATATCTTGCTGAGGTGCTGGAGCTTGCTGTTGTACTGGTGGAGCTGGTTGCTACGGCTGCTGAGCCTGCTGTTGCCGAGGAGGCCTTCTTACTTTCATAGCAGCGATGAACTGTCTCATCTCGTCCCAATTAATACCACCCTGGTCATTTAAATCATAGATGTAGTCCTTGAAGTGAAAGTAATGGTCAATATTGTGACCAGGGGAGCGGTGGAAAACACAATAGCGGGACGTGTCAACGTTAGCTGGCCACACTGCTATTTCTTTTGGTAACATGAGCAGATTAGCAGCCATCAGGGCATTAAATATATCTGGGAGACTTTCTGGCAATGGCGGATAATGGGCCCTTTTGGGGCCAAGTGGTCTCCTTTGCTGTTGTTGTTGCGGGCCATAGTTGGTGGGTGGCGGTACTTGGTGGTACTGTTGCGGAGCTGAGGGATCTGTATGTGGCGTTTGGTGTTGTGGAGGAGCAAGGGAAGGTTGAGGAGCAAATTGGTGTTGTGGGGGTGAGTGGAAGAGGGTGTTTTGTTGTGGAGGTGGCGGAGGTCGTGGGTTAGATTGGCGAAAAGGTGTGGGATTACCGACTGCGCCAACTTGCTCATTGATGACGGTGCCCCCAGTCGTGGGCCCGCTATTGTTGACATTTGTATTCTTGTTGACCAACCGTGGTTTCAGTTCGAACATGCCCATGATGGGCGAATCCTTCATCTGAGTTTGAATATATCGAGCTCTTTCATAGAGCTCCTCCATGGTGGTCAATCTGTTCATGGCTAATATATGCCGGAACTGAGGGGTTGCATTTGAAATAATCATCTTAACCTGCTCTGGTTCTGACAAAGTATCTTTCAATTTCTCGGCCATTGATCGCCATCTATCAGCAAATATGATGAAGTCCTCCTCGGGCTTCATTTTCTCTGCAACCAAGTCCGTAACAGATAGAGAGGGTCCAACCCGGTCCCTATACTTCTGCAAGAATTTCCTTTGAACAACATCAAAATTGCTGGCATCTGTCGGATCCAAGGAATAGAACCACTCGAGGGCTGGCCCCTCTAGAGATCTTCTAAACAAATAAGCCAGTGAGGCTTTGTTGCCCTGCCAAAAGGAGGTCTCATACATAAAATCCTTCAAGTGAATAAATGGATTGCCAGTTCCATTGTATCGCCGAAAATTCGGCATCTCAGAAGGTGGTAAGTGAAAAACTGGTAATGTAGGCAGAGAGATCTCTGGAGCATTCTTGGCAGCAGTAACCTTGTTGAGTTGTTCTTCCATGCTAGCCAATTTCTGAAGGAGTAAAGCATTAGTGTCTGACTCGACTGGGGCCGAATTTGGAATGAAAGTATTTGGCATAGGCGTCCTTAGAATTTGGGGAGGTTGAAAGAATTGGGGCCTAGCCGCGGAATAACTTGCCTGTTGGGCCGGCATGGCCGCACCGGGCGCTGGTGGACAAGAGGGGGGTTTGTGCAAGACCGCCTGGTCATTAACAACGTGATGGCCACTCGCGGCCGGAGGGGGATTGGAAGATGAAGAGGGAATAGATTTCCCTTTCAAAGCGGCCTGAACTGCCTGCCGCTGGGAATCGTCCAATTGAGATAATGCATGAATTAAATCATTGACATTGAAAGAAGGGGAGGTGTTCCCCGATGTGTTCTGATTGGATGGTAAAGTTTGAGAAGAGGGTTCAACCTCGTGAGTTGTGGTGTCAACCACATGAATTTGAGAATAATGAACCTGAGACGGAGGGTGGTTTCCCTCATGATAGATGGAATCTTGGAGGGGTGCCTCATAAGATTGATCAAAAATATTCTCTTCCACATCATCATAGGCGTACCCGTAGCTTGCCATGTTGATAATCTTACCTGAACGGAGTTGCATGTTTAAGTAGAGAAGCTTATTTTGGAGGAATTATAATTGCAGTAATCACTCAATCCAATCAAGTTATGCAAACAAGTTGTAATGAACGCAAGCTTTTAGATTCAAGTCTGAGATTAGAGTGAATTAAATTGATGCACAATCCTCTCTCTTTGTAGTGTAGAACTTAGTTGTGAGTTTTGGTTGTGATATCGGGTTAACTAAGTTCTTTCTCTCTCCTCACAACGGTGGGCTATCTAAACTCGGGTACTTCAAGGTACAACCAGCCCGGCGTCCGTGAGGGAATCCACGGTGCGGGGACTTACGAGGTCTTGGAAAAGGAATTTCCGGTCCAAAGAGACGGAATGCTCAATGGAGGGTTGTTCCAATTCCAAGAAGGGTGTGTGGAATCCTAGTGTAGAGAGAGGAGGTCTCTCAACCAAATGCCACAAAATGCAGAATAATATAAGCAGAGCAAGCAGGTATAATCAGATAATGAATATGTGAATCAATCAGCATGAACAAACAGATCAAGCAACTTTCTGTTAACACACAGGTAGAAAGCGACTTGGCAGAAGTCGCTAAAATAAGGAAACACGACAGCGTGGCTGTCGCTAATCTGTGAAGTCCTGTCGGACAGTGCTCAAGAAACGCCTTGGTGTGAGGCGCGGATTGTGCAAAAGATGCCTGGGAGAGAGGCGTCGGATAGACAAAGGACGCCCACAGAGGGGGGCGTCAATTCTCAGGGAGTGAGAAAGCAGGAGACGCTATATAAAAAGGCGCCTTTGCAGAAGGCGTTAAATGCAAGAAAGACGCCTTGAGTAAAGGCGTTAATTCATGAAACACGCCTTGATGTGAGGCGTTAATTAAAAAACACAGAGAACACAAACTGGCTAATCCGAGGGGTATGGGTGTGCAGTGTGCACAATGGAGGGTGCCCGTGGGGCACAGTGGAGGGGTACCGTGGGTACCTAAGGGAAAGGGCACGCGTGGGTGCCAATGGGAAAGGGCACACGTGGGTGCCAATGGGGAAAGGGCACACGTGGGTGCCAACATGAGAGAGTAATCAAAAGAAAAACAGTGGAAGTCCCACCGTGATCGCCAATTTGTGAATCGTGTTTTTCACATCAAAAATAAATAAATAATAAGAGGAAGATAAACAGTGAAACAAAGGGAATAAAGGGGAGCAAGAGATTGCTATTGGAGTGTGATCGCTAGAGGGGTTACCTCAAAAGAAGGGAGATTGATCGCGAATACCTGGTGAAAATAGGATGCGGGATGAGTGTAGATTCCTTCCTCCTCCTTCTACCGGCCGGCCGATGAAGGGGGTTTTCCTCTTAATTACCCTTAACAAAGAACAAACAAAAGAGGAGGGATTAGCCAAACGTGTGTAGTATCAATCCAAAAGAGTAATATGATGATGAAAGTGGAGCATAAAGGGTGCACCTTTTGGTTATTTTAAAACCCCTAGAGAATTAGGGAAGGAAAGAGATATGATGCAGAGCTAATGCAAACTAACTATGATGAACAATGATGAAGTAGCAAATTGATGCAAAGAACTCCCTATTGTTCCTGACAACAGTAAAGGGAAAACGAATTGATGCGGCTGATGCACTAGAAGAAGAAGACCACTGCAGGAGCACAGATTCGCAAAGAAAAGGAGAGTACACAGAGAAAACTGCTATTGCTAATCTCTCCTCTCTGCTGTTTTAGCCAACCTCCCTATCAAGCTTCTGCTATGCTCTCCTCTCGCACGAACTCGACCCAGGAGGCTATTTATAGGGTAGAAAACACAAATCTAATGGATAAGAACTAGCAAGACCCTTCTACGGCAAGGTCTCTAGTTCCCTAATCGAGCAAGATGACCAAACAGAGCAGGAGACTCTCCAGGAAAGGGCAGTTCAAGCAGGACACGGAAGGAAAAGAGACGACTCCCATCAAGGCGTTAAATGAAATTGACGACCTGTCTTGAGACGTTAATTGAAATCATGACTGGGACAAAGGCGTCAATTCTTGGTTTAATTTTAGTAAGAAAAACCTTCCTTATTTGAAAATTATAAAAAGACGTCTGTAGGAGAGACGTTAATTAAAAACACGACCCAGGGAGGGACGTTAATTTTTGATTAAGTAGGGTAGGATACGTCAAATATCAGAAACTGACGCCTCTTGCTACAGTTGTCCTTTCTTTGAACAACGCCCTAGCGCAGGTCGCTTTTTAAAACACGCCCCTCTTCGAGTCGTTAATTACAAAAATGCAAGAAAAATCATAAAAACCCACACAAAAATAGAAAAACTTTATATTATAGAAATATCGAAGTCCACTTTGGGGCATTAACATAGTGACATGAGATTTGATCATCATAGTATCAATTTTAGCGTGTCTACACTGGCGTAGAATGAGCTGATTATCACCAACGATTCGTAATTGGGTAACACCATATTCATGAGCGGTTTGCAGGCCGGTCAAAAGAGCTTCATACTCAGCTATATTGTTTGTGACAGGGAAAGTAAGCTGAGCGGTGAATGGGATGGTGACCCCTTCTGGTGTTAATAGAACCATGCCGATCCCTTTTCCCTGGGAATTTAGAGCTCCATCAAAATGTAATGTCCACATAGGATCGTGGGGTTGATTAACGCACATTAGTTCCTCATCTATAAACTCTGAATTGACTAGATCAAATCGGGGTAGAGGGTGGTGAGTAAGATGTTCGGCAATGGCATAGCCTTTGATAGCTTTCTGTTGAATGTAAGTGATGTCGAATTGGGAAAGGAAACTTTGCCAGTGTGCTAATCGGTTGGTAAGGATAGATTTTTCAAGAAGGAATTTAATCAGATTCATGCGAGCAATGAGATGAACCTCGTGAGCTAAGAAATAATGCTTTAACTTCTGAACTACCCAGACTAGAGCGGCACAAGTCTTGTCCATAGCTGAGTACCTCTGCTCACAGGGGTTGAGAAGTTTAGACAAGTAGTATGCTGCCCTCTCCTTCCCTTCTTCATCTACATGCGCAAGGACAGCACCTACAGAGTAATCTAGGACAGAGACATAGAGAATGAGCGGTTTGCCTGGAATTGGCGGCCTCAGGACAGGAGGATTGGCCAGATAATCCTTCAGTCCGTCAAAAGCTGCCTGACACTTGTCATCCCAATTAAACTTGACTCTCGGCTTAGTAAGCTCGTAGAACGGCCTGCATCTCTGTGAATGTTGGGAGACAAAGCGGCGAATAAATTGCAACCTCCCGATTAATCCTCAAACTTCCTTCAAATTCTTGGGAGGAGGCATATCTCTGATGGCCTTCACCTTATTAGGATCGACTTCAATTCCCCTTTTGCTGACAATAAATCCGAGTAATTTCCCTGATGAAACGTCAAATACGCACTTCTTGGGGTTCATCTTCAACTGATACTCTCGTGATCTTTGCAAGACTTTAGCTAGAACCCCAGGATGCTCAATCCTTGTCCTTGATTTTACTACCAGGTCATCCACATACACCTCAATATAAATCATATCATGAAAAATTGCCATCATAGCCCTCTGATAGGTGGCTCCAGCATTCTTCAGTCCAAAAGGCATGACCACATAGCAATATGTTCCCCACGGTGTAGTGAACGATGTTTTCTCTTGGTCTTCCTCAGCCAGGCGAATTTGATTATAGCCTGAAAAACCATCCATGAAGGAGAGAGTCTCATATCCTGCCGTATTATCAATCAAAACATCAATATGAGAGAGGGGGAAGTCATCTTTAGGACACGCACGGTTGAGGTCCCGAAAGTCTATACAAATCCTGACCTTTCCGTCCTTCTTCATAACTGGGACAATGTTAGCCACCCAATTGGGATAGAGGACAACTCTAACAAATCTAGCCTTATGAAGCTTGTCGACCTCTTCTTTCATCTTTAAAGACACATTAGGGTGGACACGTCTCAACCGTTGTTTGACCGGGACAGACCCTGGCTTAAGTGTAAGCCGATGTTCAACGAGCACAGGGTCTAGTCCAGGCATATCTTCATAACTCCATGCGAACGTGTCCTTATATTCTTGAAGAACCAAAATAAGTGCCTCCTCTTCGGATGGCGGCAAGTTTTTGCTGATAGGGACAATCCTAGGGTCTTCTTCAGTACCCAGATTTATCTCTTTGGTAAGCTCTTCTACTGAGGCTGATGGTTCATCAAATCTCCTCATGCCACTGGCAAAAGCATCAGCCTCGTCCTCATATTCTTCATAACTTTCATCCCCCTCTTCAACAAGGTCTTTATCATTCATAATCTCATAAACACCAGAACCCTCATAAGAAGCACAAGTATCCTCATATTCCAACTCCGGCAGGATAATCGGGTTCTCCACAAATTCGGGGATGGCTAAGCAAGCCTGACATCTAATGGCTAACTCTTTGAGAAATCTACGGGGAATCTGCTTACCCTTAGATTTCTTATGTGAAGTTACCCCATGAGTCTTATCATCAGAGTAAGAACAACTTGCTTGATCACTAGAACCTGACAAGGAAGAGAAAGGAGGAGAAAAGGCGAGTACAGAAGGGGATACAGATGAAGACCCCTCACCAGAGGGGTAGAAAAGATCTATCAATGAATCCTGGAAGAGCGGCCCCTGGGTCGGGACACACTCAGAAAAGAGATAGGAGGTCTCCTCAATGGAGATGGAGGATTGAAAAGTTGGATTTTTGGCATTTTTTTTCATTTTCATTTTTATTTTCTTTTTCATTTTCAAGGAGGAAGCAATGCGAGGAGGAAACAAGAGGTGGAGTTGAAATTGACAAATTGGCAAAAGATTGAATGAGTGATGACCCGCGTGGGGGTGTGATGGAGAGTCTGGAAAATTGCTCGAGGAGCAAGGGAGGAATTGGAGAAGAAACTAGAAGTGGATTTAGGGGAAAGTTTATTAAGACCGCGGGTGGTCTAGGAATGTCTGAGAAAAATAATTGATCAATCAAACGGACAACAACCGTCGGGTGAATGGACTTGGTAAGGAAGAGGCCGGCCCACAACCTATCTATATTGAAGTCTTCCTCGAACGGCAGATCGGACTCTCCGGTATCTGTATAATCACTTAGCAACTGCCTCTTGTCTATGATCGCTACTGGCTTTTCAATTAGCTCATGAATCAACGGCGGCCATTCCAGATCAGTTGGCATAAATAGACGGCTCAAAGCAATAGTAATATCATTCATATCAAACCATCTATACCAGTCACACTCTAGATCATCCATTTTCCTTCTTTTGCCCGGCCGCAAGGATTCCAAGGCTTTGTAAGTGGCCAGTGGGGCTATATGGCAAGCAAACTGTCTTGCATGCACATCTTGATAGTATAGCATAGAAGTAACTATTGTAGTATGCTCATTG